>CM071853.1:11103767-11703767 GCA_036507275.1 Sicyos edulis | reverse complement strand
AACTTCTCAAGGAACCGAGCACGAGATCTCCAAAGCAAACCCTACATGGATCTCAAACTCTCGCCACGGAACGAACCACACAAAACACACTTGTGTGCACAACTCCCAACCTTCCTTTAGAGATCCAAGACTAACAAGCGCTTTTCCACAAAGCAACGATAACTCCCGGCAATGATACAAACAATCCAAGGAACACCAAAAGTTCCATCTCTACACGATACTGGTTTCGAGGCAACCTTGCTCTACCAAAGCATAATCATGCCAAACCAAACTTACTTTGTACCAAGCCTCTACCAAGGGTGCTTACCCCTAAGGCATCCAAAACCTCTCGCAAGGTATCTCGCTCATCTTGCCTCAAAAGCATCCAACTCGCCTCATAAGCATCCAACTCATCTCGAGAGCATCCAACTCATCTCACGGGCATCCAACTCATGGTTCCTCTGCTGGACCGAACTCGCATCTACAATGCTCACTCAACTCAGTGTTTAGGCACCCGAAGGTAGTGGACCGCACTACCAACCACAAAGATCTCTTGGCCTTAGCACTAGCGTGAGACTCACACGCACTAACACTTGCCACCCGCCAACCTCTTGACTTACTCGACCCCAAAGAACACCGGGAAGAGGCTCCAGCTCCTCTCGAACATCCTTTCACTTGTGGTCCTTCAACTACCACCGAACTAGCCCTCTTGCACGACCTAAACAAGTGCATTTTCCATAAATGGATCCAATGGCTAAAGAAGTGTGCTTGAACTCGGACGGCATAGAACCATCTGCTATGCTAAGCCAAACTCAAGCTCGAACTGGACTTAGTGCCAAAGTGGCACACCAACCAATGCACCTCAAGTGCTACTACTACCAAATCAACATCCGAGGAAGCGGGGTCATTAAACAACAACAGCTCGCAAGGGGGCAAAGATGACCCTTCATCCGCCTCAAGCCACTAACACGGCAACTTGCCAAACAATCGGGCGATCGGTGGAGACTCTGCTAGACCACCTCTCACAAGGGATTTCCACCACCATCCGATGAACCAAACAGCAGACAGAGAACGCACACCTCGGCCTTTGAATGCAAAGGGGCATCCCACACACGGATGCTAAACTCAAACTCGCCAACTACTTTACTACTATCGTAGGACTTACTAAAACATCGAGCTCTACAGGCATCCATTTGCCAACCTCGGGCGTCTCCAACAACGCCAACAAACTCATCCGAATAAACTCACCGATCATGCCCTCCCGGAACCTCCGGGCTACAAGAGCTACCGGGGAAAAATGCTGAAACAAACTCATCACCGGGCTATCTGTGCCGGGACTCCTCACTACGCGCGCTACAAATCGCGCTGGGTCTCCGCTCTCTCGATAGCTAAAGACTCGCCATCAAATCTCTCATGGCCGGAGCACACTCTGCTCAAGGAGTCTCACTCGAGGCGCCGCTAGCTTCTACCCCCTCCTCTAGGCAACTCAATCGCCGGGCCAAATCGCATGCGGGCCTAACAACCTGGACGCGCCCTCAACATCAACACGATCCGTCCAACTCCTCGGTCGGACATGCCAAGCGCCTGCTCCTCTGGGTGCGATCCACATACCGGCGATCTGCACGAAGCACCACCACCCTCTCACTAGGGAAAAGCGAAAGAATCGGGCCACAAATGGCCAACGGAGTCTAAGCTCGCCTCCTCTAGAACGATGTCCCAGGCATCCGGATCTATCTGGATACCTCAACAAGCCGCTAAACAAACTGCCAGCATCGCGAAAGTTGGCATGATGGCTCACTAAGCCCAAACCAACAACGAGTCGAACACCGCTTCGTCTCCGCTCCACAACACTACACAAGGCATACACTAGATGAAAGGTATTGTAAATTCTTAACCCTTTTCTAAAACAGAAAACTTAGGCGTGCTGATGACCACGCTTGAGTGCCTGGTGATCATGGGAAAGACGACCTACAACAAAAGGTCGGGTCTACAAAGTCTATGACTCGAGCTCGATACCAATCAGAAGACCCCGACCCAAAAGGGGCTCTAAATAGGCCTTTACCCCAATGCATACATTCAAAGGAAAGGATAATATGCAAATAAGTTTTTAGATTCCCAATTAAAACAAAACAATCAAGGTTCAATCGAGAATCAATATAGTTTGTCAAACTGTTTCAAGGCAAATACATTTCCAAAACGTACACTCGATCGTAGATTTATTAAAACATTTGAAACATCCTCAAATTCAATAAAGCGAATCCACAAAATCATTCGAAAAACATCCTAGGCTCAGTGCTTCGTACATGCATTCAGGGGAAAATGAAAGACAAGAGTCATAGAAATAAAAAGTCGAGACGACAAAGACGCGTTCCCATGATCATAGCTCCTCCTTCACCATCCCGCCTCGCGCCATGGTTACCCGAAAGATAAGTAAGGGTGAGTAACGAATTACTCAAGAAGAATCCCCGACCGGGTACAATACGATGCACATGGTCATCTAGATGAGTGTATGCAAGCATGAACATAAACACATAATAGAGCACATAGCTTAAGTCCACACTTGGACCTCGGATGCCAACTCGTGGTCTTAGTCCGAATAATCCACACCACACAATACGCCCTATACGAGAACCAAGTCTCGGCCTCGGCACCGCTTCATCGTCGATACGAAAGGTACACTAGCTCAAGATCCCGAGGAGCTCTCCGGTCGGCGCCAGTAATGAGCGTAAGCATGCACCGCGTGCTACTATGCAGACTATGGGGTGCCGGGTCTAGTGGCAAGCGCCCATGTCCGATCCACCACGCCTAACTAAATCTCGGATCGGTGTCACCGACATAGGGGTGTGAGACTCGACACGTGAACTATGTCACCAACCACCGCACCGAGGCTAAGGAACCGGCCGTGGTAGGCTTACACCGTGAAGCGGTCCTTGCCCTAACAGTGGCAATCAAGGGCTACGGCCGAACACGCCGAGGACGTGCCGATCGTCGAGGGGACGAGGCAATGCCAAGTCATCATCCCGACCGCTGGGGCATTTAACGATCGCCACCCTCACCCAAGATTGCGGGGCCTACCGGGTGGGGTTAGCTAAACCCTTACGGGTCCAGGGGCGGAGAACTGTCTCGACGCCCCCGCCATGGATGCAAGATACTTTATGCATCGTGCCCTGATGATGCTACCTACCTACACTTTAACCTATCATATCAATAACATACAATCCAATACAATCCAAAACGTGCTCCAACAACAGATACACGAACCTAGCATGGTACTACGAAGCAAGAATAGATATGAGCATGCTAGAACGGAACAACCTAGCATGGGCTAACATGAGAGAACAACATACGAAGTCATGCTAGTCGAGAATTCGCAACAGAGCACCTAAACTATACATGCCGATAATCACAAACAAACATACAAACAACAATCACATAGAACATCGCAGGGTCCACACAACTCCTGTAAGAAATCCTTACCGCCCGGGAGGCAACTACACACAAAATCCTAAGTCGCGATCGAACCCGAGCTAGCTACCGAGAACCTAACAAAAACAATGATAATCACACTCTAAAGGCTTAAATATAATAAAATAAATAGGGCTCGGCTCGGAGCAACTCACGCGATCGCGGTGACACGCGACGGAAGGCGCGGTGACGGCTGGCTGGGCGCGGATGGCGCGCTGATGGCGTAAATGGGCGCACACTGGGCGCTGGATGGGCGGCAAATGGGCGCACATCGGCGCGCTGCGCGCGCAGACGGACAGCGCGCTGGGCGCGGATGGCGCGCTAGGCGCGACGCTGGCTGGGGCGGCACGCGACGGCACAGCGCAGACGCAGAGGGGCGCGCGCGCGCGCGCGCGACGACGGCGGGCGCTTCGGCGGCGATGCGGACGCGAGCTCGGGCGATGGCGGCGGCGCGGCGCGGCGCGCGGCGAACGGTGCGATCGCGGCGCGCGCGCGACGACGCGCGGCGCGATCTTCGCGCCGCGCGCTCTTTGGCGGCTGCGACGGCTCGGGCGCTGGGCTGCGTCTGCTGGCGCTGGCGCTCTGGGCGCTTCTTCTTTGGCGCCTGAAATTTCTGGTGCGATCTGCTGGGCTGCTGACCGCCGCTGCTCATTTGGTCGGTCGCTTAGGCTGGCGGAGCAGCGCTGGGGCTGCAAGGGAAGAAAATCACGGCAAGGGGCTTGGGAGAGAAGAGGGTTGGGCGGCCATGGAGTTTTGGGGAGAAAACACAAAACCTAATTTCTTTTCATTTAACCAAATGCACAAAACTCCAAAGATCCAAGGGTAACTAAGATATGACGCGGAAAGAGTAACAAGAGCTCTCCATAGCTCAACTGCACGCCTCCTCACAAAGCTTTCCTGAGACCCGGTTCAATCCCAACCGCAACATAAATTTCCTATATTTTTACTTTTGCATCTATCCATGTTCAAACCCATCCACAAAGCCTCAAAAACTTACATAATACCATCCAATAATTTTAGCAACTGGAAAAAGACATAAACGGCCCCACGGCCCGACCAAATTACCAAAATACCCCGGGGCATACCTCGAAGACCGGATGAAAACTCGGGCCGTTACAGTGTCCGCCGGCAGCAGCTGGCCGGCCGGGCGCAGCGCTGGCGCAAGGCACCGGCGCTGGGGCACGGAGGCTGCGCGCGGGCGCGGGCTCGAACTCGGCTGGGAGACGGCGTGCGGCGCGGCTCGTTACAGGGGACGGCGCGCGGGCGCGAGCAACAAGAAGTGCTACAGGGACGCGCGCTCGGGGCGACGCAACGCGACGGCTACATGGCGCTCGGGCTGGCACGGCTCGGCATAGTGCAGGGCGGCACGGACCTGGGCGACACGGGACCTGGGCGAGGCTGGGCGACGCGGGGATACCTGGCGACGCTGACTCGGCACGAGGCGGCGAATGGGCGACGCGGCCGGCACTATCTGCGGTGGGCTCGGGCTGGCTCAGGCTTGGGCGAGTTGGGCGGCCAGGCTGGGCGACCAGGGGGGGCTTGCTCGGGCTGGGAGGTGAGGGCTCAGGCTGGAGGAGAGAGAGAGGGAGAGAAAAAAAAAAGGAAAAAAGGAAAAATGGGGAAAAATAAAGGAAAATGGGATTTTATTCTTTTATTTTTATCCTTATCCAATTTATCCAAACTTATCCATTTTATCAAATTTTTAAAATAAGCATTAAAATCCTTAAAATCCCATTTCCCGGCTTCCTCCTTCGAGACCCGACTGAAGCAACCTTTTCCAATAAATAAATCTCACTTAAATCCAACTCCCAAATCAACACTAAGGGCTCGGGCTCGAATCTCAAAGGAAACACCCAAACAACCATAACTTTGCCCAAAACCCAAATCACAACCGAACTCCCAAACGAATAGCCCAAACATCTCGGGACTCGTAGCCACCAACAAACAAACCTCGACAAAGGCGGGAGAGCCTCCTCAAGCCCTAAAATCCACAAATCCTGCCCGGGGAGCAAAAAGAACAAAATACCCCTAAGGGTCAAAACAGCTCTAACGGCCCAACCGAACAACTGAATCTGAACCGGAAGCTCCTCGAGAACCAGAATAGAAAACTGGGCCGTTACAGGCTTGGCATGTAGTTTATTGTACTTTATTGTTGCACTCTCTTGTTTAATATTGTACCTTGTTGATTATAAGCTGGTTGGATGTTAGACCCTGTTAGCTCTAGGTTGCCCAGAGTGTTAGAGTTTATTAGGGTGTCCCGAGTGACAGTCGAGTTGCGTGCTGGCTAGGTTTGGCTCAGGACTCACCCATTTGCGTGCGGTCCAAGACTTGCCCAGTTGCATGCAGTCTATGATCTTTCAGGTTTGAGTTGAACCAGGGTTTGGCCTAGTGGAGTGCCACCCGAGCCTCTTTTCGGACTAGCCCAGTTGCGTGCGGTCTCTGATGAACCTAGTTACGTTGTCGATCCAGATTGGCCCAGTGGCGTTGCCAATCCAGGGTTTGGCCCAGTTGCATGCCACCTGACTATGCTTAGGACCAGCCCTGTGGTGTGTTGTCCATTGACAGCCAAGTTTGAGCTGTATCAGGGTTGAGCCCAGTTGCGTGCTGCCCGGCAAGAAATCCTTACCTTGGTCGGGAGGTAACTAAACACAAAATCCTAAGCTGGGATCGATCCGGAGCTATCTAACGAGAACCTAACAAACACAATAATAATCACAATCCATAGGCCTAAGCTACGATCGGGAGCAACTCACGCGGCGCGACTGACACGCGGACGGGCAGGCTGCACGACACTGGGCGCTGCAGGGCGCTGCTGGGAGGCAAGGCTGCACGCTGGGCGTGCTGGGCGCGCTGGCACGGAGCTGATGGACGCTGATGGGCGGCAGCGGCTGCACGCGCGAACGGCTGGCTGGCGCAGGAGCACGGGCGCTGACAAGCTAGACGAGGGTGGGCGAGCGGCAAGGCATGGGCGCGCTGGGACGGCAACTTGCGTGCAGGCTGCGACGCGGACGCGGACGAGCAGGCGCAGATGCGGAGCGGGCGCGCAAGCGAGCTCGGTTGGGCGACCTAGGCGTGCGACGACTGCGATGGCGTGCAACAGGGGCTAGGCGTGCTATAGGGGCTGTCTGGGCGTGCTGGACGGCCTGGTGTCTGCTGGCTGCGACCTGCTGCTCGACTAGGCTGCTGCTCGGTAGGGACGATGCACGAACGACGGGGCTGCAAGGGGAGAAGGAGCTCGGCAAGGAACTAGGGAGGGGTGCTTGGGCGGCCAAGGAGCATATGGAGAAGAAAGCCAAAAACCTAATTTCCTTTCATTTAATCAAATGCACCAAAATCCCAAAAACTCTAGGCTAACCAAGATATGCCGCGGAAAGAGCAACAAGATCCTCCTGTGGCTCAATTGGCCACACCACCCACCTAACTTCCTAGCACTCCAGGTTCGAATCCTAACAAACACATCTTTATTCCTCAATTTTTCTCTTGCATCTCACCATGCCCAAACACAACCTCAAAGCATCAAAATCCTACTTAAGCCCATCCAATAATTTTAGAAACTGCAAAAGACATAAAAGGCCCTAACGACCCGACCAAATTACCAAAATACCCATAGGGCATACCTAGAAGACCGGGATGAAAACCTGGGCCGTTACACCTGCGATGTTTTCTTGATTGTGCCTTGTATGCCTGTTTACTTTTATGAGCATGATAGTGGATAGGACAGCTTGTGTTTGATTTCCTGCTACCATGTTTGCTTGTTTGTACATGTTAGTGCCATGCTAGGTTTGTTCTTCCAGCATGCTTTCGATTCCTGCTTAAGTTCGTAGTATCATGCTAGGCTATGTGTTTTAAGTTGAGAATGTATGTTTAGCCAGGAATCGATTACTCTGTACTCTTAGCTAGTGTAGTAGGGTTTGTCATCATCCAGAGGCTAAGAGCGGACATAACGTACTTTGTCCCCACGGGTCAGGAGTTAGAGCGAAGCATAACGTACATTGCTTCCCCCCCCAGCAGCCGATGTGGATTTAGCTACCACATCGGCATAAGCCTATTTTGTAGCCTGCTAGAGCGAAACCCTGCCAACGGTGCAAGCCTACCTTGGTCGGTTCTTAGCTTCAGGTCGATGGTACAGGCTATTTGTAAAGACCCGACCCAAAAGGGGCTCTAAATGGGCCTTTACCCCAATGCATGTAGTGAAAATAAAAGACATCATGAAAAATACATTTCGGATCCCAAGTAAAAACAGAAACATTCAACAACCAAAACATACATTTCTAAAAGCATACTACGATCGAGATTTATTTAAACCATTAAAACAATCCACAAGTACAAATATGCTGGAATCCATAAAACGTAAGAAAACATCCTGGGGCTCTGTGCCCGTCTACATGCATTCAGGGGAAATAACAAAAGTCAAGAGTCATGATAAATAAATAAAATAATCAGAGATGACAGCAGGATTCCATGATCACAGCTCCTCCTTGATCATCTCGCCTCGCGCCATGGTTACCCGAAGATAAGTAAGGGTGAGTAACGAATTACTCGAGTAAGAATCCCCAACCGGGGTACAATACGATATACATGATCATCTAGAAGATTGTATGCAAGCTATGAGTACAAACACAGAACAGAGCACATAGCTTAAGTCCACACTTGGACCTCGGATGCCATCTCAGGGTCTTAGTCCGGAAAATACCACAACACACTATACGCGCTATACGGGGAACGAGTCCCGCCTCGGCTGTCTCATCATCAATCACGAAAGGTGCACTAGCTCAAGATCCCGAGGAGCTCTCAGTCAGCGCGCCAGAATGAGCGTAGCGCGCGCACGCATGCTCTTTGCAAACTCGGGGGTGCCGGGTCTAGTGGCAAGTCGCCGAGTTCCCGATCCACCATGCCTAACTAAATCTCGGATCGGTGTCACCGACATAGGGGTGTGAGACTGGACACGTGAACTATGTCGGCTGAACCACCGCACTTTTGAGGCTAAGGAACCGTCGTGGTAGGCTTACACCGAGAAGCGGTCCTTGCCCTAACAGTGGCAATCAAGGGCTACGGCCGAACACGCTGGCGAGACGTGCCGATCGCCGAGGGGCGAGGCAATGCCAAGTCATCATCCCGACCGCTGGGGCATTTAACGATCCGCCACCCTCACCCAAGATTGCGGGGCCTACCGGTTGGGATAGCTAATCCCTCACGGGGTCCAGGGACGGAGAATCGCTCTCGAACATCCTTGCCATAGATGCAAGATACTTTATGCATCGGGCGGATGATGCTATCTACCCGAATTCTAAACCTTAACAATAATAATAATAACAATTCAATCAATGCGACCCAATACGTGCTCCATGAGATACAAGGAACCTAGCATGATACTACGAAGCAAAGAACGGATATCGAACATGCTAGAATAGAACAACCTAGCATGGGCTAACATGAGAAACAATACAAGAGTTCATGCCGATCAGAATTCGAAACGAGCACCTAGGGCTAAACATGCTAGTAATCATACACAGCATACAAAACAACAATCACAAATATACATGAGGTCCACACAACCCCGTAAGAAATCCTTACCTTGGCGGGAGGCAACTACACACAAAATCCTCGCTGCGATCGATCGATCCCGAGCTAGCTAACGGAAACCTAACAAACACAATAGAAATCACCATCATAGCCCTAAAATATAATAAAACAAGCGTGGCTCGGCTCGGGGCACTCACACGCACGACGACACGGCCGAGAAATCTTCTTGCTGGCAGTTGGTGCGGCTGGTGGTGCCGGGCGCTGGTCATTTGCTGGAAGCCAGCTGCATGTGTATGGACACACGACAGTGGCTGGCGCGCTGCTGCTGCACTGCACGCAACACGGCACGGCTGCAGACGGCAGGACGCGCCGCGGCGAGCGCGTCATGGCGGCGCGGCGCCAGCGTCAGCGTGCGAGCGCGACGCGCGCGCGGCGCTTGGCCTGCGGCGCGGCGGCAGGCGCGCGCGCGCGGTGGCGATTCTGCTGCTGCGGCCCGGGTGCGACGGCGGGCTGCTGCGCGCGAGAATCGGCGCGTCGCGATGGATGGTTCACGGCGGGCTTTGGTGTCACGGCGAGGCAGGGCGACCGACAGCGCGTTCGAGCGTCTTTGCTCGGGCAGATCTGGGACAATTCTTGCGCGCGACCGCTCGCTGGTGCGATCTGGCGTCTTTGCTCGGCGTCTGGCCGGCCGGTGGGCGATCCGGCGCCTGCGCACTCCGCAACAACACACACACACATGGGCACCTCCTCTTACCTTCGGCCAAGAAAAACAACTTATCGAGAAGATGAAGAAGATGAATACCTACCGAATGATGATCGAACTACGGAGCGGCAAGGGGATGAAATTCGGCTAGAGAAAGATGGGGAAACAAACTTGGGCGGCTAGGAGGATGTGTTGGAGAAGAAGAACAAAACCTAGCTTTTCTTTTCCATTTAACCAAATGCACCAAAACCCCAAAATCCAAGGCTAACTATAAAATGACACAGAAAGAGCAACAAGAGCTCTCAATAGCTCAACCGCCACACCACCCACCGACTTCTCGGACCACAGGTTCAAACCCACCAAACACACTTTTAACACACCATTTTCCTTTTGCATCTCCCCATGCCCAAACACATCCACAAAGCCTCAAAAACTTACATAAATCCATCCAATAATTTTAGCAATCGAAAAAAGACATAAACGGTCCCGACGGCCCGACCAAATTACTAAAATACCCCTAGGGCATACCTGGAAGACCGGGATGAAAACCTGGGTCGTTACACTATTACAGATGAGTGACGAGGGCCTCGCACTACTTTGTTCAGTGACATCGCTTCTGAGTCTTTAGGCATGCATACCTAGCCCTCGTAGTTTGTACCTAGGCCCCCACATTTACGCCGGTTGCAGCAGCATGCGGTGTGCGCCCACACGCGTTAGTCGCCAGCTTAGGAGCTCCCCGTGTTAATGTTCGTGAGTACACCAGCCTCCTTCGCTTTAGAGCCGGACTTACGTACTCTCCGATAGTCCAGATTTGTTAGCGAGGGTAAGAAGCCCTTGAGGACACCCATTGGGATTGGTTTTTGAGCGGATCATATGGTCGAGGGAGAAAGACCCCCGATGGTGTCGGACATCTTTTGGGATCAATTTTTTAGCTGATCAATTGGCCGAGGGAGAAAGACCCTCGGAGATGTCCAGGGATTGGTTATGAGAACCAATCATTAGGCCGGCAGTAGGAGACTTCCGAGAATTCCAGATTTTTCCTTGTCAGCTCGTTGAGCTAAGATCTATGTTGATATCTGTTTACATGTGTACTAGGTTGCTAGATGATTGATTGCATCGTATCGTACCCCGGTCGGAGATTCTTACTGAGTATGTTTATACTCACCCTTACTGTGGTTTTCCACTAGGTAACTTGGGACAGCACCGGGGCGGCTAGCGGAGGGAGCTGAGAGATCATGGATGCTGCTGACACTCAGTCGTGTCTTTATTTACATTATTTGAATTCAGCATGTAGTTGGACATGAGTCCGTAGGGAAAACTTATTTACTGTTGCTTCGAACTATCTTTTATGTTTTAAGGAAAAAGTACTTATCAGTCACTGTTTTAAATTGGAAGGTTTTACTTAAAGATTATTTGACTTTTTTTTAATGTTTTCCACACTATATGTTTTGAAAAGTTTTAAATTCGACCTCTGGTTTGTGTCATTTATGCTTTTCACTTGCATGTTGAGTAAAGAACTTGGTTTAAAACCGTTTTTCCGGTCGGGTCTTTACAATTACAGCGCCGACTGGAGAGCTCCTCGGGATCTTGAGTTCAGTGCACCTTTCTTATCGATAGTAGTAGGAAAGTTGAGGCCGAGACTAGTTTCTCGTAGAGTATCGAGATTCGATGTAGTTTCCGGAGTAAGACTGTGTAAGGACCCGACCCAAGAAACGGTCTCTAACCTAAAGTCCATACTTAGCATGCATGATTAAGAATATAAACATCATTCAGAGTCGGAAGTTTAAAGCTTTGCAATAAACACTTTAAAAACAAAACCATGATTTCAATTAAATAAAACAGGTAAATGACTCGATCAAGATTTTCTTAAAACAATTCAAAGGAAAATCAGAACGACCTGTGTTTTCATCCCGGTCTTCCGTATGCCCTAGGGGTATTTTAGTAATTTGGTCGGGCCGTCGGGACTGTTTATGTCTTTTTCCCAGCTTGCTAAAATTATTGGATGGATTTATGTAAGTTTTTGAGGCTTTGTGGATGTGTTTGGGCATGGGGAGATGCAAAAGGAAAATGGTGTGTTAAAAGTGTGTTTGGTGGGTTTCAAACCTGTGTGGTCCGAGAAGTCGTGGGGTGGTGTGGCTGTTGAGCTATTGAGAGCTCTTGTTGCTCTTTCTGTGTCATTTTATAGTTAGCCTTGGATTTTGGGGTTTTGGTGCATTTGGTTAAATGGAAAAGAAAAGCTAGGTTTTGTTCTTCTTCTCCAACACATCCTCCTAGCCGCCCAAGTTTGTTTCCCCATCTTTCTCTAGCCGAATTTCATCCCCTTGCCGCTCCGTAGTTCGATCATCATTCCGTAGGTATTCATCTTCTTCATCTTCTCGATAGGTTGTTTTGCTTTGGCCGAGGTAAGAGGAGGTGCCCATGTGTGTGTGTGTGTGTTGTTGCAGTCCGCCCAGCGCCGGATTCGCCCACCACCGGCCAGATCACTGAGCAAAGACGCCAGATCGCACCAACCGAGCCGGCCGCGCGCGCCAAAGAAGAAGCCCAGATCTGCCTCGAGCAAAGACGCTCGAACGCGTCGGTCAGCCACTCGCGCTGCCGCACACACCAAGAAATCGCCCGAACGATCCCCATCGCGACGCCGCTTCGCGCAGCCCGCCGCCGCACTGGGCCATACAGAAGCAGAAGAGCGCCGCCCGCGCTCACGCGCCAGCCCCGCGTCTGCCGCTGCTGCCGCGCCGCTACCGCGCCGCCAGACGCTTCGCCGCGCCATGCGCTCCTGCCCTCGCCTGCCGCGTCCGTGCCGTGCATCAGGTCCGCTGCACAATGCAGCGCCGCCTTCTCAGCCGCCATGCCACTTTCACGGCCACCACGCACCGCTGCCAAGAAGAAGACTTCCACCGTGTCGTCGTGCCGCCGTGTGTGTGCCCCGAGCCGAGCCTCGCTTGTTTTATTATATTTTAGGGCTATGATGGTGATTTCTATTGTGTTTGTTAGGTTCCTCGTTAGCTAGCTCGGGATCGATCGCAGCGTAGGATTTTGTGTGTAGTTGCCTCCCGCCAAGGTAAGGATTTCTTACCGGGGTTGTGTGGACCTCTGCGGTATATTTGTGATTGTTGTTTTGTATGCCTGTGTATGATTACTAGCATGTTTAGCCCTAGGTGCTCTGTTACAATTCTCGATCGCATGAACTCTTGTATTGTTTCTCATGTTAGCCCATGCTAGGTTGTTCTATTCTAGCATGTTCGATATCTGTTCTTGCTTCGTAGTATCATGCTAGGTTCCTTGTATCTGTTGAGCACGTATTGGACCGCATTGATTGAATTGTTATTATTATTATTGTTAAGGTTTAGAATTCGTAGATAGCATCATCCGGCCCGATGCATAAAGTATCTTGCATCTATGGCAAGGACGCTCGTTGAGACGCTTCTCCGCCCTTGGACCCGTGAGGAGGGATTAGCTATCCCAACCGTGGCCCCGCAATCTTGGGTGAGGGTGGCGGATCGTTAAATGCCCCATCGGTCGGGATGATGACTTGGCATTGCCTCGCCCCGCAGCCGCAAGACGCCCGTCCTCGGCGTGTTCGGCCGTAGCCCTTGATTGCCACTGTTAGGGCAAGGACCGCTTCGGTGTAAGCCTACCACGACCGGTTCCTTAGCCTCAAAGTGCGGTGGTTCAGCCGACATAGTTCACGTGTCCGTGTCTCACACCCTATGTCGGTGACACCGATCCGTAGATTTAGTTAGGCATGGTGGATCAACTCGGCGCCTTGCCACTAGACCCGCACTTCCAGTTTGCGCGAGCATGCGGTGCGCGCTTACGCTCATTACAACGTCGATCGAGAGCTCCTCGGGATCTTGAGCCGATGCACCTTTCGTGACGACGATGAGATGCGCCGAGGCCGGACTTGTTCCCGTATAGCGCGTTTAGTGTGTTGTGGTATTTTCCTGACTAAGACCCCGAGTTGGCATCCGAGGTCCAAGTGTGGACTTAAGCTATGTGCTCCGCTCTATGTTTGTTCTCATAGCTTGCATACATTCTTCTAGATGATCATGTATATCGTATTGTACCCCCGTTGCTAGATTCTTACTTGAGTAATTCGTTACTCACCCTTACTTATCTTTCGGGTAACCATGGCGCGAGCGGCGATGATCAAGGAGGAGCTGTGATCATGGAATCCTGCTGTCATCTCTGATTATTTTATTTATTTATCATGACTCTTGACTTTTGTTATTTCCCCGAATGCATGTAGACGGAACACAGAGCCCCGTGGATGTTTTCTTACGCTTTATGGATTCCAAATATTTGTACTTGTGGATTGTTTTAATGGTTTAAATAAATCTCTGATCAGAGTATGCTTTTAGAAATGTATGTTTTGGTTGTTGAATGTTTCTGTTTTTACTTGGGATCCGAAATGTATTTTTCATGATGTCTTTTATTTTCACTACATGCATTGGGGTAAAGGCCCATTTAGAGCCCCTTTTGGGTCGGGTCTTTACAGTTGGTATCGTGCTCGAGTCATAGATTCTCGTAGACCGACCTTTTTGTTGTAGGTCGTTTTTCCATGATCATCAAGACTCGGCGGTACCATGTGCGCCTAGGTTTACTATTTGTTGTTGAAAAAGGGTTAAGAATTTACAATACACATCCATCTTGTGTATGCCTTGTGTAGTGTTGTGGAGCGGAGACGAGCAGGTTCTGACTCGTTGTTGGTTTGGGCTTAGTGAGCCATCATGCCAACTTTCCCGCAGTGCGAGCAGTTTGTTTAGCAGCTTGTTGAGGTATCCAGATAGATTCGGATGCCCCTGGGACATCGTCCCCGAGGGAGGCAGAGCTTAGTCTCCCATTGGCCATTTGTGGCCCAATTGCTGCTTTTCCCCTAGTGAGAAGGTGGAGGTGCTTTGTGCAGATCGCTAGTATGTCGATCGCACCCAGAGAAGCAGGACGCTTGGCATGTCCGACCGAGGAGTTGGACCGATCGTGTTGATGTTGAGGCCGCGTCCAGGGTTGTTAGGCCCGCATGCCAGATTTGGCCCCGGCAGTTGAGTTGCCTAGAGGAGGGGGTAGAGGCTAGCACGCCTCAGTGAGACTCCTTGAGCAGAGTGTGCTCCACCATGAGAGATTTGATGGCGTGTCTTTAGCTATCGAGAGAGCGGAGACCAGCGCAGCTTTGTAGCGCCAGTAGTGAGGAGTCCCGGCACCGATAGCCCAAATGACGAGTTTGTTTCAGATTTTTCCCAAGAGTTCTTGTAGCCCCGGAGGTTCCCGGAGGGCATGATCGGCAGGTTTATTCAGACGAGTTTGTTGGCGTTGATGGAGACGCCCGTGTTGGCAAATGGATGCCAGTAGAGCTCGATGTTTTAGTAAGTCCTACCGCTAGTAGTAAAGTAGTTGGCCAGTTTGAGTTTAGCATCCGTGTGTGGGATGCCCACTGCTCGAGAGGCCGAGGTGTGCCGCTCTGTCTTTGCTTGGTTCATCGATGGTGGTGGAAGTCCCTTGTGAGAGGTGGACTAGCGAGTCTCCACCACCGCTGATTGTTTGGCAAGTTGCCGTGTTAGTGGTGGTCGGAGGCGCATGAAGGGTCATCTTTGCCCCCTTGCGAGCTCCTTTGTTGTTTAACACCTCACTTCCTCGGATGTGGATTTGGTAGTAGTAGCACTTGAGGTGCATTGGTTGGCGTGCCACTTTGGCACTAAGTCCGGTTCGAGCTTGTGTTTGGCTTGGGCATAGCGAGATGGTTCTATGCCGTCGGAGTTCAAATACTCCTTTAGCCTTGATCTGCTTTATGGCGCTTGCACCCGCTTAGGTCGTGCGGCAGGGCTAGTTCGGTGGTAGTCAATGGACTACAAGCGAAAGGATGCTCGAGAGGAGCCGAGCCTCTTCCCGTGTTTTCGGAGGTTGAGTAAGTCAAGCGGGTTACCGGGTTGGTAAATGTTGGTGCGCGTGAGTCTCGCGCTAGTGTTAAGGCCAAGAGATTTTCTTTGTGGTTGGTAGTGCGGTCAACTACCTTCGAGTGCCTAAATCGAGGAGAGTTGAGCATTGTAGATGCGAATTTGGTCCAAATTGAGGACCATGAGTTGGATGCTTATCGATGAGCCGGAGGCCTATGAGGCGAGTTGGATGCTTTTGAGGCGAGATGAGCCGATGCCTTGCGAGAGGTTTTGGATGCCTTAGGGGTAAGCACCCTTGGTAGAGGCTTGGTACAAAGTAAGTTTGGTTTGGCATGATTATGCTTTGGTAAAGCAAGGTTGCCTCGCCGAGTATCGTGCGGAGATGGAACTTTTGGTGTTCCTTGGATTGTTTGTATCGCTGCCAGAGTTATCGTTGCTTTGTGGAAAAGCGCTTGTTAGTCTTGGATCTCTAAAGGAAGGTTGGGAGTTGTGCACACAAGTGTGTTTTGTGTGGTTCGCCTACGTGGCGAGAGTTTCGTGATCCATGTAGGGTTTTCTTTGGAGATCTCGTGCTCGGTTCCTTGAGAAGTTGGACTCGGTGGTTGTTGTAAGGCTTCGGTTGAGGTGGTAAGGATACCGTGCTCGTGGTATCAAGTTGTTGCTTAGGCAAGATTTGTTAAGTTGGGCCTAAGCTTGGTTGGCGGATCTTCTTGTTGATCGTTATTGGAGTTCGGTTGGAAACCAACAAGAGCTGTGGTAGCTAAGCCGCGTGGTTTCGATCGTCATGGCTAAGAGAGTTGTTCGGCTCCTTCCTTGGGTAGGAGTTATGTTGTGGCCGATGTTTTGAGTAGGAGGATGACGATCTCGTAGCGCTTTGGGTCCTCTAGGTTCCCAAGGAGTTGGAGTTGGCTAGCAAGGTTGGGATGCTGGAAATTGGAGTTGTTTGTTCAGCGGTTGTCCTGTTAGATCGTATGCCGACAAGCAGGTGTGTGAGTCGAGGGTTGCCAAGAACCCTAGGTTGTGGAGAGCCTCTCCAGAGCGCAATGTGCCCAAATAGTGAGTTTCGGTTGGCTAGCTGGAGGCGTGTAGTTTGTAGCCTCGGTGGAGTTGCTAGCGATCTTTGGTAGACTAGCAAGCTAGTGTTTGTTTGGAGTAAAGTCCGAGTGGTTTCGGTGTGGTGGCAAGTTGGTGCTTGGTGTTGACCAAGGTGTGGATTGGAGTTGCTAGAGTCTAGTTTTGCTCGTGGGGCGAGTGGTTTGTGCCATGTTGGTTGTTTTTCCTGTTTCCGGATGTTGAGTTGCCCCGCTTGGCATTTGGAGGTTCATCCGAGATGGACCCTTGTTCTCGCCCCGTGAGTTTAGGTGTTGTTGCTCGGTGGAGCAAGACGTTGAGCGTATGTGGAGTTCTCTCGTCCGTGGTTGTCCGCTTGTATGAGCCGCTTTCTTCGGAGAGTTGTCGTTACTCCTTGGTCTTGGAGTTAATGGTGGAAGCGCTAGCTTGAAGGAAAAGTTTGTTGGCCGCTTGGAAGTAGTCGTTTGTCCAGCTTAAGCGGATTCTTGGATGGTGTTCTAGAGGTCAGTAGTAAAGGTTGTTCTCGCCTCTTGTGAGTGTTTGGCCAAGATTTGGTTCGTTTGTTGTTTCGAGAGCTAGTTCGGTTCTAGCCGAGGGCGTTGCCCCCGAGGTCTTGTTCCTAGTCGAGAAGTTTTGGGAGTTGACCCTCCCTCGCAGCTTGAGCAAGTGCCGTTTGTTTCGGTTTGGTGGTCCGATTGGTTGAGTTTTCTCTTGGGTGTTGCTTCCAAGAGAGTTGGTTGTTGTTGCCTTGGGTTTGAGCAGTTTAGCGAGCGTGTGTGGGAGTTCACGCCTTCTTCCGAATTTGCTTGCCGGGAAGTCGTTTCCGCTTGGCGTGAGTCGCCTTAGCTCCCGAGTTGTGTAGTCGATCGAGTAGCGCAGCTGGTCACCAGCGAGAGGGTTCTGCGCTGTGTTGTTAGCAAGCAAGAGTTGTTTGTTCCCGCAAGGCGGAGGCCACCAAGAAGAGTTGAGTTGTTCTCGCAAGTTGTTGGTTCTTTGGGGATTGAAGATTTCCTTTCCTCTAGCCTCTGTGGTGGTTGAGTTGCTCCTTGGATGCCACCCTCGAGTGATAGCTTGCGAGGTAGTCTTGCGAATTCGTGTGGCTCGTGATCCGTAAGCTTTGAGGTTGTCGTTATCGCTTTTCCTTGTGAGGTTTTGGGAGTGGAGCTTACGGTTGGAAGATGAGTTAGGCTTAGGCTTAAAGGGGAAGTCCTTTGAGTAGCCGCTGGATTTTAAGAGTTGAGTAGTAGCTTGAGGCAGCGTTGCTCGTTATAAGTTTGGGTTGAGTTCTGCGAGCAAGCCCTTCTCGGGCTTTGTTCCTAATTGTTGTGAGTTCCCGGTTGGCGTTAGTAGAGCCGCGTTTGAGTGAGTTGGCACAGAGGTGCCGTGGCATTGGTTGGTAAGTCGTTGAGCTGCTTTCCTCAAGGTGTTGTGTCGCAGATAGTCATGTGATGGTTTAGTCCTTGCTTTCCGAGTGTTCCTTGAGAGGAATGTTGGATGTTCCTTGCCCGCGATTTTCTCCTTAAGATGGTTGCTTAAGTGTTGTGGACGTGTTCTAGTTGGAGAAGTTTGTCTTTTTGGATCGATGCGCCATTGGTGGTTCGTTTGTATCTCGTTAAGGTCAGAGTCAAGGTTTGAGGTTTGTTGGTCTCTTGTGAAGTAAGAGTAGGCCGTTTAGTTTTGGAATCTGGAAGGTTCAGCTTGTTTGGCCATTTGTTGTAGGGTTGAGTTTGTTTGTTGTCACCGTGCACGTTGTTTTTATGTATCGATGTTGGGGCGGCATATGTGCCGACCCATTGCTCATTGTGGACTTTGAGCCCTTGCTTGCAAATGATTGAGGGTTTAGGGCTTCGAGGAGAAGCCTGTGAGTATTCTCGGTCTTGAGTCGAAGACGCTGCGTAGAAGTGAGATCCGTTGGTAAAAGTTTAGTGAAGGAGTCCGAGTTTGGAGGAGGCGCTCGTGAGCGGGAAGAACGGGATGAGATTGCAGATCCCGTGTTGTTTCAGTCTTAAGGACTTTCGAGGACGAAAGTCATAAAAAGGAGGGAATATTGTAACGACCTGTGTTTTCATCCCGGTCTTCCGTATGCCCTAGGGGTATTTTAGTAATTTGGTCGGCCGCCAGACCGCTTATGTCTTTTTTTCCCAATTTGCTAAAATTATTCGATGGATTTATGTAAGTTTTGAGGCTTTGTGGATGTGTTTGGGCATGGGGAGATGCAAAAGGAAAATGGTGTGTTAAAAGTGTGTTTGGTGGGTTTCAACCTGTGGGTCTAAGAAGTCGTGTGGGTGGTGTGGCCAGGCTTGAGCTATTGAGAGCTCTTGTTGCTCTTTTCTGTGTCATTTTATAGTTAGCCTTGGATTTTGGGGTTTTGGTGCATTTGGTTAAATGGAAAAGAAAAGCTAGGTTTTGTTCTTCTTCTCCAACACATCCTCCTAGCCGCCCAAGTTTGTTTCCCCATCTTTCTCTAGCCGAATTTCACCCCTTGCCGCTCCGTAGTTCGATCATCATTCCGTAGGTATTCATCTTCTTCATCTTCTCGATAGGTTGTTTTGCTGGCCGAAGGTAAGAGGAGGTGCCCATGTGTGTGTGTGTGTGTTGTTGCAAGTGCGCCCAGCGCCGGATCGCCCACTCACCGGCCAGATCACTGAGCAAAGACGCCCCGTGATCGCACCAATGCCGAGCGGTCGCGCGCGCCAAGAAGCGATCCCAGATCCGCCCGAGCAAAGACGCTCGAACGCGCTTGTCGGCCACTGCTGCCGTCGACACCAAAGAAATGCCCGACATCCCCATCGCCGCGCGCCTGGCTTCGCGCGAGCAGTTCGCGCACGCACTGGGCCATACGCAGCCAGAAGACGCCAGCGCCGCCGCGCGCTTGCCGCCGCCGCCAAGGCCAGCCAAGGCTCGTCTGCCGCCAGACGCCACGCCGCCGCCGCGCCTTCGCTTCGACGCGCATCGCTGCTTCCTCCTCATGCAGCAGTAACCGTTGCCGTCACCGTCATGTCCACAACTGCGCGCAGCCGCGCGCCTGGGGCCACGCTGCCCACCGCCACCACCACACCGCAGCGGACTTTTCACCGTGTCGTCGTCGTGCCGTGTGAGTGCCCTTTGAGCCGAGCCTCGCTTGTTTTATTATATTTTAGGGCTATGATGGTGATTTCTATTGTGTTTGTTAGGTTCCCGTTAGCTAGCTCGGGATCGATCGCAGCGTAGGATTTTGTGTGTGGTTGCCTCCCGGCCAAGGTAAGGATTTCTTACCGGGTTGTGTGGACCTCATGCGGTATATTTGTGATTGTTGTTTTGTATGCCTGTGTATGATTACTAGCATGTTTAGCCCTAGGTGCTCTGCTCAATTCCCGATCGCATGAACTCTTGTATTGTTTCTCATGTTAGCCCATGCTAGGTTGTTCTATTCTAGCATGTTCGATATCTGTTCTTGCTTCGTAGTATCATGCTAGGTTCCTTGTATCTGTTGAGCACGTATTGGACCGCATTGATTGAATTGTTATTATTATTATTGTTAAGGTTTAGAATTCGTGTAGATAGCATCATCCGGCCCGATGCATAAAGTATCTTGCATCTATGGCAAGGACGTTCGAGACGCCCTCCGCCCTTGGACCCCGTGAGAGGGATTAGCTATCCCAACCTGTAGGCCCCCGCGATCTTGGGTGAGGGTGGCGATCATTAAATGCCCCATCGGTCGGGATGATGACTTGGCATTGCCTCGCCCCTCGCGATCGGCACGCCCTCGCCAGTGTTCGCCGTAGCCCTTGATTGCCACTGTTAGGGCAAGGACCGCTTCTCGTGTAAGCCTACCACGACCGGTTCCTTAGCCTCAAAGCGGTGGTTCAGCCGACATAGTTCACGCGTGTCCGTGTCTCACACCCCTATGTCGCTTACACCGATCCGGAGAGATTTAGTTAGGCATGGTGATCGAACTCGGGCAGCTTGCCACTAGACCCGCACTTCCCCGAGTTTGCGCAGAGCATGCGGTGCGCGCTTACGCTCATTACACGCCACCGATCGAGTGCTCCTCGGGATCTTGAGCGCTGCACCTTTCGACGACGATGATGAGCCGAGGCCGGGACTTGTTCCCGTATAGCGCGCTTAGTGTGTTGTGGTATTTCCGGACTAAGACCCCGAGATGGCATCCGAGGTCCAAGTGTGGACTTAAGCTATGTGCTCGCTTACGTGTTTGTACTCATAGCTTGCATACAATCTTCTAGATGATCATGTATATCGTATTGTACCCCTGCTGGGGATTCTTCTTGAGTAATTCGTTACTCACCCTTACTTATCTTTCGTAACCATGGCGCGAGGCGTGATGATCAAGGGAGGAGCTGTGATCATGGAATCCTCTTTGTCATCTCGATTATTTTATTTATTTATCATGACTCTTGACTTTTGTTATTTCCCCGAATGCATGTAGACGGGCACAGAGCCCCGTGATGTTTTCTTACGCTTTATGGATTCCAAAGATATTTGTACTTGTGGATTGTTTTAATGGTTTAAATAAATCTCCGATCGAGTATGCTTTTAGAAATGTATGTTTTGGTTGTTGAATGTTTCTGCTTTTTACTTGGGATCCGAAATGTATTTTTCATGATGTCTTTTATTTTCACTACATGCATTGGGGTAAAGGCCCATTTAGAGCCCCTTTTGGGTCGGGTCTTTACAAAAACGGTACGAGAACATAAAATAGTTTGAGTGCTTTTCTCCTAGGGACCCAAGTCCCACTACATGCTAAATCATTAAGGAAAACATTTAAAGAAACGTGCGACCCAGTCGTCACCTATCCATGATCATCGAGCCGCTTCCTCCTAGCCATCCAAATTTTTTGTCCCAAGTTACCCGTGGAAAGCCACGAGAAAATAAGGGTGAGCAACAAGTTACTCAAGAAGAATCCCCAATCGGTACAATACGAAATCATCTCATTTAGCACACGGACATGCAACCATACAATGACTTAGAGCACGAACGGCCGGGCTTAGGCTATGAGCTACTTCTAGGCGAGCCTATCCAAGGGCTTCCGCTATAGCCTCTCCTAGGTCCTACATTTGGATGCCCTTCGGGCCTTACACAACCTAGGACACGGTGATGCCCAAAGGGGACTTACACACTTAGGATGCCCATCGGCCCTACACCTTCGAGAATCGGTGATGCCCAAAGGGGGCCTTACACACCTAGGATGCCCGTAGGGCCTTACACCTCCGCACTCGGTGATGCCCAAAGGGCCTTACACACCTAGGATGCCCGTAGGGCCTTACACCTCCGCACTCGGTGATGCCCAAAGGGGCCTTACACACCTAGGATGCCCGTAGGGCCTTACACCTCCGCACTCGGTGATGCCCAAAGGGCCTTACACACCTAGGATGCCCGTAGGGCCTTACACCTCCGGCACTCAAAGTGATGCCTAGTGGGCCTTACACACCTAGGATGCCCGTAGGGCCTTACACCTCCGCACTCAAGTGATGCCCGGGGCCTTACACACCTAGGATGCCCGTAGGGCCTTACACCTCCGTATGTCCATCTGGTCTTGCCCGAGCGGGACCCCAAACTAGTTACCTCTACGGCCCTCTATACTATACATCACACATCTAACCGTAACTTGGATCTAGCACTTACAATAGGCGAAGATGGTTCTATCAAGATAGGAAAGCCTAACATGGAACTAACGGGATGTAAACATGTCACGAACATGAATCAAAAGAAAACATGAAAACAATCACTAGAAACTCATATAATTACAGTAATCAGCGTGCTATCAACTATTCGCAGGGTCCACACAACCCCTGTAAGAATCCTTACCGGAAATAAGTGGAGGTTAATTATCCCGAATCAAATAACGACCCTCGAGCTTTTAAGCGAACTCGAGCAACCTAAACAAGTAATAAAACATCCTAATTAATAAACAGCATCTAAAAGCAGGAAGTCCAAAGGGTGGAGGCTCGGGAATTTACCCACCGAGAAGGCACTTGTCTCGGCAGCAAGCGGCACAGTGACAGCGCTATTAGCGCGGCGCAGGCGCTGCGCGCCAGACTCGGGCGCCACTTGGGGCGGGCGCGCGGCGAGGACGAGTGCCGGCGCTGGCCGCGCGCGGCGAGGAGCAGCGCAGCGCTACCGGCGGGCGGACGCGACGAAGCGCACGACGGCACCAGACAGACGCGGCGCGGTGCGGTGGTGTGCGCGCGATGGCGCTGGAGTGGTGTCGTCGCGGGCGCGAGGCGGCTACACGGCGGCGGTGAGGCTGGCGACTGGTGCGGAGTGGAGGCCGGGCTGCGCGGCGGTGGGCGAGCTGGCTGCTCGACGCGATCTGGGCTGGCGGTGGCTCGTAGCGGTGCGGCAGTGGTCAGCAGGGCGTGCGATGTCGTGGGGCGAAGCAGCAGGGCGTTGGGCGGCGGCGTGGGCGAGGCACGGCGGCGGTGGGGCGGCTTGGGCGAGGGTGAAGGAGAAGTCTAGGGTTTTGGGTTCTTTCTTTTTGTCCTTATTTTCTCTTTTCTTTCTCTTTAAATATAATTCCCTTCCTTAACTTAAATAGACTTGGGAATCTCATGTGGCCTTCCCAAGACTCCCCTTCGAGCCCCGGCTGATGCGTTTATTTTCCTTATTTAAACCCAAGCTTCTAAACCCCTTTTTAGGCCAAGGGTTCGAGTCCTTCCAACAGCTCCTCCCAAACTAAAAAAAATAAAATAAAATAAAAGGAAACCTTATTTTACATTTAGCTGAAAACCGGGCTGTTACAATACTCCCTCCTTAGAAGACTTCCGTCCCCGGAAGTCGCTGCTCCTAAAACAACTCTGGGTAACTCCTCCTCATCTCCCCTTCCAACTCCCAAGTAGCTTCCTCGACTCCCGATTCCGCCATCGCACTTTCACTAGGTCAATGGCCCGTTCTCAAAACCTTTTTCTCAAATGCCGTGATCCTTATGGGTTTCTCCTCAAAGCTCAGTCATGGTTCAACTGTAAAGGCTCAAAATCTATGACGTCGAAGGATCTCGCCACATATTGGCGGAGCATCGAAACGTGGAACACATTATGCACTGCAGCCAAGGACGGCGGCAATGCTAACCGATAGGCCACAACCCCAATCCTCTCAAGGACCTCGAAAGGTCCAACAAACCTCGGGCTCGGTTTCCCCTTTTACCGAACCTCGGACCCCTCGCATTGGAGCTACCTTGAGGAAAACATGCCGCCAACCTCAAACTCCACTTTCCCTACGCCTAACATCGGCGTAGCTCTTCCTCACTCGCGGCGGTCAAGATACGAGCTCGATTTTCTGGGCGACCTCATTGGTCACCGATGCAACTCCGGCCTAACACTGCCGGTCACAAACCTCTTCCCGTAAGGCGGGGATCTCTGCAGCGCTTACCATATACAACGCCTCAAACGGTGCCATCCAAATGGTCGATCAAAATCGTTGTTGTAGGCAAACTCCATCAAGTACAACTCACGGTCCCAACCGCCAGGAAATCCAACACGCAGCTCGCAACATATCCTCTAAGATCTGATTTACCCGTTCACCGCCATCGGTCTCGTGGGTGGAAGGTCAGTCTTTGTAGCCGCACTCGTGCCCAAACCTCGCTCAAGGGCCTTCCAAAACCGTGATGTAAAACGGGAATCCTTGTCGGAGATAATTTTAACTGCACTCCGTGGTACCTCACTATTCGCTCAAGGAACAGTTGTGCCCATCGCTCCACGGTGTAGTTTATCCTGCCGGAATGAAATGGGCACTCTTAGTCAACCTATCAACGACCACCCAAATCAGGCATATCCTCTAGGAGTCTGGGCAAACCCGAGATAAAATCCATGGTGATCTCCTCCCACTTCCACTGTGGCACCCCGAGCGGTTGCAACAAACCTCATTGGCTTCGCCTGGCGCCTTCACTGCTGACAGTGAGACACCGACTAACAACGAACTGGGCAATCTCCTCCTCATCCCCATCCACCAAAAAGTCTGCTTTAAGATCTTGGTACATCTTGTTACCCCCAGGTGCCAAGAAAAGGCGAGGTGTGAGCCTCGGTCAATAACTCTGTCTGCGAACACCGCATCGGCCGGAACACACAAATGACCTTTATATCTCGCACTTCATCCGCAAGTATCACAAAGTCGAAGTCACCATCACCTGAACCTCTCATACAAACTTTTTAACTTAGGATCTTTCACCGGCCGTCGATAATCCTTTGCCTTATCAAGGTTTGGATGGTCAATCGAGCTACCCTCAGCGGTAACATCCCCTAACAACACTGCTATTTCCGCCTCTCGAGATCCTTTCGATGATACTCTTGGGGTTTGCCAATGTTGCCGATGCGAGGCCTTTCTACTTAGTGCATCACCCACAACATTTGCTTTTCGGGTGATACAAGATCTCACGGTCGTAATCCTTCACGAGCTCCAACCACCTCCTCTCGCCTCATGTTCAGTCCTTCGAGAGTGAAGAAATACTTGAGGCTTTGGTGATCCGAGAAAATCAAATCTTCTCCCCATACAAGTAGTGCCTCCAAATCTTAAGTGCAAAGACGATCACGCCAACTCCATATCATGAGTCGGGTAATTCGCTCGTGCGGTTTCAATCGCCTCGAAGCGTGACGCTATCACCTTACCGTGTTGCATCGAACGCACCCCAAACCAAACTTGCCGGCATCATCATCAGACACCACGAAACCCCCAGGCCCCTCGGAACCGCCAACACCGGGCAGGGACGTCAAACCGCTTCTTTAGCTTAGCAAAACTCTCATCGCACTTCCTATCCCAAACGAAATCAACACCCTTCCTCGCCAATCGAGTAAGCGGGCGCTTATAGCGGAAAAATTTTGAACGGCGCCGGTAATATCCGGCCGCACCGTGAAGCTACGAATCTACTCACACGCCCGCGTCGGTCCGCCCACGAACTAACGGCCTCTCTACCTTCGAAGGGTCCATAGCCACTCCTCCTTAGACACAACGTGTCCCGAAATGCTACCTCCTCGAGCCAAAAGTCACACTTTGAGAACTTCGCATAGAGCTTGTTCTCGCGCAAGGCCGCCAAAATCGCCTTAGGTGCGAGGCATGGTCCTCCTTAGACTTAGAGTACACAAGAATGTCATCTATGAACACGATGACAAAGCGGTCCAAAAATGCCTTGAACACTCTGTCCATCATGTCCATGAATGCACCGGGCGCGTCGTTAGTCCGAAAGACATGACTACGAACTCATAATGCCCATACCTCGACTAACGCTGCCTTGGGAATATCTCGTGATCCCGAATCCTCAATCGGTGGTAGCCCGACTCAAGTCAATCTTCGAAACACACAAGCTCCTCGAGCTGGTCAAACAGTCATCGATACGAGGCAATGGTACTTGTTCTTAATGGTTACCTTGTTCGATTCCTTCTGTAATCGATGCATAGGCGCATCGAGCCATCCTTTTTCTTAACAAACAAAGACGGTGCTCCCCACGAGGACACACTCGGCCTAATAAATCCCATGTCAAGCATCTCCCGCACTGTTCTTTTAACTCTTTCACTCTGCTGGCGCCATGCGATAAGGAGCTTTCGAGATAGGGCGAGTCCCCGGCTCAAGCTCTATTGAGAAGTCCACCTCCCTCTTGGCAAGCGAGCCGTGCAACTCCTCGGAAAAACATCTCGCAAACTCTCTTGCACTATGGGCACTGCTCGACAGATAGTGGGTCACGGTTCTCCCCCGTCAACTTAGCTAAGAAACCCCAAGCTCCTCGAGCTAACAAACGGTGAGCTTTAATCGCCGAAATCACCGGACACACCCCACTGGGTGCCCCGAAATTTAAATGTAGGCCTACCTGGCGGCCTGAACACCACCTCCTTACAACGACACTCAATCATAGCGTGGTTATCAGCTAACCAATCCATGCCGAGGATCACAACAAAACCGCTCATAGCTAACACAATGAGGGTAACTCAGAGTCCGGTCGGATACTGTATCCGACCGCCCCTTACTACCTTCTCGCTGCCAAAGATACTAGTTCCCGAGGGAGTAGCGACAGACAATTCAAAACCTAGAGGCTCTCAATTCATGCAAGCAAGCTCAGCAAAAACAACAGAAACAAACGAATGGGTGGAACCCGAATCAAACAACACAAAGGCGAGGTGATCAAGAACTAGGAGCGTGCACCATCATGCTGCGGGTCGGCTCTCTCTCTCCTCTGGCGAGTCGTAGCATATACTCTTCCTCGCTGCTTTGAGCCGGCCGTGCCACCACCGCTTTACGGGTGCGATGCCGGCCCGATGCCCTTCCTTTCCACAGTTGAAACAAGCTCTAGGGTTACCACCACAGGGTCCCCAATGCTGCTTCCCGCAGGATCTACAATACGGTGGCGGCCTCCCTACGCCTCGCTGGCGAGGCCGATCACGATTCTGATCTCGATCGGGTCTCTCGCCATGATAAGAACCACGGGGCGCTGACCGCCCCGGACATTGCTCCTAAGTCAAACTTGCGCTTCGACCGAGTACACTGGGCCTTAGACACTACTGGTACTAACAACTCCGCTCTGAGGATACTTCCCATCATAAATCGCTGCCAATCTGCTTCGTCTTGGCAAAAGTTTATGGGGCTCGTGTTCTAACATCCCGAGACACTCCTGCCTCAAACCCGCAATAAACTTCCCCGATCTTCGCCCGGTAGAAATCAAGCGTGGCGCCAAGTATCCATACTCGAGAACTTCTTCTCGTACACCTCGATCGAGTCGGACCCTGCGCTAAGGTTTGAAAACAGCTCAATCATCTTTTCTTGGGCTTCTTCACGATAAATTTTGCCTTGAACTCACCTTGAAGAACTCCCGGTGGCGTGGAGACCCAAATGGTCTCTCACTTAAGGTGGAATCCCACCACCACTTAGTCAGTACTCGGCTAATACGTGAGTGCACATCGAGCTCATTGCACCTCGTGACACTCCATTACCATAAACGTATATTCTAACTCAAAGAATCCACGTGGCAACTACCAATGGTTCCCTAGGGGCACTAAACTTCTCCGCTTCCATTTCACAAAATCCTTCACCACTTGCCTAGATCCTCGGCACCTTCCGCCATAACGGCCTCATTCACAATTGGCTCTCGCGAGTCGGGCGGTCTTGGTGGCGCTGCAGCCTCTCTTGAACCAACTCGGTCGATTCTTTGTATCGAGAACGCGACTCTCCTCCTCTCAAGAGCTAACCAAGCTTGCGTTTCACTCTCTGCTCGGCCCTCCGGTCGGCTAGCAACCCAACCATAAGAGCCCTCATAGACTCCACAAAGCAGCTCCCTGTGCGGCCTCTCGAGACTCGCTTGCCCCTACACCCTCTCCGGCAACACGGTTGAAGGGCCTGATGGTGGCCTAACCTCGCCTTCGACTTGGGACGAGGTCCCCAAAGGTCGTAATCGATACGAATGCCTGGGGTGGTCGGCCTCGAGCCTCCCCGCCTCTACGAGTGACCGGCATACCGAAAATCTACACCAAACCAACAATGGGTCGAACTCGCCTTCCCCGCTCTACAACAACAAGTCATGTACATGCAAGGTGCAACCGGTATTGTAATTCTTAACCCTTAACTTTAAACTTACGGACATACCGATGGTGGCGGAGTGAGCGCCGATGATCATGGAAACAACCTACAATCGCAGTCACTCTACGTAACCTATAACTCGGGGCTCGATACCAACCTGTAAGGACTCGACCCAAGAAACGGTCTCTAACCTAAAGTCCATACTTAGCATGCATGATTAAGAATATAAACATCATTCGTAGTCGGAAGTTTAAAGCTTTGCAATAAACACTTTAAAAACAAAACCATGATTTCAATTAAATAAAAGTAAATGACTGATCAAGACTTTCTTAAAACAATTCAAAGGAAAACGGTACGAGAACATAAAATAGTTTGAGTGCTTTTCTCCTAGGGACCCAAGTCCCACTACATGCTAAATCATTAAGGAAAACATTTAAAGAAACGTGCGACCCAGAGTCAGCTATCCATGATCATCGAGCCGCTTCCTCCTAGCCATCCAAACTGGTCCCAAGTTACCCGTGGAAAGCCACATAAAATAAGGGTGAGCAACAAGTTACTCAAGAAGAATCCCCAATCGGGGTACAATACGAAATCATCTCATTTAGCACACGGATATGCAACCATACAATGACTTAGAGCACGAACGGCTGGCTTAGGCTATGTGCTACTTCTAGGGCGAGCCTATCCAAGGGCTTCCGTCTATAGCCTCTCCTAGGTCCTACATTTGGATGCCCTTCTGGGCCTTACACAACCTAGGACACAGGATGCCCAAATGGGGCTTACACACTTAGGGATGCCCATCGGGCCTTACACCTTCGTAATCGGTGATGCCCAAAGGGGCCTTACACACCTAGGATGCCCGTGAGGGCCTTACACCTCCGCACTCGGTGATGCCCAAAGGGCCTTACACACCTAGGATGCCCGTAGGGCCTTACACCTCCGCACTCGGTGATGCCCAAAGGGGCCTTACACACCTAGGATGCCCGTAGGGCCTTACACCTCCGACTTCGGTGATGCCCAAAGTGGGCCTTACACACCTAGGATGCCCGTAGGGCCTTACACCTCCGCACTCGGTGATGCCCAAAGGGCCTTACACACCTAGGATGCCCGTAGGGCCTTACACCTCCGACTCGGTGATGCCCAAAGGGCCTTACACACCTAGGATGCCCGTAGGGCCTTACACCTCCGGATGTCCATCGGGTCTTGCCCGAGCGGGACCCAAACTAGTTACCTCTACGGCCCTCTATACTATACATCACACATCTAACCGTAACTTGGATCTAGCAACTTACAATAGGCAAAGATGGTTCTATCAAGATAGGAAAGCCTAACATGGAACTAACGGGATGTAAACATGTCACGAACATGAATCAAAAGAAAACATGAAAACTATCACTAGAAACTCATATAATTACAAAGAATCGCGTGCTATCAACTATTTGCGTGGTCCACACAACCCCGTAAGAATCCTTACCGGAAATAAGTGGAGGTTAATTATCCCAAATCAAATAACGACCCTCGAGCTTTTAAGCGAACTCGAGCAACCTAAACAAGTAATAAAACATCCTAATTAATAAACAAAGATCTAAAAGCAGAAGTCCAAAGGGTGGAGGCTCGAATTTACCCACCGAGAAGGCACTTGTCTAGGGCAAAGCAGCAGCAGGGACGATGCGCGGCGCCGCGACTGGCGCGCTGGCTGGCGCGGGCGCGTGCAGGGGGGACGAGTCTTTGGCGCTGGCCGCGCGCGGGGGGACGAGTGCCGGCGCTGGCCGCGCGCGGGGGACGAGCGCAGCGCTGGCCGGGCGGGCGCGCGCGGCGAAGCGGTATGGGCACGCAGACGCGCGCGCGGTGCGGTGTGTGCGCGCGACGGCTGGGGTGGTGTCGTCACGGCGAGCGGAGGCGGCTTACACGGCCGGTCTGCTGGCGACTGGTCGCGAGTGGAGGCTGGGCTGCTGCGCGGTGGGCGGCCGCCGCCGACGCGATCTGGGCCGGGGGTGGCTCGTAGCGGTGCGGCAGCGGTGGTCAGGCGTCGCGATGTCGTGGGGCGGCAGAGGCGTTGGGCGGCGGCGTGGGCGAGCAGGCACGCGCGGTGGGGCGGCTTGGGCGAGGGTGAAGGAGAAGTCTAGGGTTTTGGGTTCTTTCTTTTTGTCCTTATTTTCTCTTTTCTTTCTCTTTAAATATAATTCCCTTCCTTAACTTAAATGGACTTGGGAATCTCATGTGGCCTTCCCAAGACTCCCCTTCGAGCCCCGGCTGATGCGTTTATTTTCCTTATTTAAACCCAAGCTTCCAAACCCCTTTTTAGGCCAAGGGTTCGAGTCCTTCCAACAGCTCCTCCCAAACTAAAAAAAATAAAATAAAAGGAAACCTTATTTTACATTTAGCTGAAAACCGGGCTGTTACAGACTGTAAGATGGCATCCAATGTATTTATGTGTGGATTAAAGTTATGTGCTCTCTTCTGTGTTTGTATTCATAGCTTGCATACTTTTTGCTAGATGACCAGTTGTATCGTATTGAACCCTAGTTGGGGATTCTTACTGAGTAATTCGTTACTCACCCTTATTGTAACAACCCAAGTTTTCCTTTCGGCTCTCCAGGCATGACAGGTTGTTCTTCAAGTGAGTTGTTGGGCTGTTAGGGCTTTTTGTGCTTCCAAGGTTATTTTGGTCATTTTACCCTCCAAGTGTATTGTGGTCATTTTTGCCCTCCAGGTTGTTCTCCCAGTTTCTCAGGGTTTCAGGAATGTCTATGTGGGTTTTGGACTTCAATTTCCTCCGGTTTTGGTTTTCCAGGGCAAGAGTTCCATTTTAGGAAAGTTTGGTGGTCTCCCGAGAAAGATGAGTAAATTAAAATAAATTGGGGTTGAGCTAGGATTTGATCCTTGGTGTGTGGTGGTCGAATTGGAGGACTCGAAGGGGGAACCTCATTTGACACTTGTCAAATGGAGGGATTTTTTAGGATTTTAAAATAAGAAAAATCAGCCTTTTCTCCTTCCCTTTCCCAACCCTAGCCGACCACCTCACCTCCCTCTCTCTTTGTCTTCTTCTTTTTCCTCTCTTGGCCGAGCAAGCAATCTGCCATCTCCATTGTTGTTCCAAGCAAGTTGCATCTCCCTTTTTCTCTTGCTAGTGTAGATCCGAAGGGCTTCATCTTCTCCATTGTGTTGGATTTAGCCAAGCTCAAGATCTCCATCTTCAATCCTCCTCCATTGTCGAGACCTCAAGGTAGGTGTTTGTTTGGTTTTGCTTGCTTGAAGAGTAGATCTAGCCGAGAGACACCATTGTTGGGTGTGTGTGTACTAACCAAGCCGTTATTATTGTTTTTGCATAGCCTAGCCGAGATCTCCCTTGCTTTTGCAACACTTCCTTGGCTGAGATCCTTAAGGTGAGTGTGTTGTATCTTTGCTCTTGTTTTTGTTGTCCAAATGGTTGGAGGTTGGTTCACTCAAGTGTTCTTCTTGTTTGTGTAAGTTGAAGCCTAGCCGAAATCTCAAGCTTGTGGTGTGTTGTTGAGACCTCTTGTGTTCTCTCCTTGGCCGAGACTACAAGGTGAGTTGGTGTGATTTTAATGTTTGAATTTTGCCCTAAATCCCCTTGGTGGCCGAGAGCACCATGTGGAAGGGTTTGGCTTGTGTGTTGTGTGTAGGCAAAACTAACCTATGCTTGGTGTTGTGTTTTTTGCCCTAGCCGAGAGTGAAGAGGGAAGGGCTTGAAATTCTCTTGTGTGTTGTTGGACTCCCTTGGCCGAGACCACCCTTGGAGGTTGAGGTCTTGCTCGGGTTCCGGTAAAGCCCTAACTCCTGGTGTTTGGTTGTTTGGTTGTTGTGGTTTGGTTGTGACTTGATTGTTCTGTTGTTAGGTTAACGGTGTGGTGTTCTTCAGCTTGTGGATTCATTCCGGGATTTGGGATTCTACTATTGACAGGTAAGGGTTCCTTGCTAGGGTTGTGTGGGCCCTGCGCACCTCATTGATAACTCCTAGTTGTGTGTTATTTTGAGGTGTTAGTGGATTAGGCTTCTGTGCAGGTTGTCTGGAAAATATAAACTGTTAGTGGATAGGCTTTTATGCAGGTTGTCTGGATTTTATAACTGTTAGTGGATTAGGCTTCTGTGCAGGTTGTTTGGAAAATATAAACTGTTAGTGGATAGGCTTTTGCATGTACCTTGGAAGAGTTTGTGCTTGTAGATGCTTAGCCATGTTTATTCTCTCTTTTGCGTAAAATGGAATTGTATGTTGTATATGTTCTGTGTGGTGATGTATGCTTTAGCATGATTGTAGCTAGGTTCTTCTTGGATTATTGTTAGGGTTGGCATGTAGAATATATCTTGTTTATGTGCTTCTCTACCTATTGACTGTTTCTGTCCGCTTTACATTCTTATATCCTTAACATAGAAATTATTATACCATGACTGTAATAGTGTGTTAGAGTCATTAGAGAGTCCTGAGTATCAGTAGGGTTGTGTGCTCGCTCGGTTTGCTTAGGACTGCCCAGTGTCTTGCAGTCCAGGACTAGCCTAGTGTGAGTTGTCCCTCGTTGGCCCAGGGAGTGCTAACCAGTTGCTAGGATTGGCCCAGTGTGTTGCTGATCCCGGGATAGCCCAGTGTGTTGCTACCCATGTTGCTCCAGGACTAGCCCAGTGTGTGTTTGCCCCTTTAGCCCCCAGTGTGTCGCTAATCTAGAGCAGCGAGAACTACCCAAAGGTGTTGCAAAATAGGACTAGCCCAGTGTGTTGTTGTCCTTAGTTAGACCAGGGTGTGCTAATCTTGTTTACTGTGCTGTCATAGTTTGAGAATTACTTGAATTGTACTCCTGTTAGTTAGCCCAGTGTGTGCTAACCTTGTCTGGCTGTGAGCTTAGACCATGTTGATGATTATCCCCATTGCATCGCTTAAGACTGCCATGTTATGTTCTATTGTTGGTATGCTAGGGTGTTAGGTGATTTGTTGTGCGTATTGTACCCCGGTTGGGGGATCCTTACTGAGTGCAATTTGTACTCACCCTTTTTGTGGTTTTCTCCACCAGGTAACTTGGCACAGCATCGAGGTGGCTAGAGGACGGAGCTGATGGATCATGGGCAGGTCGCTGCTTAGTCTGAGTCTTATAATGCATCTTGAAAGTGTTTTGGGAACTTTGTACTGTTGAACTTGGATTTATGTTTTTGTTATTGTAATGTTTGTAAACTCTGGCCAGAGAGTGTTTATTGTTTTCCTTTGAAGAATTTCCAAACAGATTTTATGTTTTCATTATTTTTAATAAAGATGTTCTTTCCAGCCCTTGAATGATTTTCACTTAATTTTACATGTTGAGTAAGGGCCATTAGGGCTGTTTAATGTCGGGTCCTTACACTTATTTTGTGGTTTCCACAGGTAACCAGGGCGCGAGACAGGATGGCTGATGGAGGAGCTGCTGATCATGGAAACCTGATGTCTTTTCAACTCTGAGTTTATGTTTATGTTTATGTTTTGTCCTTTGAATGCATGTAGTTGGGCAAGGAGCCCTTAGGATGTTTTCTAATTGTTTCTGGATTCTGGCTTGTTAGTAAACTGTTTGGAACTGAATGTTTTTGAAATAAATCTCTGATCAGAGTATGTTTTAAACTGTATTTAGCTTGGAACAGGTGCTTGGAAACAGGGACAGGTTTTAGGATGTTTTATGCTTGTTCGTTAAAATGAATGTTTACAAGTTTTTATTTTCATTCAGAATCTGGATAACAATCTTGCATATGATATTTACATTTTAAAAGCATGCATTGAGGTAAAGGCCTAGGTTAGGACCTCTTTCGGCCTGGGTCTTTGAGCTTGGTATCGAGTGAGTGTCATAGATTCTGTAGACTGACTTTTTGTTGTAGGTCGTTTTTCCATGATCATCAGCACTCCGACAGTCATCAGGTACACCTAAGTTTACTGTTTTAGAAAAGGGTTAAGAATTTACAATACTTTTACATCTAGTGTATGCCTTGTTTAGTGGTGTAGAGTGGAGACGAGTAGGTTCTGACTCGTTGTTGGTTTGGGTGTAGATCGCCAGCATGCCAACTACCCGCATAGGAAGAGGAGGTTCGAGAGCAGTTAGTTAGGGTATCAGGAATGGTTTGGATACCGCTGGGACATCGTCCCAAGCTGAGACAGAGGGTGAACGACCAGCAGCTTCTCATGTTTTGCCTAGAGAAGGCGTTGAGGTGACAGAGCGCCTAGAGACTGCTCCTGGAGCAGGGTTTGCAGACTCCATGAGGGCCATGATGGTCAGTTTGTTGAGTGACCAGCGAGCCGAGACTCATGCCATGTTGGCCGCACGACAGGAAGAGTCCTGATCCCAGATAGAGCAGCTGACCCGCATGTTCCAGCAGGGCACAGCAATAGCACCAGCTCCTCAAGAGCGTGCCGCCACAGAGACAATTGGGGCAGATGTTGCTGAGGAACTTGGCAAATGGCTGAAAGACTTTATGAAGTGGAAGCCATAGAAGTTCGACGCCCTAGGAGATCTATTAGCAGCAGCCAGATGGATTGCCCATCTGGAGTACACCTTCTTGATTATGGTGTGTCCCGATGTCCACAGACCGAGTTTTGCAGCCCATGTGTTAAGAGGCACAGCTAGATGGTGGTGGGAGGCCACTCTGAGTGAGAGACCAGCTGGGTCACCACCTGCCACCTGGGATTTCTTTAAGGCAGAGTTTAAGGCCAAGTATATCAGTGAAGAGGCCTAGGAAAAGATGGTAGAGCTGTTCCAGAACCTGAAGCAGGGAATTGATTCGATAGAGGAGTATGAGAGGAAGTTCTCTGAGTATGGATACTTTGCTCCGCAGTTGATAGCCACGCTTGAGCTAAAAATCAGGAAGTTCATTTCTGGTCTGAGACAGGGTGTATCCCAGGACGTCAGGGCACAGGCCCCCGATACTTATGCTAAGGCAGTGCACTTGTCGACCATTTATAACGGGAAGTACCCGGTTGAGCAGTTTGTCGCTGCTCCAGTTCAGCGGCCACCTCAGCCTCAGCAGGGCAGAAGAGGAAGTTTGATGCTAGAGGAGGCAGCCAGTGCCGCTAAGGACAGTTTCATAACCGGGATCAGCTTAGAGCTTTGGCTCGCTTCCAACCTCGCCAGCAGGGCAGTCCTAGACAGATTCCCCCATGTGCTACTTGTGGAAGAGCCCACACTAGAGTTTCTCAGGCAGGGACCAGACTTTGTTACCGCTGGGGTAAGGAGGGGCACCTGGCCCATTTTTATAATCAACCAGCTTTGGCACTCAAATAGGTCAAAGCAGCAAAGCAGTTAGTAGGTCGTGTGTTTGCTACGACCCGACAGGAGGCCGAGCGTATAGATGCCGCTGTGGCAGGTACGCTACTTGTTTTAGATCACTGCACTTTTATTTTGTTTGATTCTGGTTCTACGCATTCATTTGTATCTATTGTGTTTGCTGAGCATGCTAGTTTGAGATTAGAGCCTCTAGGATTTGGGTTGTCAGTTGCAACTCATTCAGGAGTCAGTATGTTAGCTAGGGATAAGGTTAAGGATGGCTGGATCGAGATATCCAGAGAGTTGCTTGTAGCTACGCTCATAGTCCTACCTATGAGCGGCTGTGATGTGATACTTGGCATGGAGTGGTTAGCTGCTAACCACGCGTTGATCGACTGCCACCGGAAAGAAGTAGTGTTCAGGCCGCCGGGTAGGCCTAGCTTTAAGTTTCGTGGAGTCTAGGGTGGAGTTTGCCCACTGATAGTTTCAGCTATGAAAGCTCGTCGTCTGTTAGCTCGTGGAGCTTGGGGCTACCGAGCCAAGTTGTCTGGGGAGAGCCGCCCTCACTTACTGTTGATCAGGTACCGGTCGTGAAGGAGTTTGCGGATGTATTTCCTGAGGAGTTACTGAGGTTGCCCCCGAAGAGAGAGGTTGACTTCACAATCCAGCTCGAGCCAGGGACACTCCCTATCTCGAAGGCTCCGTATCGCATGGCGCCAACAGAGCTAAGGGAACTTAAGGTTCAGTTGCAGGAGATGTTAGATCGAGGGTTCATCCAACCGAGTGTGTCCCCGTAGGGAGCACCAGTTCTATTTGTAAAGAAGAAGGATTGTTCGATGCACTTGTGCATAGATTACCGTGAGCTTAATAAAGTTACCGTGAAGAATAAGTACCCGTTGCCTCGTATTGATGATTTGTTGGACCAGCTTCAGGGAGCTTCCGTGTTCTCCAAGATAGATTTGAGATCCGGTTACCATCAGTTGCGGATCAGGGATGCCGACATTCCTAAGACAGCTTTCAGGTCTAGATATGGTCACTGCGAGTTTGTGGTGTAACGGCCCAGGTTTTCATCCCGGTCTTCCAGGAAGGCCCTAGGGGTATTTTGGTAATTTGGTCGGGCCGTCAGGGCCATTTATGTCTTTTCCAGTTGCAAAAAATTATTGGATGGATTTATGTAGGTTTTTTAGGCTTTGTGGATGAGTTTGAGCATGGGTAGATGCAAAAGTAAAAATGAAGGAGTTTTGTGTTGCAGTTGGGATTCGAACCCGGGTCTCCGGGAAAGCCTGTGGGGATGCATGCCAGTTGAGCTATGGAGAGCTCTTGTTGCTCTTTCTGCGTCATATTATGGTTAGCCTTGGATCTTGGAGTTTTGGTGCATTTGGCTAAATGAAAAAGAAATTAGGTTTTTGTTCTTTCTTCTCCAAAACCCTCCTAGCAATCCAAGCTTGTTCTCCCTAGCTCCCAAGCCGTTTTTCATCCCCTTTGCAGCCCCGAGGTTCGATCATCATTCCGGGTAAGTCTTCATCCTCTTCATCTTCTCGATTGGTTGTTTTTGCTGGCCGAAGGTAAGAGGAAGTGCTCGTGGGTGTGTGTGTGTTGTTGCAGCAGTCGCCCAAAGACGCCTGTGTCCGCCAGGGGCCTGGATTCGCTCGCCACCACCCGATCGCCCGAACAGCTCACCTAGGTCGCTTTGTCGCCACGCCCAGCCAGCAGGTGGGTCCTGCTGCTCCCTCGTCGCGCAAAGCAGCAGCGCGCGCCAGACGCCCAGATCGCAAGCGCGCCGCCGCCCGCGTTGCCGCCGCTGCCCTACGCAAGCGCGCAGCGTCACGCGCCGCCGACGCCAGCGCCGCACGCCCGTGCCGTGTCCCAGAGCCTGCCTAGCGCGCAGCCAGCGTCCCAGCGCTGCCCATCTGCGTCCATCAGCGCCCGACCCCGCGCCCATCATCGCTCAGTGGCGCTTGCCCGCCCGGCCCTTACCACCATCGCTCGCTGCCCGTCAGCGCCAGCCCCGCCGCGCGCCGTCGCCCCGTCCGCGTGTCAGCTGAGCCGTGTGAGTTGCTCCCGAGCCGAGCCTTGTTTATTTTATTATATTTAGGCATATGGATTGTGATTATCATTGTTTTTTTTAGGTTCTCGGTAGCTAGCTCGGGTTCGATCGTAGCTTAGGTTTTTGTGTGTAGTTGCCTCCCGGCCAGGTAAGGATTTCTTACTGTAGTTGTGTGGGCCCTGCGATATTATTTGTGATTGTTGTTTGTATGCCTGTTTATGATTATCAGCATGTTTAGTGTTAGGTGCTCTGTTTCAATTCCGCATCGACATGATTTCTTATCTTTGCTTCTCATGTTAGTCCATGCTAGGTTGTTTCGTTCTGGCATGCTCATATCTGTTCTTGCTTCGTAGTACCATGCTAGGTTCGTTGTATCTGTTGAGCACGTTTTGGATTATATTGGATTATATGATATTGATATGATAGGTTAGAGTGTAGGTAGGTAGCATCATCCGGGCCCGATGCATATAGTATCTTGCATCCATGGCAGGGACGTACGAGGTAGTACTCCGTCTCTGGACCCCGTGAGGGTTTAGCTAACCCAACCGGTAGGCCCTGCAATCTTGGGTGAGGGTGGCAGACTGTTAAATGCCCCAACGGTCGGGATGATGACTTGGCATTGCCTCGTCCCCGGCTGTCGGCACGTCCTCAGCGTGTTCGGCCGAAGCCCTTGATTGCCACCTGTTAGGGCAAGGACGGCTTCCTGGTGTAAGCCTACCACGACCGATTCCTTAGCCTCAGGTGCGATGGTTGAGGCTGACATAGTTCACGTGTCCAAGTCTCACACCCCTATGTCAGTGACACCGATCCAGAGATTTAGTTAGGCATGGTTACTGGACATGGGCAACTTGCCACTAGACCCGGCACCCCCCATGGTCTGCAGTAGCATGCGGTGTACGCTTACGCTCATTACAGCGCCGACCGAAGAGCTCCTCGGGATCTTGAGCTAGTGCACCTTTCGTATTGACAGTAGACAGGCTGAGGCCGAGACTTGTTTCTCGTATAGGGCGTATTGTGTTGTGTGGATTTTCCGGACTAAGACCCTGAGTTGGCATCCGAAGATTATTTGTGGATTTAAGCTATGTGCTCTATTCTGTGTTTATATTCATAGCTTGCATACAATCATCTAGATGACCATGTATATCGTATTGTACCCCGATTGGGGATTCTTACTGAGTAATTCGTTACTCACCCTTATTTTGTGGTTTTCCACAGGTAACCAAGGTGCGAGGCAGGATGGTCAAAGAGGGAGCTGTGATCATGGGAACCTGCTGTCATCTCTGACCTTTTCATATTATGACTCTTGTCTTTTTATTTCCCCTGAATGCATGTAGTCGGGCACGGAGCCCTAGGATGTTTTCTCAATGTTTTTGTGGATTCCAGCATTGTTGTATCTGAGAAGGTTTTGAATGATTTTAATAAATCTCTGATCAGAGTAAACTTTGGAAATGTATTTGTCCTGAAACAGGTACTTGGAGACAGAAATGTGTTTGATGAATCTATTATGATTTCTGTTTGAATGTTGAATGTTTTAAGTTTTAATTGGAATCCGAACTCATATTTGCATATTGTTCCTTTACTTTGAATGCATGCATTGGGGTAAAGGCCCATTTAGAGCCCCTTTTGGGTCGGGTCTTTACATGTGGTCATGTCGTTCGGATTGACTAACGCCCCAGCAGCGTTCATGGACTTGATGGATTGGGTGTTCAAATCATTTTTGGACAGCTTCGTCATCGTGTTCATTGACGACATTCTAGTCTATTCGAGGACTAAGGAGGATCATGCAGAGAATTTGAGGCGAGTGTTGACAGCTTTGAGGGAAAACCAGCTTTATGCGAAGTTTTCCAAGTGCGATTTCAGGTTAGAGCAGGTGGCCTTCCTAGGTCACGTAGTATAGAGAGATGGTATAGTCGTGGACCCCGCGAAGATCGAGGCCGTGAGTTGGTGGGCCAAGCTGACTTCAGTTGCAGAGGTTCGCAGCTTTCTAGGTTTGGCAGGTTACTACCGTCGGTTCGTTAGAGACTTTTCCGCCATAGCCTCGCCCCTCACTCGTCTGACGAGGAAGGGTGTCGAGTTTGTTTGGGATGGTAAGTGTGATGAGAGATTTGCCAGGCTTAAGCGCAGTTTGACTTCAGCACCAGTGTTAGCAGTCCTAGAGGGGACAGGTAATTTCGTAGTTAACAGCAATGCTTCCAAGTTTGGGTTAGGTTGTGTGTTGATGCAGCACGGGAAGGTAATTGCTTATGCTTCCCGTCAGTTGAAATCGTATGAGCAGAACTACCCGACTCATGATATGGAGTTGGCAGCAGTAGTGTTTGCGTTGAAGATTTGGAGGCATTACTTGTACGAAGAGCGGATTCAGTTGTTTACTGATCACCAGAGTCTCAAATATCTGTTTACTCAGAAGGAGTTGAATATGAGACAAAGGAGATGGTTAGAGTTAGTGAAAGATTATGACTACGAGATTTTGTACCATCCGGGTAAGGCCAATGTTGTGGCTGATGAGTTGAGTAGGAAGACGTCGCACTCCGCGGCGTTGTTGAGTTCCCAGTTCAGATTGCGGAAAGAGTTCGAGCGGGCCGAGGTTGCAGTGTTGTTGGGTGAGGTTACCGCCAAGATAGCTCAGTTGACAGTTCAGCCTTCGCTCAAACAACGGATTATTGATAGCCAGCTGAGTGATCCTGCACTTAAGAGACTGATTGACAGAGTTAGTGCTGACGGAGACTTTGACTTCGTGTATTCACCAGACAGTAGGTTGACTTATAGAGGCCGATTGTGTGTGCCGGAGGTTGTAGGATTGCAAGCAGAGTTGCTTTCAGAGGCTCACAGTTATCCGTTTGCTTGGCACCTCCGGGGTACCAAGATGTATTAGGATCTTAAGCAGACGTTTTGGTGGATGGCCATGAAGAGAGACGTTGCAGAGTTTGTTAGTCGGTGTCTCACTTGTCAGCAAGTGAAGGCACCCAGGCAGAGGCCAACCGGTTTGCTGCAGCCACTGAGCGTGCCTCAGTGGAAGTGGGAAGAGATCTCCATGGACTTTATTTCTGGGTTGCCGAGGACACCGAGGAAGTTTACTCATATCTAGGTGATTGTTGACAGCTTGACTAAGAGCGCACACTTCATTCCCGGTAGAGACACTTATACCGTGGAACAGAGGGCACAGTTGTTCTTGGTTCTGATTATCCGCTACCATGGTGTGCCTGTGAGGATTGTGTCGGACCGTGATTCGCGGTTCACTACTCATTTCTGGAGAGCGCTCCAGAAAGGCTTAGGCACCGAGTGTAGTTTCATCACAGCTTTTCACCCTCAGACAGACGGTCAGACGGAGAGGGTGTACCAGATTCTTGAGGATATCCTGAGAGCTTGCGTGTTAGACTTCCCGGGCAGTTGGGACCAGTATCTGTATCTGATGGAGTTCAATTATAATAACAGTTATCAGTCGACGATCCAGATGGCTCCATTCGAGGCTTTGTATGGTAAGCGTTGCCGGTCTCCTGTGTTCTGGGAAGAGGTTGGAGATAGGCAGGTTTTGGGTCCTGAGTTGCTACAGTTGACAAACAGTGCAGTGCCGAAGATTAGAGCTCGTATGTTGACGGCTCAGAGCAGGCAGAAAAGTTACTCCGATGTGCTGCGTCGAGACTTTGAGTTTGAGGTCGGACAGCAAGTGTTCTTGAAAGTGGCACCGATGCGAGGTGTGTTGAGGTTTGGTATGCGAGGGAAGTTAAGTCCCCATTTTGTTGGTTCGTTTGAGATTCTTAAGAGGATTGGTAGAGTTGCATATCGGTTAGCCTTTGTAAAGACCCGACCCAAAAGGGCTCTGAATAGGCCTTTACCCCAATGCATGCATTCAAAGGAAAGGACAATATGCAAATAAGTTTTCAGATTCCCAATTAAAACAAAACAATCAAGGTTCAATCAGAAATCAATATACTTTGCTGAAACCTGTTTCAAGGCAAATACATTTCCAAAACGTACACTCGATCGATCGAGATTTATTAAAACATTTGGAACATCTCAAATTCAATAAAGCGGGAATCCACAAAATCATTCAAAACATCCTAGGGCTCGTGTGCGCTACATGCATTCAGGGGAAAATGAAAGACAAGAGTCATAGAAATAAAAAGTCAGAGACGACAACACGTTCCCATGATCATAGCTCCTCCTTCAGCCATCCTGCCTCGCGCCATGGTTACCTGAAAGATAAGTAAGGGTGAGTAACGAATTACTCAGTAAGAATCCCCAACCGGGGTACAATACGATGCACATGGTCATCTAGATGAGAGTATGCAAGCTATGAACATAAACACATAATAGAGCACATAGCTTAAGTCCACACTTGGACCTCGGATGCCAACTCGTGGTCTTAGTCCTAATAATCCACACCACACAATACGCCCTATACGAGAACCAAGTCTCGGCCTCGGCCGCTCATCGCCGATCACGAAAGGTGCACTAGCTCAAGATCCCGAGGAGCTCTCCCGGTCGGCGCGCCAGAATGAGCGTAATCGCGCATCGCGTGCTACCGCAGACTATGGGGTGCCGGTCTAGTGGCAAGCCGCCCATGTCCATCCACCACGCCTAACTAAATCTCCGGATCGGTGTCACCGACCGACATAGGGGTGTGAGACTCGACACGTGAACTATGTCACCTGAACCACCGCACTGAGGCTAAGGAACCGGCCGTGGTAGGCTTACACCGTGAAAGCGGTCCTTGCCCTAACAGTGGCAATCAAGGGCTACGGCCGAACACGCCGAGGACGTGCCGATCGCCGGACGAGGCAATGCCAAGTCATCATCCCGACCGTTGGGGCAATAAACGCTTTGCCACCCTCACCCAAGATTGCGGGGCCTACCGGCCGGGTTAGCTAAACCCTAACGGGTCCAGGGACGGAGAACTGTCTCGACGCCCCCGCCATGGATGCAAGATACTTTATGCATCGTGCCCGATGATGCTACCTACCTACACTTTAACCTATCATATCAATAACATACAATCCAATACAATCCAAAACGTGCTCAACAGATACAACGAACCTAGCATGGTACTACGAAGCAAGAACAGATATGAGCATGCTAGAACGGAACAACCTAGCATGGGCTAACATGAGAGAACAACATACGAAGTCATGCTAGTCAGGAATTCAGAACAGAGCACCTAAACTATACATGCTGATAATCACAAACAAACATACAAACAACAATCACATAGAACATCGCAGGGTCCACACAACTCCTGTAAGAAATCCTTACCTTGGCCGGGGGCAACTACACACAAAAATCCTAAGCTGCGATCGATCCCGATCTAGCTAACGAGAACCTAACAAACACAATAATAATCACACTCTAAAGGCTTAAATATAATAAAATAAATAGGGCTCGCTCGGAGCAACTCACGCGATGCGGTACCGACACGCGGACGGGCAGTGCAAAGACGGGGCCTGGCTGGCGCGGATGGGCGCTGATGGGCGCTGATGGGCGGCAAATGGGCGCACACTGGCGCTGATGGCGGCAAATGGGCGCACAGTGGCGCTGCTGCTGCAGCGCGCGACGGACAGTGCCCGGGCGCGGATGGCGCGCTAGGCGCGCGCCGCTGCTGACGGCACGCGCGGCGCGACGGGCGCAGACGCAGAGGCGCGCGCGGCGCGAGACGCGACGACGGGCGCTCGGGCTGCGATGCGCGGACGCGAAGCTCGGCTGGCGATGGCGAGGCGGCTGGCGCGCGGCGAGCGGCGGCGATGCGATCGACGGCCGCGACGCGACGGACGCGCGGATCGGGTGTCTTCGCGACGCCATCTGGCGGCCGCGACGGCTGGGCGCTGGCTGCGCCTGCTGGCGCCAAGCGCTCGGGCGCTCGGCGCTGCCTGAGCGCTGGGCTGCTGTGCGATCTGGCTGGGCGCTCGACCGGCCGCTCATTGGTCGCTTGGTTGGCGGAACGGCGCTCGGGCCGCAAGGGAAGAAAATCACGGCAAGGGGCTTGGGAGAGAAGAGGGTTGGGCGCCATGGAGTTTTGGGAAGAAAACACAAAACCTAATTTCTTTTCATTTAACCAAATGCACAAAACTCCAAAGATCCAAGGGTAACTAAGATATGACGCGGAAGAGTAACAAGAGCTCTCCATAGCTCAACCGCACGCATCCTCACAGTGCTTTTCTCGAGACCTGGTTCGAATCCCACTGCAACACAAATTCCTTTATTTTTACTTTTGCATCTACCCATGCTCAAACCAAACCACAAAGCCTCAACAACCTTCATAAATCCATCCAATAATTTTAGCAATCGAAAGATATAAACGCGCCCCCGACGGCCCGACCAAATTACTAAAATACCCCTAGGGCATACCGGAAGACCGGGATGAAAACTCGGGCCGTTACAATATTCCCTCCTTTTTATGACTTTCGTCCTCGAAAGTCCTTAAGATCAAAAACAACATGAGATACCGCAATCTCATCCCGTCTTCCCGCTCACAAGCGGCCTCCTCTCGAACTCGACTCCTCCACCGAACTTTCACCAAACGGATCCCACGATTATGCAACGCCTACGCCTCAAAGACCAGAATACTCACAGGCTTCCCTTGAAGCTCAAACCTCAATCACCGCAAAGGCTCAAAGTCCACAATGAACAATGGGTCCGGCACATGCCGCCCCAACATCGATACATAAAAACACCGTGTACAAATTGTCAACAAACAAACTCAACCCTACAACAAATCAAGCCAAACAACCAAACCTTCCAGATTCCAAACTAAACGACCTACTCTTACTTCACAAAAGACCAACAAACCTCAAACCTTGACTACACCTTAACGAGATACAAACGAACCACCAATCGCGATCGATCCAAAAGACAAACTTCTCCAACCGAACACGACCACAACACTTAAGCAACCATCTTAAGGAGAAAATCGCCAGTGCAAGGAACATCCAACATTCCTCTCAAGGAAAACTCGGGAAGCAAGGACTAAAACCATCACGCAGCCTATCTGCGACACAACACCTTGAGGAAAACAAATTTCAAATACTTACCAACTAATGCCACGGCACCTCTGTGCCAACTCAATCAAACGCGGCTCTACTAACGCCAACCGGGAACTCACAACAACTAGGAACAAAGCCCGAGAAGGGCTTGCTCAGCAGAACTCAACCCAAACTTATAACGAGCAACGCCGCCTCCAAGCTACTACTCAACTCTTAAAATCCAACCGGCTACTCAAAGGACTTCCCTTTAAGCCTAAGCCTAACTCATCTTCCAACCGTAAGCTCCACTCCCAAAACCTCACAAGGAAAACGGATAACGACAACCTCAAAGCTTACGGATCCTCGGGGCCACACGAATCCGCAAGACTACCTCGCAAGCTATCACTCGAGGCCGGCATCCAAGGAGCAACTCAACCACCACAGAGGCTAGAGGGAACGGAAATCTTCAATCCCCAAAGAACCAACAACTTGCCGTAACAACTCAACTCTTCTTCGGTGGCCTCCGCTTCTTGCGGAACAAACAACTCTTGCTTGCTAACAACACAAAGCAGGACCCTCTCATTGGGCTGACCATCGCGCTTACTCGATCGACTACACAACTCGGGAGCTAAGTCGACTCCCCGCCAAACGGGAAACGACTTCCCAGCAAGCAAACTCGTATGGGCAAATGAACTCCACACACGCCGCCGACTTGCTCAAACCCAAGGCAACAAGAACCAACTCTCTTGGAAGCAACACCCAAGAGAAAAACTTAACCAATCGGACCACCAAACTGAAACAAACAAAGACTTGCTCAATCACGAGGGAGGGGTCAACTCCCAAAACTTACGACTAGGAACAAGACCTTAGGGCAACGCCCTCAAATAGAACCGAACTAGCTCTCAAAACAACAAACGAACCAAATCTTGGCCAAACACTCACAAGAGGCGAACAACCTTTATCGCAGCCTCTAGAGAACACCATCCAAGAATCCGCTTAATCGGACAAACGACTACTTCCAAGCAACCAACAAACTTTTCCTTCAAGCTAGCGCTTCCACCATTAACTCCAAGACCAAGGGAGTAACTCGACAACTCCCCGAAGGAAACGGCTCATACAAGCGCACAACCAACGGACAGAGAACTCCACATACGCCACCGCCTTGCTCCACCAGAGCAACAACATCTAATCTCACGGGGCACAACAAGGGTCCATCTCGCATCAACCTCCAAATGCCAAACGGGGCAACTCAACATCCTCGAAACAGGAAAAACAACCAACATGGCACAAACCACTCGCCCCACGAGCAAAAACTAAACTCTAACAACTCCAATCCACACCTTGGTCAACACCAAGCATCAACTTGCCACCACACCGAAAAACCACTCCGGACTTTACTCCAAACAAACACTAGCTTGCTAGTCTACCAAGATCGCTAGCAACTCCACCGAGGCTACAAACTACACGCCTTCACCTAGCCAATCAAAACTCACTAGCCGGGCTCGACCGAGCTCTAGAGAGGCTCTCCACAACCTAGGGTTCTTCGGCAACCTCGACACACACACCGCTAAGATACGATCTAACAGCATAACCGCTCGAACAAACAACTCCAATTGCCAAATCCCAACCATGCCGGCCAACTCCAACTCCTTGGGAACCTAGAGGACCCAAACGCTACACGCACGCGCCATCCTCCTACTCAAAACATCGGCCACAACATAACTTCTACCCAAGGAAGGATCCGAACAACTCTCTTAGCCATGACGATCGTAAACCACGCAGCCTTAGCTACCATCGCTCTTGTTCGGTTTCCAACGAACTCCAACCAACGATCAACAAAAGATCCACCAACCAAGCTTAGGTCCAACTTAACAAATCTTGCCTAAGCAACAACTTGATACCACGAGCACGGTATCCTTACCACCTCAACCAAAGCCTTACAACATCCATCCGAGTCCAACTTCTCCAGAACCGAGCACTAGATCCCCAAAGCAAACCCTACATGGATCTCAAACTCTCGCCACTTTAACGAACCACACAAAACACACTTGTGTGCACAACTCTCAACCTTCCTTTAGAGATCCAAGACTAACAAGCGCTTTTCCCAAAAAGCAACACTAGCTCCTGGCAGGATACAAACAAACCCAAGGAACACCAAAAGTTCCATCTCCACACGATACTCGCCGAGGCAACCTTGCTCTACCAAAGCATAATCATGCCAAACCAAACTTACTTTGTACCAAGCCTCAACCAAGGGTGCTTACCCCTAAGGCATCCAAAACCTCTCGCAAGGCATCACTCATCTCGCCTCATAGGCATCCAAATCATCTCATGAGCATCCAACTCGAGATCCCTCTCACTGGACCAAACTCGCATATACGATGCTCAACTCTCCTCGCCTTAGGCCCTCGAAGGTAGTTGACCGCACTACCAACCACAAAGAAAATCTCTTGGCCTTAGCACTAGCGTGAGACTCACAAGCACTAACATTTACCAACCGGCAACTCGCTTGACTTACTCAACCTCTAGAAACACCGGGAAGAGGCTCCGCTCCTCTCGAGCATCATTTCGCTTGTAGTCCATCGACTACCACCGAACTAGCCCTCCGCACGACCTAAACGGGTGCAACCGCCATAAACAGATCCAAGGCTAAAGGAGTACGCCAACTCCGAACGACATAGAACCATCTGCTATGCCCAAGCCAAACTCAAGCTCGAACCGCACTTAGTGCCAAAGTGGCACACTAACCAATGCACCTCAAGTGCTACTACTACCAAATCCACATCTCGAGGAAGTCGGGTCATTAAACAACAAAGAGGCTCGCAAGGGGCAAAGATGACCCTTCATCCGCCTCAAGCCACTAACACGGCAACTTGCCAAACAATCGGGCCATCGGTGGAGACTCGCTAGTCCACCTCTCACAAGGGACTTCCACCACCATCCGATGAACCAAATAAAGACAGAACGGCACACCTCGGCCTTTGAACAAAGAGGGGCATCCCACACACGGATGCTAAACTCAAACTCGCCAACTACTTTACTACTAGCAAAGGGACTTACTAAAACATCGAGCTCTGCTGACATCCATTTGCCAACTCGGGCGTCTCCATCAACGCCAACAAACTCATCTGAATAAACTCACTGATCATGCCCTCCCGGAACCTCCGGCTACAAGAGCTACTGGGGAAAAATGCTTGAAACAAACTCGCCACCGGGCTATCTCGCCCGGACTCCTCACTACGCGCTACAAATCATGCTGGGTCTCCGCTCTCGATAGCTAAGAGACTCCATCAAATCTCTCATGGCCGGAGCACACTCGCTCAAGGAGTCTCACTGAGGCGCCGCTAGCCTCTACCCCTCCTCTAGGCAACTCAATCGCCGGGGCCAAATCGGCATGCGGGCCTAACAACCCCGACGCGGCCTCAACATCAACACGATCGGTCCAACTCCTCGGTCGGACATGCCAAGCGCCTCGCTCCTCCGGGTGCGATCAACATATCGGCGATCCGCACGAAGCACCACCACCTCTCACTAGGGAAAAGCGCAATCGGGCCACAAATGGCCAACGGGAGTCTAAGCTCGCCTCCCTCTCGAACGATGTTCCAGGGCATCCGAATCTATCTCGATACCTCAACAAGCCGCCAAACAAATCGCTGCGATCGCGAAAAGTTGGCATGATGGCTCACTAAGCCCAAACCAACAACGAGTCGTAACCTCGCTTTCGTCTCCGCTCCACAACACTACACAAGGCATACACTAGATGAAAGGTATTGTAAATTCTTAACCCTTTTCTAAAACAGAAAACTTAGGCGTACACTGATGACCGCTTGAGTGCTGGTGATCATGGGAAAGACGACCTACAACAAAAGGTCACCTACAAAGTCTATGACTCGAGCTCGATACCAATCAGAAGACCCGACCCAAAAGGGCTCTGAATAGGCCTTTACCCCAATGCATGCATTCAAAGGAAAGGACAATATGCAAATAAGTTTTCAGATTCCCAATTAAAACAAAACAATCAAGGTTCAATCAGAATCAATATACTTTGTTTGAAACTGTTTCAAGGCAAATACATTTCCAAAACGTACACTCGATCGAGATTTATTAAAACATTTGGAACATCTCAAATTCAATAAAGCGGAATCCACAAAATCATTCAGAAAACATCCTAGGGCTCGTGTGTGCCGCTACATGCATTCAGGGGAAAATGAAAGACAAGAGTCATAGAAATAAAAAGTCAGAGACGACAGCACGTTCCCATGATCATAGCTCCTCCTTCAGCCATCCTGCCTCGCGCCATGGTTACCTGAAAGATAAGTAAGGGTGAGTAACGAATTACTCAAGAAGAATCCCCAACCGGGGTACAATACGATGCACATGGTCATCTAGATGAGAGTATGCAAGCTATGAACATAAACACATAATAGAGCACATAGCTTAAGTCCACACTTGGACCTCGGATGCCAACTCAGGGTCTTAGTCCGGAATAATCCACACCACACAATACGCCCTATACGAGAACCAAGTCTCGGCCTCACCACTGTCATCGCCGATACGAAAGGTGCACTAGCTCAAGATCCCGAGGAGCTCTCCTGTCGGCGCGCCAGTAATGAGCGTGTGAATCGCGCCTTTGCGTGCTACGCAGACTATGGGGTGCCGGTCTCTAGTGGCAAGTCGCCCATGTCCAAATACCACGCCTAACTAAATCTCCGGATCGGTGTCACCGACATAGGGGTGTGAGACTGACACGTGAACTATGTCACCAAACCACCGCACTGAGGCTAAGGAACCGGCCGTGGTAGGCTTACACCGTGAAGCGGAACTTGCCCTAACAGTGGCAATCAAGGGCTACGGCCGAACACGCCGAGGACGCGTGCCGATCGCCGGGGACGAGGCAATGCCAAGTCATCATCCCGACCGTTGGGGCAATAAACAGCTTTGCCACCCTCACCCAAGATTGCGGGGCCTACCGGCCGGGTTAGCTAAACCCTAACGGGTCCAGGGGACTGAGAATCTGTCTCGACGTCCCCCGCCATGGATGCAAGATACTTTATGCATCGTGCCCGATGATGATGCTACCTACCTACACTTTAACCTATCATATCAATAACATACAATCCAATACAATCCAAAACGTGCTCAACAGATACAACGAACCTAGCATGGTACTACGAAGCAAGAATGAGATATGAGCATGCTAGAACGGAACAACCTAGCATGGGCTAACATGAGAGAACAACATACGAAGTCATGCTAGTCGAGAATTCAGAGCAGAGCACCTAAACTATACATGCTGATAATCACAAACAAACATACAAACAACAATCACATAGAACATCGCAGGTCCACACAACTCCTGTAAAGAAATCCTTACCTTGGCCGGGGCAACTACACACAAAAATCCTAAGTCCGCGATCGATCCCGAGCTAGCTAACGAGAACCTAACAAACACAATAATAATCACACTCTAAAGGCTTAAATATAATAAAATAAATAGGGCTCGGCTCGGAGCAACTCACACGATCGATGCACGACACGCGGACGGGCGGCAAAGACGGGGCCGCTGGCTGGGCGCGGATGGCGCTGATGGGCGCTGATGGGCGGCAAATGGGCGCACACTGGGCGCTGATGGCGGGCAAATGGGCGCACAAGCGCGCTGGCCGCGCGCACGACGACGGCGCTGGGCGCGGATGGCGCGCTAGGGCGCGACGCTGCTGGGACGGCGACGCGACGGCGTAAACGCGACGCAGCAGGCGGGCGCGAGACGCGACGACGGCGCTGGCCTGCGATGCGACGCGAAGCTCGGCTGCGATGGCGGCGGCGCTGGCGCGCGCGGCGAGCGGTGCGATGCGACGGCCGCGACGCGACGGACGCGACGGCGGATCGCTGCGCGCGACGTCGCTGGCGGCTGCGACGGCTGGCGCTGGCTGCGCCGCTGGCGCCAGGCGCGTCTGGGCGCTTCGCTGCTGAGCGCGCGGCCGCTGGTGCGATCTGGCTGGCCGCTCGACCGGCCGCTCGGCCGGGTCGCTTAGGTGGCTGGAACGCGCTCGGGCCGCAAGGGAAGAAAATCACGGCAAGGGGCTTGGGAGAGAAGAGGGTTGGGCGCCATGGAGTTTTGGGGAAGAAAACACAAAACCTAATTTCTTTTCATTTAACCAAATGCACAAAACTCCAAAGATCCAAGGGTAACTAAGATATGACGCGGAAAGAGTAACAAGAGCTCTCCATAGCTCAACTGGCACGCATCCTCACAGGCTTTTCTGGAGACCCGGGTTCGAATCCCAGCTGCAACACAAATTCCTTTATTTTTACTTTTGCATCTACCCATGCTCAAACCAAACCACAAAGCCTCAACAACCTTCATAAATCCATCCAATAATTTTAGCAACCGAAAGATATAAACGGCCCGACGGCCCCCGACCAAATTACTAAAATACCCTAGGGCATACCGAAGACCGGATGAAAACTGGGGCCGTTCATGTACCTTACCTCTGCATGTTGTCGGTGAGTGCACAGTGTTTTTCACGTATTGATGTTGTGGCAGTATGTGACGGACCCGTCGCACATTGTAGACTTTGAGCCCTTGCAGCTGAATGAGGATTTGAGCTTCGAAGAGAAGCCTGTGAGGATTCTAGCCTTTGAGTCTAAGACGTTGCGTAATCGAGAGATCCGTTTGGTAAAGGTTCAGTGGAGGTGTCAGAGTTTTGAGGAGGCTACCTGGGAGCTGGAGGACGAGATGAGATTGCACTATCCTGAGTTGTTTCATTCTTAAGGACTTTCGGGGACGAAAGTCATAAAATGGAGGGAATACTGTAACGGGCAGCTGGGGTTTGAGCCAGGGTGGCCTAGCTAGATAGCAGAGGGGCCTTTCTAGATGAGCTACAGGTAGTTTTTTATAATCATTCTGCAGGTTATCTTGGTTTGCCTTGGTTCTCGTGACTTAAGTGAGTTAAATTGGAAAATAGGTTTTGATCTCTTTTCTCCTTCCCAAACTCCTTGTCACAACACATTCCTCCAAAGCCCCTCCGTGCCGTTCGAGTTCTAGCCTCCCGAGAGCTTCGATCGATCGTTTCGGGGTAAGTGTTTCTTCGTGCTTCGATTTCCTCCACTTGTTGTTGTTGCCGATCCGTTTGGCTAAGGGTTTTGTTTGTTTGTTCTTGCTGGCCGAGAGGAGGGGAAATGTGATTGTGGTTGTGAGTGTTTGTTGTTGTGGTTACAGCCGAGAAGCCCTGTCGCCCAACAGTAGCACGCGTCACCCCATCGCCGCACGCCACACCGCAGCAGAAAGACGCGCAAGCAAAGCAAAGCAGCGCAGTGTGCGGATCGCAGCTCTCCGCAGCCCGAGCGCGATAATGGTAGCGATGGTAGTTCTACACGCCATCGACCGAGTCGCGACGCTTCCACGTCGCCGCATCGCCAGTTAGCTCGCGCCTGCACCGTATCGCAATTCACAGCCGCCTGCCCGAACGTTTTCCAACCGCGCAGGAGCGCAGACGCACGCCCTGCGCCGGCTTGCTTGCCAGCCGTGCAGCACGCCCTACCATTTCCAACCGCTCATGCCCAGCCGCACGTCGCCGAGCCGTGTGCCTTGCAGCCCGTTCGTCCACGTGCCAGCTCCTTGCCGAGTGCCCTACAGCCGAGACCCTCTTGGTGCTTGGCTGAGTTGTGTGAGTTGCTTTCGACCGAGCCGAGCTTTTGTTGTACTTTATTTAAAGTCTATAGTTAGTGATTTATTTGCTGTTTGTTTTTTAGGTTCCCTGTAACGGCCCAGTTTTCTATTCCGGTTTCCCAAGTGTTTTCGGTTCAATATTCAGTTGTTCGGTTGGGCCGTTAAAGCTATTTTAACCCTTAGGGGTATTTTGGTCCTTTGCTCCCTCGTCAAAGTTTGTGGATTTTCAGGATTCTAGGGTCATTCCTGCCCTTTATCGAGGCTTGACTGTTGTTGATTGCAAGACCCAAGAAGTTTGTGCTAGTTGTTTGGAAGTTTGGAGGTGATTAGGTTATTAGCAAAATTTAATGTTAATTAAAGTGCTTCCATTGGTATTTGAACCCTTGACCTAATGGTGATTTTGAAGCTTGATTAAAATGAGTTTTAATAAATAGAAAAGATTGATTCAGCTGGGACTCGAAGGAGGAAAGCCCTGGGAATGGACTTTAAGTCACCAAAGCCTAATTAAATTAGGAAAAAGGAAAAGAAATCAAGAAACCCTATTTCTCCTTGCTCTAGCCGAGTTCCCTCTTCCCCTTCATCCTGTTACCGAGTTCATCAAGATCAAGAACCGAGTCCAAGAATGAGTAAGTCTTCCCTTATTTTTCTTCCTTCTAGGCCGAGAGCAGCCCTGACCACCGGCGTGACTCGAAGGTGGAAAGCCCTGGGAATGGACTTTAAGTCACCAAAGCCTAATTAAATTAGGAAAAAGGAAAAGAAATCAAGAAACCCTATTTCTCCTTGCTCTAGCCGAGTTCCCTCTTCCCCTTCATCCTCTTACCGAGTTCATCAAGATCAAGAACCGAGTCCAAGAATGAGTAAGTCTTCCCTTATTTTTCTTCCTTCTAGGCCGAGAGCAGCCCTGACCACCGGCGTGTGTGTTGCCACTCACGGCAGAGCCGCATGTCGCCACTCAAAGACTCAAGAAATGAGCACACCAAAAAGAAACAAGAACCAGCAAATGAGATCGCTGGCGCAAAGAAAGGCGGATCGTGTCGCTGGTCTCATGCAGACATACCACACGCCGTCCCAGCGCAAGCTCGCCGCATCACTGCTCGCGTCATACGCCGTGTCGCCGCCGCGCCGTCCATGCGAGCAGCTCAGCCAAGCGAGCCGTCCGAAAAGCGCGCATCCCCCTTCGCCAAAGCTGGCGTCGGCACCGCTGCGCCCGGGCGCACGCCCCGCTCTGTCCCACTTGCCGCGAGAGCCCATTTTGCGGAGAGAGTTGGGCCGAGACCTAGTGCCTTCTCGGTTGGTAATTTTTGAGCCTCTACTCCTTTGGACCCTAAAATGCTAGTTGTTGTTTGTTTAATTAGGATGATTTTATTGATTGCTTAGGTTGCTCGGGTTCACTTAGAAGCTCGAGGGTCGCTTGTTGATTTGTGGTAGTTAATTTCTGCTTGTTCCAGGTAAGGATTTCTTATCGGGGATGTGTGGACCCTGCGATGCTTTCAGGATTGTGCCTTGTTTGCTTGGTTACTGTTATGAGCATGTTAGCTATAGGACAGCTTGTGTTTGAAATCTTGCTAGCATGTTTGCTTATTGTTCATGTTACTGCCATGCTAGGTTTGTTCTTCCAGCATGCCTTTGATTCCTGCTTAAGTTCGTAGTATCATGCTAGGGATTTTTCTTATCCTGGCATATCCATGTTTCCTGTTCGTATTCTGTTAGTTTCATGCTAGGGTTAGACATGTAATGTTGATTGTCTGTTTGTTAGGCTAGTTGTGTTCCTGTACTTAGGAGACTGTTAGGGGTTATTAGTTTAGGTTCCCCTTGGGTAAGTCCCCGATGGGCACCAATGCGTTGCTAGTGTACGTAAGTCCCCGATGGGCACTACACTGTTGGCATTATGTGTAAGTCCCCGATGGGCATCATAATGTAGCTAGGAAGTGTAAGACCCCGATGGGCATCCTAGATGTGTAAGACCCCGTTGGGCATCATTGATTTGTGGAGTAAGACCCCGATGGCCATCCGTATGTGTAAGACCCCGATGGGCATCATTGATTGTGGAGTAAGACCCTGATGGGCATCCTAGATGTGTAAGACCCCGATGGGCATCATTGATTTGTGGAGTAAGACCCCGATGGCCATCTGTATGTGTAAGACCCCGATGGGCATCATTGAGTTGTGGAGTAAGACCCCGATGGGCATCCTTGTGCGTAAGTCCCCGATGGGCATCACTGTGTCTAGCAGAAGTAAGACCCCGATGGGCATCCTTATGTGTAAGACCCCGATGGGCATCAAGTTGTAGAACCTAGTGTAGGTTGTGGTAGTAACCCTTTGAATAGGCAATTTCTAGATCGGCGGTTAGCCTGAGCCAGGTTATTGCTTCTGAGCTCGTATTTGTTTGAATGTATACTAGGGTGCTAGATGACTGATGTATCGTATTTTACCCCAGTTGGGGATTCTTACTGAGTATGTTTATACTCACCCTTATTTCTGTGGTTTTTCCACCAGGTAACTTGGGACAAACACTGACGGCTAGCGTAAGGGAGCCGCTTTGGTCATGGGGGTCATTGCAAATCTATCTATCGTTTTTATTCACATTGTTTATTCAGCATGTAAATGGACAGGAGTCCTAGGGGAACGTTGTTCAAAGTCGTTTAAAATGTTTTAGTGTTTTATAAATACTGGCCAGGCTTGTTTTTACTTTGTTGGATTTGCTTAATGCAATTTGTTGGTTATGTTTTAAGTGTTCCCCGCTCTCAAATGTTTTGAAAAGTTTTAAATATGAGCACTAAACCGCTTTTTGAATTATTTAACTTGCATGCTGAGTGAGAACCTAGGTTTAGGACCGTGTTTCAGGTCGGGTTCTTACATCTCGATAGCTAGCTCGCGTTCGGTTGCAGCTTAAGGTCTTTGTTGTGTGTCCCCCTCCGACCCAGGTAAGGATTTCTTATTGGTGTTGTGTGGGCCCTGCGATATTTCTGTGATTGTTGATTGTATGTCTGTTTATGTTTATCAACATGTTAGTGGATATGTGCTCTGTTCTGAATTCCGACTGGCATGATTCTCGTGTTATTTCTCATGTTAGTTCCATGCTAGGTTGTTCTGTTCTGGCATGTTCCTTATCTGTTCTTGCTTCGACGTACCATGCTAGGTTTATTGATTCTGCTGAGCATGTGTTAGTATGTTTGCTGTTAGCTGTTTATAGCTTAGAGTTCTGGTAGGTAGCATCATCCGGGCGAGGATGCATAACGTAACTTGCATCTGTGGCACGTGCGAGGCAGTACTCCGTCCCTAATCCGTCGTTAGGGTTTAGCTAACCTTAACGGTAGCCCAGTGCAATCTTAGGTGAGGGTGGTAGACTGTTAAATGCCCCAACGGTCGGGGGAATGACGAGGCATTGCCTTGTTCCCGGCAGTCGACACGACCTCAGCGTGTCGACAGTAGCCCTTGATTGCCACCTGATAGGGCAAGGACCGGTTCCTGGTGTAAGCCTACCACAAACGGTTTCTTTGTAACGGCCCAGATTTCTATTCTGATTTCCTCAGTGCTTTCGGTTCAATATTCGGTGGTTTGGTTGGGCCGTTAAAACTATTTTAACCTTTAGGGGTATTTTGGTCTTTTTGCTCCCCGGTCAGGGTTTGTGGATTTTCAGGATTCCAGGGTCATTCCTGCCCTTTATCGAGGCTAGACTATTGTTGGTTGCAAGACCCAAGAAGTTTGTGCTAGTTGTTCGGAAGTTTGGAGGTGGTTTGGTTATTAGCAAAATTAAAGTAAATTAAAGTGCTTCCATTGGGATTTGAACCCTTGACCTAATGGTGATTTGGAAGCTTGGCTTAAATGAGTTTTAATAAAGAGAAAAGATTGTTTCAGCTGGGACTCGTAGGAGGAAAGCCCTGGGAAGGGGCTTTGGGTCACCAAAGCCTAATTAAATTAGGAAAAAGGAAAAGAAATCAAGCAACCCTATTTTTCCCTTGCTCTTGTCGAGCTCACTCACCCCCCTTGCCGAATTCTCACTCTCTCCCTCACTCCCCTTGCCGAATTCACTCTCTCCCTCTCTCACCCTTGCCGAATCCTCCAAGAACAAGAACCAAGCTCAATATTCATGTAAGTTCCTCTTCTCATTCTTCTCCTCAAAGCCGAATTGTTTCCATTTGGTGTTTGGCCAAACCCTAATCAAGGAGTTGGTGTTTTCTTGTAGCCGAGACCCCCTTGAGTGTTTCTTGAAGTTGCCGAGCCTTGATTTCCCTTTCTTGGAGAGTGCCGAATTTCCTTCTTGATTCCTATCTTGGTGTAGCTGCAAACCAATTCAAGAACCAAGGCCGAGAGGTGAGTTTTCCTTTCTTTTTCTTCTTCTCCTTGCCGAAAACTCTTCCCTTGTTGATTGCGCAAACCCTAACCAAGCATGTAACGGCCCAGGTTTTCGTCCCAGTCTTCCAGGTATGCCCTAGGGGTATTTTAGTAATTTGGTCGGGCCGTCAGGGCCGTTTATGTCTTTTTCCAGTTGCTAAAATTATTGGATGGATTTATGAAGGTTTTTGAGGCTTTGTGGTTTGGTTTGAGCATGGGTAGATGCAAAAGTAAAAATAAAGGAATTTGTGCTGCAGCCGGGTTTGAACCTGTGTCTCCCGGAAGCTTGTAGAGATGTGTGCCAATTGAGCCATTAGGTGCTCTTGTTGCTCTTTCTGCATCACATCTTAGTTAACCTTGGATCTTTGGTGTTTGGTGCATTTGGTTAAATGAAATAGAAATTAGGTTTGTTGTGTTTTCTTCTCCAAAAGAGTTGTGGCCGCCCAAGCTTTCTCCCAAGCTCTCCTTGCCGATTCTTCATCCTTGCAGCTCCCTTGGATCGTTCATCATCATTCCGGTAAGTCTTCATCCTCTTCATCTTCTCGATTGGGTGTTCTTGTTGGCGAAGGTAAGGAGAAGAGCTTGTGTGTGTGTGTGTTTGTAGCAGTCGCCCAAAGATGCCCAGATCTCGCCAAAGAAGAAGCCCAGCCGCCCAGATCGCTTAGCAAAGAAGCCCAGTCGCCCAGATCGCGCAGCAGAAGAGGCACCAGCCGCCTGACCGCCAGCCCCGTCGCGCAGCCTGTCGCGCCACAGTGCGGTCCCCGCCGCCATCACCCCTTCTGCGCCTCGCGCGGCGCCAAAGCCAGCCAGCCCGCCGTCGCCGCTGCCGTCTGCGTGTCGGCCGTGCCGTGTGAGTGCCCCGAGCCGAGCCTCGCTTGTTTTATTATATTTTTTAGGGCTATGATTGTGATTTCTATTGTGTTTGTTAGGTTCTCGTTAGCTAGCTCTGGATCGATCGCAGCGTAGGATTTTGTGTGTAGTTGCCCCGCCAAGGTAAGGATTTCTTACCGGAGTTGTGTGGACCTGCGATGTTCTATGTGATTGTTGTTTATATGTTTGTTTGTGATTATCGCATGTATAGTTTAGGTGCTCTGTTCTCAATTCTTGACTAGCATGACTTCGTATGTTGTTCTCTCATGTTAGCCCATGCTAGGTTGTTCCGCTTCTAGCATGCTCATATCTGTTCTTGCTTCGTAGTACCATGCTAGGTTCGTTGTATCTGTTGAGCACGTTTTGGATTGTATTGGATTGTATGTTATTGATATGATAGGTTAAAGTGTAGGTAGGTAGCATCATCCGGCCCGATGCATAAAGTATCTTGCATCCATGGCGGGGGACGCCGAGACAGTTCTCGCCCCCTCGACCCCGTTAGGGTTTAGCTAACCCGACCGTAGTCCCCGCAATCTTGGGTGAGGGTGGCGATCAGTTAAATGCCCCAACGGTCGGGATGATGACTTGGCATTGCCTCGTCCCCGACAATGGCGCACGCGTCCTCGCCGTGTTCGGCCGTAGCCCTTGATTGCCACCGTTAGGGCAAGGACCGCTTCTCGTGCAAGCCTATCACGACCGGTTCCTTAGCCTCGGTGTGCGGTGGTTCAGCCGACATAGTTCACGTGTCCGTGTCTCACACCCCCTATGTCGCTGACACCGATCCGTAGATTTAGTTAGGCGTGGTGATCGAACATGGGCGCTTGCCACTAGACCCGCACTTCCCATAGTTCGCAGTAGCACGCGGTGCATGCTTACGCTCATTACAAATACGGCCGGAGAGCTCCTCGGGATCTTGAGCTAGTGTACCTTTCGTGATCGCCGTCGAGACAGCCGAGGCCGAGACTTGGTTCTCGTATAGGGCGTATTGTGTGGTGTGGATTATTCCGACTAAGACCCCGAGTTGGCATCCGAGGTCCAAGTGTGGACTTAAGCTATGTGCTCTATTGTGTGTTTATGTTCACAAACTTGCATACACTCATCTAGATGACCATGTGCATCGTGATTATTGTACCTGGCCGGGGATTCTTACCGAGTAATTCGTTACTCACCCTTACTTATCTTCGGGTAACCATGGCGCGAGGCGTGATGGTGAAGGAGGAGCTATGATCATGGGAACGCGTCTTTGTCGTCTCTCGACTTTTTATTTCTATGACTCTTGTCTTTCATTTTCCCCAATGCGCATGTACGCACGAGCCCTAGGATGTTTTCTCAATGATTTTGTGGATTCCCGCTTTATTGAATTTGAGGATGTTTCAAATGTTTTAATAAATCTCTGATCGAGTGTACGTTTTGGAAATGTATTTGCCTTGAAACAGTTTCAAAGAAACTATATTGATTCTCGATTGAACCTTGATTGTTTTGTTTTAATTGGGAATCTAAAAACTTATTTGCATATTATCCTTTCCTTTGAATGTATGCATTGGGGTAAAGGCCTATTTAGAGCCCCTTTGGGTCTGGTCTTTACAGCTTGGTATCGAGCTCGTAGTCATAGACTTTGTAGATCGACCTTTTGTTGTAGGTCGTCTTTCCCATGATCACCGCACTCCGACGGTCATCAGTACGCCTAAGTTTTCTGCTTTAGAAAAGGGTTAAGAATTTACAATACCTTTCATCTAGTGTATGCCTTGTGTAGTGTTGTGGAGCGGAGACGAGCGGTGTTCTCGACTCGTTGTTGGTTTGGGCTTAGTGAGCCATCATGCCAACTTTCCCCGAGGCAGCGCAAGCGGTTTGTTTAGCGGCTTGTTCGTATCCAGATAGATCCGGATGCCCCGGGACATCGCTCCAGCAGGGAGGCGAGCTTAGACTCGTTGGCCATTTGTAGCCCGGGCCTTGCTTTTTCCCAGTGAGAGGGTGGTGGTGCTTCGTGCGATCGCCAAGATGTTGATCGCACCCGCAGGAGCAGTGGCGCTTGGCATGTCCGGCCCGAGGAGTTGGGCAGATCGTGTTGATGTTGAGGCCGCGTCCAGGGTTGTTAGGCCCGCATGCCAGATTTGGCCCCGGCAGTTGAGTTGCCTAGAGGAGGGGGTAGAGGCTAGCTGTAAGGACCCGACCCAAAAGAAACGGTCTCTAACCTAGGTCCTTACTTAGCATGCATGTCTAGGAATGTAAAACGTCATTCAGAGTTTGAAATTTAAATCCTTGAGGTAAGTACATTCAAAACAAAGAAAATATAATTCCATTTAAAAATAGACAGGTAGATGACTGATCAGTTCTTTTTAAAAATAAATCAAGGGAAATGGTACGAGAAACATAAAATAGGTTTTTGAGTATTTTTCCTAGGGACTCAAGTCCCACTACATGCTAAATCATAAGAAAACAATAAAAGAATATGCATCCCAGAGTCAGCTATCCATGATCATCCAGCAGCCTCCTCCTAGCCATCCTGCCGATGTCCCAAGTTACCCGTGGAAAACCACAGAAAATAAGGGTGAGCAACGAGTTACTCAAGAAGAATCCCCAACCGGTACAATACGAAAAACATATCATTTAGCACACTGACATGCAACCATGCAAAGACTCGTGAGCAAACAGATGGGTTAACAGAACGTCACTCTTGGGCTTGCCTATTCGAGGCTTACACAACCTAGAACTCAGTGTTGCCCTTCGGGGACTTATACACCTAGGATGCCCATCAGGGTCTTACACCTCCAACTCAGTGATGCCCATCGGGGACTTACACACCTAGGATGCCCATCGGGGTCTTACACCTCCAACTCAGTGATGCCCATCGGGACTTATACACCTAGGATGCCCATCGGGTCTTACACCTCCAACTCGGTGATGCCCATCGGGGACTTATACACCTAGGATGCCCATCGGGTCTTACACCTCCAACTCGGTGATGCCCATCGGGACTTATACACCTAGGATGCCCATCGGGGTCTTACACCTCCAACTCAAAGATGCCCATCGGGACTTATACACCTAGGATGCCCATCGGGTCTTACACCTCCAACTCGGTGATGCCCATCGGGACTTATACACCTAGGATGCCCATCGGGGTCTTACACCTCCGGATGTCCATCGGGCCTTCCCGAGCGGGACGCACTAGTTACCTCTACAATCTCTTACACTATACATGATCCGCCAATTCCTAGCATGGCACTAACAGATAACAAGGTCACGGTTATGCCGAGACAATTTAACTCCTAGCATGATAACTAACAGATATATCAGAATCTCAAGCACGAAATCACCTGAAACAAGAAAGAGCAAGCAACCTATCCACTAGATATTCCATACAAACACAACACATGGCATGCTATCAAAGTATTCGCAGGTCCCACACAACCCCTGAAGAAATCCTTACCGAAGTGAATAGAACCAACGATCCACGGATGACTCTCGAGCTTCTAAAGCGCATCTCGACAACCAACCGAGAAGGCACACGCCTCTCGGCAGCAAGCAACAAGGACGGGCGCCGCTGGTAGTAGTAGCGCCGGCGCTGCACCGGCGCTGCGCGCGCGCGCGCGCGAGCGGTGCCGACACGCTGGGCGGGCGCGCTGCCAAGGCGCGGACAATGCGCAGCGTGGCGGGCGACCGCGGCGCGGCGGGCTGGCGCGCGAACGCGCGATTCGGCTGGGCAGCGCGGCGGGCGAAGCGAGCGATGCGCGACGGGCGGCTCGGCCTATCTGCGCTGGGCGCGGCGATGCGAGACGCGACGAATCGGTGCCGACGCAGCGCGCGACGGCGGTGGGTGGTGTAGGTCGTGCGACCGTGTGGCTTTGCAACGGTTCGTGCGCGCGCGGTCGGGCCGGGCCGCGAGGCGCTCGGTGCGGTGCGGCAGCAGGCGCACGAGCGTCTGCGCGGTGGGTGTTATCGGCCGCGCGCTTGTGCGGCGTGGGTGTTGGCGAGAGGGTTAGGGTTTTTGCGAGAGAGAGTGTTTTCTTTTTTTTTTTTTTCTTCCTCAAATTAAATAAGCTTGGAAATCCTAAATTCCTTCCCTAGGCTTCCTCCTTCAAACCCAAGTTGACTCATTTATTTTCCTTAATTAATTCCAAACTCCCATCTCTCTTTGAGGCCGAGGGTTCGAGTCCTCCAAAATCATCTTCTAATCCTTATTTTAATTTAACTTAAATCCGGCTGTTACAATACTCCCTCCTTAGAAGACTTCCGTCCCTAAGTCATTGCTTCTAAAACAACTCGTAACATCTCCTCATCTCCCTTCCAACTCCCGTAGCTTCCTCAACTCCTTGATTCCGCCACTCGCACTTTCACTAGGTCAATTGCCCTTCCTCAAAATCTTTTTCTCAACCGCTAAGATCTTTATGGGTTTTTCCTCAAAGCTCGTGTCATGGTTTAGCCGCAAAGGCTCGAAATCGATGACATGCGAAGGGTCTCACATACATACTGGCGGAGCATCAAACATGGAACACACTATGCACTGCAGCCAAGGCCGGGCGCGGCAATGCTAACCGGTAGCTTACGGCCCGATCCTCTCGAGGATCTCGAATGGTCCGACAAACCCGGGGCTCACTTTCCTTCCTACCAAACCTCGTAACTCCACGCACGGAGCAACCTTAAGGAACACGTGGCCGCCAATCTCAAACTCCAACTCTCTACGCCCGACATCGGCGTAGCTCTTCCGCTTCTGCTCGGCAACGGCGATACGAGCCCCGATCTTCTCGGATGCCTCGTTGGTCAATCAAGCAACTCGACCCAATACCGCCTCGTCTCAACCTCTTCCTGCATCTCGGGGATCTGCGGCGCTACCATACAACGCTTCAAACGGTGCCATCTCAATGGTTGATCGGAAACTATTGTTGTAGGCAAACTCCATCAAATACAAGTCTCGGGTCCCAATCGCCAGTGGAAATCCAACACACAAAGCTCGCAACATATCCTCTAAGATCTGATTTACCCGCCACCGCCATCGGCCTGTGGGTGGAAGGTCAGGCTGAGTCCGCACTGCGCTCCAAGCTCGCTCAAGGGCCTTCCAAAACTCAGTGATGTAAACCGAATCCTTGGCCGAGATAATTTTAACTGCACTCCGTGATACCTCACTATCTGCTCAAGGAACAAATGTGCCCACCGCTTACGGTGTAATTTATCCTCGCCTGGAATGAAGTGGGCACACTTAGTCAACCTATCAACGACCACCCAAATCAGTGCATATCCTCTAGGGGTTCTGGGCAATCCCGAAATAAAATCCATGGTAATTTCTCCCACTTCCACTGTGGCACTCGAGCGATCGCAGCAACCCCGCTGGTTTTCCGCTTAGGCGCCTTCACTTGGCGACAAGTGAGACACCGATCGACAAACCGGGCAATCTCCTCTTCATTCCCATCCACCAAAAAGTCTCATAAGATCTTGGTACATCTTGTTACCCCCAGGTGCCATGCAAAAGGCGAGGTGTGAGCCTCGGTCAATGCCTCCGAACGAATACCAGATCGGCCGGGACACATAGCCGACCCTTATATCTTAAGCCACCATCTCGCAAATATCTCAAAATCGAAGTCACCATCACCGACCTCTCATACAACTTTTTCAACTTAGGATCATTCGATTGGCCGTCAATAATCCTTTGCCTTACCAAGGCCGGATGGTCAATCGAGCTACCCCGGCCGTAACATCCCCTAACAACACCGCTATTTCTCGCTCTCTCGAGGTCTTTCCTTATGATACTCTTGGGATTTGCCAACGCCGCTAGATGCGAGGTCTTCCTACTTAGTGCATCCGCCACAACATTTGCCTTTCCAGGTGATACAATATCTCACAGTCGTAATCCTTCACGAGTTCCACCACCTCCTCTCGCCTCATGTTCAGTCCTTCGAGTGAAGAAATACTTGAGGCTTTGGTGATCCGAGAAAATCTGAATCTTTTCCCATACAAGTAGTGCCTCCAAATCTTAAGTGCAAAGACGACATCACGCCAACTCCATGTCATGAGTCGGGTACTTCTGCTCGTATGGTTTCAATCGCTCGAAGCGTATGCTATCACCTTACCGTGTTGCATCAAAACGCAACCCAACCCAAACTTGCCGGGCATCATCAGACACCATGAAACCCCGCCTCCTCCGAATCGCCAACACCGGCGCAGACGCCAAACCGCTTTTTAGCTTAGCAAAACTCTCATCGCACTTCCTATCCCAAACGAAATCAACACCCTTCCTCGCCAATCGAGTAAGCGGGCGCTATAGCGGAAAAATTTTGAACGGTTAGCCGGTAATATCCGCCAAACCTGTAGCTACGAATCTCCGACACGCCGCTCGGTCCGCCCACGAACTAACGGCCTCTACCTTCAAGGGTCCACCGCCACTCCTCCTTAGACACAACGTGTCCTGCAAAGCTACCTCCTCGAGCCAAAGTCACACTTTGAGAACTTCGCATAGAGCTTGTTCTCGCAAGGCCGCCAAAATCGCCTTAGGTGCGAGGCATGGTCCTCCTTAGACTTGGAGTACACAAGAATGTCGCCTATGAACACGATGACAAAGCGGTCCAAGAACGCCTTGAACACTCTGTCCATCATGTCCATGAATGCACCGGGCGTTCGTCACCGAAAGACATGACTACGAACTCATAATGCCCATACCTCGACTCGAACGCTGCCTTGGGAATATCTCGCATCCCGAATTCTCAACCGTGGTAGCCCGACCTCAAGTCAATCTTCGAAAACACACAAGCTCCCCGAGCCGGTCAAACAGTCATCGATACGAGGCAATGGATACTTGTTCTTAATGGTTACCTTGTTCGGCTTCTCAGTAATCGATGCATAGACGCATCGAGCCATCCTTTTCTTAACAAACAAAGACGGGTGCTCCCCACGAGGACACACTCGGCCTAATAAATCCTCTCGTCAAGCAACTCCTGCACTGTTCTTTTAACTCTTTCACTCTACTGGCGCCATGCGATAAGGAGCTTTCGAGATAGGGCGAGTCCCCGCTCAAGCTCTATTGAGAAATCCACCTCTCTCTCTTCGGCGGCAGCCAGTGCAACTCCTCAGAAAAACATCTCGCAAACTCTTGCACTATGGGCACCGCTCGACAGATATCCGGTCACGGTTCTCGCCGGTCAACTTAGCTAAGAAACCCCAAGCTCCTCGAGCTAACAAACGGTGAGCTTTAATCGCCGAATCACCGCACGACACACCCCACTGGGTGCCCCGAAATTTAAAGCTAGGCCTACGGCGGCTCGAACACCACCTCCTTACAACGACAAATCAATCATAGCGTGGTTATCGCCCAACCAATCCATGCCGAGGATCACATCGAAACCGCTCATAACTAACACTATGAGGGTAACTCACAGAGTCCGGCCTGACACTGTATCCGACCATCCCTTACCTTCTCTGCTAGCCAAAGATACTAGTTCCCGAGGAGTAGCGACAGATAACTCAAAACCTAGAGGCTCTAAATTCATGCAAGCATGCTCAAGAAAAACAAGCAGAAACAAAAGAATGGGTGGAACCCGAATCAAACAACACAAAGGCGAGGTGATCAAGAACTAGGAGCGTACTCGCCATCACGCGGTCCGGCTCTCAGCCCTCGGCGTCGTAGTATATACTCTTCCTCGCTCGCTGCCGTCTTTGTGTGCCACCACCGCTTTCCTCGTTGCAATGCCGGGCCCGATGTCCTCCTTACTACGCTTATAGCAAGCTCTAGGGTTACCACCACAAGGCCCCCAATGTTGTTTACCACGGGGGTCTACAATACGGTGGCGGCCTCCCTACGCCCGTTGGCGAGGGCCGACGCGCGTTACGATCCCTGCCGGGTCTCGCCATGATAAGTACTCGACGGCGCTGCGACCGCCTCCATGACCATTACCACTGCGCTAAACTTACGCTTCGACCCGAGTACACCGGGGCCTTCGCACTACAAGATTAACAACTCGCTCTGGAGGATACTTTCCATCATATATGGTTGCCAATCGCACCGCCTTGGCAAAAGTCTCTCGGGGCTGTGCCTCTAACATCCCGAGACACTCCCCGCCTCGCACTCATAATAAACTTCCCGATCTTCACTGTGAGTAGCAATCAATCATGGTGCGAAGTACCCATATTCCGAAAACTTCCTCTCATACACCTCGATTGGGTCGACCACGCTAAGGTTCAAAACAAACTCGATCATCTTTTCTTGGGCTTCTTCACTAATAAATTTTGCCTTGAACTCACCTTGAAGAATTCCCAGTGGCGGGGAGACCCAATGGGTCTCTCACTCAAGGTGGAATCCCACCACCACTTAGCTGCTCCAAATAACGCATGAGCCGCACATCGAGCTCACCGCACCTCGTGACAAGCCATTACCATAAAAGTATACTCTAGTTCGGCAATCCACCGGCCGCCACCGTGGTTCCCAGGGGCACTAAACTTCTCCGGCTTCCATTTGACGAAATCTTTTAGCCACTTGCCCAAATCCTCGCAAGACCTTCCGCCACAACGGCCTCGTTCACAATTGGCTCTCGCCGAGCCAAGCGGATCGGGCGGCGCGGCGGTCCTCTCACGAACTAACTTCGGCCACCGCTTCTATCTCAATCCGAGACTCCTCCTGCAGGGCAGCCTAATGAGCTCGCGTCTCGCCCCTCTCTCGGCTCTCCTGGTCGATACAAAGAACCCAACCATAAGAGCCCTCATGGACTCCACAAAAGCAACTCCGGTCAGCCTCTCGAGGCCGAAGTTGCCTCCACGCCCTCACCGGCAACACAGCCAGAGAAGGGCTCGAGGGCGGCCTAACATCGCAGATCGCTTGGGACGACGCCCTCCCGTGTCGGAATCAATACGAATGCCCCGGCCGGTCGGCCTTGAGCCTCCCGCCTCTACGAGTGATCGCATAACGACAATCTACACTCAAACGAACAATGAGTCGTAACTCGCTTTCCCGCTCCTCAACAACAAGTCATATACATGCAAGGTGCAAATGGTATTGTAATTCTTAACCCTTAACCTTAAACTTTCTGACATACCGATGGTCAAGTGAGCGCTGATGATCATGGAAAACAACCTACAATCGCAGTCGCCTACGTAACCTATAACTCGGGCTCGATACCAACTGTAAGGACCCGACCCAAAAGAAAACTGGTCTCTAACCTAGGTCCTTACTTAGCATGCATGTCTAGGAATGTAAAACGTCATTCGAGTTTGAAATTTAAATCCTTGAGGTAAGTACATTCAAAACAAAGAAAATATAATTCCATTTAAAAATAGACAGTAGATGACTGATCAGCTTCTTTTAAAAATAAATCAAGGGAAATGGTACGAGAAACATAAAATAGGTTTTTGAGTATTTTTCCTAGGGACTCAAGTCCCACTACATGCTAAATCATAAGAAAACAATAAAAGAATATGCATCCCAGTCGTCACTATCCATGATCATCCAAAGAAATTCCTCCTAGCCATCCCGCCGATGTCCCAAGTTACCCGGTGGAAAACCACGAGAAAATAAGGGTGAGCAACGAGTTACTCAAGAAGAATCCCCAACCGGGTACAATACGAAAACATATCATTTAGCACACTGACATGCAACCATGCAAAGACTCGAGCAAACAGATGGGTTAACAGAACGTCACTCTTGGGCTTGCCTATTCGAGGCTTACACAACCTAGAACTCAAAGGTTGTTTCTTCTGGGGACTTATACACCTAGGATGCCCATCGTGGTCTTACACCTCCAACTCGGTGATGCCCATCGGGACTTACACACCTAGGATGCCCATCGGGTCTTACACCTCCAACTCGGTGATGCCCATCGGGACTTATACACCTAGGATGCCCATCGGGTCTTACACCTCCAACTCGGTGATGCCCATCGGGACTTATACACCTAGGATGCCCATCGGGTCTTACACCTCCAACTCAAAGATGCCCATCGGGACTTATACACCTAGGATGCCCATCGGGTCTTACACCTCCAACTCAAAGATGCCCATCTGGGGACTTATACACCTAGGATGCCCATCGGGTCTTACACCTCCAACTCGGATGCCCATCGGGACTTATACACCTAGGATGCCCATCGGGTCTTACACCTCCAACTCGCTGATGCCCATCGGGACTTATACACCTAGGATGCCCATCGGGTCTTACACCTCCGATGTCCATCGGGGCCTTCCCGAGCGGGACGCACTAGTTACCTCTACAATCTCTTACACTATACATCATCCGCCAATTCCTAGCATGGCACTAACAGATAACAAGGTCACGGTTATGCCGAGACAATTTAACTCCTAGCATGATAACTAACAGGATATATCAGAATCTCAAGCACGAAATCACCGAAAACAAGAAAGAGCAAGCAACCTATCCACTAGATATTCCATACAAACACAACACATGGCATGCTATCAAAGTATTCGCAGGTCCACACAACCCCTGTAAGAAATCCTTACCGAAGTGAATAGAACCAACGATCCACGGATGACTCTCGAGCTTCTAAGCGCATCCGACAACCAACCGAGAAGGCACACGCCTCGGCAGCAAGCAACAAGGACGGCGCCGCTGGTAGCGGGCGCTGGCGCTGCACTGGCGCCGCGCGCGCGCGCGCGCGGCAGGCAAGCCGACACGCTGGGCGCGCGCGCTGCCAAGGCGCGTCGGGGCGGCAGCGTGGCGCGCGACGACTGGCGCGGCGAGGCCGGGCGCGCGAACGTGCGATCTCGGCTGGGCAGCGCGGCGAGCGGAGAGCGATGCGGACGGGCGGCTCGGCCTATGCGCTGGGCGCGGCGATGCGACGTGACGCAACCGGGCGCCGACGTCAGCGCGGCGACGGCGGTGGTGGTGTAGGTCGTGCGACCGTGTGGCTTTCGGTGCAACGGTGCTGCGCGCGCGCGGCGTCGGGCTGGGCCGCGAGGCACTTCGGCTGCGGTGCGGCAGAGGCGCAGGCGTGCGGCGCGGTGGGTGTGGTATCGGCCGGCGCGCTTGGTGCGGCGTGGGTGTTGGCGAGAGGGTTAGGGTTTTTGCGAGAGAGAGAGTGTTTTCTTTTTTTTTTTTCTTCCTCAAATTAAATAAGCTTGGAAATCCTAAATTCCCTTCCCTAGGCTTCCTCCTTCAAACCCAAGTTGACTCATTTATTTTCCTTAATTAATTCCAAACTCCCATCTCTCTTTGAGGCCGAGGGTTCGAGTCCTCCAAAATCATCTTCTAATCCTTATTTTAATTTAACTTAAATCCGGGCTGTTACACTAGCAGCGCCTCAGAGTGAGACTCCTTGAGCAGAGTGTGCTCCACCATGAGAGATCCGATGGCGTGTCTTTAGCTATCGAGAGCGGAGACCCAGCGCAGCTTAGTAGCGCGTAGTGAGGAGTCCCGGCACAGCTTAGCCCAAATGACAGAGTCTGCTTTCAAAGATTTTTCCCCAAAAGTAGCTCTTGTAGCCCCTGAGGTTCTCTGGAGGGCATGATCAAGCAGTTTATTCAGATGAGTTTGTTGGCGTTGTTGGAGACGCCCGTGTTGGCAAATGGATGCCCAGAGAGCTCGATGTTTTAGTAAGTCCTACTGATAGTAGTAAAGTAGTTGGCCAGTTTGAGTTTAGCATCCGTGTGTGGGATGCCCCATTGCTCAAAGGCCGAGGTGTGCCGCTCTGTGTTGTTTGGTTCATCGATGGTGGTGGAAATCCCTTGTGAGAGGTGGTCTAGCGAGTCTCCACCACGCCGCCCGATTGTTTGGCAAGTTGCCGTGTTAGTGGCTTGAGGCGATGAAGGGTCATCTTTGCCCCCCTGCGAGCCCGTTGTTGTTTAATGTTCCCGCTTCCTCGTGATGTTGATTTGGTAGTAGTAGCACTTGAGGTGCATTGGTTGGTGTGCCACTTTGGCACTAAGTCCGGTTCGTGCTTGAGTTTGGCTTGGCATAGCAGATGGTTCTATGCCGTCCGAGTTCAAAGACACTTCTTTAGCCATTGGATCCATTTATGGAAAATGCACTTGTTTAGGTCGTGCTAGAGGGCTAGTTCAGGTGGTAGTTGAAGGACCACAAGTGAAAGGATGTTCGAGAGGAGCTGGAGCCTCTTCCAAAGGTTTCCGGGGTCGAGTAAGTCACAGGTTGGCGGGTGGCAAGTGTTAGTGCGTGTGAGTCTCACGCTAGTGCTAAGGCCAAGAGATCTTTGTGGTTGGTAGTGCGGTCCACTACCTTCGTGCCTAAACCTCGAGTTGAGTGAGCATTGTAGATGCGAGTTCTGGTCCAAATAGGGAACCATGAGTTGGATGCCCGTGAGATGAGTTGGATGCTCTCGAGATGAGTTGGATGCTTATGAGATGAGTTGGATGCCTATGAGATGAGTAGGACGCCTTATGTGTAAGCGCACTTGGTAGAGTCTTGGTATAAAGTAAGTTCGGTTTGGCGTCGTTATGTTTTAGCAGAGCAAGGTTGCCACTGCTTCGAGTATCGTGTGAAGATGGAACTTTTGGTGTTCCTTGGATTGTTTGTATCACGCCAGAGTTATCGTTGCTTTGTGGAAAAGCGCTTGTTAGTCTTGGATCTCTAAAGGAAGGTTGGGAGTTGTGCACACAAGTGTGTTTTGTGTGGTTCGTTCCGTGGCGAGAGTTTCAGATCCATGTAGGGTTTGCTTTGGAGATCTCGTGCTCAGTTCCTTGAGAAGTGGGACTCGTGTGGTTGTTGTAAGGCTTCGCTTGAGGTGGTAAGGATACCGTGCTCGTGGTATCAAGTTGTTGCTTAGGCAAGATTTGTTAAGTTGGGCCTAAGCTTGGTTGGCGGATCTTCTTGTTGATCGTTGGTTGGAGTTCATTTGGAAACCGAACAAGAGCGATGGTAGCTAAGCCGCGTGGTTTCCGATCGGCATGGCTAAGAGAGTTGTTCTGATCCTTCCTTGGGTAGAAGTTATGTTGTGGTTGATGCTTTGAGTAGGAGGATGACGATTCGTCAGTAGCGCCGGGTCCTCTAGGTTCCCAAGGAGTTGGAGTTGGCCAAAGATGGTTGGGATGCCGGAAATTGGAGTTGTTTGTTCAGCAGCTTGTCTGTTAGATCGTATGCCTGGCAGCAGTGTGTGTCGAGGGCTTGCCGAAGAACCCTAGGTTGTGGAGAGCCTCCGTGAGCTTCACCAGCCCAGCTAGTGAGTTTCAGCTTGGCTAGCCGGAGGCGTGTAGTTTGTAGCCTCGGTGGAGTTGCTAGCGCCTTGGTAGACTAGCAAGCTAGTGTTTATTTGGAGTAAAGTCCGGAGTGGTTTCGTGTGGTGGCAAGTTGATGCTTGGTGTTGACCAAGTGTGGATTGAAGTTGCTAGAGTTTAGTTTTGCTCGTGGGGGGCGAGTGGTTTGTGCCATGTTGGTTGTTTTTTTTTTTTTCCTGCTTCCAAGATGTTGAGTTGCCCGCTTGGCATTTGGAGGTTCAATCGAGATGGACCTTTGTTGTGCCCCGTGAGATTAGATGTTGTTGCTCGTGGAGCAAGACAAAGAGCGTATGTGGAGTTCTCTGTCCGCTGGTTGTCCGCTTGTAGGAGCCGCTTCCTTCGGGAGTTGTCGTTACTCCTCGGGTCTTGGAGTTAATGGTGGAAGCGCTAGCTTGAAGGAAAAGTTTGTTGGTCGCTTGGAAGTAGTCGTCATCCCGGCTTAAGCGGATTCTTGGAGGGTGTTCTAGAGGCCGCAGTAAAGGTTGTCCCGCCTCTTATGAGTGTTTGGCCTAGTTGGTTAAGATTTTGTGTGTTGGCATGGAAGATGTTGCACCTTTGTAGTGGAAGATCTCATTTGTATCGATTGTGGGTTGAGGTTGCACCATTGTGGTCGGATTAGGTCCGACTTATCGAGGATCCTTGCTGGCTAGTGTAGCTTGCACTCTGCCACCATTGTTGGTATTCTTGTTCTTGGTAGTTGGTGTTGACCAGTAGTGGAGTTCCGTTATGAAGTTTCGGTGGGAAGGTGCATTAAGCCTAAGCTTGAGGGTTAAGCCTGTATGTGTTATCGCTTGGACTTGTGAGATGTGTTTCATATTTGAGGCGAGCTTTGTTCCGTTGTTTGCACGGAGGTAAGTTTAGTGGATGGAGCCCTCTGGGCCTCGGTTGTTTGCAAGTTGTCTTGCCCAGCTAGTGATTTGAGTCGAGCTAGAGATGAGTGGATTGGCATAGCTATGCAATTGTAGTTGTTTGAGCTTCCTAGTTCGTAGCACTCAAGTTGTTGGATTGTAAGTTTCTCGTGTGGGAGCCGTCGGCTAGTTGAGGTTGTTGTGTGAGTTCGGATTTTTGGAGTATTGACTTCATGCTAGAGCTCGCACCTCGGTTGGTGTGCGATGCCATTTCTATGGAGTAGAGGCATGTCGCTTTCAGGTTGGAGAGGTTGCCATTAGGGTGTGGCAACAAAGGTTTGTTCTAGGCAAAGCGTGGGCAAACCGTGGTTCAGAGAGTGTTCTTAGAGGCTTATGAGCCGAGTGCGCTTTCAGAGTGTTTTCACCCTTTTGTCCGATGGTCTTTTGGGAGGAGTGAGCCGATCCTTCTGAGCTTGTTGCGAGTTGGTGTTTCCGTGATTAGGCAATGGAGACCAAAGTGGTTTTAGGAGGTTGCCTTGAGTAGCGCTTCTCATCGGGTCTTGTGGTTCCATTGAGGCATTGTATGGTAAGTGTTGCGTGTCTCTAGTGCCGTGAGAAAAGGTTGGTGGCCGCAGTTGTTGTTTTGGTCCCGTGTTGCTGCAGCTTGACCAGAGGTGTTGTGCAAGAGGTTGAGCTCGTTTTGTGGTTAGCTCAGAGCAGCATGAAAGTTTCACGATGTCCGCGTCCGAGTTTTAGAGTTTGAGGTTGACAAAGTCGTGCTTTTAAGATTGTGCCGTTGTGAGTTGTGTTGAGTTTTGGTAGCGTGAGAAGTGGAGTCTCCCGTTGTTGGACCATTTGAGATTCTCGAGAGGATTGGCAGAGTTGCATATTGGTTAGCGCTTTTCGGTCAATGTCACCAGGTGCAGTGTTCTCATGTATCGGTGGGAGGCGATGTGTGTCGGACCCATTGCTCATTGTGGACTTTGAGCCTTTGCAAATGATTGAGGATTTGAGCTTCGAGAGGAAGCCTGTGAGTATTCTCGTCCTCGAGACGAAGAAATTGCATAATCGTGCGCGATCCGCTTGGTAAAAGTTCGAAGGAGAAGTTAGAGTTCAGAGGAGGCCGCTTGTGAGCGGGAAGACGGGATGAGATTGCAGATATCCTGTCTTTGTTTCAGTCTTAAGGACTTTCGAGGACGAAAGTCATAAAAAGGAGGGAATATTGTAACGGCCTGTGCTTTCGTCCCGCCTTCCGTGTATGCCCTAGGGGTATTTTAGTAATTTGGTCGGGTCGTCAGGGCCGTTTATGTCTTTTTCCAGTTGCTAAAATTATTGGATGGATTTATGAAGGTTTTGAGGCTTTGTGGTTTGGTTTGAGCATGGGTAGATGCAAAAGTAAAAATAAAGGAATTTGTCTTTGTGGGGTTTGAACCCGGTCTCTGGGAAGCTTGTAGAGATGTGTGCCAATTGAGCCATTAGGTGCTCTTGTTGCTCTTTCTGCATCACATCTTAGTTAACCTTGGATCTTTGGTGTTTGGTGCATTTGGTTAAATGAAATAGAAATTAGGTTTGTTGTGTTTTCTTCTCCAAAAGAGTTGTGGCCGCCCAAGCTTTCTCCCAAGCTCTCCTTGCCGATTCTTCATCCTTGCAGCTCCCTTGGATCGTTCATCATCATTCCGGTAAGTCTTCATCCTCTTCATCTTCTCGATTGGGTGTTCTTGTTGGCCGAAGGTAAGGAGAAGAGCTTGTGTGTGTGTGTGTTTGTAGCAGTCGCCCAAAGATGCCCAGATCTGCCCAAAGAAGAAGCCCAGCCGCCCGGATCGCCTAGCAAAGAAGCCCAGTGCTGCCCCAGATCGCGCAGCAGAAGAGGCACCAGCGCCCCTGACCGCCAGCCCCGCGCAGCCGTCAGCGCCAGCCAGCAGCGCGGTCCTCGCCGCCCATCGCCCCTTCTCTGCGCTCGTCGTCGCCCAGCCAGAAGCCATTCTGCCAGCCGCTGCCTGTCTGCGTGTCGGGCGTGCCGTGTGAGTGCCCCGAGCCGAGCCTCGCTTGTTTTATTATATTTTTTAGGGCTATGATTGTGATTTCTATTGTGTTTGTTAGGTTCTCGTTAGCTAGCTCTCGGATCGATCGCAGGAGATTTTGTGTGTAGTTGCCCCGCCAAGGTAAGGATTTCTTACCGGAGTTGTGTGGACCTCTGCGATGTTCTATGTGATTGTTGTTTATATGTTTGTTTGTGATTATCAAAGCATGTATAGTTTAGGTGCTCGTCAATTCTTGACTAGCATGACTTCGTATGTTGTTCTCTCATGTTAGCCCATGCTAGGTTGTTCCGTTCTAGCATGCTCATATCTCTGCTCTTGCTTCGTAGTACCATGCTAGGTTCGTTGTATCTGTTGAGCACGTTTTGGATTGTATTGGATTGTATGTTATTGATATGATAGGTTAAAGTGTAGGTAGGTAGCATCATCCGGCCCGATGCATAAAGTATCTTGCATCCATGGCGGGGGCGCCGAGACAGCTTCTCCGTCCCCTCGACCCCGTTAGGGTTTAGCTAACCCGACCGGTAGGCCCCGCAATCTTGGGTGAGGGTGGCAGATCATTAAATGCCCCAACGGTCGGGATGATGACTTGGCATTGCCTTGTCCTCGACGACGGTCGGCACGCCCTCGCCGTGTTCGGCCGTAGCCCTTGATTGCCACTGTTAGGGCAAGGACCGCTTCTCGGTGCAAGCCTATCACGACCGGTTCTTTAGCCTCAAAGCGGTGGTTCAGCCGACATAGTTCACGTGTCCGTGTCTCACACCCTATGTCGCTGACACCGATCCGTAGATTTAGTTAGGCGTGGTGATCGGACATGGGCAGCTTGCCACTAGACCCGGCACCCCTCATAGTCTGCAGTAGCACGCGGTGCATGCTTACGCTCATTACAACGCCGACCGGAGAGCTCCTCGGGATCTTGAGCTAGTGTACCTTTCTTATCGCCGAGAGACAGCCGAGGCCGAGACTTGGTTCTCGATAGGCGTATTGTGTGGTGTGGATTATTCCGGACTAAGACCCGAGTTGGCATCCGAGGTCCAAGTGTGGACTTAAGCTATGTGCTCTATTGTGTGTTTATGTTCACAGCTTGCATACACTCATCTAGATGACCATGTGCATCGTATTGTACCCCGGTCGGGGATTCTTACTGAGTAATTCGTTACTCACCCTTACTTATCTTTCGGTAACCATGGCGCGAGGCGGATGGTGAAGGAGGAGCTATGATCATGGGAACGTCTTTGTCGTCTCCGACTTTTTATTTCTATGACTCTTGTCTTTCATTTTCCCCGAATGCATGTAGACGGCACGAGCCCTAGGATGTTTTCTCAATGATTTTGTGGATTCCCGCTTTATTGAATTTGAGGATGTTTCAAATGTTTTAATAAATCTCTGATCAGAGTGTACGTTTTGGAAATGTATTTGCCTTGAAACAGGTTTCAGCAAACTATATTGATTCTGATTGAACCTTGATTGTTTTGTTTTAATTGGGAATCTAAAAACTTATTTGCATATTATCCTTTCCTTTGAATGTATGCATTGTGGTAAAGGCCTATTTAGAGCCCCTTTTGGGTCGGGTCTTTACAAAGCAAGAACTCTTTGCCCTAGCTTGTAGCCGAGAAGTTGGAGAGGTTTGGGGCTGCCAAAGTTGGTGATTCATCTTCCAAAGAGCCGAGCCTTCATCCTTGTTCATCCTCATTGTTGCCGAATCAATTCCCTAGCTTTCCTTGCAACCGAAACATCTTGTGGTAAGTTTTTCCTTTCCTTAGCCGAATACCTTTGGTTGCTGGTTTCTTGTTTTCTAAGTGCTTCTCCTTTGTTTTGCAATCTCCGATCGAAGCCGAAAGAGTTCCCGCAACTAACCCTAGAAGCCGTGACCAAAAGCCAAGCAAAACGCAATCCAGAGGTAAAATTCCCCATCCTAGCCGAGAGCTTGATGGTGTGTTTAGGAGTGTGAGATTTGTTTCCCCGGTTAGCTAACTTGTGTTCTTTCTTGTTGAGGTGAAGAGGAGCAAGTTCCGGGAAGTTGTTGTTTGTGATGGCCAAAAGCCAAGCTTGGCCGAGAGCTTGTGGGACTAGCTAGGTAGTTTCCCGGCTCTTGTTTCCCTTGGTTTGTAGATAGGGTTAGCTAATTTAGATGTTAATGTATTTTGGTTGTTTTTCTAGGTTGTGTGTCTCTGCAGCTCAAGGAGCATTATAATTATTTTCTGCTTGTTTGCAGGTAAGGATTCCTTACCGGGGTTGTGTGGACCCTGCGATGTTTTCTTGATTGTACCTTGTATGCTTGTTTACTTTTATGAGCATGATAGTGGATAGGACAGCTTGTGTTTGATTTCCTGCTAGCATGTTTGCCTTTTGTACATATTAGTGCCATGCTAGGTTTGTTCTTCCAGCATGCTTATGATTCCTGCTTTAAGTTCGTAGTATCATGCTAGGTTATGTGTGATTGGTGTTGTATATGTATGTTTAGTCAGGAATCAATTATTCTGTACTCGTAGTTAGAATAGTAGGGTTTGTCATCATCTAGAGGCTGAAAGTGGACATAACGTACGTTGTCCCCACGGGTCGGGTGCTAGAGCGAAGCATAACGTACATTGCTTCCCCCCGGCAGCCGATGTGGATTTAGCTACCACATCGACATATACCTAGTTTGTAGCCTGCTAGAGCGGAACCCTGCCAATGGTGCAAGCCTACTTTGGCCTGTTCTTAGCTTCAGGTCGGTGGTACAGGCTGTTACAGATGAGTGCCGAGGGCCTCGCACTACTGTGTTCAGTGACACCGCTTCCGAGTCTTTAGGCATGCGTACCTGGGCCTCGTAGTTTGTACCTAGGAGCCCACATTTATGCCGGTTGTAGCAGCATGCAGTGTGCGCGCACACGCGTTAGTCGCCGGTTCGGAGAGCTCCCCCGGGCTAATGTTCGTGAGTACACCGCCTTCCGCTTTAGAGCCAGACTTCGGGTACTCTCCCGATAGTCCAAATTTGTTAGCGAGGGTAAGAGGCCCTTGAGGACACCCGTTGGGATTGGTTTTTGAGCCGATCATATGGTCGAAGGAGAGAGACCCTCAAGGGTGTCGAACATCTTTTGGGATCGGTTTTTGAGCTGATCAATTGGCCGAGAGAGAAAGACCCTCGGAGATGTCCCGGGATTGGTTATGAGAACCAATCATTAGGTCGGAAGTAGGAGACTTCCGAGGACTCTGGATTTTGCCTTGTCAGCTCGTTGAGCTAAGATCTGTGTTGATATCTATTTACATGTGTACTAGGGTGCTAGATGATTGATTGCATCATATCGTACCCCAGTCGGGGATTCTTACTGAGTATGTTTATACTCATCGTTATTGTGGTTTTCCACCAGGTACTTGGGACAGCACTGGGGCGGCTAGCGGAGGGAGCTGAGAGATCATGGATGTTGCTGACACTCTGTCATGTCTTATTTACATATTTGAATTCAGCATGTAGTTGGACATGAGTCCATAGGGAAAAGTTATTTACTATTGCTTCGAACTATCTTTTATGTTTTAAGGAAAAAGTACTGATCAGTCACTGTTTTAAATTGGATGGTTTTACTTAATGATTATCCGACCTTGTTTTAATGTTTTCCACTCTATATGTTTTGAAGAGTTTTAAGTTCGACCTCTGGTTTGTGTCATTTATGCTTTTCACTTGCATGCTGAGTAAAGACCTAGGTTTAGAACCATTTTTCGGGTCGGGTCTTTACATTCTCAGCCTCAGGTGCGGTGGTACAGGCTAACATAGTCATAGTGTCCTGGTCTCACACCACTATGTTCAGTGACACCGATCCAGAGATTCATTTAGGCATGCGTACTAAACCAGGGCAGCATGCCCTAGACCCAGCACCTCCCTGGTTTGCAACAACATGCGGTGCGCGTGCACGCTCATTACAGCGTCGACTGGAGAGCTCCTCGGGATCTTGAGTTCAGTGCACCTTTCGTATCAACAGTAGTAGGAAAGCTGAGGCCGATACTAGTGTCTCGTAGAGTACCGAGATTCGATGTAGTTTCCAGAGTAAGACCGTAAGATGGCATCCGATGAATTTATGTGTGGATTAAAGTGATGTGCTCTCTTCTGTGTTTGTATTCATAGCTTGCATATTTTCTGCTAGATGACCAGTTGTATCGTATTGTCCCCGGTTGGGGATTCTTACTGAGTAATTCGTTACTCACCCTTTTTTTGTGGTTTCCACAGGTAACCAGGGCACGAGATAGGATGGCTGAAGGAGGAGCTGCTGATCATGGAAACCTGATGTCTTTTCAACTCTGAGTTTATGTTTATGTTTATGTTTTGTCCTCTGAATGCATGTAGTTGGGCACGGATCCCTTAGAATGTTTTCTGATTGTTTCTGGATTCTGGCTTGTTAGTAAACTGTTTGGAACTGAATGTTTTTTAAATAAATCTCTTATCAGAATATGTTTTAAACTGTATTTAGCTTGGAACAGGTGTTTGGAAACAGGGACAGGTTTCATGACGTTTTATGCTTGTTCGTTAAAATGAATGTTTACAAGTTTTTATTTTCATTCAGAATCTGGATAACAATCTTGCATATGATATTTACATTTTAAAAGCATGCATTGAGGTAAAGGCCTAGGTTAGGACCTCTTTCGGGTCGGGTCTTTCATCAAGGGTGCAGCCTTACCAGGAAAGCCCTGAACCAAACCTACGATTGTAGCCTGCTAGACCCAGAAAACTGCGAACCTGTGCAATTATGGTTGGTCTAGCCCAAGAACTCACTGCCTCTATCTTGGAAGGGTCCACTGCAATACCATCCTTGGATACAACATGTCCTAGGAAGGCAACCTGATCCAGCCAGAAGTCGCACTTGGAGAACTTGGCATAAAGCTGGTTATCTCTCAGAGCTGTCAAAACTTGCCTCAGGTGCAAAGCATGGTCCTCCCTGGTCCTCGAATAGATAAGGATGTCGTCTATGAATACGATGACAAAGCTGTCCAAGAATGCCTTGAACACTCTGTCCATCATATCCATGAAAGCTGTTGGGGCGTTGGTCAGCCCGAAGGACATTACTACGAACTTGTAATGGCCATACCTCGACCTGAACGTTGTTTTGGGAATGTCAGCATCCCTAATCCTTAACTGATGATACCCAGACCTTAGATCTATTTTCGAAAAGACGGAAGCTCCCTGTAACTGGTCAAACAAGTCATCTATACGAGGCAACAGATACTTGTTCTTCACTATCACCTTATTTTGTTCTCATAATCAATGCAGAGACACATGGAACTGTCTTTCTTCTTAAAAAACAGGACGGGTTGTAAAGACCCGACCCGAAAGAGGTCCTAAACTAGGCCTTTACCTCAATGCATGCTTTAAAACTTAACAATTAATATGCAAGATCGTTTTCCAGATTTTGAATAAAATAAAACTTGAAAACAAACACTTTAACAACAAGCTTAAAAGTCCTGAAACCTGTCCTTGTTTCCAAGCACCTGTTCCAAGCTAAATACAGTTTAAAACATACTCTGATCAGAGATTTATTCAAACATTCAAAAATCCCAAAACAGCTTACAACAGTGTCGGAATCCAGAAAACAACCAGAAAACATCCTAAGGGCTCCGTGCCTAACTACATGCATTCAGAGGACAAAAAAAAACATAAAACATAAACTCAGAGTTTTCAAAACAGCTGGTTTCCATGATCAACAGCTCTTCATTCAGCCATCCAGTCTCGCGCCCCGATTACCTGTGGAAAACCACAAAATAAGGGTGAGTAACGAATTACTCAGTAAGAATCCCCAACTTGGGTACAATGCGATATAAATGGTCATCTAGCAGAATGTATGCAAGCTATGAATATAAACACAGAAGAGAGCACATCACTTTAATCCTTACATATACCACAGATGCCATCTTACGGTCTTACTCCGGAAAGCTACAACGCGTTTCGATACTATACGAGAAACTAATCTCGGCCTCAGCTTTCCTACTAGTTTCGATACGAATGGTAAACTGAACTCAAGATCCCGAGGAGCTCTCCAGTCGGCGCTGTAATGAGCGTGTGCGCGCACCGCATGCTGCTGCAAACCAGAGAGGTGTTGGGTCTAGAGCATGCTGCCCTGGTCCAGTACGCATGCCTAAAAAATCTCTGGATTGGTGTCACTGAGCATAGTGGTGTGAGACCAGGACACTATGACTATGTCAGCCTATACCACCGCACCTGAGGCTAAGAAACCGGTCGTGGTAGGCTTACACCAGGAACCGGTCCTTGCCCTATCAGGTGGCAATCAAGGGCTATTGCCGACATGCTGAGGTCGTGTTGGGGCATTTAACAGTCTACCACCCTCACCCAAGATTGCACTGGGCTGCCGTTAGGGTTAGCTAAACCCTAACGACGGATCGTGGACTGAGTCTCGCCTCACGCCCGCCACGGATGCAAGTTACGTTATGCATCCTTGCCCGGATGATGCTACATATCAGAATTCTAAACTATAAACAGATAACAACTAACAATCCAATACGTGCTCAGCAGAAACAATGAACCTAGCATGATACTACGAAGCAAGAACAGATAATGAGCATGCCAGAACAGAACAACCTAGCATGGAACTAACATGAGAAACAAAACGAGAATCATGCTAGTCGGAATTCATAATAGATCTCCTAACCACTAACATGCTGATAAACATAAACAAGCATACAAACAACAATCACAGAATATATCGCAGGGCCCACACAACTCCGATAAGAAATCCTTACCTTGGTCGGAAGGCAACAACACACAAAGATCCTATGCTGCAATCGAACCCGAGCTAGCTATCGGGAACCTAACAAACAACAACAAATATCATAACCTATAGGCCTTAAATACAAACACAAATAGGGCTCGGCTCGGGAGCAAGTCACACGGCACTAGGCTGGCGCGCGGACGGACAGGCTACACGGGCACTGGGGCGCAGCTGGGTGTGCTGGCGCGGCAGGGGCTACGCGCGCGGACGGTGATGGCGCGATGGCGTGCGGATGCGACGGGGCACTGGGCTGCGCGCGGACGAGCAATGCGACGCGGACGATCGAGCTGCTCGCGCTGGGGATGTGCGACGGCGCGATGGCGTGCAGGCGTGCTCGCAATCAGGCGCTGGGCTGCGAAGGCTGGGGCAGGCTGCGATCGGCTGCAACGGGGTGGGCGCTGCAGGCTGGGCGATGCGGCGCGGCGACGCCGGGCACCGCAGTCGCCGATGCTTTGGGTCCGCTTTACCGGCAATCGCAATCGGCGCCTTTGCTACTGCTCGGTGCGCAGATCAAACACAAAACTCCACGATCAACCCAATCCTTTCTCTCGGCCAGTAAGGACGACAACAAAATAACGAGAAGAAGAGATCGAGGAACGTTTACCCGGGATGACGGACGATGGAGCTCTCGGGAGAAGAACGCATGGAAAGAGGCTTGAGAGAAGATGGTGGGCGGCAATGGGGATTTGGGAAGAAAATGATGCAAAACCTATTTTCTTTTCTCTTTTAATCAAACTCCCTCAATCCCGAAAACCAAGGCAAACCAAAGCATACTGCGAAATAAGCAACAAGAACAACCTGTGGCCCAACTGGCAGGACCACACCACTGACTACCTGGCCACCCGGGCTCGAATCCCAGCTGAAGCATATTTAACCCAACAAAACTTTAAGTTTTATTTTTGCAACTCTCCATGTCCAAACTCATCCAGAAAGCAACCAAACCCTACATTTGACCAACCAAGAATATTAACAGCTGAAAAAGACAGAAACGGCCCTAACGGCCCAACCAAATTACCAATATACCCTTAAGACATACCTGGAAGACCAGGATGAAAACCTGGGTCGTTACACGGGTGCTCCCCACGGGGTCACACTAGGACGAATGAATCCACGGTCCAACAACTCCTGAAACTGAACCTTCAGCTCCTTTAACTCTGATGGTGCCATCCGGTAAGGAGCCTTCGAGATAGGGAGAGTCCTTGGCTCAAGCTCTATGGTGAAATCAACCTCTCTCTGAGGCGGTAAGCCAGGCAGCTCCTCTAGGAAGCCCCAAGCGGAGTACCTGAAATCAACATCTGCGAACTCCTGTACTATTGGTACCTGATCCACAGACGGCAGAGTACGGTCTCCTCCAGACAACTTCGCTAGGGAGCCCCAAGCTCCTCGAGCTAACAGACGCTGAGCTTCCACTGCTGAGATCAAAGGTGGGCAAACCCCACTCTAACTACCACGGAATCTGAAACTCTGTTTCTTGGGCAGCCTAAACACAACTTCCTTGTGGTGGCAGTCAATTAAAGCATGGTGCTCGTCTAACCAGTCCATCCCGAGAATCACATCAAAACCACTCATAGGCAATACTATGAGTGTAGCAACTAAAGGCTCTCCAGATACAAGGATCTGACCGTTTCTAATCTTTTCACTAGCAAGCATACTAACTCCCGAAGCAGTTGCAACACACAACTCAAACCCTAGGGGTTCCAACACTAAACAAGCTTGACTAGCAAATAAAGCAAAGATAAACGAATGGGTCAAGCCTGAATCAAACAACACATAAGCACAATGGTCCAGAACAAGTAAAGTACCTGTAAAAGCTGCATCAGTCTTCTAGTCCTCCTGCCGAGTCGTGGCAAAAACGTGGCCCTACAGCTGAGCCGGTCTAGCAACTATCTCACCCTGCGGGCATGCTCTAGCCAAGTGGCCCTCTTTCCCACACCTGAAGCAGGCTCTGGGTGCTGCTCCACATAGACCATAGTGAGTCTTGCCACAAGTGCGGCAGTACGGCGGGTGTCTTCCAGCATTCTGCTGACGGCCCTAGTCTCTCGGCTGGAAACGGTCCTGACGGCGCGGCTGACCTCTCTGCTCAAACTTCCTCTTTTGCCCTGAGCTGGTCGGCAGACCCTGAGTCACTGCAAAAACTTTCACACGGGGATAGTTCCTGCTATAGATCTTGGTCAAAGCCACTGTCCGGGTATAAGTATCTGGGCCCAATGCCCTGATATCCTGTGCAACCTCCAGTCTAAGCCCACCGATAAATTTCTTTATCTTAAGCTCTTCGGTAGCAAACAAATTTGGGGCAAAATAGCTGTGCTCTGAGAACTTCTTTTCATATACAGCTATGGAGTCATCTCCCAGCTTCAGATTATTGAATGCCTCAACTATCTCTTGCTGGGTCTCCTCGCTGATATAATGGGTTTTGAACTCAGACCTGAAGAACTCCCAAGTAGGGGTGAGGATCCTGCAGGTCTGCCTTTAAGGGTGGACTCCCACCACCACACTGTTGTATCAGCGAGAACGTATGCAACACACCGCGGTCTCTGCACATCCGAACAATCCATGACCTGGACAATGTACTAAATCCTGGCCAGCCTCCTGACTGCCAACAACGAGTCCTCAGATGCATCGAACTCTTTGGGCTTCCATTTACAGAAGTCCTTCAACCAATTCCCATACTCAGCAGCTCCATTCCCTACTACAGCCTCAACTTCCATGGGCTCCTGCCCATGCTGGGGTAACACTGGAGCTGCAGGAGCTGCTGGTGCAACTGGGGCAGCCTGTCTAAACTGCTGGGTCAACTGAGCCATCTGTGCTCTAGACTCCTCCCTCTAAGCTGCTAACTGTTCTGCCAGCAGTGCAGAAAACTGAGCCAGAGACTCTGCCCGTTGTTCTGCCATCAACAACATCATCTCTCTCATCATAGAGGCTAACTCAGCTCCAAGAGCTGCAGTCTGTGCAGTCTCTTCCTCTGCTCATGGGACACAACGACCAAACTTAGTAGGTCAGTCCACAGAATCTATGACTCTGAGCTCTGATACCAACTGTAAAGATGTAAAGACCCGACCCGAATGGGGTTCTAAAATAGGCCTTTACCTCAATGCATGCTTTCAAAACTACAGTCAATATGCAAAATGGTGCTTCGGATTCTAAGTAAAAACTAAAACATAAAACATCCATTTAAAAGTCAACATAATATTCCTGAAACCTGTCTCTGTTTTCAAGCACCTGTTCCAAGGCAAATACATTTCCAAGACTCACTCTGATCAGAGATTTATTTAAAACATTCAAAGCTTTCCAATAGTTACAACAGTGATAAAATCCGGAAATACAGTCAGAAGACAACCTAGGGCTCCGTGCCCAACTACATGCATTCAGAGGACATTTAAAACATAAATACATAAATACAAGACTCAGAGTTCAAAGCAACGGCCTTCCATGATTACAGCTCCTCCTCCAGCCATCCTGTCTCGCACCATGGTTACCTGTGGAAAACCACAAAATAAGGGTGAGTAACGAATTACTCAGTAAGAATCTCCAACCGGGGTACAATACGATATACATGGTCATCTACCAGAAAGGTAAGCAAGCTATGAATATAAACACAGAATAGAGCACATAGCTTAAATCCACACATAAACATCGGATGCCAACTCAAGGTCTTAGTCCGGAATAAATCACCACACAATACGCCCTAAACGAGAAACAAGTCCCGGCCTCAACCTGTCTACTGTCGATACGAAAGGTGCACTAGCTCAAGATCCCGATGAGCTCTCTGGTCGGCGCTGTAATGAGCGTAAGCGCGCACCGCATGCTACTGCAGACCATGGGGGGTGCCGGGTCTAGTGGCAAGCTGCCCATGTCCAGTCACCATGCCTAACTAAATCTCTGGATCGGTGTCACTGACATAGGGGTGTGAGACCTGGACACGTGAATTATGTCAGCCTGAACCACCGCACCTGAGGCTAAGGAAACGATCGTGGTAGGCTTACACCAGGAAGCCGTCCTTGCCTTATCAGGTGGCAAATCAAGGGCTACTGCCGAAACACGCTGAGGACGTGCCGGCTGTCGGGGACAAGGCAATGCCAAGTCATCATCCCGACCGTTGGGGCATTAACAGACTGCCACCCTCACCCAAGATTGCAGGGCCTACCGGTAGGGTTAGCTAATCCCTAACGGGGTCCAGGGATGGAGAACTGTCTCGTACGTCCCTGCCGTGGATGCAAGGTACTTTATGCATCTGGGCCCGGATGATGCTATCTACCTGAACTCTAACCTATAATATCAATCAGCAACAATCCAATACAAACCAATACGTGCTCAAAGGATACAACGAACCTAGCTTACTACCAAGCAAGAACAGATAACGAGCATGCCAGAACAGAACAACCTAGCATGGACTAACATGAGAAACAACATAGGAAATCATGCCAGTCGGGAATTCATAACAGAGCACCTATCACTAAACATGTTAATAAACACGAACAAGCATACAATCAACAACCACACATAATATCGCAGGGCCCACACAACTCCGGTAAGAAATCCATACATGGTCGAAAGGCAACTACACACAAGAACCTATGCTGCAATCGATTCCGAGCTAGCTAACGAGAACCTAACAAACACAACAATAATCACAATCCATAGGCCTAAATATAATAAAATAAATAGGGCTCGGCTCGGGAGCAACTCACGCGCACACGGCCGACACGCGACGGGCAGTCGCAGCACTAACGAGGTCTTCTTTGGGCCGGCGGGCGCTGATAGGGGCGGGCTGCATACCGGGCGTGCTAGCACGAACGATGGGGTGCGGAGCTGCGACGAACGAGCGCTAGAGCGCAGGGCGCAGACGTGGACGACGAACGCGGGCCGAGCTCGGCTGGCGATGGCCTGAGGCGCGGCTTGGCGCAAGGAACGGCGCGCGGGCTGGGCGACGCGACGAGCTACAGGGATGCGCGCGGGAACGAGCGACTCGGCACAGGGCAGGGCTGGGTGACTCGGATATGGGCGGCGCTGGGTCTGGGCAATCTGGCGCTGAGCGGCCTAGTGTAGGGTTGTGCGACGCGGTACAGTGCGCGGCTGGGCGAGTAGGGGCTGGGCCAGCTGGGGCTCGGGCTTGGGCGAGCTGGGCGGCTAGGGCTGGGGCGAGCTGGGGCTCGGGCTTGGGCGAGCAGGGGCTAGGGCTCGGGCTGGCTGAGAGGAAGAGAGAGAGAGAGAGAGAAACAAAAAGGGGAAGAAATGGGATTTTTTCCTATTTTTTCAACCTTATCCAATTTAAATAAGCCTTAAAGACCTAAAATCCCATTCCCCGGCTTCCTCCATCGAGACCCGACTGAAGCAATCTTTTACAATAAATAAAACTCACTTAAATCAAACTCCCAAATCAATATTAAGGGCCAGGGCTCAAATCCCAAAGGAAGCACTCAACCAACAATAACTTTGCCAAAAACACAAACCACTTCCGAACTTCCAAACGACTAGCCCAAACATCTTGGGTCTCGCAACCAAAAACAATCAAGCCTCGACAAAGGCAGGAGCTACCTTAGAATCCTGAAAATCCATAAATCCTGCCCGGGGAGCCAAAATACCAAAATACCCCTAAGGGTTAAAACAGCTCTAACGGCCCAACCGAACAACCAAATCTTGAACCGAAGGCACCTCGAAAACCGGAATAGAAAACTGGGCCGTTACAATACTCCCTCCTTTTAAGACTTTCATCCTCGAAAGTCCTAAGACGAAACAGCTCTAGGAAAACTCCACTGATTCCTAACTAACTGAACTTCTCGGCTAAGAAAGCACTAACCTTCTTCGAAAACCAAACCCTCTTGAGTTCTCAAAACTCAAAGCCACAATGCCATCCAGACTGCCACAAACTATCTCACCCAAGACTGGGCATACACTGAACTCCGAAGGGAATAGATGCGATAAAGCTAGACGGCAAACCACATCCTCAACTCGCACCAACTCTCAAACGGTGCTACTCTCAGCAAACTCGAGGACTGGCCACAAACTCTAAAACTCTACACCACGCTCTGGCATAACTCCTCTGGAAGCTCACAACTGATAACAAACAGCCTCAACCCTACATCAAGCTGGCCAAACAACTGAACCTCCCAGGTTCTAGAAAACTAAACGGCCTACTCTTACTTCACAAGAGACCAGCGAACCTCAAATCTTGCCTACAGCCTTAACGAAATACAATCGAACCACCAACTGGCGACTGATTCTAAAGGCAAACGTCTCCAACTAGAACGCGACCACAACACTTAAGCAACCATCTTAAGGAGAAATCGTCGAACCAAAGACAAGGGACACAATCCTGGTACACCAGACGGCTAACAACACTCACACCAGCTGAAACTTCAGCTACGGCCACCTCTAAAAGACAAGGGCCAGGCATAGGCTCCACTCGGCCAAACCAACAAACTAGAGCCCCTCATCGGCCGAACGCAAACTTTTCAATGCAAACCTACCAGCAACTGGCCTAAGAGAACACAGTCAGGCAAGGAACAACCAACATTCCTCTCAAGGAAAACTCGGGAAGCAAGAACTAAACCATCACGCAGCTATCTGCGACACAACACCTTGAGGATAACAGCTCAACGGATTTACCAACCAATGCCACGGCACCTCTGTGCCAACTGACTCAAACGTGGCTCCGCTATAACGCCAACTGCGAACGCACAACAACTAGGAACAAAGCCCGAGAAGGGCTTGCTCAGTAGAACTCAACCCAAGATTATAACGAGCAAAGCTCGCCTCCAAGCTACCACTCCACTCTTAAGTCCAACTGGCTACTCAAAGGACTTCCTCCTTTTAGCTTAGGCCTAACTCATCTTCCAACCAGAAGCTCCACTCCCGAAACCTCGCAAGGAAAACGGATAACAACAACCTCAAAGCTTACGGATCATGAGCCACACGAATCAGCAAGACTACCTCAGAAGCTAATACTCGAGGCTGGCATCCATGGTGCAACTCAACCACCATGGAGCGGCTGGTGCTGGGCTGTGCAACGCGGCACAGTGCGCGGCTGGGCGAGCAGGGGCTCGGGCTTGGGCGAGCTGGGCGGCTAAGGCTGGGGCGAGCTGGGGCTCGGGCTTGGGCGAGCAGGGGCTAGGGCTCGGGCTGGCTGAGAGGAAGAGAGAGAGAGAGAGAGAGAAACAAAAAGGGGAAGAAATGGGATTTTTTCCTATTTTTCCAACCTTATCCAATTTAAACAAGTCTTAAAGACCTAAAATCTCATTCCCTGGCTTCCTCCATCGAGACCCGACTGAAGCAATCTTTTCCAATAAATAAAACTCACTTAAATCAAACTCCCAAATCAATATTAAGGGCCAGGGCTCAAATCCCAAAGGAAGCACTCAACCAACAATAACTTTGCCAAAAACCCAAACCACTTCCGAACTTCCAAACGACTAGCCCAAACATCTTGGGTCTCGCAACCAACAACAATCAAGCCTCGACAAAGGCAGGAGCTACCTTAGAATCCTGAAAATCCATAAATCCTGCCCGGGGAGCCAAAAGACCATAATACCCCTAAGGGTTAAAACAGCTCTAACGGCCCAACCGAACAACCGAATCTTGAACCGAAGGCACCTCGAAAACCGGAATAGAAAACTGGGCAGTTACAAAAGACCCGACACTAAATGGTCCTAAATAGTCTTTACTTTAAGATGTTTTCTCATTAAAACATGCAATGGACTGAAATTCAAATCATCTTTATTAAAATCTCTCAAACTTAAAACTTTTTGAGTTCATAAGGAAAACCAGTAAAAACAACCTCTGGCCAGAGTTCATGAAAACCAAATACAAAATCCCATACAACAGTGTTCAAGTACAAAATGTTTCCAACAAATTAAAAGACTCAGACAATGTAGCGGCCTTTCCCATGATCCATCAGCTCCTCCTCTAGCCACCTCGATGTATAATAGGCACCACAAATCCTCTAACATCCTAGCATACAAGCAACACTTACAACATGGAAGTTTAAAAATAGTACAACAGCAGGACATCATTCACAAGGTCTAAGCTCATAGCTATACAAGGTTAGCACACACTGGGCTAACTAACAGGAGAATCACTCAAGTAATCTCAAAAGGCATAACAGCACAAAAAACAAGGTTAGCACACACTGGGCTAACTAAGGACAGCAACACACTGGGCTAGTCCTGGACTGCAACACACTGGGTAGCCCTGAACTGCAACACACTGGGCAGTTCTGCTCAACCTGTTTAGCAACACACTAACAGGGGACAGCAACATACTGGGCTAGTCCTGGGGCAACAAGGCAGCAACACACTGGGCCAATCATGAATCTTGTCAGCACACCCTGGGCCAACAAGGGACAGCACTGTAAAAACCCGACACTAAATGGTCCTAAATAATCTTTACTTTTAGATGTTTACTCATTAAAAGATGTAATAGACTGAAATTCAAAACATCTTTATTAAAATATTGAACTTAAAAACTCTTTTGAGTTCACAAGTAAAATCAATAAAACAAGCCTCTGGCCAGAGTAAATTTAAAACAATTGCACAACTCTTATAAAATCCAATACAAATTCCCTAAGACACTTTCATGACTAGAATGGAAAGACTCAAGACATGCAGCGGCCTTTCCCATGATACATCAGCCCCTTTGCTAGCCACCTCAATGTTGTGCCAAGTTACTTGGTGGAGAAAACCACAGAAAGGGTGAGTACAAAGCACTCAGTAAAAATTTCCCAATCCGGGGTACAATACGCACAACAAATCCTCTAGCATCTTAGCATACAGGCATCAATCAAGAACATGGCAGTTTCATCAATTTACATATCAGGATAAACAACATCAAGGTCTAAGCTCAAAGCTAGGCAGGGTTAGCACACACTAGGCTAACACATAGGAGAAACAGCTAAACAATCTCAGAGGCTATACAATACAACAAGCAAGGTTAGCACACACTGGCTAACTAAGAACAGCAACACGCTGGGCTGTCTTGGACTGCAACACACTGAGCAGCCCTAAACTGCAACACACTGGGCAATTCTGCTCAATCTGATTAGCAACACACTGGGCTAATAGGGGACAACAACACACTGGGCTAGTCCTGGAGCAACACGGGCAACAACACACTGGGCTAGCCTGGGATCAGCAACACACTAGGGCAATCCTGAATCTGGTCAACACACCCTAGGTAAACAAAGGGACGGCACACACTCGGCTAGTCCCGGACTGCAACACACTGGCAATCCCTGATCAACTCGCTTAGCAACACATCACTAACAGGGGACAAAGAACACATCATTGTCTGGGATCGCAACACACCGGGCGATCTGAGCAAACCTAGCTAGCACGCAACTCGACTATCACTCGGGAACCCTAAGGACTCTAGCACATTAAGCTGCCTAGGTCTACAGAGTATTTCAAACAACAAGTTCAGGATACTAGAATAATTGCAGACAAGACAGGCAGTAAATGAACTGGAGAGCACAGTGGCAGAAAATAACAATCTACATGCCAACACCCTAGCAACAATTCAGGGAACCCTAGCTTCAAACATGCTTAACATACATATTCAGCAGAACACACACATCATACAATCCAGATCACAAGCAACAGAGGATAAACAGAATTAAGCATGTTCAAGAACAAACATCCTCCAGGGTACCTACAAGAACCTAACACTAACAATATAAGTGTCCCAGACATCTTGTAGGAAACCTATCCACTAACAGTCTATCAAACATACAGTTCAGAGCAATAGGCAAAACACAAGATAACCAGGAACATACATCATTACACAGAACACTCTCCAGGGAACCTGCAAGAACTTATCACTAACAATATATATATACATTCCAGACAACTTGCAGAAAACCTACCCATTAACAATTCAATATATATAAACACATAACTAGGAGATATCATTGTAGTGCGCAAGGCCCACACAACCCCGGCAGGGAACCTTTACTTGTCAACAGTAGAATCCAACCCAGAAGTAATCCTTAAGCTGCAGAACACCACACAAGCTACCCTAACAATCAGAACAACAAATTACAAACCAAACACAACATTCCAAGCAATCAAACAACTAGGAATTAGGGCTTTACCAAGACCCAAGCAAAACTCCAACTCTCATAGGTAGTCTCGGCCAAGGCTTGAGAAACACCACAAATTGTGCAAAACCAAAGCTTCCTCCATTCTACTCTCGGCTAGGGCAAGACACAACACAGAAACCAAGATTAGCTTTACTTACAACACAACACATAACCCATGAATCCTTCATGGTGCTCTCGGCCACCAAGAGGAAATTAGGGCAAGAACCAAACCTCAACAACACAAAAGCTCACCTTGTAGTCTCGGCCAAAGAGGATGCACAAGGGGTCTCGGCTAGTACAAACCACAAGCACCCAAAGTGTTCGGCTAGGCTTTAGCTTGCACAACCAAGAATAAACTTGAGTAAACCATTCTCTTAATAATTCAAGCAACAAACATGAGCAAAACACAACCAAATACTCACCTTAAGGATCTCGGCCAAGAAGGGAAACGAACACCAATGGTGGTCTTGGCGAGGGTATGCACAACCACAAAAAGGCACCTTGATTAGAACCCAAACACCCAAACAAGATGCTCCTCGGCTAGATCTACAACTTTAAGCAACCAATCACAAGGAGATCTCTCATGGAGCATCTCGGCCAAGCTTGGGGAAAAGAGAAGAGATGAACAACTAACCTTGGAAGAAAAGGTGAATTCGAATCTACTAGCAAGAAGGAGAAAAGGCTTGAAGCAATTTTGATCTTGGAGGAGCTAGAAGGATCCGACCATGGAAGCTTGGAGGAAGAAGAAAAGAAGAAGATGGTGAGAGAGAATGAGGGTGTCGGCCAAGGGGAGGGAAGGAGAGAATGAGATGAACCCCTAATTACATTTTCTCTTATTTTTAATTAATAAAATACCTCCAAAAATCCCACCTTCAAAACCCACTAAGTGCATTTTTAAAAATCCATTTTAATTCTCTACATTTGGCTCCAACTCAACTCCCAAACCACCATGGTTCAAATCCTAGCAACAACACTTATTATTCTTAATTTTTCTTTTTAACCAGAAAGCCTCCAAACTCCTCAGAAATGCAACACTTGCCCTGGAATTGAAATCGAAGAATAACTGAAGTCCACAATTAACAGAAACAGTCCTGAAACCCTAGTTAACTATAAAAACGACTCGGAGGGAAAAATGACCAAAATACTCTCGAGAGGCCAAATGACCTAAATGCCCCTAGAGCCTCCAAAAGCCCTAACAGCCCAACAAACTAACTGAAAACCAACCAAACAGACCTGGAGATCCGGAAGGAAAACTTGGGCTGTTACAAGCACACATTGGGCTAGTCCTGGATTGCTACACACTAGGCAGTCCTGAGCAAATTGAGCCAGCACGCAACTCGACTGTCACTCGAGACTCCCTAAGGATTCTAACACATTAAGCATCCTAGGGCTACAGAGTATATCAGCAACAAATCCAGGATTCTAGAATAAATGCATACAAGATAGGCAGTCAATAAACAGGAGAGAACAGTGGCAGAAAACAAGAATCTACATGCTAGCACCCTAGCAACAAATCAAGGAACCTAACAACAATATGCTTAACATACATATTTAGCAGAGCATACACAACTAGAGATGTCCACGGGGCGGGGCGGGGTCGGGGAATGGCTTCCCCGTCCCTGTCCTCGCCATAAAATTCAATCCCCGTCCCCAAACAAATCCCCAATTTTTTTTTCGGGGATCAGGGCGAGGATTCCCCGCGGGGCACCGGTGGCGATTGGTTTCCCCACGGGGATTTTTTACATTTTTTTTATATTTTTTGGATAAAAAATTCAAAAAATTAGATTTAAAAAAATATATATCTATAAGTTTCAACTATAATGTTAATTATCAAAGAAAATATTCATATGCATAGAAAATATCATCAACAAAGATATATTTATTTGAAAATTAAAGGAGTAGAATTAAGAAAAAAATATTAAATAAAATAATCGGGGCGGGGATCGAGGAATCGGGGACGGGGAGTACAATCCCCGTCCCTAGCCCCGTTTAGCCAACGGGGATTTTTTCTCCCCCATCCCCGGCCCCGTTCCCCGCCTAATCGGGGATTCCCCGCCCCGTTAGGGGCAGGTCCCCGCGGGGAAAATGGACATCCCTATACACAACATACAATTCAGATCACAAACAACAGGAGACAAACAGAACAAGCATGCTCAAGAACAAACATCCTCAAGGGTACCTGCAAGAAAACCTAACACTAGCAATTTATTTTCCAGACAACCTGCAAAAGCCTATCCACTAACAGTTCAACATATAAACATACAACCAGGAGATATCAATGCAGTGCGCAGGGCCCACACAACCCCGGCAAGGAACCCTTATCTGTCAACAGTAGAATCCAAACCCAGAAGTAATCCTTAAGCTGCAGAACACCACACAAGCTACCCTAGCAATAGAACAACAATTTACAATCTAGATCACAACAATCCAAGCAACCAAACAACCAGGAAATAGGGCTTTACCGAAACCCAAGCAAGACTTCAACCTCCAAGAGTGGTCTCGGCCAAGGGAGTCCAACAACACACAAGAGAACTTCAAGCTCTTCCCACTTCACTCTCGGCTAGGGCATACAAAACAACACAAACAACACAAGGTTTAGCTTGGCTAAAGCTCATCCACCAACAAGCACCTATATGGGGCTCTCGGCCAAGCAACACAAAACAAGAGACAACACAACCAGCTCACCCAACTCACCTAGATGGATTCGGTAAGGCCTCCAAAGTAGCTATGATGTCTCGGCCAAGATGGAAGCACACCCAAGAGAATTCGGTTAAGGCTTGTCTTTCACAAAAGTGAAGAACCAAGTTAGATTTACTCAACCAATCAACTAGCCAAAGCAACAACACCAACACTTACTGAAGGCACTCTCGGCAATGGAGGTTGGAGCAAGAGCAATGGGGATCTCGGCCAATCTAGACACACAAACAAAAGCAACTTGATTTAGCACACAACACCTAAACAACATTCACCTCGGCTAGATCTACAATTCCAAGCAAGCAAAACCAAACAAACACCTACCTTGAGGTCTCGGCAAAGGAGGAGGATTGAAGGTGGAGATCTTGAGCTTGGCTAAATCCAATACAATGGAGAAGAAGAAGCCCCATGGATCTACACTTGCAAGAGAAAATGGAAGATGCAACAAGCATGGAACAACGATGGAGGAGAAATAGTTTGGTCGGCCAAGAGAGGAAGAAGAAGAAGAAGAAGAAGAAGAAGAAGACAAGGGGAGAAGATAGGGGTGTCAGCTACGGAAAGAGGGAAGGGAAAATGTTGTCTTTTTCTTATCTTGGGTGAGGGTGGCAGACTGTTAAATGCCCCAACGGTCGGGATGATGACTTGGCATCGCCTCGTCCCCTGCAGTCGGCACGTCCTCAGCGTGTTTGGCCGTAGCCCCGATTGCCACTGTTAAGGTAAGGGCGGCTTCTCGGTGTGTAAGCCTACCACGACCCGTTTCCTTAGCCTCAAAGTGCGGTGGTTCAGCCGACATAGTTTACGTGTCCGTGTCTCACACCCTATGTCGCTGACACCGATCCAAAGAATTAGTTAGGCGTGGTGGATCGGACATGGGCGACTTTGCCACTAGACCCGGCACTTCCCATGGTTCTGCAGTGAGCACGCGGTGCATGCTTACGCTCATTACAACCGCCGACGGAGAGCTCCTTGGGATCTTGAGCCGTGTACCTTTCGTCGATACGATATGCCGAGGCCGAGACTTGTTTCTCGGATAGGGCGACTTATGTATTGGACTGTGTGGTGATATTATTCCGGACTAAGACCCTGAGTTGGCATCCGAGGCCCAAGTGTGGGCTAAGCTATGTGCTCTATTCTGTGTTTATACTCATAGCTTGCATACATTCATCGAGATGACCATGTATATCGTATTGTACCCCAGTTGGGGATTCTTACTGAGTAATTCGTTACTCACCCTTATTATTGTGGTTTTTCCACGAGTAAACAAGTTATGCGAGACAGATGGTCAAGGAGGAGTCAGTAATCATGGGGCCCAGTCATCAAACTCTGATTTTGTGTTATGACTCTTTATATTTTGTTTTTCCCCTGAATGCATGTAGACGGGCATGGAGCCCTAGGATGTTTGTAAATGTTTTGTGGATTCCAGCATTATTGTATCTAGACATGTTTTGAATGATTTTAAGAAATCTCTGATCGGAGTATACTCTGGAAATGTTTTTATCTTGGAACAGGTGCTTGGAAACAGGGACAGGTTCCAGGGAAATTGTCTAGTTTTTAAAGGGATTATTTTGAATGTTTTGTTTTAATTGGAATCCGAAATCATGTCTGTTTAATGTCCTTTACTTTGAATGCATGCATTGGGGTAAGGGCCCATTTAGTGCCCCATTCGGGTCGGTCCCTTACAGTTGGTATCAGAGCTCAGAGTGATAAATTCTATAGATTGACCTTTTGTTGTAGGTCGTTTTCCCATGATCACTAGCACTCGAGCCATCATCAGTACGCCTAAGTTTGCTATTTGTTGTAGAAAAAGGGTTAAGAATTTACAATACCTGTCATCTAGTGTATGCCTTGTGTAGTGTTGTGGAGCGGAGACGAGCAGGTTCTGACTCGTTATTGGTTTGGGTATAGAGCGCCATCATGCCAACTTCCCGCAGTGTGTGATGTATGTATTGGCTTGTTGTGGTATCCTGTAAGAACCCGACCCTAAATACGGTCCTAAACCTAGGTTCTCACTCAGCATGCAAGTTAAATATTTCATCAAGCGGTTTAGTGCTCATATTTAAAACCTTTAAAAACTTTTAGAAAGGGGAATGCTTAAAACATAATCAACAGTTTTGTTTAAGAAAAACCAACGAAGTAAAACAAGCCTGGCCAGTGTATATATAAAACATTCAAAACAGTTCAAACAACTTTTAATAATGTTTCCCCTAGGACTCATGTCCATCTACATGCTGAACAAATATGCAAACAATAAAGACAGAGTGCCGGCGGCTCCCATGATCAATCAGCTCCCTCCGCTAGCCGTCCTGGTGCTGTCCAAGTTACCTGGTGGAGAACCACAGAAATAAGGGTGAGTATAAACATACTCAGTAAGAATCCCCAACCGGGGTACAATACGATACATCAATCATCTAGCACCCTAGTATACATGCAAACAGTTACCAACACAGATCATAGCTCAACGAGCTTACAAGGCAGAATCTGGAATCCTCGAAAGTCTCCTACTTCTGGCCTAATGATTGGCTCTCATAACCAATCCCGGGACATCTCCGAGGGTCTTTCTCCCTCGGCCAATTGATCAGCTCAAAAACCGATCCCAAAGATGTCCGACACCCTCGAGGGTCTTTCTCCTCAACCATATGATTAGCTCAAAACCAATCCCAATGGGTGTCCTCAAGGGCCTCTTACCCTCGCTAACAAATCTGGACTATCGGAGAGTACCCGAAGTCCGACTCTAAACCGAAGGAACTGGTGTACTCACGAACATTAGCTCGGGGAGCTCTGCGAACCGGCGACTAACGCGTGTGCGAGCACACCGCGCATGCCGCTTGCAACCGGCGTAAATGTGGGGCCTAGGTACAAACTACACGCCAGGTGCGCGCATGCCTAAAGACTCGAAGCGCGGTGTCACCGGACACGAGTGCAAGGCCCTCGGCACTCATCCGTAGTAGCTGTACCACCGACTGGCTAAGCTAACCGCCAAGCCAAGGCTGCTTGCACCGCTGGCGTGGTTCCGCTCTAGCAGGCTACAAACTAGGCTTATGCCGATGTGGTAGCTAAATCCACATCGGCTGCCGGGGGGAAGCAATGTACGTTATGCTTCGCTCTACTCCCGACCGGTGGGGACAAAGTACGTTATGTCCGCTCTCAGCCTCTGGATGATGACAAACTCTACTATACTAGCTAAAAGTACAAAATAACTGATTCCTGGCTAGACATACATATCATCATCAATCACACATAACCTAGCATGATACTACGAACTTAAAGCAGGAATCTCAAGCATGCTGGAAGAACAATCCTAGCATGGCACTAACATGTACAAACAAGCAAACATGCTAGCAAGAGTGCAATCACAAGCTGTCCTATCCACTAATCATGTTCATACAAGTAAACATGCATATAAGGCACAATCAAGAAAGCATCGCAGGGTCCACACAACCACGGTAAGAAATCCTTACCTGGAAGCAAGCAGAAATAACTTTCACAATCAAATAGCGACCCTCGAGCTTTAAAGCGAAACCGAGCAACCTAAGCATTTTAATAAAAACAACCTAATTAAATAAACAGCAGCCAACAGCTTAGGGTCCAAAAGAGTGGAGGCTCGGGAATTACCAAACGAGAGGGTACTAGGTCTCGGCCCCAACAATCTTGGCAAAATAGGCTCTCGGCGGCAAGTGGGCAGGCAGGATGTGCAGCTGGGGCGAGCAGGCTGGGCGCTTCTGGGCGCTGCCGGGCGCTATCGGGCGCTGCTGGGTGCGCTGGCGCTGGGCTGCGCGCGGACTGCGACAGGGTGCAGGCGCATTGGCGGGCGGATGCGAACGAGCAGCACGGGCACGCAGACGCGGGCGAGCGGCACGGGCACGCAGACGCGGGCGGTGCTGGGGGCGTGGGCGCGCAGCAAGGGTGACGCGTGCGGCGCGGTGCAGGGCGGCCTGGTGCGGGACGGCGCGGCGCGTCTGGGCGACCTGATGCAGGTCGGTGCGGCGCGATAGGGCAGAGTACAGGGCTGCGCGGCGCGTCTGGGCAGTTTGGTACGGAGCGGCTGGGTTGTCTGGTGCGCTGGCCGGGCGGCCAGGCTGACCGTGCGCGCTGGCTGGACGGGCTGGCCGCCTGTGCGCTGGGGCCGTAGGGTTGAGCGGGGGTGCGGCTAGGGCGGTCTGGGCTGCCTGGTGCGGCTGGGCATGGCTGGGCGGCTAGGGTTCCTTGGTGAGGTCGGCTAGGAGAGAGAGAGAGAGAGAGAGAGAGAGAAAGAGAGAGAAAGAGAGAGAGAAAGAGAAAGAGAGAGAGGATTTTGCAAAACAAGGGGAAAAGGGGTTTTCTTGATTTTCTTTCCTTTTCCCTAATTAAATAGGTCTAAAATCCCTTCCCAAAGCTTCCTCTTTCCAAACCCGGCCGAAGAAAACTTATTTTAAAATAAAACTCTCTTTTCCTACAAACTCCCCAAGACCATTTAGGGTAAGGGCTCAAAACCCAAATGGAAGCACCAAAATTACAATTAATTTTGCCATTTTCTAAAACACCTCCAAACATCCAAACAAGTTGCCCAAACCTCTCGGGTCTTGCAACCAACAACCATTAAGCTTCGACAAAGGCAGGAATGACCCTGGAATCCTGAAAATCCACAAAACCCTGACCGGGGGCAAAAAGAGCAAAATGCCCCTAAGGGTTAAAACAGCTCTAACGGCCCATCCGGACATCCGAATAATGACCCGAAATCACCTGGGTAACCGAAATAGAAAACTGGGCCGTTACATATCCAGGTAGGTTCGGATGCCCTGGGACATCGTTCCAGAGGGAGGTAGAGATTGGACTCCCATAGGCCAACTGTGGCCCAGTTGATGGTTTTCCCCTAGTGAGAGGGTGGAGGTGCTTTGTCTTGGAATGCCACTCCAAGAGAGGAGTTAGCTGTGGTTGTGCTGATGTGGATGTTTGTGGAGCAGGTCCCCGTGTGGACTAGCCTGGGTAGCTCAAGTGTTGATCTTGAGCCTTTATAGATTATTTGGTTGCCTAGAGAGTGGTTGCAAAGTTGGTAGCTTCAAGGAGGTTGATGAGGCATCTTTGTGCTTCTATAAAGTGTTGTTGTTTGCAGCCAGTAAGCTGGAACCCTGTGGTTAAGGGTGCAGCAAGCAGTGTTCCCTTCGGACTGGATCCGTTGATGGTTTCCTCAGTTGCTCGATAGAGTTGAACACTCTTCTTTTGGTAAGCCCCTAGAGTAGGGCTAGTTGCTGCATGTTGAGAGAGCCGGCCAGAGTTTGTTGAGCATCATGTGGAGATGCAAGAGTAGGATGTGAGCCTTCAGCTTGATGAGATGCCTTAGGCATGGTTGTTGGAGTTGAGCCCTTGTATGCCGAGCCAGAGTTCGTGTCACTTGAGGTTGTGACCTTGTTGTTCCCGTTTGTAGTAAGATGTGGATTTGGTAGTAGTGGCACTTGAGGTGCATTGGTTGGTGTGCCGCTTTGGCACTAAGTCTGGTTCAGGCCTGAGTTTGGCATGGGCATAGCAGATGGTTCTATGCCGTCCGGAGTTCAGCGCACTCCTTTAGCCTTGGATCCGTTTATGGTAGTTGCACCTGTGTAGGTCGTGAAAAAGGGCTAGTTTAGTGGTAATCGAAAGACTTCAAGCGAAAGGAGGTTCGAGAGGAGCCGGAGCCTCTTCCCAGTGTTACTGGAGGTTGAGTAAGTCAAGCAGGTTGACGGTTGGTAAGTGTTAGTGCGCGTGCATCTCACGCTAGTGTTAAGGCCAAGAGATCTTTGTGGTTGGTAGTGCGGTCAACTACCTTCGAGTGCCTAAATCTCAGGAGAGTTGAGCATCGTAGAAGCAAGTTGGGTCCAGCTGAGGGACCATGAGTTGGATGCCTATGAGGTGAGTAGGATGCCTTGTGAGAGGAGTTGGATGCCTTATGGGTAAGCACCCTTGGTAGAGGCTTGGTATAAAGTAAGTTTGGTTTGGCATGGTTATGCTTTGGTAGAGCAAGGTTGCCACAGCTTCAAGCATCGTGTGGAGATGGAACTTTGGGTGTTTCGTTGATTGGTTGTATCTCTGCCAGGAGCTAGTGTGGATTTTGGGAAAAGCATTTGTTAGTCTTGGATCGCTAAATGAAGGTTGGGAGTTGTGCACACACGTGTGTTTTGTGTGGTTCGTTCTGTGGCGAGAGTTTCAGATCCATGTAGGGTTTGCTTTGGGGATCTGCGTGCTCGACCCTTGGAAAAGTGGGACTCCAGGTGGATGTTGTAAGGCTTTAGTGAGGTGGTAAGGATACCATGCTCGTGGTACCAGGATGTTGCTTAGGTAAGATTTGTTAAGTGGACCTAAGCTTGGTTGGCGGATCTTCTTGTTGATCGTCATGACTGAGAGAGTTATTCGAATCCTTCCTTGGGTAGAAGTTATGTTGTGATTGATGTCTGAGTAGGAGGATGACGCATTCGGTAGCGTTTCGGGTCCTCTTGGTTTCCAAGGACTTGGAGTTGGCCAGCATGGTTATGATGCTGGGAAAAAGGAGTTGTTGTTCAGGCAGTTGGCTGTTAGTTCGTTAGTTGGCAGTGGGTGTCGAGGGTTGTCGGAGAACCCTAGGTTGTGGAGAGCCTCTCTAGAGCTCAGTCAGGCCCAGGTAGTGAGTTTCAGTTGGCAAGCTGGAGCCGTGTAGTTTGTAGCCTCGGGTGAGTTGTTGGCAGGCTTGGTAGCCTAGCAAGCTGGTATTTGTTTGGAGTGGAGTCCGGATTGGTTCCGGTGTGGGAACAAGTTGATGCTTGGTGTTGACCAAGGTGCGGATTGGAATTGCTAGAAGTCAGTTTTGCTCGTGGGACGAATGGTTCGTGCCCTGTTGATTGTCTTCCTGTTTCCAGGAAAGTTGAGAGTTGCCCCGTTGGTATTTGGAGGTTCAATCCGTGGTAGACCCCTGTTGCTACCCCGTGAGATTTAGATCTTCTGGCTTTAGTGGAGCAAGACAGTGAGTGTAGGTAGAGCTCTCTGTCCTTCGGTTGTCTGCTCGTAGGAGCCGTTTCTTTCTGGGTTTGGCAGGTTACTACCGTCGGTTTGTTAAGGATTTTTCAGCCATAGCCTCGCCCCTCACTCGTCTGACGAGGAAGGGTGTCGAGTTTACTTGGGACAGTAAGTGTGAAGAGAGTTTTGCCATACTCAAGCGCAGTTTGACTTCAGCACCAGTGTTGGCAGTCCCGGAAGGGACAGGTGGTTTCGTGGTCTACAACAATGCTTCCAAGTTCGGGTTAGGTTGTGTGTTGATGCAGCACGGGAAGGTCATTGCCTATGCTTCCCATCAGCTGAAGCCGTATGAGCAGAACTATCCGACTCATGATATGGAGTTGGCAGCAGTGGTGTTTGCACTGAAGATTTGGAGGCATTATCTGTATGGTGAGCGGATTCAGATGTTTACCGATCACCAGAGCCTCAAGTATCTGTTTTCTCAGAAGGAGCTGAATATGAGGCAGAGGAGATGGTTAGAGTTGGTGAAAGATTATGACTGCTAGATTTTGTACCATCCGGGTAAAGCAAATGTAGTGGCTGATGCTTTGAGTAGGAAGACGTCGCACTCCGCGGCGTTGTTGAGTTCCCAGCCCAGATTGCAGCGAGAGTTCGAGCGGGCTGAGGTTGCAGTGTTGTTGGGTGAGGTTGCTGCCAGAGTAGCTGAGTTGTCAGTCCAGCCATCAATTAGACAGCGGATTAGTGATAGTCAGCTGAGTGACCCCGCACTTGAGAGATTGTGTGACAGAGTTAGTGCTGATGGAGATTTTGACTTTGTATATTCACCAGATAGTGGGCTGACGTACAGAGGCCGGTTGTGTGTTCCGAATGTTGCAAGATTGCGAACGGAGTTGCTCTCAGAGGCCCACAGTTCTCCGTTTGCTTAGCACCCCGGGGGTACCAATATGTAGCAGGATCTTAAGCAAACATTCTGGTGGATGGGTATGAAGAGAGATGTTGCGGAGTTTGTCTTTCGATGTCTCACTTGTCAGCAAGTGAAGGCACCCACGCAGAGACCAGCCGGTTTGTTGCAGCCGCTGAGTGTACCTCAGTGGAAATGGGAAGAGATCTCCATAGACTTTATTTCTGGTTTGCCGAGGACTCCGAGGAAGTTCTCTCAGACTTGGGTGATAGTCGACCGATTGGCTAAGAGTGCACACTTCATTCCCGGTAAAGACACTTATACCGTGGAACAGTGGGCGCAGTTGTTTTTGGAGCAGATCATTTGTTATCACGGTGTGCCTGTGAAGATTGTGTCTGACCGTGATTCGAGGGCTTGTGTGTTGGATTTTCCGGGCAGTTGGGACCAGTACCTGTATCTGATGGAGTTTTCATATAACAACAGTTATCAGCTGACGATTCAGATGGCTCCATTCGAGGCTTTGTATGGTAAGCGTTGCCGATCTCTTGTGTTCTGGGAAGAGGTTGGTGACAGGCAGGTTTTGGGTCCCGAGTTGCTGCAATTGACTAATGGTGCCGTGCAGAAGATTAGAGCTCGTATGTTGACAAACGAGAGAGCGATGTAAGAGTTATGCCGATGTCCGGCGTCGGGATTTAGAGTTTGAGGTTGGTCAGCATGTATTCCTAAAGGTCGCACCGATGCGAGGTGTTTTGAGGTTTGGCAAGCGTGGAAAGCTGAGTCCCCATTTTGTTGGTCCGTTGAGATTCTGGAGAGGATCGGCAAGGTTGCTTATTGGTTAGCCCTGCCTCCGTCATTGTCAGCAGTGCACGGTGTTTTCATGTTTCGATGTTGAGACAGTTCGTGCCGGATCCGTCGCACATTGTTGACTTTGAGCCGTTGCAGCTGAATGAGGATTTGAGCTTCGAGGAGAAGCCAGTGAGGATTCTTGCTTTTGAGACAAAGACACTGCGTGATCGTGAAATCCGGTTGGTAAAGTTTAGTGGAGGAGTCAGAGTTTAGAGGAAGCCACTTGGGAGCGGGAGGATGAGATGAGATTGCAGTATCCCGAGCTGTTCCAATCTTAAGTGACTTTCGAGGACGAAAGTCTTATAAGGGGGGAATATTGTAACGGCCCGGAAATTTCATCCCGGTCTTCCCTGGTTGCCCAGGGGCATTTTGGTAATTTGGTCGGGCCGACAAGGCCGGTTATGTATTTGTTAATTGCCGAAAAAATTATGAGACGATTTGAATGGGATCGGGAATTTTGGTGAAGACATTTGGGCTTGGAAAAAGGTAAAAATAAATAGGGAATTAAATAGCGCATCGAGTGAGATTCGAGCCAAGGACGCACTGCAAGCTAGGCAAGGGGCGTTGCTAGCCGAGCCACTGGGCGTGTTTGTTAATCTTTGCACGCGATCTCGTATATATGCCGTGGGCAGTGGTGATTTTATAAAAGCAGAATTTCCGCCCGAAGCTTCTTCTTCCTCGCGATTTCCTTCTCCCTTCCTCCCCGACCGACCGAGCTTCGTCTTCGCGATTTCTTCCTTCTCCAGCATGTTCGACCGAGCTTCTTCTCCAATTCGAAGTCGTTTTCCATCCCCGAGCAGCAGGTATGCTTCTTCTTCCTCCTTTCCTTCAAAAATCCGATATCTTTCCCCCTGGTTCCGATTTCGTTCTGCCGGCCGTGGGAGTGAGGAGATTCGTGTGGTTTTTGTGTAGCTAATGTAGGGGAAGTGGTCCAGCAACAAATCGTGCGTCGGATCCTCTCCTATCGCCTGGAATCGAGCTCGTTCTCTCCGATGCTCGCTTCGCTCGCCTGTTCGCCCGCCGCCGCGCAGCAGTAGAGCCCTCCGCTGAGAGCCACGCCACAGACGCCGCGCGCGCGCGCGCGCGCCGCCCAGCCTCCGTGTCACGCCAAGCGCCGCTCCCCCAGTGTCGCCGCCCTCGCGCCCTGCGCTCCGTCCGCTGCCGCGCGCTCCAAAGACGCCAACTAGCCCCGTTCTTTGCCCGCTCGTGCAATCGGCCCGTTCGTGCGTTCGTCGTGCCTCGTGAGTTTCTCCCAAGATGAGCCTTGTTTATTTTATTATATTTAGGCCTATTGTGTGATTTTTGTTGTGATTGATAGGTTCTCGATAGCTAGTTCGGGTTCGTTCGCCATTTAGGATTTCGTGTCAAATCGTCCCCGACTAAGGTAAGGATTTCTTCTGCCGGAGTTGTGTGGACCCCGCGATATTATATGTGATTGCTTTGATTGATCGCTTGTTTGTGTTTATTGACATGTGTAGCTAGGTATTCTATTCTCGAATTCCCGATTAGCATGATTTTCCTGATTTAATTCTCATGTTAATCCATGCTAGGTTGTTCCTTTCTAGCATGCTCGTATCTGTTCCTTGCTTCGTAGTATCATGCTAGGCTCGTTGTATTCTTATTGAGCACGTATTGGATTTTATGGATTTGTTTGCTGATTGCTAGGGCAGGTTAGAGTTGCAGGTAGATAGCATCATCCGGGCCGATGATGCATAAAGTACCTTGCATCCATGGCGGGGACGCCGAGCCGTCATTCCGCCCCTCGACCCCGTGAGGGATTAGCTAACTATAATGTACCCGCTTTCCTATCCCGCCGAGGTGCCTTCGGGTCAAGATTCGGTTGTTTGGTTGGGTTTTAGAGCCGTTTGGCCCCTTGGGGGTATTTTGGTATTTTGGCTCTCGGGTAGGATTTGTGGTTTTCTGGGCTTCGAGGTAGCTCCTGCCTTTGTCGAGGCTTGTTTGTTGGTGGCTGCGAGTCCCGAAGTGTTTGGGCTAGTCGGTTGGATGCTCGGTTGTGGTTTGGGCTTTGGCAAAGTGATGGTTGGTTGTGTGCTTCTTTTGGGGATTCGAGCCCGAGCCTTTAGTGTTGCTTTGGGAGTTGGATTTAAGTGAGTTTGATTGATTGGAAAAGATTGCTTCGGTCGGGTCTCGAAGGAGGAAGCCGGGAAATGGGATTTTGAGGTTTTAAGTGGATAAGGATGGAAAATGGAATTAAAATCCCATTTTTCCCTTTTATTTCCCATTTTCCTTTTTATTTCTCTTTTTCTTTTATTTTTCCCCAAAATCAATTCTCTCTCTCTCTCTCTCTCTCTCTCTCTCCCCCCGAGCCCCCCACCTAGACCAGCCCTTGGCTCGCCCAGCCCCTTGCCCGAGCAGCCCTTGGCTCGCCCAGCTCCCGAGCCAGCCTCGCCCAGCCGAGCCCTGCCCTGCCAGGTCGCGCCGTCGCCGAGCTCGCCCGCCAGGTTGCCAGCCCGAGCTCGCCCGCCAGGTTGCCAGCCCGAGCTCGCCTGCCCAAGTCGCGCATCGCCAGCCCCAGCCCCGAGCCGCTCACACAGTGTCGCCCAGGCCCTCGTGTCGCCGGATCCGTGTCGCCCAGCCCGTGCTTGCCCCTGTGCCGAGCCGCTCCGAGTCGCATCCTCAGCGCGCGTCGTCGCGCCCAAGCTCTCGCCCCTCATCGCTTTCGCCAAGCGTTCGCGCCCCAGTAGCCGAGCCAGCGCCCGCCCTGCGCCCAACAAGCATCTGTCATGCGCCCATCACCGCCTAGCCTAGCCCGTGCAGCCGGCTCGTTCGAGTGTCAGCCGCGCCTCGTGAGTTGCTCCCGAGCCGAGCCCTGTTTATTTTAGTGTATTTAGGGCTATTTTATGATTATTGATGTTTTTGCTTGGCTCGTTTTAGGTTGCTCGGGTTCGATCGCAGTTATTTTATTGTGTGTTGTTGCCTTCCGACCAGGTAAGGATTTCTTACCGGAGTTGTGTGGGCCCTGCGATATTGTCATGATTTTGCCTTGCTTGTTTGCTGACTGTTATGAGCATGATAATAATAGAGCAGCTTTGATTGATTTCTGCTAGCATGTTTGCTTGATATTACATGTTAGTGCCATGCTAGGTTTGTTCTGCCAGCATGCTTGTGATTCCTGCTTAAGCTCGTAGTATCATGCTAGGTAGTGTGATTGATGTCGGTCTTTGCTTGCTAGCCAGGAATCATTTCTTTTTGCTCTGTACTCTTAGATAGAGTTGTAGGGTTTGTGATCATCCAGAGGCTGAGCGGACATAACGTACTTTGTCCCAGTAGCTCAGGTCGGGAGTAAAGTGTGCGAAGCATAACGTATCTTGCTACCCCGCCCGACCAGCCGATTGTGGAATTAGCTACCCACTTCGACATAGCCTAGTTGTAGCCTGCTAGAGCGGAACCCTGCCAACGGTGTAAGCCTGCCTTGGCCGGTTCTTAGCTTCAGGTCGGTGGACCAGGCTGCACAGATGAGCGCCAAGGGCCTCGCGCTCTCGTGATCGCGACACCGCCTCCGAGTCTTAGGCATGCGTACTTGGCCCGCGTAGTTTGCCCTTAGGCCCCCGCATTTATGCCGGTTGCAGAAGAGCATGCGGTGTGCGCGCACACGCGTTAGTTGCCGGTTCGGAGAGCTCCCCCGGGCTAATGTTTGTGAGTACACCATTCCTTCCGTTAGAGCCTGACTTCGGGTACTCTCCCGTAAGTCCAGATTAGCAAGGGTAAGAGGCCCTTGAGGACATCCTTGGGATCAATTTTTGAGCTGATCAACTGGCTGAGGGAGAAAGACCCTCAGAGATGTCCCAGGATTGGTTAGGATAACCAATCATTAGGCCGGAAGTAGGAGACTTCCGAGGACTCCAGATCTTGTTTTATGAGCTCGTTGAGCCATGATCTGTGTTGGTAGCTGTTTGCTTGCATGCTTTGGTTCTAGATGATTGATTATATCGTATTGTACCCCGGTTGGGGATTCTTACTGAGTAATTCGTTACTCACCCTTACTTATCTTTCAGGAAACCATGGCGCGAGGCAGGATGGCTGGAGAAGGAGCTGTGATCATGGAAAATCCGTTGTTCAACTCTGAGTCTTGTATTTATGTTTTAAATGTCCTCTAAATGCATGTAGTTGGGCATGGAGCCCTAGGTTGTTTTATGAATGTATTTCCGGATTCTAGCATTGTTGTAAATGTTGTAAAGTTGTATGTTTTTAATAAATCTCTCATCAGAGTAAGTTTTGGAAATATATTTGTCTTGGAACAGGTGCTTGGAAACAGGGACAGGTTTCAAGAATTTTGTATTGACTTTTTAAATGAACTCTTGCCGGTTTTTGGTTTTTACTTAGAATCCGAAACAACCCTATTGCAAATTCTAGTGTTGATTTGTATGCATGCATTGAGGTAAGGGCCCATTTAGAGCCCCATTCGGGTCGGGTTTTTACAGGTTGGTATCAGAGCTCAGAGTCATAGATTCTGTAGACTGACCTTTGTTGTAGGTCGTTTTTCCATGATTATCAGCACTCCGACAGTCATCAGGTACGCCTAAGTTTACTGTTTTAAAGAAAAGGGTAAGATTTACAATACTTTTCATCTAGCTTTTATGCCTTGTGTAGAGTTGTGGAGCGGAGACGAGCGGTTTCGACTCGTTGTTGGTTTGGGCTTAGAGAGCCATCATGCCAACTTTCTCGCAGATCTGCGCAGCAGTTTGTTTAGCGACTTGTTGAGGTATCCAGATAGATTCGGATGCCCCCGGGACATCGCTCCGCAGGGAGGCGAGCTTAGACTCCCGCTGGCCATTTGTGGCCCGATTCTTGTCGCTTTCCTCTAGTGAGAGGGTGGAGGTGCTTCGTGCAGATCGCCAGTATGTTGATCGCACCCAGAGGAGCAGGACGTTTGGCATGTCCGACCGAAGAGTTGGACCGATCGTGTTGATGTTGAGGCCACGTCCAGGGTTGTTAGGCCCGCATGCCAGATTTGGCCCCGGCAGTTGAGTTGCCTAGTGGAGGGGGTAGAGGCTAGCAAATACTCGCAGTGAGACTCCTTGAGCAAAGGTGTGCTCCAAACCATGAGAGATTTGATGGCGTGTCTTTAGCTATCAGAGAGCGGAGACCCAGGCGCAGTTTGTAGCGCGTAGTGAGGAGTCCCGGGCACAGATAGCCCAGCTAACGGAGTTTGTTTCAGCATTTCTCCCCCAGTAGCTCTTGTAGCCCCGGAGGTTCCCGGGAGGGCATGATCAGTAGGTTTATTCAGATGAGTTTGTTGGCGTTGATGAAGCCGCCCAGTTTGGCAAGTGGATGCATGTAGAGCTCGATGTTTTAGAAAGTCCTACTGCTAGTAGTAAAGCAGTTGGCCAGGTTTGAGTTTAGCATCCGTGTGTTGGGATGCCCTGTTGTTCAGAGGCTGAGGTGTGCCGTTCCTGTGCTGTTTGGTACAGCAGTGGTGGTGGTAGTCCCTTGAGAGAGGTGGACTAGCAAAGTCTCCATCAGTCGCCCGATTGTTTGGCAAGTTGCCGAGTTTGTGGCTTGGGGCAGATGTAGAGACATCTTTGCCCCCTTGCGAGCCTGCTGTTGTTTAGCAGCCCAGCTTCCTCAGATGTTTGGTAGATTTGAGCACTCTTCCTTGGTGAGCTCCTAGAGTGGAGCTAGCTGCTGCATATTGAGAGATCCGGCAAGAGCTTTGTTGAGCATCATGAGGAGATGCTAGTGTAGGGCGTGAGCCTTCGGTTTGATGTGATGCCATAGGCATGGCTGTTTGAGTTGAGCCCTTGTATGCCTAGCCAGAGTTGTTGTCACTTGAGGTAGTGACCTTGTTGGCCCCATCTGTAGTATGATGTGGATTTGGTGGTAGTAGCACTTGAGGTGCATTGGTTGGTGTGCCACTTTGGCACTAAGTCTGGTTCAGGCTTGAGTTTGGCTTGGGCATAGCAGATGGTTCTATGTCGTCCGGAGTTCAGCGCACTCCTTTAGCCTTGGATCTGTTTATGGCAGTTGCACCCGTTTAGGTCGTGCCAGAGGGCTAGTTCAGTGGTAGTCGATGGACTACAAGCGAAAGGATGCTCGTGAGGAGCCGGAGCCTCTTCCCAGTGTTTCTAGAGGTTGAGTAAGTCAGCAGATTGGTTGGTAAGTATTGGGGCGCGTGAGTCTCGCGCTAGTGTTAAGGCCAAGAGTTTCTTTGTGGTTGGTAGTGTGGTCAACTACCTTCGAGGGCCTTATCTGAGGAGAGTTGAGCATTGTAGATGCGAGTTTGGTCCAGCAGAGGGACCATGAGTTGGATGCCTATGAGGCGAGTTGGATGCCGTGAGGTAAGTTGGATGCTTTTGAGGCGAGATGAGCTGATGCCTTGCGAGAGGATTTGGATGCCTTATGGGTAAGCACCCTTGGTAGAGGCTTGGTATAAAGTAAGTTCGGTTTGGCATGGTTATGCTTTGGTAAAGCAAGGTTGCCTCAGCTTTGAGCATCGTGTGGAGTTGGAACTTTTGGTGTTCCTTCGGTTGGTGTTCAGTTGGAAACTGAACAAGTGCGGTGGTAGCAAAGCCGCGCAGTTTCAGATCGCCTTGGCTAAGAAAGTTGTAAAGACCCGACCCAAAAGGGGCTCTAAATGGGCCTTTACCCCAATGCATGTATTGAAAATAAAAGACATTATGAAAAATACATTTCGGATCCCAAGTAAAAACAGAAACATTCAACAATCAAAACATACATTTCTAAAAGCATACTCTGATCAGAGATTTATTTAAACCATTTAAACATTCCACAAGTACAAATATGCTGGAATCCATAAAACGTAAGAAAACATCCTAGGGCTCCGTGCCCGTCTACATGCATTCAGGGGAAATAACAAAAGTCAAGAGTCATGATATAATAAAATGGTCAGAGATGACAAAGCAGGATTCCATGATCACACTCCTCCTTCAGCCATCCTGTCTCCCGCCTTGGTTACCTGTGGAAAACCACAGAATAAGGGTGAGTAACGAATTACTCAGTAAGAATCCCCAACCGGGGTACAATACGATATACATGATCATCTAGAGGAATGTATGCAAGCTATGAGTATAAACACAGAATAGAGCACATAGCTTAAGTCCACACTTGGACCTCGGATGCCAACTCAGGGTCTTAGTCCGGAAATAAATCCACCACACAATACGCCCTATACTAGAAACGAGTCCCGGCCTCGGCACGTCTCTACATCGTCGATACGAAAGGTGCACTAGCTCAAGATCCCGAGGAGCTCTCGGTGTGTTGTAATGGCGAGCGTAAGCGCGCACTGCGTGCTACTGCAGACTATGGGGGGTGTTGGGTCTAGTGGCAAGCTGCCCATGTCCAGTCACCACGCCTAACTAAATCTCTGGATCGGTGTCATTGACATAGGGGTGTGAGACCTGGACACGTGAACTATGTCGGCTGAACCACCGCACTTTTGCTAAGGAATCGGTCGTGGTAGGCTTACACCGTGAAGCCGTCCTTGCTCTATCGGTGGCAATCAAGGGCTACGGCCGAACACGCTGAGGACGTGTCGACTGCCGGGGATGAGGCAATGCCAAGTCATCATCCCGACCGTTGGGGCATTTAACAGTCTGCCACCCTCACCCCAGATTGTAGGGCCAGCCGTTAGGGTTAGCTAAACCCTAACGGGATCAGGGACAGAGTACCATCTCGTACGTCCCTGTCGGGGATGCAAGTTACGTTATGCATCCGGCCCGGATGATGCTACTTACCTGAACTCAAAACCATTGCAATAATAACAATTCAATCAATGCAGTCCAATACGTGCTCAACAGATACAAGGAACCTAGCATGATACTACGAAGCAAGAACAGATATCGAACATGCCAGAATGGAACAACCTAGCATGGGCTAACATGAGAAACAATACAAGAGTTCATGCCAGTCAGGAATTCAGAACAGAGCACCTAAACTATGCATGCTGATAATCACAAACAAACATACAAACAACAATCACATAGAACATCGCAGGGTCCACACAACTCCGGTAAGAAATCCTTACCTGGCCGGGGCAACTACACACAAAACCTAAGCTACGATCGAACCCGAGCTAGCTACCGAGAACCTAACAAAAACAATGATAATCATAATCCATAAGCCTAAATATAATAAAATAAACAAGGCTCGGCTCGGGAGCAACTCACGCGGCTCGGCCGACACGCGCTGACGGGAGCAAAGCGGCAGGCAGGCTCTGCCGCTTGGCGCTGCGGGCGCGAAGGGGCTGATGGGCAGCAGGGACCGCACACTGGGCGCTGACGGGCGGCAGGGCTGCACGCGCGCGCGCGACGGCCGCAAGGTGCAGCGCAGCGCGGCGCGAGCAAGCGGACGGACGAGCGCGCGCTGGCGCGAGGCGCGACGCGATGCGCGCGACGGCGCAGCGCGAGGAGCGGGCGCGCGGGCTGCTCAGCTGGTGCGCGCGATGGGCTGCGACGGGGATGGCGGTCTGGGCGGCCTGGTGCCTGCTGCTGCGCGATCTGGGCAGCCTGGGCTTGCTGCTAGGCGATCTGGGCGGCCTGGGCTTGCTGTTGGGCAGATCTGGGCATGCTGGGCAGCCTGCAACAAACACACACACACACAAGCTCTTCTCCTTACCTTCGGCCAACAAGAACACCCAATCGAGAAGATGAAGAGGATGAAGACTTACCCGAATGATGATTTGAACCAAGGGAGCTGCAAGGATGAAGAACTCGGCAAGGCAATGGAGAGAAAAGCTTGGGCGGCCACACACTTTGGAGAAGAAGATGAGACAAACCTAATTTCTATTTCATTTAACCAAATGCTCCAAAACTCCCAAAATGCAAGGCTAACCATAAAATGATGCAGGGAGAGCAACAAGAGCACCTAATGGCTCAATTGGTACACATCCCCACAAGCTTCCCAGAGACCTGGTTCAAACCCCACTGCAAAGACAATTTCCTTTATTTTTACTTTTGCACCAAACCTTGCTCAAACCAAACCACAAATCCTTCCAAAAACCTACATAAATCCATCCAATAATTTTAGCAACTGGAAAAAGACATAAACGGCTCTGACGGCCCGACCAAATTACTAAAATACCCCTAGGGCATACTGGAAGACCGGGATGAAAACTTGGGTCGTTACAATATTCCCTCCTTTTTATGACTTTCGTCCTCGAAAGTCCTTAAGACTGAAAACAACACAGATACCGCATTCTCATCCCGTCCTTCCCGCTCACGAGCGGCCTCCTCCGAACTCGAGACTCCTTCACTAAACTTTTACCAACGGATCTCACTTCTACGCAACGTCTTCGACTCAAGACCGAGAATACTCATAGGCTTCTCCTCGAAGCCCAAACCCTCAATCACCGCAAGGGCTCAAAGTCCACAATGAGCAATGGGTCCGGCACATGCTTTGCCCCAACATCGATACATAAAAACACTGTGTACAATCACAACAAACAAACTCAACCCTACAACAAATCAAGCAAACAACTGAACCTTCCAGATTCCAAAACTAAACGGCCTACTCTTACTTCACAAGAGACCAACAAACCTCAAACCTTGACTACTGACCTTAACGAGATACAAACGAACAACCAATCGGCGATCGATCCAAAAGACAAACTTCTCCAACTAGAACACGACCACAACACTTAAGCAACCATCTTAAGGAGAAATCGCCGAACCAAAGGCAAGGGCACCATCCCGGTACACCGGACGGCTAACAACACTCACACCAAATTAAACTTCAGCTCGGCCACCTTAAAAAAAAAGAACAAGGGCCAAGCACAGACTCCACTCGGCCAAGCCAACAAACTAGAACTCCTCATCGGCCGAACGCAAACTTTCCAACGAACACCTACCAGCAACCGACCAAGGAGAACATCGCCAGGCAAGGAACATCCAACATTCCTCTCAAGGAAAACTCGGGAAGCAAGGACTAAACCATCACGCAGCTATCTGCGACACAACACCTTGAGGAAAACAGCTCAACCGCTTACCAACCAATGCCACGGCACCTGCGTGCCAACTCACTCAACGCGGCTCGCTAACGCCAACTTCGACGCGCACAACAACTAGGAACAAAGCCCGAGAAGGGCTTGCTCGTGAGAACTCAACCCAAACTTATAACGAGCAACGCTCGCCTCCAAGCTACTACTCAACTCTTAAAATCCAACTGGCTACTCAAAGGACTTCCCCTTTAAGCCTAAGCCTAACTCATCTTCCAACCAGAAGCTCCACTCCCAAAACCTCACAAGGTAAACGGATAACGACAACCTCAAAGCTTACGGATCCTGAGCCACACGAATCCATAGAGACTACCTCGCAAGCTATCACTCGAGGTCGCATCCAAGGAGCAACTCAACCACCACGGAGGCTAGAGGAAAGGAAATCTTCAATCCCCAAAGAACCAACAACTTGCCGAACAACTCAACTCTTACTTGGTGGCCTCCGCCCTTGCGGAACAAAACAACTCTTGCTTGCTAACAACACAAAGCGAGGACCCTCTCATTGGGCTGACCATTTGCGCTACTCGATCGACTACACAACTCGGGAGCTAAGCCGACTCACCGCCAAACGGGAAACGACTTCCCGGCAAGCAAACTCTGTAAGAGGCGTGAACTCCACACACGCTCGCCGACTTGCTCAAACCCAAGGCAACAAGAACCAACTCTCTTGGAAGCAACACCCAAGAGAAAACTCAACCAATCGGACCACCAAACTAAAACAAACAAAGACTTGCTCAATCTGCTGAGGGAGGGGTCATCTCCCAAAACTTACTGACTAGGAACAAGACCTCGTAGGCAACGCCCTCCAAACTAGAACCGAACTAGCTCTCGAAACAACAAACGAACCAAATCTTGGCCAAACACTCACAAGAGGCGAACAACCTTTATCTGCGGCCTCTAGAACACCATCCAAGAATCCGCTTAATCGGACAAACGACTACTTCCAAGCGACCAACAAACTTTTCCTTCAAGCTAGCGCTTCCACCATTAACTCCAAGACCAAGGGAGTAACGACAACTCCCCAAGGAAACGGCTCTTACAAGCGGACAACCAACGGACGAGAGAACTCCACATACGCTCACCGCCTTGCTCCACCGAGCAACAACATCTAATCTCACGGGGCACAACAAGGGTCCATCTCGCATCGAACCTCCAAATGCCAAACGGGGCAACTCAACATCCTGGAAACAGAAAAAACAACCAACATGGCACAAACCACTCGCCCCACGAGCAAAACTAAACTCTAGCAACTCCAATCCACACCTTGGTCAACACCAAGCATCAACTTGCCACCACACCGAAACCACTCCGACTTTACTCCAAACAAACACTAGCTTGCTAGTCTACCAAGATCTGCTAGCAACTCCACCGAGGCTACAAACTACATGCCTCCGGCTAGCCAATCAAAACTCACTAGGTGGGGCTGACCGAGCTCTGAGAGGCTCTCCACAACCTAGGGTTCTTCGGCAACCCTCGACACACACACTGCTGCTAAGATACGCGATCTAATGGATAACCGCTGAACAAACAACTCCAATTTCCAAGATCCCAACCATGCTGGCCAACTCCAACTCCTTGGGAACCTAGAGGACCCGAAACGCTACGAGAATCGTCATCCTCCTACTCAAAGCATCGGCCACAACATAACTTCTACCCAAGGAAGGATCCGAACAACTCTCTTAGCCATGACGATCGTAAACCACGCGGCTTAGCTACCATCGCTCTTGTTCGGTTTCCAATCGAACTCCAACCAACGATCAACAAGAAGATCCGCCAACCAAGCTTAGGCCCAACTTAACAAATCTTGCCTAAGCAACAACTTGATACCACGAGCACGGTATCCTTACCACCTCAACCAAAGCCTTACAACAACCACCGAGTCCAACTTCTCAAGGAACCGAGCACGAGATCTCCAAAGCAAACCCTACATGGATCTCAAAACTCTGCGCCACGGACGAACCACACAAAACACACTTGTGTGCACAACTCCCAACCTTCCTTTAGAGATCCAAGACTAACAAGCGCTTTTCCACAAAGCAACGATAACTCCTGGCAGCGATACAAACAATCCAAGGAACACCAAAAGTTCCATCTCCACACGATACTCGAAGCTGAGGCAACCTTGCTCTACCAAAGCATAATCATGCCAAACCAAACTTACTTTGTACCAAGCCTCTACCAAGGGTGCTTACCCCTAAGGCATCCAAAACCTCTCGCAAGGCATCAGCTCATCTCGCCTCAAAAGCATCCAACTCGCCTCATAGGCATCCAACTCATCTGATAAGCATCCAACTCATGGTCCCTCAACTGGACCAAACTCGCATCTACAATGCTCAACTCTCCTCAGATTTAGGCACTCGAAGGTAGTTGACCGCACTACCAACCACAAGGAAAATCTCTTGGCCTTAACACTAGCGCGAGACTCACGCGCACCAACATTTACCAACCGGCAACCTGCTGACTTACTCAACCTCCAGAAACACTAGGAAGAGGCTCCGGCTCCTCTCGAGCATCATTTCGCTTGTAGTCCATCGACTACCACTGAACTAGCCCTCCGCACGACCTAAACGGGTGCAAGCCGCCATAAACAGATCCAAGGCTAAAGGAGTACGCTGAACTCCGAACGGCATAGAACCATCCGCTATGCCCAAGCCAAACTCAAGCTGAACCGGACTTAGTGCCAAAGTGGCACACCAACCAATGCACCTCAAGTGCTACTACTACCAAATCCACATCTCGAGGAAGTGGGTCATTAAAACAAAGAAGGCTCGCAAGGGGGCAAAGATGACCCTTCATCTGACTCAAGCCACTAACACGGCAACTTGCCAAACAATCGGGCCTCTGGTGGAGACTCTGCTAGTCCACCTCTCACAAGGGACTTCCACCACCATCTGATGAACCAAACAAAGACAGAACGACACGGCTCGGCCTCTGAGCAGCAGGCATCCCACACACGGATGCTAAACTCAAACTCGGCCAACTACTTTACTACTAGCGGTGGGACTTACTAAAACATCGAGCTCTCTGAGGCATCCATTTGCCAACACAGGCGTCTCCATCAACGCCAACAAACTCATCTGAATAAACTCTGCTGATCATGCCCTCCCGGAACCTCCGGGGCTACAAGAGCTCTTTGGGGAAAAATGCTTTGAAACAAACTCTGTCACCGGGCTATCTGTGCCGGGACTCCTAACTACGCGCTACAAACTGCGCTTGGGTCTCCGCTCTCTGATAGCTAAAGACCTGCCATCAAATCTCTCATGGCTGGAGCACACTCTACTCAAGGAGTCTCACTCTGAGGCGCTGCTAGCCTCTACCCCCTCCTCTAGGCAACTCAACTGCCGGGGCCAAATCTGGCATGCGGGCCTAACAACCCTGGACGCGGCCTCAACATCAACACGATCGGTCCAACTCCTCGGTCGGACATGCCAAGCGTCCCGCTCCTGCAGGTGCGATCAACATACTAGCGATCCGCACAAAGCACCTCCACCCTCTCACTAGGGAAAAGCGACAATTGGGCCACAAATGGCCAATGGGAGACTAAGCTCGCCTCCCTCGGGGACGACGTCCCAGCCGCATCCGAATCTATCTGGATACCTCAACAAGCCACAACATACATCACACACCGCGGGAAGTTGGCATGATGGCGCTCTAAACCCAAACTAACAACGAGTCAGAACCTGCTCGTCTCCGCTCCACAACACTACACAATGCATACACAAGATGACAGGTATTGTAAATTCTTAACCCTTTTTCAACAACAAATAGTAAACTTAGGCGTACTGATGGTATGTCGGAGTCTTGATGATCATGGAAAAACGACCTACAACAAAAGGTCGATCTACAGAATCTATGACTCGAGCTCGATACCAATCTGTAAAGACCCAGACCCAAAAGGGGCTCTAAATGGGCCTTTACCCCAATGCATGTATTGAAAATAAAAGACATTATGAAAAATACATTTCGGATCCCAAGTAAAAATGAAACATTCAACAATCAAAACATACATTTCTAAAAGCATACTCTCGATCAGAGATTTATTTAAACCATTTAAACATTCCACAAGTACAAATATCTTTGGAATCCATAAAACGTAAGAAAACATCCTAGGGCTCCGTGCCCGTCTACATGCATTCAGGGAAATAACAAAAGTCAAGAGTCATGATATAATAAAATGGTCGAGATGACAAAGAGATTCCATGATCACGGCTCCTCCTTCACCATCCTGTCTCCCGCTTCTTGGTTACCCGTGGAAAACCACGGAATAAGGGTGAGTAACGAATTACTCAAGAAGAATCCCCAACCGGGGTACAATACGATATACATGATCATCTAGAAGAATGTATGCAAGCTATGAGTATAAACACGTAATAGAGCACATAGCTTAAGTCCACACTTGGACCTCGGATGCCAACTCGTGGTCTTAGTCCGGAAATAAATCCACCACACAATACGCCCTATACGAGAAACGAGTCCCGGCCTCGGCACCGTCTCATCGTCGATACGAAAGGTGCACTAGCTCAAGATCCCGAGGAGCTCTCCGGTCGGCGCCAGAATGAGCGTAAGCGCGCTGCTGCGCGTGCTCTGCTGCAGACTATGGGGGTGCCGGGTCTAGTGGCAAGCTGCCCATGTCCAGTCACCACGCCAAACTAAATCTCTGGATCGGTGTCACTGACATAGGGGTGTTAGACCTGGACACGTGAACTATGTCGACTGCCGGGGATGAGGCAATGCCAAGTCATCATCCCGACCATTGGGGCATTTAACGATGCCGCCACCCTCACCCAAGATTGCGGGGCCACCGTTAGGGTTAGCTAAACCCTAACGGGATCGGGGACGGAGTACCATCTCGTGACGTCCTCGTCGGGGGATGCAAGTTACGTTATGCATCCGGCCCGGATGATGCTACCTACGAACTCTAAACCATAGCAATAATAACAATTCAATCAATGCGATCCAATACGTGCTCAATGGATACAAGGAACCTAGCATGATACTACGAAGCAAAACAGATATCGAACATGCCGAATGGAACAACCTAGCATGGGCTAACATGAGAAACAATACAAGAGTTCATGCGATCAGAATTCGAGAACAAAGCACCTAAACTATACATGCTTGATAATCACAAACAAGCATACAAACAACAATCACATAGAACATCGCAGGTCCACACAACTCCTTAAGAAATCCTTACAGCCGGCAACTACACACAAAACCTAAGCCGCGATCGAACCCGAGCTAGCTACCGAGAACCTAACAAAAACAATGATAATCATAATCCATAAGCCTAAATATAATAAAATAAACAAGGCTCTGCTCGGGAGCAACTCACGCGGCTCGGCTGACACGCGGACGGCAGCAAAGACGGCAGGCTGGCCTTTGGAGCCGCTTGGCGCGAATGGGGCTGATGGCGCGAGGACCGCACACTGGCGCCGACGGGCGGCGAGGCTGCCTGGCGCGCGCCGACGGACGGCCGGCCGGGTGCGCGCGCGCACGGCGCGAGCAAGCGGACGGACGAGCAGGGCCGGCGCGAGGCGCGACGACGCGATGCGCGCGCGCACGCGCGCGCGAGCGCGGCGCGGGGCGCGAGCGACGCGGGCGCGCGGCTGCTCACCGGTGCTGCGCGACGGGCCGCGGACGGGGATGGCGGTGCAGGCGGCTCGGTGCTCGCTGCTGCGCGATCTGGGAAGCTCGGGCTTCTTTGCTAGGCGATCCGGCGCGCTGGGCTTCTTCTTTGGGCGATCTGGGCATCTTTGGCGACTGCAACAAACACACACACACACAAGCTCTTCTCCTTACCTTCGGCCAACAAGAACACCCAATCGAGAAGATGAAGAGGATGAAGACTTACCCGGAATGATGATTGAACCAAGGGAGCTGCAAGGATGAAGAACTCGGCAAGGCAATGGAGAGAAAAGCTTGGGCGGCCACACACTTTGGAGAAGAAGATGAGACAAACCTAATTTCTATTTCATTTAACCAAATGCTCCAAAACTCCCAAAATGCAAGGCTAACCATAAAATGATGCAAGGAGAGCAACAAGAGCACCTAATGGCTCAATTGGTACACATCCCCACAAGCTTCCCGGGGAGACCGGGTTCAAACCCAGTGCAACACAATTTCCTTTATTTTTACTTTTGCACCAAACCTTGCTCAAACCAAACCACAAATCCTTCCAAAAACCTACATAAATCCATCCAATAATTTTAGCAACTGGAAAAAGACATAAACGGCCCTGACGGCCCGACCAAATTACTAAAATACCCCTAGGGCATACCTGGAAGACCGGGATGAAAACCTGGGTCGTTACAAAAGTTGTTTGGATCCTTTCCTTGGGTAGAAGCCTTGTTGAGAGGCTGATGTTTGAGTAGGAGGACGACGCATTCAGTAGCGTTTTGGGTCCTCTTGGTTTCCAAGGTATTGGAGTTGGCCTGCATGGTTGAGATGTTTGGAGAGTTCTGCGATTCGGGCGGTTGGTCGTTAGCTCGCTTTGTCGGCCGTGTGTGTCGAGGGTTGCCGAAGAACCCTAGGTTGTGGAGAGCCTCTCGAGCTTCGGTCGAGCCCAGCAAAGAGTTTCAGTTGGCAAGCTGGAGCCGTGTAGTTTGTAGCCTCGGTTGAGTTGCTAGCAGTCTTGGTACACTAGCAAGCCAGTGTTTGTTTGGAGAAAGTCCGGATTGGTTTCGGTGTGGTGGCAAGTTGATGCTTGGTGTTGACCAAGGTGTGGTTTGGAGTTGCTAGAGATTAGTTTTGCTCGTGGGGCGAGTGGTTTGTGCCCTGTTGGTTGTTTTCCTGTTTCCAGGATGTTGAGTTGCCCCTGTTGTTGCCCCGTGAGATTTAGATGTTGTTGCTTTAGTGGAGCAAGACAGTGAGCGTTTGTGGAGCTCTCTGTCTGTAAAGACCCGACCCAAAAGGGGCTCTAAATGGGCCTTTACCCCAATGCATGTAGTGAAAATAAAAGACATTATGAAAAATACATTTCGGATCCCAAGTAAAAACAGAAACATTCAACAACCAAAACATACATTTCTAAAAGCATACTCTGATCAGAGATTTATTTAAACCATTAAAACAATCCACAAGTACAAATATGCTGGAATCCATAAAACGTAAGAAAACATCCTGGGGCTCTGTGCCCGTCTACATGCATTCAGGGGAAATAACAAAAGTCAAGAGTCATGATAAAATAAAATAATCGGGGATGACAAAGAGGATTCCATGATCACGGCTCCTCCTTCACCATCCTGTCTCGCGCCTTGGTTACTCCGTGGAAAACCACGAGAATAAGGGTGAGTAACGAATTACTCAAGAAGAATCCCCAACCGGGTACAATACGATATACATGATCATCTAGAAGATTATATGCAAGCTATGAGTATAAACACGAATAGAGCACATAGCTTAAGTCCACACTTGGACCTCGGATGCCAACTCGTGGTCTTAGTCCGGAAATACCACAACACACTAAACGCTATCACGGGAACAAGTCCCTCCTCACCGCCACTGCATCGATACGAAAGGTGCACTAGCTCAAGATCCCGAGGAGCTCTCCTGGTCGGGCGCCAGTAATGAGCGTAAGGATGCACCGCGTGCTTCTACGAGACTATGGGGTGCCGGGTCTAGTGGCAAGCCGCCCATATCCGGATACCACGCCTAACTAAATCTGGATGGATCGGTGTCAGCGACATAGGGTGTGAGACTCGACACGTGAACTATGTCGGCTGTACCACCGCACTTTGAGGCTAAGGAACGGGTCATGGTAGGCTTACACCGGAAGCCGCCCTTACCTTAACAGTGGCAATCAAGGGCTACTTGCCAACACGCCGAGGACGTGCCGGCCGGGGACTAGGCATTGCCAAGTCATCATCCCGACCGCTTGGGGCATCGCTTAGACTACCACCCTCACCCAAGATTGCGGGGGCCTACCGGTTGGGATAGCTAATCCCTCACGGGGTCCAAGGACGGAGAACTGTCTCGAGCGTCCTTGCCATAGATGGAAGATACTTTATGCATCGGGCCCGATGATGCTATCTACCCGAATTCTAAACCTTAACAATAATAACGATTCAATCAATGCGATCCAATACGTGCTCAATGAGATACAAGGAACCTAGCATGATACTACGAAGCAAGAACAGTATCGAACATGCTAGAATAGAACAACCTAGCATGGGCTAACATGAGAAACAATACAAGAGTTCATGCCATCGAGAATTGAATGAGCACCTAGGGCTAAACATGCTAATAATCATACACAGCATACAAAACAACAATCACAAATATACCGCAGGGCCCACACAACTCCGGTAAGAATCCTTACCTTGGTCGGGAGGCTTCTACACACAAATCCTAAGTCATGGAACAATCCCGAGCTAGCGAGCGGGAACCTAGCAAACCAACAATAATCGGCATCTAAAATGTCTAAACAACAATAGAACAAACAAGCTCGGCTCGGGAACTCGCGCGCACGACGACGACACGAGCTTGGAGCCTGCTGCAAGCTTAACACGGCAGGTGGGCGCCGGCTGTATGTGCCGGGCACGCAAGACGACAGGGACGCGCGCGCGCGGCGAAGGTCTGGCGCGGCGCGCGGCGCCGGCGTGCCATGCGGACACGGCGAGCAGCTTCGGCGAGGACGCGCGCGCGCGGCGAACGCTCGGGCGGCGCGCGCGGGCCGTGCGGCGAGCGTCGACGAGCAGACGCGACCGGGGCGCGCGGCGCGAGCGGTTCGGCAAGCGGACACGGCGATCTCTTCTGCTGCGCGCGGCCAATCGTGCGACGGCGGGGCTGTCGCGAGATCTGGGCGTCGCGATGGACGGATCTGAAATTCTGCTGCTGCTGGTGTGCGACGGCGATGGGTGACCGACGCGTTTCGGGCGTGTTGCTCGGGCAGATTCGAGCAGTTTCTTGGCGCGCGCGGCGGGCTCAGTGCGATCTCGGCGATGGCTTCCCTGGCCGCGACCTAAGCGCGTCGACAAGCGATCTGCGATCCTCGGCCGGATCTCGTGCAAACTTGGCCGTCGAGGGCGTCTGCGCGGCAAGGCGGCTGCGACAGCCGCTACGTGCGGATGGCGGGCGTCTTTGCCGGCCGGTTGGGCGACGGTGGATCTGCTGGTGCCGGGCGGATCTGCTGGCTGGGGGCTGGCTTGTGCGGCAAAGAGAGGTGTTGGAGAAGAAATGCAAACCTAGCTTCCTTTCTCTTTTAACCAAATACAACAAAACTCCAAAACCCAAGGCTAACCATAAAATGACCCGGAAGGAGCAACAAGAGCTCTCAATAGCTCAACTGGCCACACCACCCACCTGACTTCTCAGACCCCCTGGGTTCGAAACCCACCAAACACACTTTTAACACACCATTTTCCTTTTGCATCTCCCCATGCCCAAACACATCCACAAAGCCTCAAAAACTTACATAAATCCATCCAATAATTTTAGCAACTGGAAAAAGACATAAACGGTCCTGACGGCCCACCAAAATTACTAAAATACCCCTAGGGCATACCTGAAGGCCGGATGAAAACACAGGTCGTTACAATATTCCCTCCTTTTTATGACTTTCGTCCTCGAAAGTCCTTAAGACTCAAACAACACAGATAATCGTGCATTCTCATCCGCCCTTCCCGCTCACGAGCGGCCTCCTCCGAACTCGACTCCTTCACTAAACTTTTACCAACGGATCTCACTTCTACGCAACGTCTTCGACTCAAGACCGAGAATACTCATAGGCTTCTCCTCGAAGCCCAAACCCTCACTCACCGCAAGGGCTCAAAGTCCACAATGAACAATGGGTCCGCACATCTGCCGCCCCAACATCGATACATAAAAACACACGTGCACACCATGTCAACAAACAAACTCAACCCTACAACAAAATCAAGCAAACAACTGAACCTTCCAGATTCCAAAACTAAACGGCCTACTCTTACTTCACAAAAGACCAACAAACCTCAAACCTTGACTACAACCTTAACGAGATACAAACGAACCACCAACCGCGCATCGATCCAAAAGACAAACTTCTCCAACTAGAACACGACCACAACACTTAAGCAACCATCTTAAGGAGACAATCGCCAGGCAAGGAACATCCAACATTCCTCTCAAGTAAAACTCGGGAAGCAAGGACTAAACCATCACGCAGCTATCTGCGACACAACACCTTGAGGAAAACAGGCTCAACGACTTACCAACCAATGCCACGGCACCTCTGTGCCAACTCACTCAAACGCGCTCTACTAACGCCAACCGGGAACTCACAACAACTAGGAACAAAGCCCGAGAAGGGCTTTCTCGTGAACTCAACCCAAACTTATAACGAGCAACGCTGCCTCAAAGCTACTACTCAACTCTTAAAATCCAACTGGCTACTCGAAGGACTTCCCTTTAAGCCTAAGCCTAACTCATCTTCCAACCAGAAGCTCCACTCCCAAAACCTCACAAGGAAAACGGATAACGACAACCTCAAAGCTTACGGATCCTGGGCCACACGAATCCGCAAGACTACCTCGCAAGCTATCACTCGAGGCTGGCATCCAAGGAGCAACTCAACCACCACAGAGGCTAGAGGGAAAGGAAATCTTCAATCCCCAAAGAACCAACAACTTGCCGAACAACTCAACTCTTCTTGGTGGCCTCCGCCCTTGCGGGAACAAACAACTCTTGCTTGCTAACAACACAAAGCGAGAACCCTCTCATTTGGGCTGACCGCGCGCTACTCGATCGACTACACAACTCGGGAGCTAAGTCGACTCACGCCAAACGGGAAACGACTTCCCGGCAAGCAGCAAACCTGAAGAGGGCAACGAACTCCACACACGCTCGCTGACTTGCTCAAACCCAAGGCAACAGCAACCAACTCTCTTGGAAGCAACACCCAAGAGAAAACTCAACCAATCGGACCACCAAACCGAAACAAACAGCACTTGCTCAACTGCTGAGGGAGGGGTCAACTCCCAAAACTTACTGACTAGGAACAAGACCTCGTGGCAACGCCCTTGGCTAGAACCGAACTAGCTCTCGAAACAACAAACGAACCAAATCTTGGCCAAACACTCACAAGAGGCGAGAACAACCTTTACTGCAGCCTCTAGAACACCATCCAAGAATCCGCCTAATCGACAACGACTACTTCCAAGCGACCAACAAACTTTTCCTTCAAGCTAGCGCTTCCACCATTAACTCCAAGACCAAGGGAGTAACTCGACAACTCCCGAAGGAAACGGCTCTTACAAGCGCACAACCAACGGACAGAGAACTCCACATACGCTCACCGCCTTGCTCCACCAGAGCAACAACATCTAGTCTCACGGGGCACAACAAGGGTCCATCTCGGTGAACCTCCAAATGCCAAACGGGCAACTCAACATCCGAAAGCAGGAAAAACAACCAACATGGTACAAACCACTCGCCCCACGAGCAAAACTAAACTCTAACAACACCAATCCACACCTTGGTCAACACCAAGCATCAACTTGCCACCACACCAAAACCACTCCGGACTTTACTCCAAATAAACACTAGCGTGCTAGTCTACCAAGATCACTAGCAACTCCACCGAGGCTACAAACTACACGCCTCCAGCTAGCCAACCGAAACTCACTAGTTGGGCTGACCGAGCTCTGGAGGCTCTCCACAACCTAGGGTTCTTCGGCAACCCTCGACACACACACTACCAGGCATACGATCTAACAGATAACCGCTCGAACAACAACTCCAATTTCCGGCAGATCCCAACCATGCCGGCCAACTCCAACTCCTTGGGAACCTAGAGGACTGGCAGCGCTACGAGAATCGCGCATCCTCCTACTCAAAGCATCGGCCACAACATAACTTCTACCCAAGGAAGGATCCGAACAACTCTCTTAGCCATGACGATCGAAAAACCACGCGGCTTAGCTACCATCGCTCTTGTTCGGTTTCAAGCGAACTCCAACCAACGATCAACAAGAAGATCCGCCAACCAAGCTTAGGCCCAACTTAACAAATCTTGCCTAAGCAACAACTTGATACCACGAGCACGGTATCCTTACCACCTCAACCAAAGCCTTACAACAACCACCGAGTCCAACTTCTCAAGGAACCGAGCACGAGATCTCCAAAGCAAACCCTACATGGATCTCAAACTCTCGCCACGGAACGAACCACACAAAACACACTTGTGTGCACAACTCCCAACCTTCCTTTAGAGATCCAAGACTAACAAGCGCTTTTCCACAAAGCAACGATAACTCCCGGCAATACAAACACTCCAAGGAACACCAAAAGTTCCATCTCCACACGATACTCGAAGCCGAGGCAACCTTGCTCTACCAAAGCATAATCATGCCAAACCAAACTTACTTTGTACCAAGCCTCAACCAAGGGTGCTTACCCCCAAGGCATCCAAAACCTCTCGCAAGGCATCACCATCTCGCCTCATAGGCATCCAAATCATCTCATGAGCATCCAACTCGAGATCCTCTGCTTTGACCAAACTCGCATATACGATGCTCAACTCTCCTCAGATTAGGCCCTCGAAGGTAGTTGACCGCACTACCAACTACAAAGAAAATCTCTTGGCCTTAACACTAGCGCGAGACTCACGCGCACCAACATTTACCAACCGGCAACCTGCTTTGACTTACTCAACCTCCGAAAACATCGGAAGAGGCTCCGCTCCTCTCGAGCATCCTTTCGCTTGTAGTCCATCGACTACCACCGAACTAGCCCTCCGCACGACGACCTAAACGGGTGCAACCGCCATAAACAGATCCAAGGCTAAAGGAGTACATCAACTCCGAACGGCATTGAACCATCTGCTATGCCCAAGCCAAACTCAAGCTCGAGCGGACTTAGTGCCAAAGTGGCACACCAACCAATGCACCTCAAGTGCTACTACTACCAAATCCACATCTCGAGGAAGTCGGGTCATTAAACAACAAAGAGCTCGCAAGGGGGCAAAGATGACCCTTCATCCGCCTCAAGCTACTAACACGGCAACTTGCCAAACAATCGGGCGATCGGTGGAGACTCTGCTAGTCCACCTCTCACAAGGGACTTCCACCACCATCCGATGAACCAAAAAAAGACAGAACGACACACCTCGGCCTCTGAGCAATGCAGGGCATCCCACACACGGATGCTAAACTCAAACTGGCCAACTACTTTACTACTAGCGATGGGACTTACTAAAACATCGAGCTCTACAGGCATCCATTTGCCAACACTGGGCATCTCCATCAACGCCAACAAACTCATCTGAATAAACTCACTGATCATGCCCTCCCGGAACCTCCGGGCTACAAGAGCTACTGGGGAAAATGTTTGAAACAAACTCATCACACCGAGAGCTATCTCGTGCCCGGGACTCCTCACTACGCACTACAAATCTGCGCTGGGTCTCCGCTCTCATAGCTAAAGGCACGCCATCAAATCTCTCATGGCTGGAGCACACTCTGCTCAAGGAGTCTCACTGAGGCGCCGCTAGCCTCTACCCCTCTTCTAGGCAACTCAATCTGCCGGGGCCAAATCGGCATGCGGGCCTAACAACCCGGACGCCTCAACATCAACACGATCGGTCCAACTCCTCGGTCGGACATGCCAAGCGCCTGCTCTCCTGCGGGTGCGATCAACATACTTGGCGATCTGCACGAAGAACCACCACCCTCTCACTAGGGAAAAGCGACAAGAATCGGGCCACAAATGGCCAACGGAGTCTAAGCTCGCCTCCCTGCGAACGATGTCCCGGGGCATCCGAATCTATCTGGATACCTCAACAAGCCGCTAAACAAACTGCTCGCATCGCGAAAGTTGGCATGATGGCTCACTAAGCCCAAACCAACAACGAGTCGAACACGCTTTCGTCTCCGCTCCACAACACTACACAAGGCATACACAAGATGACAGTATTGTAAATTCTTAACCCTTTTTCCTTTCTAAAACAATAAACCTAGGCGTACTGATGACTATCCGGAGTCTTGGGTGATCATGGAAGGATGACCTACAACAAAGGTCGGATCTTACTGAATCTATGACTCTGAGCTCGATACCAATCAGTAAAGACCCGACCCAAAAGGGGCTCTAAATGGGCCTTTACCCCAATGCATGTAGTGAAAATAAAAGACATTATGAAAAATACATTTCGGATCCCAAGTAAAAACAGAAACATTCAACAACCAAAACATACATTTCTAAAAGCATACTCACGATCGAGATTTATTTAAACCATTAAAACAATCCACAAGTACAAATATCTTGGAATCCATAAAACGTAAGAAAACATCCTGGGCTCTGTGCCCGCCTACATGCATTCAGGGAAATAACAAAAGTCAAGAGTCATGATAAAATAAAATAATCGTGGATGACAAAGCAGAGGATTCCATGATCACGCTCCTCCTTCTTCACCATCCTGTCTCGCGCCTTGGTTACTGTGGAAAACCACGAGAATAAGGGTGAGTAACGAATTACTCAAGAAGAATCCCCAACCGGGGTACAATACGATATACATGATCATCTAGAAGATTATATGCAAGCTATGAGTATAAACACGAGAATAGAGCACATAGCTTAAGTCCACACTTGGACCTCGGATGCCAACTCGTGGTCTTAGTCCGAAATACCACAACACACTAAACGCGCTATACGGGAACAAGTCCCGGCCTCGGCCGCCTCACGCCGATACGAAAGGTGCACTAGCTCAAGATCCCGAGGAGCTCCTGGTCGGTTTGCCAGAATGAGCGTAAGGATGCACCGCGTGCTTCTCTACAGACTATGGGGTGCCGGGTCTAGTGGCAAGTCGCCCATATCCGGATACCACGCCTAACTAAATCTCTGGATCGGTGTCACCGACATAGGGTGTGAGACTGGACACGTGAACTATGTCACCTGTACCACCGCACTGAGGCTAAGGAACGGGTCATGGTAGGCTTACACCAGAAGCCGCCCTTACCTTAACAGTGGCAATCAAGGGCTCTTGCCGAACACGCCGAGGACGTGCCGGTGCGCCGGGACTAGGCATTGCCAAGTCATCATCCCGACCGCTTGGGGCATCGCTTAGACTACCACCCTCACCCAAGATTGCGGGGCCTCACGGCTGGGATAGCTAATCCCTCACGGGGTCCAAGGACGGAGAAGCTGTCTCGAACGTCCCTGCCATAGATGCAAGATACTTTATGCATCGGGCCCGATGATGCTATCTACCCGAATTCTAAACCTTAACAATAATAACGATTCAATCAATGCACCCAATACGTGCTCAATGGATACAAGGAACCTAGCATGATACTACGAAGCAAGAATGGTGCATCGAACATGCTAGAATAGAACAACCTAGCATGGGCTAACATGAGAAACAATACAAGAGTTCATGCCATCGGAATTGAGCGAGCACCTAGGGCTAAACATGCTAATAATCATACACAGCATACAAAACAACAATCATAAATATACCGCAGGCCCACACAACTCCGGTAAGGAATCCTTACCTTGGTCGGGAGGCTTCTACACACAAATCCTAAGTCTGCGGAACAATCCCGAGCTAGCGGCGGGAACCTAGCAAACCAACAATAATCAAAGATCTAAAATGTCTAAACAACAATAGAATGACAAGCTCACTCGGGGAACTCGCGCGCGCACGACGACCACGAGCTTGGAGCTGCTGGCAGCAAGCTAACCGCACGGCAGCAGGGCTGGCGCCGCTGCATGCACGCAACACGCAGCGAGGGCCTTGGCGCCGCACGCACGGCGACGACGCGCGCGCGCGAGTGTCAGGGCGAAGGCGCGCGCGCGCGGCGCCGCGTGCGATCGCGGACACGGCGAGCGGCTTCAGCGGACGGCCGCGCGCGCGCGAACGCTCGGCTGGCGCGCGCGGCGCGCGGCGCGCGACGCGACGCAGACGCGGCTGAGCGCGCGCGGCGAGCGGCGATTCGGCAAGCGGACACGGCGATCTCGCTGCTGCGCGCGGCGACCGTGCGACGGCGGGCTGTCACGAGATCTGGGCGTCGCGATGGACGGATCTGGCCGCTGCTGCTGTGTGTGACGGCGGCAGCGAAGTGACCGACGCGCTTCGGGCGTGTTGCTCGGCAGATCTGAGCAGCTCTTGGCGCGCGCGACGGGCTCATCGTGCGATCGGGCGATGGCTTCCCTCGGCTGCGCGACTGGCGTCGCGACAAGCGATCTCACGATCCTCGGCGGATCTGTGTGCATTTCTGGTCGAGGGCGTCTGCGGCGGCGCAAGGCAGGTGCGGCAGCCGCTACAGTGCGGATCGGGCGTCTTTGCTTTCGGCGGTTGGGCGACGGTGGATCTCACAGGTGCCGGGCGGATCTGGCTGGGGGGCTGGCTTGTGCGGCAAAGAGAGGTGTTGGAGAAGAAATGCAAACCTAGCTTCCTTTCTCTTTTAACCAAATACAACAAAACTCCAAAACCCAAGGCTAACCATAAAATGACCCGGAAGGAGCAACAAGAGCTCTCAATAGCTCAACTGGCCACACCACCCACGACTTCTCGGACCCCACAGGTTGAAACCCACCAAACACACTTTTAACACACCATTTTCCTTTTGCATCTCCCCATGCCCAAACACATCCACAAAGCCTCAAAAACTTACATAAATCCATCCAATAATTTTAGCAACTGGAAAAAGACATAAACGGTCCTGACGGCCCGACCAAATTACTAAAATACCCCTAGGGCATACCTGGAAGGCCGGGATGAAAACCTGGGTCGTTACACTGTCCTTCGGTTATATGCTTGTAAGAGCCGTTTCCTTCGTGGAGTTGTCAGGTTACTCCCTTGGTCTTGGAATTGATGGTAGTGGTGCTAGCAAGAGGGAAAATTTTGTTGGCTGCTTGGAAGCAGTTGTTTGTTCAGTTAAGCAGACTCTTGGATGGTGTTCTAGAGGCTGCAGTAAGGGTTGTTCTGCCTCTTGTGAGTGTTTGGCTAAGATTGGGTTCTCTTGTTGTTTCGAGTGCTAGTTCGGTTCTAGCTGGAAGGAGTTGCCCTGAGGTCGTGTTCTTAGTCAGTAAGTTGTGGGAGTTGACCCCTCCCTCGGCAGTTGAGTAAGTTCTGTTAGTTTTGGGTTGGTGTTCCGATTGGTTGAGTTTTCCCTTGGGTGTTGCTTCCAAGAAAGTTGGTTGCTGTTGCCTTGGGTTTGAGCAAGTCAGCGAGCTTGTGTGAAGTTCGTTGCCCTTCAGAGTTTGCTTGCTGGGGAATTCGTTTCTGCTTTTGTAGGAGTCGACTTTAGCTCCGAGTTGTGTAGTTGGTCGAGTAGCGCAATGGTCCAGCCAATGAGAAGGCCCCTGCATTGTGTTGTTAGCAAGCAAGAGTTGTTTGTCCTCGCAAGGGCGGTGGCCAGCCAGTAAGAGTTGTTTCCGGCAAGTTGTTGGTTCTTTGTGGATTGAAGGTTTCCCTTTCCCCCTAGTCTCTGTGGTGGTTGAGTTGCTCCCTGGATGTCAGCCTCGAGTGTTAGCTTCTGAGGTAGTCTTGCGGATTCGTGAGGTTCAGGATCCTTAAGCTTTGAGGTTGTTGATATCCATTTTCCTTGTGAGGTTTCGGGAGTGGAGCTTCTGGTTGAGAGTTGAGTAGAAGCTTGGAGGCGAGCGTTGCTCGTTATAGCTTGGTTTGAGTTCTGCTGAGCAAGCCCTTCTCGGGCTTTGCTCCTTGTTGTTGTGCGCTCGCAGTTGGCGTAGCAGCGCCTTGTTTGAGTGAGTTGGCACAGAGGTGCCGTGGCTTTGGTTGGTAGAGCCGTTGAGCTGCGTGATGGTTTAGCCCTTGCAGCCCGAGTTTTCCTTGAGAGGAATTTTGGTGGTTTCCTGGCCTGGCAGTATTTTTCTTTGGCCAGTTGCTGGTAGGTTTGCATGGTAAAGTTTGCGTTCGGCCGATGAGGAGCTCTAGTTTGTTGGTTTGGCCGTTTGGTTTTCTGGAACCTGGGAGGTTCAGTTGTTTGGCCAGTCTGTTGTTGGGTTGAGGCTGTTTGTTAGCAGCTGTGAGCTTCCGGAGCAGTTCGCCAGTGCGTGGCGTTAAGTTTCAGAGCTTGTGGCCCGTCCTCGAGTTTGCTGAGAGTAGCACCGTTTTAGAGTTGGTGCGAGTTGAGGACGTGGTTTGCCGTCTGTTCCCTTGGAGTTCAGTGTATGCCCAGTTTGGATGGCATTGTGGCCTTGAGTTTTTGAGAACCCAAGAGAGTTTTGGTTCTCGAAGAGGGCTAGTGTTGTTGGCCGAGAAGTTCAGATTGGCTGGGATCGATGGAGTTTTCCCGAGTCATTTCGTCTTAGGACTTTCGAGGACGAAAGTCTTAAAAGGAGGGAGTATTGTAACAGCCCAGTTTCCTATCCCAGTTTTCGAGGTGCCCACGGGTCAAGATTCGGTTGTTTGGTTGGGTTTTAGAGCCGTTTGGCCCCTTGGGGGTATTTTGGTCTTTTGGCTCTCCGGGCAGGATTTGTGGTTTTCTGGGCTTCGAGGTAGCTCCTGCCTTTGTCGAGGCTTGTTTGTTGGTGTCTGCGAGTCCCGAGGTGTTTGGGCTAGTCGGTTGGATGCTCGGTTGTGATTTGGGCTTTGGCAAAGTGATGGTTGGTTGTGTGCTTCTTTTGGGGATTCGAGCCCGAGCCTTTAGTGTTGCTTTGGGAGTTGGATTTAAGTGAGTTTGATTGATTGGAAAAGATTGCTTTGGTTGGGTCTCGAAGGAGGAAGCCGGGAAATGGGATTTTGAGGTTTTAAGTGGATAAGGATGGAAAATGGAATTAAAATCCCATTTTTCCCTTTTATTTCCCATTTTCCTTTTTATTTCCCTTTTTTCTTTTATTTTTCGCCAAAATCAATTTTCTCTCTCTCTCTCTCTCTCTCTCTCTCTCTCTCTCTCTCTCCCCGAGCCCCCCACCTAGACCAGCCCTTGGCTCTCCTTTTCTTGCCCGAAAGCGACCCTTGGCTCGCCAGTGACGAGCCCCCGCCTCGTCAGTCGCGCCGTCGCCGAGCTCGTCCGCCAGGTCGCCAGCACGAGCTCGCCTGCCCAGGTCGCGCATCGCAAGCCCCAGCCCCGAGCCGCTCGCAGAGTGTCGCCCAGGCCCTCGTGTCGCCGGATCCGTGTCGCCCAGCCCGTGCTCGCCCCTGTGCCGTGCCTCTCCGAGTCGCGTCCCTGTAGCGCGTCGTCGCGCCCGCGCGCCCTCGCCCCTGCTGCTCGCCCGCGCGTTCGCGCGCCCTACCTGTAAGAACCCGACCCAAAACATGGTCCTAAACCTGGGATCTTACTCAGCATGCAAGTTAAATATGATAACAAGCGGTTTAGAGCTTATATTTAAAAACCTTTCAAAACATATGAGAAGGGGGAGCCCTTAAAACATAACCAACTGTAATTCAGTTTAAACAATCCAACAAAGTAAAACATCCTGGCCAGTGTTTAATAAAATGTACAATACAATTTAAGCAACGTTTTAAACAATGTTCTCCTAGGAATCCTGTCCATCTACATGCTGAATAAACAATGCAATAATAAAAGACAGAGTGCCGGCGGTTCCCCATGATCAATCGGCTCCCTCCGCTAGCCCTCCCGGTGTTGTCCCAAGTTACCCGAAAGATAAATAAGGGTGAGTATAAACATACTCGGTAAGAATCCCCAACCGGGTACAATACGATACATCAGTCATCTAGCACCTCAATATGCAAGCAAACAACTATCAACACGCATCATAACTCAACGAGCTCATAAAACAAGATCTCGAAACATCTAAGTCTCTTACTTCCAGAATCATCGGAAGTCTCCTACTTCCGCCAAATGATTGGTTCTCATAACCAATCCCGGGACATCTCCGAGGGTCTTTCTCCCTCGGCCAATTGATCGACTCAAAAACCGATCCCAAAGATGTCCGACACCCTCGAGGGTCTTTCTCCTCGACCATATGATCGCCTCAAAAGCCAATCCCAATGGGTGTCCTCAAGGGCCTCTTACCCTCGCTAACAATCTGGACTATCGGAGAGTACCCGCATGATCGGCTCTAAACCGGAAGGAACCGTGTACTCACGAACATTAGCCCGGGAGCTCTCCGAACCGGCGACTAACGCGTGTCTTGCGCGCACCGCATGCTCTTCTCGCAACCGGCGTAAATGCGGGGCCTAAGGGCAAAACTACGCGGGCAGTACGCATGCCTAAGACTCGAAAACGGTGTCACCGAACACGCGAGTGCGAGGCCCTCGGCACTCATCTGCAGCTGTACCACCGACACGAAGCTAAGAACCGCCAAGGCGGGCTTGCACCGCTGGCGGGGTTCCGCTCTAGCGAGCTACAAACTAGGCTTATGCCGATGTGGTAGCTACATCCACATCGGTTTGCCGCCGGGAAGCAATGTCGTTATGCTTCGCTCTACTCCCGACCGGTGGGGACAAAGTACGTTATGTCCGCTCTCGGCCTCTGGATGATGACAAACCCTACTACTCTATCCAAGAATACCGAGTAAATCAATGATTCCCGGCTAGCAAGCAATGACCGACATCAATCACGTTTACCTAGCATGATATTACAACTTAAACAGAATCACAAGCATGCCGGAAGAACAAACCTAGCATGGCACTAACATGTAAAATCAACAAACATGCTAGCAAGAGATCAAACAAAGCTACCTATCACTATCATGCTCATAACAATCAAGAAACATACAAGGCACAATCGAGACATATCGCAGGTCCACACAACCACGGTAGAAAATCCTTACCGGGACAAGCGAGAAAATAATCATAACTCAACCAAGCGATCCTCGAGCCTCTAATCGAACCCAAACAACCTAAACATAAAATAAAGCGGCCCAAATCAAATCCCTAAACAAAGAGCCAACAAAATCGGGGCCCAACGAAGAAAAGACTGGGAAAATACCATCCGAGAAGCCACAAGGCTCGGGCCAACCAAAGACACAACAGCAGGCCGGGCGCCGGGCACAAAGCTGGGCACAGGCACGCGCGAGGCGCGGCGCGCCGGCGCAGCACGCGCGCAGCGGCGAAGCGGCGCGCCGCGCAGCACGCGCGCGGCGGGACGGCAAAAAGCGCGCAGGCGAGGGCTCGAGCTCGGCGGGCGGCGACACACACAGCGCGGCTTGACAGAGGATGGGCACGGCGCGCGCTGCGGGCGACGCGACGCGACGGGCTCGGGGCGCTCGGGAAGGCACGACGACCTCTGAGGGGGCGACTTCGACGGAGACGACACAGGCGATGCCGATCGGGCTCGGCGCGACCAAGGCGAGGCGACGCGATCGGGCGCTGGGGTGGCTCGGCGACGGCGCGCGCATGGGTGACTGGGCGGCTGGAGGAGCGAGGGCGCGGCTAGAAAGTCGACGGACGATGCAACGCATCTCGCGCACTGGGCTTGGCGATGCAGGCGTCCCGTGCGGCGAGGGTGTGGTGCGGCTAGGGCATGGGTCGGGTGGCTAGGGCATGGCCGGGTTTTCTTGGTGAGGTCGGCTAGGAGAGAGAGAGAGAGAGAGAGAGAGAGAGAGAGAGAGAGAGAGAGAGATTGCAAAACAAGGGGAAAGGGACTTTCTTGATTTTTCTTCCCTTTTTCTAATTTAAACAAGCCTTAAAGTCCTTAAATCCCATTTCCCGCTTCCTCCTTCGAGACCCTACTGTGAGCAACCTTTTCCAAACAATAACTCTCACTTAAACAAACTCCCAAAACATCTCTAAGGGCCTCAGGCTCGAATCCCAAAGGAAACACCCAAACAACGATCACTTTGCCCAAAACCCAAATCACAACCGAACTCCCAAACGAGTACCCCAAACATCTCGGGACTCATGCACCACCAACATACAAGCCTCAACAAAGCGCGGGAGCTTCCTCGAAGCCCCGAAAATCCACAAATCCCGCCCCGGGAGCAAAAAGACCAAAATACCCCTAAGGGTCAAAATAGCTCTAACGGCCCAACCGAACCACTCGAATCAACTCAAGCACCTCGAGAACTGGAATAGAAAATCGGGCGTTACAATACTCCCTCCTTTTAAGACTTTCGTCCTCGAAAGTCCTAAAACAAAACACTCTATAAAAACTCCACCGATTCTTATCCAATCGAACTTCTCGGCTAAAACAACACTAGCCCTTCTCTCGATAACCAAACCCTCTTGGGTTCTCAAAGGCTCAAGCCACGATGCTCTCCATCGCACACAAACTATCTCAACAAAGAGACGAAGAACACAAAACTTGCATCGCTTTGAAAGGATCGGGGCAAAGCTAACCACCGCTCCAATCCGCTCAAGGATCTCAAAAGCCCTACAAACTTGGGGCTCAAACAAAACCCCACTAAACCAACACGGAACACCTCTCAACGGTGTTACTCTCAAAGAAAGCGCAGATCGGGCACAAGCTCCAAAACTCAACGCCACGCACCGGCGTAACTTCTCCGAATGCCCACAACCGATAACAAAATCGCCTCAACACAACGCCAAGTGGCCAAACAATCAACCTCTCGGGTTCCGAAAACCAAACGGCCTACTCTTTCTTCACAAGAGACCAACCACAAGGCTTGCCTAAAGCCTTAACGAAAAACAATCGAACCACCAACCGGGCGATTGATCCAAAAGGCAAACTTTTCCCACTAGCACAAGCTGAAACTTCACCACGACCAACCCTAAATGGCCAAAAACCAGTGCACAGAGGCTCCATTCGGCCAAGCCAACAACTGGAGCCTCACAACGGTAGAACACAAACTTTTCCATGCAAACCTACTAGCAATCGGCCAAAAAGAACATGCCAGTGCAAGGAAACACCCAACATTCCTCTCATGGAAAATCTCGGCGAAGAAGGACCAAACCCTCACGGGGCTACCAAAGAACACACAACGGCTTTGAGGAAAATGCGGCCCAAAGGCTAACCAACCAATGCCACGGAACCTCTGTGCCAACACACTCAATCGAGGCTCACTATTCCCCAATCACTAAAGCTCAACAACTAGAAACAAAGCCCGAGAAGGCCTTGCTCAAAGAAAAACTTAACTCAAGCTCAACTCTTAAATCAATGGCCACCGCTCTTGCGGGGACAAACAACTTTTCGCTTGCTAACAACACAATGCGGGGACCCTCTCATTGGGCTAACCAACTGCGCTTACTCGATCAACTACACAACTCAGAGCTACGCCCTCCTCCTCAACAGAACGATTTCCCGAAGCAAAACTCTAAAGGGCGCCGAACATCACACACGCTCGCGACTTGCTCAAACCCAAGGGCAACATCAACCAACTCTCTTGGAAGCAACACCTGCTGGAAACTCAACCGATTGGACCACCAATCCGTAACTAGCCGAACTTACTCAACCACCGAGGGAGGAATCAACTCCCAAAACAACCGGACTAGGAACGAATCCTCGTGGCAACGTCCTCCTGCTCGAACCGAGCAAGCTCTTGAAACATCAAGAGAACCAAATCTTGGTCAACACCAAGCACCAACTAACCTCCAAAACCAAACAAGCACTAGCTTGCTAGATCGCCAAATCTGCAAGCAACTCACCCAAGGAACACCGCTCAGGTCTAACTGAGCTCTGGAGAGGCTCTTCACAACTAGAGATCCTCTCGATCACCCTCCGACACACACGGTCGACAACGATCTAACAAACAACCGGCTCACGCGGGCACAACCCTCTCCAAAGATCTCAACTACGCCGCCAACTCCAACTTGGAAACCAAGGGAACCGGAACGCTACAGGGGCGCCATCCTCCTACTCAAAGCAACAACCTCAACATACCTTCTCGCTCAAGGTAAGGATCCGAATGCGCCTTTCTTAGCCAAAACGATCGAAATCATGCGCGGCTTGCCACTCTCGCTCTTGATCGGTTCCAATCAAGTCTAACCAGGGCAAGGACCAACTAGCAAAACTTGCTTAACCAACAAAATTTCAAGAACGAAAGCACGACATCCTTACAAACCAAAGCTAGGCACTTGCCAAGAACTAAAGCCTTGACACCTCAAAGATCGAGCACTGGCTCCTCAACACGAACCTCTCGTGGTTTTCCAAACATAAACCACGGAACGAGCTACGCAAAAGTGCACCGGGTGTACACTCCAACTTGATCTCTTAAGATCCAAAGCCAACAAGGGCTCTCACACAGGGCAACTTTTGCCTCCAAACAGAGCCACAACAAACAAGGGAGCAACAAGAGTTCAAACCCACTCGGGCCAACTCACCACGAAAAGCCACATTGGCCAACTTACTCTTACAAGCGCAAAACCACACCAAGCTAACATTCCTCAAACAATGTGCTCACTAAACGCGCTCCGATCAGCCATCCAACTCATGGCTCTATCATCGGATCAACCACGCATCCACGATGCCAACACTAACCATACTAGGGCAACTCAAAGGGTAGCCGAATCATGCTACCATCAAGCCGGCTCACAGTGCTCACAACACAGCGCGAGAACTCGAACGCGCTAGCTCTTAACAAACCTATAGCATCCTTCACACCCAACTCTGAGAGATCTGAACAGGCTCCTACTTTCCCTCGAAAACCTCAAACTTGTAGTCCTCTCGACTACCACCGAGCTAGATCTCTTAAGCAACCCAAACAGTGCAACCTCGGGAAAAGGGTACAAGACAAGCGGGGATGCTATACTGCAGGCGACCATGGAACCACCTGCACCAAAAGTGCCAACCGCCTAAAACTAGGCCTCCTCTCAAAGCTTGGTGCCAACAGCACTACATCCTTTACAACACAAATCAGCCTCAAACGAGCTTTATGCCCCTCTCGAGAATAGGGAAAGTCACTCTCCAAGTGACGGGGCAATGGCACTCAAAGACAGAGTCCAAACACTCGAGCAAAAAGCCTAATCTCTCTGCATCTCGACCAACAGACTTGCCACGGCCTACTCCCCGCATCCCACTCGATGCTCAACAAAAGCTCAGCCAACTCCCTCGGTGGCAACAACTAGTTCCACACTCGGAACATCCAAATAAAAGAGGGTTCCACTCTACTAGCCCGCCGAAATCCACGGATGGATAAAACCCCGGCAAGCAAACTCCACACTACACCACAGCTACGAGGGTACAAAGAGAATCGGGCCGCAAAACAACAAAGAGGCTTGCAAGGGGGCACAGATGTCTCTACATCCGCCTCAAGCCACTAACACGGCAACTTGCCAATCAATCGGGCGATCGGTGGAGACTCGCTAGTCCACCTCTCTCAAGGGACTACCACCACCAATCGCGGAATCAACAAAGACGGAACGGTACACCTCGGCCTCAACAGCAATGGACATCCCAACACACGGATGCTAAACTCAAACTCAGCCAACCGCTTTACTACTAGCGAGGGGACTTTCTAATACATCAAGCTCTCTGAGCATCCACTTGCCAAATCGGGCGGCTCCATCAACGCCAACAAACTCAATCGCATAAACTCGCTGATCAAGCCCTCCCGGAACCTCCGGCTACGAGAGCTCTTTGGGGAAAATGCTGAAACAAACTCTGTCACCGGGCTATCCATGCCCGGACTCCTCGCTTCGCTGCTTACAAATCGCGCTGGTCTTTGCTCTCGATAGCTAAAGACACGCCATCAAATCTCACATGGTGGAGCACACTCGCCAAGGAGTCATACTCGAGGCGTGCTAGCCTCTACCCCTCCTCTAGGCAACTCAATCGCCAGGGCCAACTCGCCAAAGGGATAAACAACCCCGGGCGCGGCCTCAACATCAACAAGATCACCCAACTCCTTGGTCGGACATGCCAAGCGTCCCGCTCCTCTAAGTGCAATCAACATATCGGCGATCGCACAAGGCACCTCCACCCTCTCACTAGGGAGAAAACAACAATCGGGCCACAAATGGCCTGCGGGAGTCTAATCTCTCTCCTCCTCTCGAGTGCGATCGACACACACACGGCGATCCGCACAAAGCAACAAAACCGCCCACACGGGGGCTCTCACCGCTCATCAAACTACTCGCATCATGAAAAGTTGGCATGATGGCTCTCTAAGCCCAAACCAACAACGAGTCGTAACTCCTTCGTCTCCGCTCCACAACTCTACACATGCATAAAAGCTAGAAGAAAAGTATTGTAAATTCTTACCCCTTAACTTAATTGAACTCGGACAAACCAAGCGGCCGTGGAGTGCCGATGATCATGGGAACAACAACCTACAAAGCGAGTTTAGTCTACGGAATCTATGACTCGTGCTCGATACCAATCTGTAAGAACCCGACCCAAAACATGGTCCTAAACACGGGATCTTACTCAAAGATGCAAGTTAAATATGATAACAAGCGGTTTAGAGCTTATATTTAAAAACCTTTCAAAACATATGAGAAGAGGAGCCCTTAAAACATAACCAATCAGAATTCAGTTTAAAACAATCCAACAAAGTAAAACATCCTCGGCCGAGTGTTTAATAAAATGTACAATACAATTTAAGCAACGTTTTAAACAATGTTCTCCTAGGACTCTGTCCATCTACATGCTGAATAAACAATGCAATAATAAAAGACAGAGTGCCGGGCGGTTCCCCATGATCAATCGCCTCCTCCGCTAGCCCTCCCGGTGTTGTCCCAAGTTACCGAAAGATAAATAAGGGTGAGTATAAACATACTCGGTAAGAATCCCCAACCGTACAATACGATACATCACCATCTAGCACCTCAATATGCAAGCAAATGCGACTATCAACACAGATCATAACTCAACGAGCTCATAAAACAAGATCTGAAACATCTAAGTCTCTTACTTCCGGAATCATCGAAGTCTCCTACTTCCGCCTAATGATTGGTTCTCATAACCAATCCCGGGACATCTCCGAGGGTCTTTCTCCTCGGCCAATTGATCACTCAAAAACCGATCCCAAAGATGTCCGACACCCTCGAGGTCTTTCTCCCTCGACCATATGATCACCTCAAAAGCCAATCCCAATGGGTGTCCTCAAGGGCCTCTTACCCTCGCTAACAATCTGGACTATCGGGAGAGTACCCGCGATCGCTCTAAATCGGGAAGGAACCGTGTACTCACGAACATTAGCCCGGGAGCTCTCCGAACCGGCGACTAACGCGTGTGCGCGCACACCGCATGCTCTTCTTCTCGCAACCGCGTAAATGCGGGGGCCTAAGGGCAAACTACGCGGGCCGTGCACGCATGCCTAAGACTCGGAAACGGTGTCACCGAACACGAGAGTGCGAGGCCCTCGGCACTCATCTGTGCGGCACACGTACCACCACGAAGCTAAGAACCGCCAAGGCGGGCTTGCACCGCTTGGCGTGGTTCCGCTCTAGCAGCTACAAACTAGGCTTATGCCGATGTGGTAGCTACATCCACGTCGGCCGCCGGGGAAGCAATGTACGTTATGCTTCGCTCTACTCCCGACCGGTGGGGACAAAGTACGTTATGTCCGCTCTCACCTCTAGATGATGACAAACCCTACTACTCTATCCAAGAATACCGAGTAAATCAATGATTCCCGCTAGCAAGCAATGACCGACATCAATCACGTTTACCTAGCATGATATTACAACTTAAACAGAATCACAAGCATGCCGGAAGAACAAACCTAGCATGGCACTAACATGTAAAATCAACAAACATGCTAGCAAGAGATCAAACAAAGCTACCTATCACTATCATGCTCATAACAATCAAAGAAACATACAAGGCACAATCGAGACATATCGCAGGTCCACACAACCACGGTAAGAAATCTTTACCGGGACAAGCGAAAATAATCATAACTCAACCAAGCGATCCTCGAGCCTCTAATCGAACCCAAACAACCTAAACATAAAATAAAGCAAATGCCCAAATCAAATCCCTAAACAAAGAGACCAACAAAATCGGGGCTCAACGAAGAAAAGACTCTGGAAAAATACCATCCGAGAAGCCACAAGGCTCGGGCCAACCAAACACAACAGTGCGGTGGCGGGGGCAGGCGGCTGCCGCAGGCACAGGCGCAGCGCGCGAGGCGCTGGCGCAGCACAGCGCGCGCTGGCAGCGGCGCAAAGCGCACGGAGGCGAGGGCTCGAGCTCGGGGGCGACGACACACGGCGCGGCTTGACATAGGACGGCGCACGGGCGCGCGCGTGGGGCGACGCGACGCGACGGGCTCGGGGGCGCTCGGGAAGGCACGACGACCTACATGGGCGAGCGACTCGGCACGGAGACGGCCTAGGCGATGCCGATCTGGGCTCGGCGCGACCAAGGCGAGGGCGACGCGATCGGGCGCTGGGGTGGCTCGGCACGGCGCGGCATGGGTGACCTGGGCGGCCTGGAGCGAGGGCGCGGCTAGGGCTGGACGATGCAACGCATCTGGGCGCACCTGGGCTGGGCGATGCAGGGCGTCTGGTGCGGCGAGGGTGTGGTGCGGCTAGGGCATGGCTGGGTGGCTAGGGCATGGCTGGGTTTTCTTGGTGAGGTCGGCTAGAGAGAGAGAGAGAGAGAGAGAGAGAGAGAGAGAGAGAGAGAGAGAGAGAGATTGCAAAACAAGGGGAAAGGGACTTTCTTGATTTTTCTTCCCTTTTTCCTAATTTAAACAAGCCTTAAAGTCCTTAAATCCCATTTCCCGGCTTCTTCCTTCGAGACCCGGCTGAAGCAACCTTTTCCAAACAATAACTCTCACTTAAACAAACTCCCAAAACATCTCTAAGGGCCTGGGCTCGAATCCCAAAGGAAACACCCAAACAACGATCACTTTGCCCAAAACCCAAATCACAACCGAACTCCCAAACGAGTACCCCAAACATCTCGGGACTCAGCACCACCAACATACAAGCCTCAACAAAGCGCAGAGCTGCCTCGAAGCCCCGAAAATCCACAAATCCCCGCCCGGGGAGCAAAAGACCAAAATACCCCTAAGGGTCAAAATAGACTCTAACGGCCCAACCAAACCATCAATACAACCGGAAGCACCTCGAGAACTGGAATAGAAAATCGGGCCGTTACACTAATGCCGTGTGTCGTCGCCCCCAGTAGCCGAGCAGCGCCCCTGCCGCGTCTGTCTGCGCCCATCACCGCCTAGCCTGCGGCAAAATGGCTCGTTCGAGTGTCGATCGCGCGCTCGTGAGTTGCTCCCGAGCCGAGCCCTATTTATTTTAGTGTATTTAGGGCTATTTTATGATTATTGATGTTTTTGCTTGGCTCGTTTTAGGTTGCTCGGGTTCGATCGCAGTTATTTTTTTGTGTGTTGTTGCCTTCCGACCAGGTAAGGATTTCTTACCGGAGTTGTGTGGGCCCTACGATATTGTCATGATTTTGCCTTGCTTGTTTGCTGACTGTTATGAGCATGATAATAATAGAGCAGCTTTGATTGATTTCTGCTAGCATGTTTGCTTGATATTACATGTTAGTGCCATGCTAGGTTTGTTCTCGGCAAGATGCTTGTGATTCCCGCTAAGCTCGTAGTATCATGCTAGGTAGTGTGATTGATGTCGGTCTTTGCTTGCTAGCCAGGAATCATTGCTTTTTACTCTGTACTCTTAGATAGAGTTGTAGGGTTTGTCATCATCCAGAGGCTGAGCGGACATAACGTACTTTGTCCCAATAGCTCAGGTCGGGAGTAAAGTGTGCGAAGCATAACGTATCTTGCTACCCCGCCCGACCAGCCGGTTATGGAATTAGCTACTCACTTCGGCATAGCCTAGTTGTAGCCTGCTAGAGCGGAACCCTGCCAACAGTGTAAGCCTGCCTTGGCCGGTTCTTAGCTTCAGGTCGGTGGACCAGGCTGCACAGATGAGCGCCGAGGGCCTCGCGCTACTGTGATCAGTGACACCGCTTCCGAGTCTTAGGCATGCGTACCTGGCCCGCGTAGTTTGCCCTTAGGCCCACGCATTTATGCCGGTTGCAGAAGAGCATGCGGTGTGCGCGCACACGCGTTAGTTGCCGGTTCGGAGAGCTCCCCCGGGCTAATGTTCGTGAGTACACCATTCCTTCCGTTAGAGCCTGACTTCGGGTACTCTCCCGTAAGTCCAGATTAGCAAGGGTAAGATGCCGTTGAGGACATCCTTGGGATCAGTTTTTGAGCTAATCAACTGGCTGAGGGAGAAAGACCCTCAGAGATTTCACAGGATTGGTTAGGATAACCAATCATTAGGCCGGAAGTAGGAGACTTCCGAGGACTCCAGATCTTGTTTTATGAGCTCGTTGAGCCATGATCTGTGTTGGTAGCTGTTTGCTTGCATGCTTTGGTTCTAGATGATTGATTATATCGTATTGTACCCCGGTTGGGGATTTTTACTGAGTAATTCGTTACTCACCCTTACTTATCTTTCAGGAAACCATGGCGCGAGGCAGGATGGCTGGAGGAGGAGCTGTGATCATGGAAAATCTGTTGTTCAACTCTGAGTCTTGTATTTATGTTTTAAATGTCCTCTAAATGCATGTAGTTGGGCACGGAGCCCTAGGTTGTTTTATGAATGTATTTCCGGATTCTAGCATTGTTGTAAATGTTGTAAAGTTGTATGTTTTTAATAAATCTCTGATCAGAGTAAGTTTTGGAAATGTATTTGTCTTGGAACAGGTGCTTGGAAACAGGGACAGGTTTCAAGAATTTTGTATTGACTTTTTAAATGAACTCTTGCCGGTTTTTGGTTTTTACTTAGAATCCGAAACAACCCTATTGCAAATTCTAGTGTTGATTTGTATGCATGCATTGAGGTAAGGGCCCATTTAGAGCCCCATTCGGATCGGGTTTTTACACTAACCCTACCGGTAGGCCCTGCAATCTTGGGTGAGGGTGGCAGACTGTTAAATGCCCCAACGGTCGGGATGATGACTTGGCATCGCCTCGTCCCTGGCAGTCGGCACGTCCTCAGCGTGTTCGGTCGTAGCCCCTGATTGCCACCTGTTAAGGTAAGGGCGGCTTCCTGGTGTAAGCCTACCACGACCCGTTTCCTTAGCCTCAGGTGCGGTGGTTCAGGCTGACATAGTTTACGTGTCCAGGTCTCACACCCCTATGTCAGTGACACCGATCCAAAGAATTAGTTAGGCGTGGTGACTGGACATGGGCAGCTTGCCACTAGACCCGGCACCCCATGGTTCTGCAGTGAGCACGCGGTGCATGCTTACGCTCATTACAAATGTCGACCGAGAGCTCCTCGGGATCTTGAGCGGTGTACCTTTCGTCGGCCGATGAGACAGTGAGGCCGAGACTTGTTTCTCGTATAGGGCGACTTATGTATTGGACTGTGTGGTGATATTATTCCGGACTAAGACCCTGAGTTGGCATCCGAGGCCCAAGTGTGGGCTAAGCTATGTGCTCTATTTTGTGTTTATACTCATAGCTTGCATACATTCATCGAGATGACCATGTATATCGTATTGTACCCCCTGGTTGATTCTTCTTGAGTAATTCGTTACTCACCCTTTTTATTGTGGTTTTTCCACAGGTAACCAAGTTGCGAGACAGGATGGCTGAAGGAGGAGCTGTGATCATGGGGCCCAGTCATCAAACTCTGATTTTGTGTTATGACTCTTTATATTTTGTTTTTCCCCAGAATGCATGTAGACGGGCACGGAGCCCTAGGATGTTTGTAAATGTTTTGTGGATTCCAGCATTATTGTATCTAGACATGTTTTGAATGATTTTAAGAAATCTCTGATCGGAGTATACTCTGGAAATGTTTTTATCTTGGAACAGGTGCTTGGAAACAGGGACAGGTTCCAGGGAAATTGTCTAGTTTTTAAAGGGATTATTTTGAATGTTTTGTTTTAATTGGAATCCGAAATCATGTCTGTTTAATGTCCTTTACTTTGAATGCATGCATTGGGGTAAGGGCCCATTTAGTGCCCCATTCGGGTTGGTCCCTTACACTTATGTTATTGCAGTTTGGAACTTCTTTCCTATTTATGAAATTTATATCCTTAATTTCTTTTTGCATAACTTTACTTCGCTTATCTTATTTACAAGTTATATTTCCTGAATTGGTTAAAAGTTGAGTAGAATCAATTTAGGTATCTGAGAAGAGCCACAGTTGACATATTTGAGAGAATAAGTTGACATCTTGTCTGATTGCCTTAGGTCTTGTTAAGTTAGCACTTACAATTCAAGCATACTTAGAGATAGGAAGCACTAAGGAGCGACGTAAGTAATTCGCAACTTCGAGAGAAGGTGTCTTATTTGAGTCGCCTGCTATTCATTTCCGCGAACGTTAGCTTTTAGAATTCTACATTATTAAATTCTTTAGGACTTGATAACACTTAATCCAAAATTCTCCTTTTACTTCTGTTACCTTGACTCGTACTTCATAGCATTAACCTGTAAACCACAATTCCCTGAGGAGACGACTTTAATTTATACTACAATAAGACTGTGTACACTTGCACCTTATTGGGAAGTCTAACACAATTCGCTTAATCTAGGTAGAGGTTCGCTGAAGCGAACGCAACTATAGTTAACTTGGTCTCACTTTTTTATTGTGTTCAAGATTTTGCAAACAAGTTTTTGGCGCCGTTGCCGGGGAATTGTACGAGTTTATTAGTTATTACAATCCGTCTGGTAGCTTTCGATGGCTAACACGCTGAAACTTTTCTCATAGGTACTTCGGTGTGTATGCACAAGTTATTTACAGTTCTGTTCGATCTCGAGCTGGAAAGGAGCATACATCGTAGGAACAAAGAGAGAAGAGTAGTTATGAATCTCGGCAATCTAGTGGTTGATATCAATGCACAAGAGTTTCTAGTGAGGCAGATGCACAATTAGTTAACCCTATTATAATGACGGATAATAGGGATGGAGTTGTTCGAACATATGCAGCACCTGATGTCGCTTATTTATAGAGAGGGATGATAAGAGCGGATATTGGGGCGCGAGCATTTGAATTCAAGCCAATGATGAATACGTTGTTACAGCAAAAAGCACAATTTCATGGGTTAGCGAACGAAGACCCGCACACTCACCTGAGGGAATTCATGAGTGTGTGTGATTCGTTCATTATTCCAGATGTTGAGTAGGATAAGTTCTGAATCCATTTGTTCCCTTATTCACTGCAAGGAAAAGCGAAAAAATGGTTGGACAATGTGAACGTAGAAAATATTACTTGGGAGGAGTTAGCGAAGCGATTTTTTCTGAAGTATTTTCCACCCCAGAAATTGATGAAACTACGCTGAGACATCATGTCATTTAAACAAGAACTAGGCGAATCCCTTGCAGATGCATGGGATCGATTCAAATCTATTGAAAGGAAGTGTCCACATAGTGGGATACCTTGTTGCGTACAGTTGGAATATTTTTAAGGAGGTTTGACTGAGGCTGCTCAGTTGGTTTTAGACGCTTCAGCAAAGGGGGTTGTTCTATCCAAAGTTTACAATGAAGCAGTAGAGATCATCGAGTATGTAGCTCTAAACACTAGCCAATGGAAGAATGAGGCTCGAGGGTTGGGGCCAGTGAATGATTCAGGAAGCAATCTGCTGCTAAGACAACAGTTGGCAGAAATGCGCGAAATGTTACTTAGTCTTCAAAAGAAGAATGACAAATCAACAGTTTAGAGCATGGAACCTACGTTGGAGTCATGTGTGATGTGCAGCGAAGCACACACATACGAAGATTGCCCTCACAATACCGGTGTAGTGAACTTCGCAGGTGGTCAATCAGCGAACCTACAAAACAACCCGTATTCCAACACTTACTATCCCGGATGGAGGAATCACCCTAACTTTTCATGGAGGGATCAAGGAGGTATTGGATCCACAGGTAATTCTAACTTTCAAAAACAAGTTGGCAATTCGCAAGAATTTCAACCCGCGAATAACCAACAAGGTCAAACTTCCAACTCTTTTCAGAATTCATTTTATCAAAGAAATGTAGGACCTCAACATAATATTCCTCAAATTCCTAACAATGCTATGGAGAATATGTTGAAAGAATTCATGCAGAGCCGGCAAGCAGCAGTTAGGAATTTAGAAGTGCAGATGGGGCAACTAGCAACTGAAATTAGACAAAGACCTGTGGGGAAATTGCCCTCAGATATCAAGCCAACTCGAAGAGAAGGGAAAGAACAAGTGAAGGTAATTACGACTAATATGTTTTTGTTCACACAGGCGAACGTTGACACACAAGAGAGTCATATGGAAGAAGTGCATCAGTTCAGTTCAAGAGATGATGTGAGGAAAGTGTGGAAATCGTGGAATTAGGACTTAAACAACCTGTGCAAAATGAAGAAGTGGTGCCTATTAACTTTGTTCCTCCACCGCCACCCTTTCCTCAACGGCTCAAGAAGAAGCAGAATGGCGAGCAATATGAGAAGTTCATGGACATTTTAAAGAGCATTCACATTAATGTCCCACTAATTGATGCATTACGCCAGATGCCAAACTATGCGAAATTTATGAAAGAAGCCTTATCAAAGAAAGGAAAGTTTGAAGAATTCAAGGTGGGTTCGCTTAACGAGGAATGCAGTGCTCTAGTATCAAGGAGCATTCCAGCGAAGGAAGCTGACCCAGGTGCATTCACAATTCCCATTTCAATTGGTGGTAGACAGTGGGAAAGGCACTATGTGATCTAGAGGCAAGCATTAACCTGATGTCGTTATCGGTGTACAAACAATTAGGCCTAGAACAAGCTCAACCCACCACGATGACAATTCAGCTTGCGGATAGGTCAAGTGTGCATCTAGAAGGGAAAATCGAGGACGTCTTAGTTCAGGTAAACCAGCTAATTTTTCCTGCTGATTTTATAATTTTAAATTATGATGCAGATAAGGATGTCCCCATTATTTTGGGTCGACCATTTCTAAAGGAGCGTACACTTGTGGACGTTTACGAGGGAACCATAACACTGAGAATGAATAGCAAAGAAATAAAGTTCAAAATTTGCAATTCAATGAAATGCCCCGCCGAAAGCGAAAAGTGTTCTACAATGGACACCTTAGACGAAACAATCGATCAAGATGTGATGGAATTCGCTTCAGCGAAGAATGAAAGCGAAGAGAAATTGCCAGAAGAAGAACTTGAGGTATGTGAGTTTTTGAATAACGATTTCAATTCATTGAACTTCATTGATAGGATAAACGCTTCAATGAAACCATCAATCGAGGAGCCACCCACCTGGAACTTAAACCTCTACCGAACCATCTGAAGTATTCATACCTAGGGGCAGGAAATACTTTTCTCATTATGATATCGGTGAAGTTATCTCCCGCGAACGAGAGGTTGTTGATAGAGATGCTTAAACAGCATAAAAGAGTGATCGGGTGGACTCTGGCCGATCTTAAGGAGATCAGCCCATCATTTTGTATGCATAAAATCCAATTAGATGATGACAGATTTAGGTCAGTTGAACATCAGCGAAGACTAAATCCAGCGATGAAGGAGGTGGTTAAGAAGGAGGTTATTAAATGGCTCGATGTGGGCGTCATTTATCCAATCCCAGACAGTAGATGGGTAAGCCCAGTACAATGTATGTCAAAGAAAGGGGGAACCACAGTGGTAAAAAACGAGAACAATGAACTAATACCTACGCGAACAGTGACTGGTTGGTGCGTATGTATGGACTATCGAAAACTAAATGCAGCCACCAAAAAGGATAATTTCCCATTACCATACATTGATCAGATGTTAGAAAGAGTCGCTGGGAAGGAGTATTATTGCTTCTTGGATGGATACTCAGGTTATAATCAAATAACAATTGACCATGAGGATCAGGAAAAGACAACGTTTACATGTCCCTATGGTACATTCGCGTTTCAGCGAATGCCATTCGGATTGTGTAATGCTCTAGCAACCTTTCAGCGATGTATGATGGCAATCTTCTCGGACATGATCGAAAAGAGTGTTGATGTTTTCATGGATGATTTCACAGTGTTCGGTTCATCTTTCACAAGTTGTCTAGAAAATTTGGGTAGAGTATTAGAAAGATGTGAGGAAACAAACTTGGTACTCAATTGGGAAAAGTGCCATTTTATGGTCACCGAAGGAATTGTCTTGGGGCATCGCGTCTCGAAACAAGGTATGAAAGTGGATCGGGAAAAATTGAGGTTATTGAGAGGTTAGAAGAGCCAAGCAGTGTCAAGGGCATTCGAAGTTTCCTTGGTCATGCTAGGTTCTACCGCCGTTTCATAAAGGATTTCTCCAAAGTAGCGAAACCCTTATGTGAGTTGCTAGAGCAGGATCGAGCGTTTATATTTGACAAACGGTGCACATTTTTTAGTTTGAAAGGGGCATTGGTGTCAGCCCCTATTATCACCACTACCAAATGGGATCAACCTTTTTTCTTAATGTGCGATGCTAGCGACTACGCAGTAGAAGCTATGCTAGGACAGAAAAGGGACAAGTTGATTCATCCTGTTTATTATGCAAGTAAAATGATGAATGAGGCATAGAGAAATTACACCACCACTGAGAAGGAGTTTTTAGCAGTGGTGTTTGCACTGGATAAGTTTCACTCCTATTTGCTTGGAGCGAAAGTAACGGTGTTCTCTAATCACGCAGCGATCAAGTACTTGCTCAAAAAGACAGATGAAAAGCCACGATTACTGAGATGGGTATTACTTCTACAAGAGTTTGATGTAGAGATCATTGACAAGAAAGGATGCGAAAACGTAATTGTTGATCATCTTTCGCGAATTGAGAACAAAGGAGCAGAGAACGACAGCGAAATTGAAGAATCCTTCCCTGATGAGAAGTTCTTCAATATAGAGACTGTTGATGATGAAGCTCCATGGTTCGCTGATGTTGCAAATTACTTAGCTAGTGGAGTTATACCTGAGTACTTCAATTATCAGCAACGGAAGCGGTTTTTGCACGATGTTAAGAAATATTTTTGGGATGAACCATACTTGTATAAACAATGTGCTGATAATATCATTCACAGGTGTGTGTGTAACAGCCCAGTTTTCTGTTCCAGTTTTCGAGGTGCCTTCGGGTCAAGATTCGGTTGTTTGGTTGGGTCGTTAGAGCCGTTTTGACCCTTGGGGGTATTTTGGTCTTTTGGCTCCCCGGGCAGGATTTGTGGTTTTTCAGGGCTTCGAGGTCGCTCCTGCCTTTGTCGAGGCTTGTTTGTGGTTGGTTGCGAGTCCCGAGATGTCTGGGCTAGTCGGTTGGATGTTCGGTTGTGATTTCGGCTTTGGCAAAGTGATGGTTGGTTGTGTGCTTCCTTTGGGATTCGAGCCCAGGCCCTTAGTGTTGATTTGGGAGTTGGATTTAAGTGAGTTTTATTTATTGGAAAAGGTCGCTTCAGCCGGGTCTCGAAGGAGGAAGCCGGGAAATGATATTTTAATGTTTTAATTTGGATAAGGATGGAAAATGGAATAAAAATCCCATTTTTCCTTTTATTTCCCATTTTCCCTCTCTCTCTCTCTCTCTCTCTCTCTCTCTCTCTCTCTCTCTCTCTCTCTCTCTCTCTCTCTCTCTCTCTCTCTCTCTCTCCCCAGGCCCCACCTAGCCCGAGCCAGCCCCCCTACTCGCCCAAGCCCCAGCCCGAGCTAGCCCAGCCCCTGCTCGCGTCGCCCAGCCCCTAGGCCGCTCAGCGCGAGTAGCCCCTGCCCAGGTCGCGTCGCGCAGCCCTCGCCCAGGCCGTCCCGTCCGCGTCCTCGTCGCCCAGCTGCGCACTATGCCGAGCCGCGCACAGTGCCGCGTCGCCCAGCTCCGCACAGTGCCGAGCCGTCCCATGCCAGAGCCAGCCCGCCTCGTGCCAGATCGAGCGCCATGTAGCCGTCGCGTCGCGTCGCCCCGCGCGTGCATCCCTGTAGCTCGCCGAGCTCTCGCCCGCGCGCCGTCCTTGTGCCAAGCCGCGCCGCGCGCCGTTGCCCAGCCGAGCTAGCGCCCATCTGCGCCCCTCAGCGCCCAGCTGCTGCCTCGCCCGTGCAGCAGGCTAGTTCGCGTGTCAGCCGCGCCTCGTGAGTTGCTCCCAAGCAGAGCCCTGTTTATTTTATTATATTTAGGCTTGTTTTATGATTATTGATGTGTTTGTTTGGCTCGCTATAGGTTGCTCGGGTTCGATCGCAGTTAGTTTTATTGTGTGTTGTTGCCTTCCGACAAGGTAAGGATTTCTTACCGGAGTTGTGTGGGCCCTGTGATATTTTCATGATATGCCTTGTATGTTTGCTGACAGTTATGAGCATGATAGTAATAGAGCAGCTTTGATTGATTTCTTGCTAGCATGTTTGCTTGATTTTACATGTTAGTGCCATGCTAGGTTTGTTCTACCAGCATGCTTATGATTCCTGCTTAAGTTCGTAGTATCATGCTAGGTAAATGTGATTGATGTCGGTCATTGCTTGCTAGCCAGGAATCATTTTACTCTGTACTCTTAGATAGAGTTGTACGGTTTGTCATCATCCAGAGGCTGGGAGCAGACACAACGTACTTTGTCCCCACCGGTCGGGAGTAGAGCGCGAGAAGCATAACGTACATTGCTTCCCCGGCCGCCGATGTGGATTTAGCTACCACATCGGCGTATGCCTAGTTTGTAGCCTGCTAGAGCGGAACCCTGCCAACGGTGTAAGCCTGCCTTGGCCGGTTCTTAGCTTCAGGTCGGTGGTTCAGGCTGCACAGATGAGTGCCGAGGGCCTCGCACTACTGTGATCTGTGACACCGCTTCCGATTCATAGGCATGCGTACCTGGCCCGCGTAGTTTGTCCTTGGGCCCCCACATTTACGCCGGTTGCAGCAGCATGCGGTGTGAGCGCACACGCATTAGTCGCCGGTTCGGAGAGCTCCCCCGGGCTAATGTTCGTGAGTACACCATTCCTTTCCGTTAGAGCCAGACTACGGGTACTCTCCCGATAGTCCAGATATTAGCAAGGGCAAAGAGGCCCTTGAGGACATCCTTGGGATCAATTTTTGAGCTGAACAATCCCACCGAGTGAAAGAGACCTCGGTGATGTCCCAGGATTGGTTAGGATAACCAATCATTAGGCCGGAAGTAGGAGACTTCTGATGATTCCAGATCTTTCTTTGTAAGCTCGTTGAGCTATGATCTGTGTTGGTAGCTGTTTGCTTGCGTGCTTGGGTACTAGATGACAGATTATATCGTATTGTACCCCGGTTGGGGATTCTTACTGAGTAATTAGTTACTCACCTTTATTTTTGTGGTTTTTCCACAGGTAACCATGGTGCGAGACAGGATGGCTGAAGGAGGAGCTGTGATCATGGAAAACCCGTTGTTCAACTCTGAGTCTTGATTATGTTTTATGTTTTAAATGTCCTCTGAATGCATGTAGTTGGGCACGGAGCCCTAGGGTGTTTTCTGAATGTATTTCAGGATTCTAGCACTATTGTAAAGCTTGTATGTTTTAAATAAATCTCAGATCAGAGTAAGTTTTGTAAATGTATTTGTCTTGGAACAGGTGCTTGGAAACAGGGACAGGTTTTAGGAATTGATGTTGATTTTTAAATGGATGCTTTATGTTTTAGTTTTTACTTAGAATCTGAACACCATGTTGCAAATTTTCTGTAGATTTGAATGCATGCATTGAGGTAACGACCTATTTTAGAACCCCTTTCGGGTTGGGTCGTTACAGTGTGTCACAGAGCGAGGCGAAGGAGATCACTACAGAATGCCATGCTGGGGCATATGCCGGACATTATAGCGGAGCAAAAAGAGCGGTTAAGGTATTTCAAACTGGTTACTTTTGGCCTTCTATTTTTAAAGATGCATATGCTTTCGTTAAAACATGTGACCAATTTCAACGACTGGGTAATATTAATAAAAGGGATGAAAGGCCATTGAAATATATCCTTGAAGTCGAAATTTTTTATGTATGGGGAATTGACTTTATGGGTCCGTTCCTAAATTCACATGGAAATTCATATACATTGGTTGCAGTTGATTATGTATCAAAATGGGTAGAAGCCATTGCTTGTGCGAAAAATGACTCGAAAACTATTATCAAATTTCTGCATAAAAACATTTTCACTCGCTTTGGTACTCCACGCGCTTTAATCAGCGACGGAGGAACTCATTTTATTAACCGTGCTTTGCCTTCAGTGTTGCAGAAGTATAACGTTCGCCACAAAATTGCGACTGCGTTCCATCCGCAGACCAATGGGCAAGCAGAAGTCGCTAATCGCTAGATCAAGCGAATTTTAGAGAAAGTAGTGATTCCTAACAAAAAAGACTGGGCAGTTAAGCTGGATGACGCGCTCTGGGCCTATAGGACAGCTTATAAAACGCCTCTTGGAATGTCACCATTTCGTTTGATATTTGGAAAAGCATGCCATCTACCCTTAGAGTTAGAACATAGAGCTTATTGGGCCACCAAAGAATTAAATGTGGAATGAACATGAATAGGGCCTACAAGGAAACTCCAATTGCTCGAACTTGAAGAATTTAGGGAATTCGAGTATGAAAATGTCAAACTTTACAAGGAAAAAACAAAGCAATGGCATGATGAGCGAATTAAGCCAAAACAGTTTGTACCGGGGCAGAGGGTGTTAGTTTTCAATTCAAGGTTAAAACTATTTTCGGGAAAACTGAAATCTAAGTGGTGTGGGTCTTTTGTAGTGGTGCAGGTACATCAAAATGGAGCTGTGGTGGTGCGGAACGAATCGGATAACTCAAAATTCACGGCCACTGGGCATCGACTCAAACATTATTATGGTGAGGGATCACGAACCGCGGATAACTCAGAATTCACGGCCAATGGGCAAGTTTCATTGACACATGAAACTTAGGAAGGGTAGGGTGCAGCAAACGGTATGTAAGAACCAAATTCTTTTCTTTCGCATGCATTCATGTTTGATTAGCTTGTATATAATTTCCTTTGCTATTTTTGTTTTCTGAAGATTTATCTACTTAGCGTAATGTTTGTTAGCGAATGCGAATAAGATTAAGGGTAGGAATTGATAGTCCGAAAAGATCTTAGGAGTGGGTAAACCGAACCTGACACGTGGATTTTCCATGTTTACCGAATCTAACACGTGTACGGGAGATTAGACGATCTAACGGTGAGAAACTCGCGAGAGGCAAACGACGATTCGAATTCGGGAAGGCGAAGCGTTTGGGGGAGTCCTATAAAAACCCTCGTTCATTTCTTTTCACCTTTTTACGACTCCGAACCTTTCAATCCTCCTTTCTACTCTTGTTTTTCACAGTTGCCCTAATCTATCTCCAAGTCGAAAACAATGTCGAAACTTCCAACCCACCGAACCTTGATGAAGCTTTACACATCCAGAAGACCATCTTGGCCGAGCAGTAAGACGCGAAGGATCGTCAGATTTCTTTTTACCAGTACTTTTCAGTTCGCGATAAAGCGATCCAAAGGTTCTTTGATCAAATAGATGAGGGACCACACCTGCCTGCCTTTCCAAACTAGATTTTACAACGTAGGATATTAGATGGAGAGGAGAGTGATTGAATGAATTTTTTGTTTTTTTTTTCATCTTTTGCACTTTTTGATGTGTGTAGCGAAGGCTTAATCAATATAATACATCTGTTTCAAGTTCTTTTGCAGTTTCTTGTTTCTTCTTGCATCGATGACTTGTTTATAGTTCATTCACAAACCAGCTTGAGTGTACCCTCATCTCACTTATTACCTAATCGTTGTATCATTACATACTCGATCCTTCCTTTCACTTCGCATCTTTAAGTTGCCAATGTTATTTCGCTAAGAGCGAAGTCATAATGTGTTAACTAACGTGCTAATGTTTTTGCTGTAACATGTTTGCATCTGATGCTCTGTGTGGTGATACTCTGGGTGATCACGTCCTCTACAAACGGGTGGTTCGCTTGACGATTTGCACAAATAGGACTTGTGACTTGGTTCGAGAGTCGTGTCGTTCAACCTGTGAGCTTGTTTCATTGGGACAATGTAAATTTCAAGTGGGGGGGGGGGGTGTGCATCAGCGAACCGGCAATTAGTTCGCTAATCCCTTAAAAAAATTATAAAAAAAAAAGTCGAACCCGAAACAAGTTCGAGAAAAAGTGAGAGGCGAAGCGAGTCAAAGGGCTAGAAGCCCAAGTCTGGAGTCTTCCTGTAACAAAAACATCTTCCAGGTTTGTTCCAATATTGCGTACCTATCGTTATTCTTACTATTCGATAGAGGAACAGACTTGTGAAGGATATTAAACGGACCGAGACTCCGTGAACTGTAAAAGGAGAGTATTCGCTTCGGCAAAAGGGAAGTTGCATAAAAAGAAAATATAAAGTAAATTCCAGGCAAAACAGCAAACGGGCACCAACGATCATGATATCGAGAATAGGGTCCCAAGTCTAACCTGTCAGAATTCGATAGAGAACACCCCTGCGAACTGGAATTCGCGATCGCTGCAGAACTAACCGCATCGGCAAATGTGCAACAGGTAACGTGAATTCTTTATCCATGTTGTTCATATATTATGATTTGGCTATGAGCATTAACAATTGATAGTTTCTGAGATGAGGAAAGTGAGGATAGAGAACAATTGGATTACGCGAGACGCGTAATAGTTCAAGTGTGGGGGTGTGCTAACTCCTTGAGCAATTGGGGAGTTATTGGTCAAGAAGAATAACCAAGAAATATACCAAGTCAAGTTCTAGTAAATCGCGGTCCAACATAAGCGACAGCGAGAAGGGCGAACATAATTGCATACGATTTTTCTAACGATTCTTGTGTTGAGCATGTCGCAAACAGCGAACGCGAAAAGCGATTGGGGGCTGGACGAAACTTGGGGGAATTAGACAACTGGGTGAACACCAAGGAAACGGCCAAACCACGATCACACGTTCAAGCGGAAAATACGGACAACTGATAGATTATGGGGGGACTGCGGAAAATACAGAGGTCGCGACAAAGCCTTTAAAAGCCAAGGGAGATCGAGGTTGAAGGTAGTTGATTTTCGAGAGGAACAAACGGGGATCATATGGAGATCAGGCCCAAGAGTGAGCGAGAGCTCCCATAAGTTAAAAGACCCATATCAAGTCTGCGTGTTGAACCAAGCTATCTTCAGTGGTTAACTCATTCTAGTCTTTATTGTATTCACATTCATTAATTCAAGCATTGTGTTATCGTTTCTTATGTTATTGTAGTTTGGAATTTCTTTCCTATTTATGAAATTTATATCCTTCATTTCTTTTCGCATAACTTTACTTCGCTTATCTTATATACAAGTTATATTTCGTGAATTGGTTAAAAGTTGAGTAGACACAATTTAGGTACCTGAGAAGAGCCACAGTTGACATATTTGAGAGAATAATTTGACATCTTGTCTGACTGCCTTAGGTCTTGTTAAGTTAGCACTTACAATTCACACGTACTTAGAGATAGGAAGCACTAAGGAGCGACGTAAGTAATTCGCCACTTCGAGAGAAGGTGTCTTATTTGAGTCGCCTGCTATTCATTTCCGCGAACGTTAGCTTTTAGAATTCTGCATTATTAAATTCTTTTGGACTTGATAACACTTAATCCAAAATTCTCCTTTTACTTCTATTACCTTGACTCGTACTTCATAGTATTAACCTGTAAACCACAATTCCCTGAGGAGATGACTTTAATTTATACTACGACAAGACTGTGTACACTTGCACCTTATTGGGAAGTCTAACACAATTCGCTTAATCTAGGTAGAGGTTCGCTGAAGCGAACGCAACTGTAGTTAACTTGGTCTCACTTTTTGATTGTGTTAACGATTTCGCAAACAGTATTTGTAAAAGAACTCCCATAACTGTTTTTTTTTTTTGTTATATCAATAATTTTTTTTTGTTATATCAGTAATCTTTTATGTTACTAATAGGCATCATATATTATGTAATAGCGTGTATTATTACGATACTTAAAATAAAACACATGGATGATTATAAGGAGACTATTTATGGATAATAGTCCTTTGAATTTGACAAATAACCAAAAAGATAACCACCGTAACCAATTAACTAAAAGTCCTAACAAAACTCAACAGTTACGGCCACTTCATTTTGTGTATTTATAATTTTTTTTAAAAAAAATTTATTAAATGAAAATAAAAAATCAAACACGTCGAACCTAACAGTTAGAATTTAGTGGAGCATTCCAAAATCAACCTAATTTACCTTCATGCAAATATGGTCTCAAATTCTCAACCTTTATTGCATGAAAATGCATGAGATTTTTGTTTCACTTTCCCAACACAGAAATTTTGCCCTTCTTCTTCATTTTTAGGGTTTCCATCCCTCTGCATTCTCTTGTTCAAATCTCAATCCAGAATCGTAGCTGAAAAAATGTTCAAGATGGGGTCGAAGGCGATGACTATGGCATTGGTAGCGGCGGTGGTCGTGGCAGCCGGGTGGTTGTTATGTGGAGTTGAGGGTAGGGCACCAGTATTACATAAGGTTGGAGGAGGAAAATATAGTTGGACAACAAATGTTAACTTCACTAATTGGTCAATTCATGAAGAGTTTTATGTTGGCGATTGGCTTTGTAAGTTTTCTTTAGTTCCTCTCTAATCAAATTTATTTTTCTTTTATTTTTCTTCTTTTATGTTTGCATTTTTATGATTGAGAGATGGAAATTTGGAATGGATGGTGGTTCAAAACATTATTATACAAAGACTAACAAGGATTAGGGTGTTGGTTTTGAATTGGTTTGTTTTTAAATAAAGATTAGTTAGAATTAGTCAAATATTTTATGTTTCCCATTTGCAAGGTCAATTTTCATCTAAGCTAATCATGTCTTCATTTGAATTATTTTTAAGTAATAATTATTTTCTAGTTATTACTCCATTTCTGTCATAACCTTTTTAAAAGTTCAATTGGTTTGATGAACTATTTTCCCCACTACGCATGATTAAAAAGATTTGAAGTCAATGAAACCCTTCATCTTGAAAAAGAAAGAAATTTTTTAATTTTGCCCTTATGTATATGGGCTAATTATATATGACAACCAATCAATAAAGTTAGAAAAGAAAATTTGAGCACATCTCAACAATTGAATAGACTATATATCTCTTATACATATTATATTGAACAAAAAATAACTATGCTAAGTTGAAAGTAATATGGTTCTTATGGTGTTTTTTTTTTTTTTGTTCTTCTTAGATTTTGGGTTCGATAAGCATATCTACAACGTGCTCGAAGTGAACAGAACGAGCTACGACAGCTGCAACGACAAGGATTTCATTTTCAACATAACAAAGGGAGGGAGAGATGTGTTCAATCTCACCCAAGCAAAGCCATATTACTTTCTAAGTGGAAGAGGATTTTGCTTTCAAGGAATGAAGGTTGCTGTTTTTGTTAAAGACTCTCCTCCTCTAACTTCTCCCATTTCACCACCCAAAGTTTTCAATCTTTCTCCATCCATACAACCATTATTATTCCCTCTTTCCCTCTTGCTACTCATCATTGCCTTAACCTAATCCCTTATCTTCTAATCATATCATTGTTAGGGTTTAATTGATGATAAATTATGATGATTAGGGTTAGCCTAGCTACCTATAATCATGTAGGGTTTGGATCCTTTAGCTTGTTATGATAGTTAAAGATAATAAAATGAACTAAAAAGTAGGATTTTAAGTTATGTTCATGAATAGGATGAGGATCATTAGATGGTTGAAAGCTTCAACTTTTGACTTGTTATTTAAATGTTTGAGATGGTGAAATAAAAGTGTTTTTTTTAAGTATTTGCTTTTGTTGGAAAAAATATCATGTGTAAAATTTAAATTTATGTATGACGGTTGGTTTAATTTATTGGCCATATGATGTCTAAAATATTTGAAAGAATTGTCTTACATTGAAGAGTTGTCAGTTTTCTTTGTCAAAAAAAAAAAAAGTTGAGTTTTCTAGCCCATGGTTTTGAATGTTGAATTTGATTCGGTACTCGACAACATAAAGGCCGTTTAATACAATTTGGGATACTCTTTATTTAAAAAATAAATAAATAAATAAATAAATAAAGGAAAAATAATCCATTAGGGATAAAAATAAATATTAATTATCCATTGGCTTAATTCGTGCACTAACTAAAATGTTTTAAAACTAGTTTCTTTATCTACTAACTCATGATTTTAGTGCTAGAAACGCACGATTTTAGTGCTACAACTCATGATTGAAAAGAAAATTAAAAAAATTGGTAATAAAAAAATATGTCATAATAATATACACCCATACAAAATATGTGTCTTAAACCTTTTTTAAAAAATTGATCTAGTACGACAAAAAAAGAATTAATTAAAAATTAAAATAAAACTTGATATAGCTTTTTTTGAGTCTGGCTTAGAATTAAAATCCATGCTTTGTTATCAAATATTTTAAGAAATGTGCGGAAGAAACAAACATAATTATAATAAAACAATAAAATATAATAAATATGAAAGTGGATTTAAAAATTAAGACATAACAATATCGTTTTTTGTTTTTTTTTTTTGTTTGTTTTTCATTTTTAGTTTTTGGTTTTTTGTGTTAAAAAATAAAAAGTGTTTGATAATTGATTTTAATTTTATATTTTTAAAAATTAAAAATCAAAAAAACATATTTAACAACTTTTTTATTTTCAAACATCACATTTTATTTTTATTTTTTACTGTTTATTCTTGATTTTTTGCATACTTTTTTTAAAAATAAAAACAAAAACTTGTTTTTAAAAGCCATTTCTTTTAGTTTTTAGAATTTCTTTAATATTTTAAAAATTTTAAAAACAAAAATTAAAATTGATTATCAAACAAATTTGTTTTTAACAAAGTAAAAACAAAATACAAAACCAAAAATGAAATAATGATATCAAACGAGACTTAATATATCTAAAGTGTATTGCACGTGATTATTTCGTTCTATTTTTTTTTATTAAATCTTAATAAGAAAATTAAATATGTTCATGCACAGCAAATAAAAATTTAAAATTTAAAGGAAATCTAATTTAGGAAACTTTTTAAAGTAATCTAGGAAACTTAATCCATACAAAAATTCCTAATATTTATCAGTATGATTATTATTTTATGCATACCAATCAAACACACACACATATATATAATACTTACACTCTTAACTTAATATACATTTCCAAAAAATATTTGACATCAATAATTTTAAACTATCCTAAAAAAAGTCTAATTTTAAATTAAAATATTTAATTTTCTAACAAAAAAATGATAATTAAATTAAATAAAATCCAACAAAAGTTATAAAGTTGTGAGAGATGTATAACATGGTTTTTTGTGTTGAAAGCCAATAAATATATTTCCAAATTTAATGAAACTTGTTTTCTATTTTTTTTTTTCATAAAAACACTAAATAAATAAGACCTTAAATAAAAGAAAGAAATTTTCAATATTAATAAAAGAAACTAAATACACATAAATTAACAAAAAAAGACAAAGTAAAAGAAATAATTATTGACAGAGTGTTAAAAAATATTGATGATAGAAGATTAAGCTACAAAAACTTATCAACTTCACCACTAAATATAAATTCATAAGTTTCTCAAAAATAATATATATAAACTCATAACTTTTAGATTTTTTTTTAGAACAATAAATGTTAGAATTAAATGGGAGACTATGAAAGAAAACTCACCATTTAATATTATTAGTATAATATTTTATTAATTAAACAACAATGTTATAAAATTAAGAAATTATTAGTCAAATGATAAAATTTAATCAATTTGAATTATGCCTAAAACAAATAAAGGGGGATTTGCATGTATATTAAAAAAAACAAAATAATTTCATGTATAGCACAATTCTCAAACTTATTCATTTGTGGCACAAAAGTGATTGAAGTCTATCAGTTGAACTGATTGAAGTCTAAAGTCTATCAGTTGAACTGATAGAAATCTAAAATCCATCAGTTAAATTGATAGAAGTCTAAATAGAAATTTTGGGTAAAATATACTATGAATGAAATTATTTTAAAAAATGGGCTATAATTGTAATGAAGAGCCAAAAATATGCTATGGAGGATAAATTTCCAAAGTATTATTATAAGGGAATTTTGCATGTATATTTAAAAAAAAACAAAATAATTCCATGTATAGCACAATTCCCAAACTTATTCATTTGTGGCACAAAAATGATTGAAGTCTATCAATTTGCATTGTTCAATCACTCAAAATCGATTGAAGTCTATCAATTGAACTGATAGAAGTCTAAAGTCTATCAGTTGAACCGATAGAAGTCTGATGATGTTAGAATAACAATTTTGGGCAAAATGTGCTATGGATAAAATTATTTTAAAAAATGTGCTATGGATGAAATTATTTTAAAAAATATACTATAATTATAATGAAGAGCCAAAAAATATGCTATGGAGGATAAATTCCCAAAAATAAATTTAAATTAATAAATATTAATGTCATGGGAAAAATTTGGAATTGAATTACCAAAAAAATTAAAATAATTATTTTTTAGGCATTACATGCAAGCATTTACCGTGCGTTTAGTAGCAAAAGCTGATCCTATCAAATATATTTTATCTCGACCGATCATCTCAGGGCGTTTGGCTAAATGGGCAATTCTTCTCCAGCAATATGACATTGTTTATGTCCCACAGAAGGCTATGAAAAGACGAGCATTGACAGATTTCTCTAGCAGATCATCATGTCCCCTCAGATTGGAAATTATGTGAAGATTTTCCTGATGAAGAGGTCCTTCTTATCGAAGTTTCGAACCTATAGACTATGTATTTTGACGGCGCAACACGAAGAACTAGAGTAAGTGCAGGTATTGTCTTTATCTCACTTGAGAAGCATATGGTACCCTATAGCTTCACACTAAGTGAACTATGCTCAAATAATGTCGCAGTATATCAAGCTCTATTAATCGGTCTCCAAATGGCCATTCAAATCGGTATAGAGTATATAGAAGTATTTGGTGATTCAAAATTAGTGATAAGCCAAGTTCTACTAGAATACGATACAAAACATGAAGATTTGAAGCCATACTTAACATTTGCTAGACGGTTATTGGAGAAATTTGATAGCGTCATTTTAGAGCACGTCCTAATGTCAGAAAATAAAAAGGCAGATGCCTTGGCAAATTTGGCTACTGTTTTAACAATTTATGATGGCGAAAATATGAGCATAACACTGTGTGAAAAATGGATCATACCACTAGCCAATGACGAATGTCAAGAATCAAATCTAATATCTATCTGTGTGGTTAAAAAAGAAGATTGGCGACAACCTATCATAGATTACCTTCAACATGGGAAGCTTCGTATAGAGCCTCGACGCAAGACAGATGTACGAAGAAGATCTGCTAGTTTCATTCTTTATAAAGAGACTCTTTATCGTCGCTCTTATGAAGGTCTTCTTCTATGATGCTTGGGAAATGACGAATCGAGGAAGGCATTGGAGGAAGCGCACTCTAGCATTTGTGGAGCTCATCAGTCTGGTCCAAAACTTCACTTCCAACTGAAAAGAATGGGGTACCACTGGCCTACCATGGTTCGAGATTCAATGGAGTATGCAAAGAAGTGTGAGACTTGTCAGTTTTCTTGCAAACTTTATACATCAACCACCAGAGCCTCTTCATCCAACTGTTGCCTCATGACCGTTGAAGCTTGGGGACTGGATCTCGTTGGCCCTATAACGCCAAAGTCATCAGCAGGCCATTTTATATTCTGGCTGCAACTGACTACTTTTCAAGGTGGGCAGAAGTAATTCTTCTTAGAGAAGCAAAGAAAGAAAATATTGCAAACTTTATCCAGACACATATAATTTACTGTTATGTCATTCCCCATCGTATTGTGACTGATAACGGAAAAAACATTCTCCAACAACATGATAGATAAGTTGTGTAACGGCCCAGGTTTTCATCCCGGTCTTCCAGGTATGCCCTAGGGGTATTTTGGTAATTTGGTCGGGCCGTCAGGGCCGTTTATGTCTTTTCCAGTTGTTAAAAATTATGGGTTGGACTTAAGTAGGATTTTGATACTTTGTGGATGTATTTGGGCATGGTGAGATGCAAAAGAAAAATTAAGAATTAAAGTGTAGCAGTTGGGTTTCGAACCCAAATGGTCTAGGAGGTTAGTTGTGTGTCGTTGCCGGTTGAGCCTCAAGCTGCTATTGATGCTCTTTCCGCGGCATATCTTGGTTAGCCTTGGGTCTTTGGGGTTTTGGTGCATGTGATTAAATGAAGAGAAAAATAGGTTTTCTTCTCTTTGGGATCTCCAAACTCCATGGCCGCCCAACCCTTTTCCTCAAGCTCCATTGCCGTGATTTTCTTCCCAGTGCCAAGCTTCATCCATCGAGCGTCGTCCCGGCCGAGCAGCAGGTCGCAGCCAGTAGCAGCCCCTATGTCGCGCCAGATGCCCCAGCCAGCAGCAGAGCCTAGCAGCCCAGGCGTTGTCGCAGCCTGTCGCACGCCCAGTAGCGCCGCACTCCCATGGTCGCAGAACATCCGCGCCCCGTCGCGAGCGCCAGAAGCCATCGCCCAGCCGAGCTCGCGCCCGCGTTCGCCCATCTGCGTCTGCTCCCCGCGCCCGCGCGCTCTTGTCTCGCCGCAGCGCGCCTTTCCGCGCGACCAAAGACTCCGTGCCCGGCATGCCCAGTAGCGCATCCTCGCGCCCATCAGCGCCAAGCGGCGCTTAGCGGCGACCCCACCATGCGACTGTCCGTCTGCGCGTCAGCCTTGCCGTGTGAGTTGCTCCCGAGCTGAGCCCTGTTTATTTTATTATATTTAGGCCTATGGATTGTGATAATTATTGTGCTTGTTAGGTTCGTTTTAGCTAGCTCGGGATCGATCGCAGCTTAGGATTCTTGTGTGTAGTTGCCTTCCAGCCAGGTAAGGATTTCTTACTGGAGTTGTGTGGGCCCTGCGATATATTATGTGATTGCTGTTTGTATGCTTGTTTGTGTTTATCAGCATGTTTAGTGATAGATGCTCTGCTCTGAATTCCCGACTGGCATGATTTCTTATATTGTTTCTCATGTTAGTCCATGCTAGTTTGTTCCTTTATGGCATGCTCTGTAACGACCCAGTTTTCTATTCCGGTTTTCAAGGTGCTTCGGGTTCAGATTCAGTGGTTCGGTTGGGCCGTTAGAGCTGTTTTGACCCTTGGGGGTATTTTGGTCTTTTGGCTTACCGGGCAGGATTTGTGGATTTTCAGGGCTTCGAGGCAGCTCCTGCCTTTGTCGAGGTTTGTTTGTTGGTGGCTGCGAGTCTCGAGATGTTTGGGCTATTCGTTTGGAGGTTCGGTTGTGATTTGGGTTTTGGGCAAAGTTATGGTTGTTTGGGTGTTTCCTTTGGGATTCGAGCCCGGGCCCTTAGTGTTGATTTGGGAGGTTGATTTAAGTGAGGTTATTGATTGGAAAAGGTTGCTTCAGTCGGGTCTCGAAGGAGGTAGCCGAGAAATGGGATTTTAAGGATTTTTAAGGGTATTTAAAAATTGGATAAAATGGATATTTGGATAAGGATGGAATTTAAGGATAAAATAAATAAATAAGAGAAAAATCCCCATTTTCCCCATTTTTCCTTTTTTCCCATTTTTTTCCATTTTTCTCCCTTTCTCTCTCCTCAAACCCGAGCCCCCACCCTCACGGCCCAGGCCACCCTTTGGTCGCCCACCCCGAGCCCCCGCCGCCGCCCGGCTCGCCACCCAACCCCTAGCGCCAGTGGCATCGCCCAGCCCCGCGCGTCGCCCGACCCACTGTCTGCCGAGTCTCGTCGCCTAGGCCGTCCCCGCGTCGCCCAACCTCCCCCAGGCCCCGCTTCGCCCAGGTCCGAGCGCCCTGCACTGTGCCAAGCCCGTGCGCCCTGTAGCCGTCGCGTCGCGTCGCCTCGCGCTCGGGTCCCTGTAGCGCTTCGTGTCGCTCACTCCCGCTCGCCGTCCCCTGTGCCGAGCCGCGCTGCATGCCGTCACCCAGCTGAGTCGAGCCGGCGCCCGCGCGCCCTTGCCTCACCCCAGCTCGCCCGCGCGCAGCCTCCGGGCCCGTGCCCTGCGCCCAGCGCCCAGCCTGCCCTGTTGTGTGTTGGTTGGCTCGAGCCTTGTGGCTTCTCGGATGGTATTTCCCGAGTCTTTTCTTTGTTGGGCCCTGATTTGTTGGCTGCTGGTTATGGATTTAATTGGGGTGTTTTATTTATTTGATTTGGGTGCTTTATTTGATGTTTAGGCTGCTCGGGTTCCATCGAAGCTTGTGGGTCGCTTGGTTGATTTGTTGATTTGTAATTGTTTTCTGCTTGTCCCAGGTAAGGATTTCTTACCGTGGTTGTGTGGACCCTGCGATATTATCACGATATGCCTTGTATGCTTGTTTACTGTTATGAGCATGATAGTGATAGGCAGCTTTGATTGATCTCTTGCTAGCATGTTTGCCTGATTGTACATGTTAGTGCCATGCTAGGTTTGTTCTTCCAGCATGCTTATGATTCCTGCTTAAGTTTGTAGTATCATGCTAGGTAAGCGTCTTTGATGTCGGTTATTGCTTGCTAGCCAGGAATCATTTTACTATGTACTCTTAGATAGAGTTGTAGGGTTTTTCATCATCCAGAGGCTGAGAGCGGACATAACGTACTTTGTCCCCACCGGTCGGGAGTAAAGCGAAGCATTGCTTCAGGGGTTGAGAGCAGACATAACGTACTTTGTCTCCACTGGTCGGAAATAGAGCAAAGCATAACGTACCTGGCCCGCTTAGTTTGTCCTTGGGCCCCCACATTTACGCCGGTTGCAGCAGCATGCGGTGTGCGCGCACACGCGTTAGTTGCCGGTTCGGAGAGCTCCCCCGGGCTAATGTTCGTGAGTACACCATTCCTTCCAGTTTAGAGCCAGACTTCGGGTACTCTCCCGTAAGTCCAGATTAGTAGCAAGGGCAAGGAGGCCCTTGAGGACATCCTTGGGATCAGGTTTTGAGCTGAACAATCCCCCGAGTGAAAGATACCTAGGTGATGTCCCAAGATTGGTCAGGGTAACCAATCATTAGGCCAGAAGTAGGAGACTTTCGATGACTCCAGATCTTGTATTGTGAGCTCGTTGAGCTATGATCTGTGTTGATAGCTGTTTGCTTGCATGTTGAGGTGCTAGATGACTGATGTATCGTATTGTAGCCTGGTTGGGGATTCTGTAACGACCCAGGTTTTTCTTCCTGGTCTTCCAGGTATGCCCTAGGGGTAATTTGGTAATTTGGTCGGGCCGTCAGGGTCGTTTGTGTCTTTTCCAGTTACTAAAATTATTGGATGGTTTTATGTAGGTTTTTGGAGGGGTTTGTGGTTTGGTTTGAGCAAGGTTTGATGCAAAAGTAAAAATAAAGGAAATTGTCTTTGCAAATTTGGGGTTTGAACCCGGTCTCTCGGGAAGCTTGTAGAGATGTGTGCCAATTGAGCCATTAGGTGCTCTTGTTGTTCTTTCTGCATCACATCTTAGTTAACCTTGGATTTTGGAGTTTTGGTGCATTTGGTTAAATGAAATAGAATTAGGTTTATTCCATCTTCTTCTCCAAATCTCCTCTTGGCCGCACAAGCTCTCCCTCTCCATAGCCTTTGCCGATTCTTCTTTCCCTTGCATCTCCTTGGGTTCGATCATCATCATTCCGGTAAGTCTTCATCCTCTTCATCTCCTCATTTGGTTTTGATGCTTTGGCCAAGGTAAGATGTAGAGTGTTGTGTGTGTTTGTGTTGATTGCAACCACCGAGAGAAGCGACCATCGTCGCCGCCCCACCGCGCCACCGCGCCCTCGCCAGATCTGTTGAAGCGGCCCTGCCCGCACGCCAAAGCCGGACAGCGAATTTTCGCGCCAGATCCACCGTCGCAGACCTCCCGCGACGCCATCGCTCACGTGTCGCCCGGATCCGTTGAGCGGCCCTCTACCGTCGCACGAGACGCCCGTGATCTGTTGAAGCAGCCTCCCGCACGCCATCGCCGCCGCGATCGTGCGGTCGCGCGCGCCAAAGAAGACGCCAGACGCCAGCGCCGCTTGCCTTTCGCCGAAGCCGCTGCCCGCCCGCCGCCCCGCGTCACGTCGCGCGCGACGCCAGCGCCAGCGCCCGCGCTCGCCCGCGGCTTCGCGCCGCGCGCCGCGCCGCGTCCTGCCGTCGTGCGTGCAGCGCCGCCAGCCTGCCGTGCGCCACTAGCGCGCGCCTGCGCCGCCTGCCTGTGCGCCGCTTGCCAGCAGCTCCAAGCTCGTGTCGCCGTGTGCCGCGTGAGTTCCCGAGCCGAGCTTGCTTTGTTCTTTTGTTGTTTAGACGTTGTAGATGCTTGATTATTATTGGTTTGCTAGGTTCCCGCCGCTAGCTCGGGATTGTTCCGCAGCCTTAGGATTTGTGTGTAGAAGCCTCCCACCAAGGTAAGGATTTCTTACCGGAGTTGTGTGGGCCTCACGTATATTTGTGATTGTTGTTTTGTATGCTGTGTATGATTATTAGCATGTTTAGCCCTAGGTGCTCGCTTCAATTCTGATCGCATGAACTCTTGTATTGTTTCTCATGTTAGCCCATGCTAGGTTGTTCCATTCTGGCATGTTCGATATCTGTTCTTGCTTCGTAGTATCATAATAGGTTCCTTGTATCTCATTGAGCACGTATTGGACCGCATTGATTGAATTGTTATTATTGCTATGGTTTAGAGTTCGTAGTAGGTAGCATCATCCGGGCGGATGCATAACATAACTTGCATCCCCGACGCGAGGGACGTGCGAGATGGTACTCGTCCACGATCCCGTTAGGGTTTAGCTAACCCTAACGGCCGGCCTCGCAATCTTGGGTGAGGTGGCGGTCGTTAAATGCCCCAACGGTCGGGATGATGACTTGGCATTGCCTCGCCCTCGGCGATCGGCACGTCCTCGGCGTGTTCGGCCGTAGCCCTTGATTGCCACTGTTAGGGCAAGGACCGCTTCTGGTGTAAGCTTACCACGACCGGTTCCTTAGCCTCAAAGCGGTGGTACAGCCGACATAGTTCACGTGTCCGTCTCACACCCCTATGTCGGTGACACCAATCCGAGATTTAGTTAGGCATGGTGGATCGAACTCGGCGCTTTGCCACTAGACCCGGCACCCCCGAGTTTGCGGTAGCATGCGGTGCGCTTATGCTCATTACAAAGCCCGGTGGAGAGCTCCTCGGGATCTTGAGCGATGCACCTTTCGTGACGATCGAGATGAAGCCGAGGCCGGGACTTGTTCCCGTATAGCGCGTTTAGTGTGTTGTGGTATTTCCGGACTAAGACCACGAGTTGGCATCCGAGGTCCAAGTGTGGACTTAGCTATGTGCTCCGCTCTGTGTTTGTACTCATAGCTTGCATACATTCTTCTAGATGATCATGTATATCGTATTGTACCCCGGTTGGGGATTCTTACTGGTAATTCGTTACTCACCCTTATTCGTGGTTTTCCACGGTAATCAAGCGGGAGACAGGAGATGGTGAAGGGAAAGCCGTGATCATGGAATCTCTTTGTCATCTCTCGACTATTTTATTTTATCATGACTCTTGACTTTTGTTATTTCCCCTGAATGCATGTAGACGGGCACAGAGCCCCATGATGTTTTCTTACGTTTTATGGATTCCAGCATATTTGTACTTGTGGATTGTTTTAATGGTTTAAATAAATCTCTGATCAGAGTATGCTTTTAGAAATGTATGTTTTGGTTGTTGAATGTTTCTGTTTTTACTTGGAATCCGAAATGTGTTTTTCATAATGTCTTCTATTTTCAATACATGCATTGGGGTAAAGGCCATTTAGAGCCCCTTTTGGGTCGGGTCTTTACAGATTCTTACTGAGTATGTTTATACTCACCCTTATTTATCTTTCTGGTAACTTGGGACAACACCAGGATGGCTAACGGAGGGAGCTGATTGATCATGGAAGCCGCCGGCACTCTGTCATTTATTATTGCATTGTTTATTCAGCATGTAGATGGACAGGAGTCCTAGGGGAACATTGTTTAAAACGTTGTTTAAATTGTATTGTATGTTTTTATAAATACTGGCCAGGTTGTTTTACTTCGTTGGTTTGTTTAAATGTAAATTGTTGGTTATGTTTTAAGGGTTCCCCCTTCTCATATGTTTTGAAAGGTTTTTAAATATGAGCACTAAACCGCTTGTTATCATATTTAACTTGCATGTTGAGTGAGAACCCAGGTTTAGGACCATGTTTTGGGTCGGGTTGCTTACATGCTCGTTATCTGTTCTTGCTTCGTAGTATCATGCTAGGTTCGTTGTATCTGTTGAGCACGTGTTGGATTGTTTGTTGTATCTGTTTATAGGTTTGAGATATGGTAGGTAGCATCATCCGGGCTAGGATGCATAACGTAACTTGCATCCACGGCAGGGACGTACGAGGCAGTACTCCGTCCCTGATCCTCCGTTAGGGTTTAGCTAACCCTAACGGCAGGCCCTGCAATCTTGGGTGAGGGTGACAGACTGTTAAATGCCCCAACGGTCGGGATGATGACATGGCATTGCCTTGTCCCCGGCAGTCGGCACGTCCTCAGCGTGTTCGGCTGTAGCCCTTGATTGCCACCTGTTAGGGCAAGGACCTCTTCCTGGTGTAAGCCTACCACGACCGGTTCCTTAGCCTCAGGTGCGGTGGTTCAGGCTGACATAGTTCACGTGTCCAGGTCTCACACCCCTATGTCAGTGACACCGATCCAGAGATTTAGTTAGGCATGGTGACTGGACCTGGGCAGCTTGCCACTGGACCCCGCACCCTCCATGGTTTGTAGTAGCATGCGGTGCGCACACACGCTCATTACAACGCCGACCGGAGAGCTCCTTGAGATCTTGAGTTCAGTGCACCTTTCGTATCGACAGTAGACAGGTTGAGGCCGAGACTTGTTTTGTCGTATAGGATCGTATTCGTATGGTGGATTTTCCAGAGTAAGACCCTGAGATGGCATCCGAAGTTTATGTGTGGATTTAAGCTATGTGCTCTCTTCTGTGTTTATATTCATAGCTTGCATACCTTTCTGCTAGATGACCATGTATATCGTATTGTACCCCGGTTGGGGATTCTTCTTGAGTAATTCGTTACTCACCCTTATTTTGTGGTTTTCCACAGTAACCAAGGTGCGAGACAGGATGGTCAAGAAGGAGCTGATCATGGAAACCCGTTGTTTCGAACTCTGAGTCTTGTATTTATGTTTTTATGTTTTAAATGTCCTCTGAATGCATGTAGTTGGGCACGGAGCCCTTAGGTTGTTTTCTGGTTGTTGCCCGGATTCTGACACTGATGTAAACCATTTTTTTATTTGAATGTGAATTAAATCTCTTATCAGAGTACGTTTTAAACTGTATTTAGCTTGGAACAGGTGCTTGGAAACAGGGACAGGTTCCAGGACATTTTGTTGTTGTTTTGAATGGATGTTTACTACTTTTTGTTTTAATCAGAATCTGGCACACAACGTTGCATATTATTTTTCTAAGTTTTTAAAGCATGCATTGAGGTAAAGGCCTATTTTAGGACCCCATTCGGGTCGGGTCTTTACAAGTTGTGTGAAAAGTTCCACTTCAAGTAGTTCAAGTCATCCATGTATAACGCATCAGCAAATGGATTGGCAGAAGCATTCGATAAGACATTGTGCAACTTATTGAAGAAAAGAGTCTCCAAGATGAAGAAAGATTGGCAAGAAAGAATTGGTGAAGCATGGTGGGCTTATCGAACTGCACATCGCACGCCTACAGGAGTCACACCATATTCGCTAATCTATGGAGTAGGAGCAATGCTTCCATTAGAAAGAGAAATCCCATCACTTCGAATGGCTATACAAGAAGGTTTAACAGTTGAAGAAAATGTTGCACTGCGCCTTCAAGAGCTAGAAGCATTGTATGAAAGAAGACTTGAAGCTCAACAAGTATTGGAATGTTACCAAGCACGAATGTCTAAAGCTTTTGACAAGAATATCAAGCCTTGTTCGTTTCAAGTTGGTGAACTAGTGCTGGCTGTTAGAAGACCAATCATCACAACACGACATACAGAAAATAAGTTCACGCCTAAATGGGATGGACCCTATATGGTCAAAGAAGTTTACACTCATGAAGCATACAAGATTGTGGATAAGGATGGCTTAAAAATCGGTCCTATCAACGGAAAATTCTTAAAGAAATTTTATGCCTAAATGATGTAATGCTCCTTATCACAAGAGCCTAAACTGCATGATGCTCCTGCCCGCATGAGCTTAAAAAGAAAATGGCAAACAATTTGAACTACGTTATGACTTGATCCCTTCAATACAAGGGTACGTAGGCAACTTAATACAAAATTTTAAGTCTGGTCTTATTTTCTGAAAAAATAAATATTTACAATTTATGAAACGAGACATTCAATGTGAATGTATGCAAGAAGGTTTTGCTTGTGCTATATTCGAGATTCATTCCTCTCAAATTCAACATTCATACCTTATTTCCCCTACAAGTCAGAAGTTTAAGCTTTACCCCTTGCAAGTTCATAGTGGATGTTTCTCACTTCCACCAAGTTTGGGTTTGTTGTTGCACTCTCTAAGTCTGAGGTCATCGCCACTCTCTTTAAGTTTAAGGAAGTCGCCACTCTCTCTAAATTTGAGGTTTTTGTTGCTTTCTCCAAATTCGAGATCGTCGTTGATCTTTCTAAATTCGAGGCCGTCGTCGTTCTCTCTAAATTCGAGACCGTTGTTGATATTTCCAAGTTTGAAGTCATTGTCACTCTCTCGAAATTTAATATTATCATTAATCTCTCCAAATTTGAGATCCTCGTTGATCTTTCAAAGTTTATGTAAAGACCCGACCCAAATGGGGTTCTAAAATAGGCCTTCACCTCAATGCATGCAAATGGAAATACATAAAATGACCCAACCAGGGGTCGAATTGAAAAACTATTCAAACATAAGAGTGGAAAACATTAAAACAAACTAAACATTCATTTACAAAACAGTGACTGATCAGTACTTTTCTTAAAACATAAAAATAGTACAAAACATAAGTTTTCCCTACAGACCAAAAATCCATGTACATGCTGAATTCAAAACAAAACCAAATAAGACGCGACAGAGTGTCAGCAGCATCCATGATCTCCCAGCTACCTCCGCTAGCCGCCTCGGTGCTGTTCTAAGTTACCTGTGGAAAAACCACAAAATAAGGGTGAGTAACGAATTACTCAGTAAGAATCCCCAACCGGGGTACGATACGATGCAATCAATCATCTAGCAACCTAGTACACATGCAAACAGTTATCAACACGGATCTTAGCTCAACGAGCTTAAAGGCAAATCCGGAGTCCTCGGAAGTTTCCTACTTCCGGCCTAATGATTGGTTATCCTAACCAATCCCGGGACATCACCGAGGTCTCTTTCACTCGGGGCATTGATCAGCTCAAAAACTGATCCCAAGGATGGCCTCTTGCCCTTGCTGCAATCTGGACTTACGGGAGAGTACCCGAAGTCTGGCTCTAAACTGGAAGGAATGGTGTACTCACGAACATTAGCCCGGGGGAGCTCTCCGAATCGGCAACTAACGAGTGTGCGCGCACACCGCATGCTGCTGCAACCGGCGTAAATGTGGGGGCCTAAGGACAAACTAAGCAGGCCAGGTATGCATGGCTAAGACTCGGAAGCGGTGTCACTGATCACAGTAGTGCGAGGCCCTCGGCACTCATCTGTGCAGCCTGAATCACCGACCTGAAGCTAAGAACCGGCCAAGGTAGGCTTACACCGTTGGCAGGGTTCCGCTCTAGCGGGCTACAAACTAGGCTTATGCAGATGTGGGTAGCTAAATCCACATCGGCGGTCGGGGGGGGGGGGAAGCAATGTACGTTATGCTGCGCGCACTTTACTCCCGACCAGATGGGGGACAACGTACGTTATGTCCACTCTCAGCCTCTGGATGATGACAAACCCTACTTTACTAACTAAGAGTACAGAGTGAAAGATTCCTGGCTAACATACATAATAGACATCAATCATACATATCCTAGCATGATACTACGAACTTAAGCAGGAATCTCGAGCATGCTGGAAGAACAAACCTAGCATGGCACTAACATGTACAAACAGGCAAACATGCTAGCAAGAATTCAATCACAAGCTGTCTTATCCACTAACATGCTCATAAAAGTAACAGGCATACAAGTCACAATCAAGAAAGCATCGCAGGGTCCACACAACCACGGTAAGGAATCCTTACCTGGAAACAAGCAGAGAATAATAACTATCACGACCGACAAACAACCCTTGAGCCTCAATCAAATCCCGAACAACCTAAGCATTTCCATAAAACACCCAATTTAAATACAAATCAGCAGCCAATCAACTCAGGACCCAAAAAAGGAAAAGGCTCGGGAATTACCCATCGAGAAAACACACGGCTCGGCAATACCAACTCAGCTGGGAAATCGGTCGGCAGCAAAGGGGCCGGCTGGGCACGCTGGCTCTGCAGGGGGGGAGGCTCGCGCGCAGAAGCTAGGCGCTGGGGGCGTGGAGCTGTGCGCGGGCGAGCTACGGTGAGTCAAGGGCTCTCAGGCGCGGGCTCAGCTAGGCGAAAGCGAGCGGCGCTACAGGGACACGAGCGCTGGGACGGGCGACACGACGCACCTGGGCTACAGGGAACGCGCGCGGGGACTCAGCAAGCTACAGGGCTGGTCGACCTGGCGCGGGGTGAGCTGGCGCTGGCCGGGGGTGGCTCGGCACGGTGCGAGCTGGGGCGGACTTGGTCGACGTTGGCACGGGGTGGCTCGGCGTGGTGCGGCTGGCTAGACGAGCAGGGGCGAGTAGGGGGGGCTCGGGCTGGCTAGGCTCGGGTGAGGGTGAGAGAGAGAGAGAGAGAGAGAGAGAAAATGAAAAATAAAACACATGGGGAAATTGGGGATTTTCTTTATTTATTTATTATTTCATACTTATCCAATTTTAAAAAGCCTTAAAATCCATTTAAAATAAATCCCTAAAAATCCCATTTTGGCTTCTTCTTCGAGACCCGGCTGAAGCGATCTTTTCCAATAATGAAACTGACTTAATAAATCACTAAGGCAATGGTTCAAATCCCAAATCTTGACTGGGGAGCAAAAAGACCAAAATACCCCTAAGGGTTAAAATGCTCTAACGGCCCAACTGATTGCCCTAATACTGAACCGAGAGTACCTGGAAAACCAAAATGGAAATCTAGGCCGTTACAATACTCCCTCCTTAAAAGAATTTCGTCCCCGAAAGTCCTAAGACTGGAACAGCTCCGGGTAATGAGTCTTCATCTCATCCTCTAGCTCCCACGTCGCTTCATCTGCCCTCTGATGCCTCCAAAGAACCTTTACCAAGCTTATCTCCCGATTGCGCAAAACCTTGCGCTCACGAGCCACAATCTGAACGGGCTTCTCTTCGAAGGATAATTCATCACTTAACTCTAAGGGCTCATACTCTAGCACATGCGACGGATCTGCCACGTACTGCCTCATCATCGAAACGTGGAACACATTATGCACCGCTGCCAAAGACGGAGGCAAGGCTAACCGATAGGCCACTGGTCCGATTCGCTCAAGGATCTCAAAAGGCCCTACAAACCTGGGGCTCAATTTGCCTCGCTTCCCAAACCTTAACAAACCACGCATTGGTGCTACCTTCAGAAAAACATGTTGACCAACCTCAAACTCCAAATCTCTACGCCTCACATCGGCGTAACTTTTCTGCCTACTTTGTGCTGTCAACATGCGAGCCCTGATCTTCTGCACTGCGTCGTTCTTCATCTGAAGTAACTAGGGTCCCAGAACCTGTCTATCACCAACCTCCTCCCAAAATACTGGGATCTATGTTTGCGATCAGCGTTTCTTTCTCCAAGCTCGAGGTTATTATCACTCTCTCTAAGTTTTCCTCACTAAAGTTGATCTCTTCCACAAGTCGCATCGTAAAGGTTGATCTTTGTAGCCGCATCAGCGAGGTTGAACTCAAAAGATACATTGTCAAGGTTGAATTCTAATAAGACATCATCAAAATTAAACTCTATATTTACAATGTCAAGGTTGAACTTCAAAAGTTGCATCGCCAAAGTTGATTTGTTAAGACACCTTTTATACAAGTTGTAACTAGGGGCATTGAACTTGCAAATGGAAAAAGTTATAGCTAGAGATTGGAATTAAAAAAAGAACGACATGTTTGCTGTTGTAAAGGCCCAGTTTTCCATTACGGTTTCCCAAGTAAGTTCGGTTGTGTTTCCGGTTGTTCAGTTGAGCCGTTAGGGCTGTTTAGGTCTTTTGCTGAACTTGGAGAATTATTACATTTGCAGGTTCCTGGTTCCGGGCGTGTTTAGAGAGGTTCGGTGGCCGTGGTTTAAAAAGAGTAAATAAAAAGAAAAAGGGTGTTCGAGCTTGGGCTCGAACCTGAGGTGTTCTTGTGGAAGCCGGATGCAAGCAGAAAGCTCGTTCCAGTTGAGCTGTTGTGACGAACCCGACCCAAAACATGGTCCTAAACTGGGGTTCTCACTCAGCATGCAAGTTAAATATGATAACAAGCGGTTTAGTGCTCATATTTAAAAACCTTTCAAAACATATGAGAAGGGGGAACCCTTAAAATATAACCAACAATTTTCATTTAAACATAATCAACAAGTAAAACAACCTGACCAGTGTTTATAAAACATACAATACAATTTAAACAACTTTTTAAACAATGTTCCCCTAGGACTCGTGTCCATCTACATGTTGAATAAACAATGCAATAATAAATGACAGAGTGCCGGCAGCTCCCATGATCAATCAGCTCCCTCCGCTAGCCATCCTGGTGCTGTCCCAAGTTACTTGAAAGATAAATAAGGGTGAGTATAAACATACTCAGTAAGAATCCCCAACCGGGGTACAATACGATACATCAGTCATCTAGCACCTCATCATGCAAGCAAACAGCTATCAACACAGATCATAGCTCAACGAGCTCATAATGCAAGATCTGGAGCCATCGGAAGTCTCCTACTTCCGGCCTAATGATTGGTTACCCTGACCAATCTTGGGACATCACCGAGGTATCTTTCACTCGGGGGATTGTTCAGCTCAAAAACTGATCCCAAGGATGTCCTCAAGGGCCTCTTGCCCTTGCTACTAATCTGGACTTACGGGAGAGTACTCGAAGTCTGGCTCTAAACTGGAAGGAATGGTGCACTCACAAACATTAGCCCGGGGAAGCTCTCCGAACCGGCAACTAACGCGTGTGCGAGCACACCGCATGCTGCTGCAACCGGCGTAAATGCGGGGGCCTAAGGGCAAACTACGCAGGCCAGGTACGCATGCCTATGACTCGGAAGCGGTGTCACTGATCACAGTAGCGCGAGGCCCTCGACTTTCATCTGTGCAACCTGAACCACCGACCTGAAGCTAAGAACCGGCCAAGGTAGGCTTACACCGTTGGCAGGGTTTCGCTCTAGCAGGCTACAAACTAGGCTTATGCCGATGTGGGTAGCTAAATAGACATCGGCGGGTCGGGGGGGGGGGGGAAGCAAGATACATTATGCTGCGCACACTTTACTCCCGATCAGTGGGGACAAAGTACGTTATGTCCGCTTTCGACCTGCGGATGATGACAAACCCTACAACTCTATCTAAGAGTACAGAGCAAATAAATGATTCCTGGCTAGCAAGCAATGACCGACATCAATCACATTTACCTAGCATGATACTACAAACTTAAAGCAGGAATCATAAGCATGCTAGAAGAACAAACCTAGCATGGCACTAACATGTAAAATCAGGCAAACATGCTAGCAAGAGATCAAACATAGTTGCCCTATCAATATCATGCCCATAACAATCAGCAAGCAAACAAGGCACAATCATGATATATCGCAGGGTCCACACAACCACGGTAAGAAATCCTTACCCGGAACAAGCAGAAAACAATAATTAATCACAAATCAACCAAGCAATCCTCGAGCCTCTAATCGAACCCGAACAGCCTAAACATTCAAATAAAACACCCCAAATAAATCAATAACCAGCAGCCAACAAATTAGGGCCCAACGAAGAAAAGACTCGGGAAATACCATCCGAGAAGCCACAAGGCTCAGGCCAAGCCAACACAGCTGGGCAGGCTGTCGGCAGCACAGAAGCTGGCTGGGCGCAGGGCACGGGCGTTGGCGCATGCGCAGGGGCGCTGGGGCGCGGAGGCTTCGCGCGGGCGAGCTGAGGCGAGGCAAGGGCGCGGGCTCGAGCTCGGCTGGGCGACAACGCGTGGCTCGACTCGGCACAGGAAACGGCGCGCGGGCGCAAGCTCGACAAATTCTGAGGGCGCGCGGGCAACGCGACGCGACGAGCTCTGAGGCGCTCGGTGCACGACATCAGTCGCGGGGCTGGGCGACGCGCATCGCGGCGCGCTCGGCCTGATCCGCGCACCGGGCGACACGGGACGGTGAGGCGGGATTGGGCGAGCAGGGACTTGGCTCGGCGCGACCTGGGCGGCTAGGGCTCGGGCTGGCTCGGGCTTGGGCGAGCTGGGCGGCCAAATTCGGGCGACCAAGGGGATGGCTCGGGCTGGGAGGGGAGAGAAAGGGGAAAAAAAGAGAAAAAGGGAAAATGGGAAAAATAAAAGGAAAATGGGATTTTATCCGATAAATCCATCCTTATCCATTTTTTATCCAAATTTTCCAATTTCTAAAATAAGCCTGAAAATCCTTAAATCCCATTTCCCGGCTTCCTCCTTCGAGACCAGACTGAAGCAACCTTCTTCCAATGAATAAATCTCACTTAAATCAACCTCCCAAATCAACACTAAGGGCCCGGCTCGAATCCCAAGGGAAACACCCAAACAACCATAACTTTGCCCAAAACCCAAATCACAACCGAACTCCCAAACGAATAGCCCAAACATCTCGGGACTCGCAGCCACCAACAAACAAACCTCGACAAAGGCAGGAGCGTCCTCGAAGCCCTGAAAATCCACAAATCCTTCCCAGGGAACAAAAAGACCAAAATACCCCTAAGGGTCAAAATAGCTCTAACGGCCCAACCGAACAACTGAATCTGAACCGGAAGCACCTCGAGATCCGGAATAGAAAACTGGGTCGTTACAATACTCCCTCCTTTTAAGACTTTCGTCCTCGAAAGTCCTAAGACGAAACAGCTCTAGGAAATCTCCACTGATTCCTAGCCAACTGAACTTCTCGGCTAAGACAACACTAGCCCTCTTCGAGAACCAAACCCTCTTGGGTTCTCAAAGGCTCAAAGCCACAAAGCTATCCACTCTACCACAGACTATCTCAACATCGAGACGAGGAACACAAAATGCACCTCTGCCAAAGATGGGGCAAAGCTAACCACTGCTCTGATCCGTTCAAGGATCTCAAAAGGCCCTACAAACCAGGGGCTCAATCTAAACCCTGCTAATCCAACACTGAACACCTCTCTACGGTGTTACTCTCAGCAAACTCACAGACTGGGCACAAGCTCCAAAACTCAACGCCACGCATTGGCATAACTTCTCTGAATGCCCACAGCTGTTAACAAACAGCCTCAACACTATGCCATGCTGGCCAAACAACTAAACCTCCCAGGTTCCAAAAACTAAACAGCCTACTCTTACTTCACAAGAGACCAGCGAACCACAAAGCTTGCCTACAGCCTTAATAAAAAACAATCGAACCACCAACTGGCGATTGATCCTAAAGGCAAACTTTTCCAACTAGCACAAGCTAAAACTTCAGCTACGGCCAACCCTAAATGGCCAAAACCAGGCACAGGCTCCACTCGGCCAAGCCAACAAACTGGAGCCTCTCAACGGCCGAACGCAAACTTTTCCATGCAAACCTACTAGCAACTGGCCAAAGAGAACATTGCCAGGCAAGGAAACAACCAACATTCCTCTCATGCAAAATCTGGGGTAGCAAGGACCAAACCATCACGCAGTCACTAGCAACACAACACCTTGAGGATAGCAACTCAAGGGTTTAACCAACCAATGCCTCGGCACCTCTGTGCCAACTCACTCAACTGTGGCTCAGCTAAAATGCCAACTGCGAATGCACAACAACAAGGACAAAGCCCGAGAAAGGCTTGCTCAGCAAAAACTCAAACCAAACTCATAACGAGCAAAGCTCGCCTCCAAGCTACCACTCAACTCTTAAGTCCATCTGGCTACTCAAAGGACTTCCTCCTTTTAGCTTAGGCCTATCTCATCTTGCGACTAGAAACTCCACACTCGGAACATCGCAAGGAATACGAACTGACGAGGCTATCTCCAAAGATAATACTCGAGGCTGGCATCCATGGTGCAACTCAACCACCATGGAAACTAGGGGGGGGGGGAAACTTCAATCCCCAAAGAACCAACAACTTTCCAGCAAAAGCTCAACTCTTAAACTGGCTGGCCTCCGCCCTTGCGGGGACAAACAACTTTTCGCTTGCTAACAACACAATGCAGGGACCCTCTCGCTGGGCTAACCACTACGCTACTCTGATCAACTACACAAATCAGGAGCTACGCTGACTCCTTCTAAACAGGAACGATTTCCCAGCAAGCAAACTCTGAAGGGCAGCGAACTTCACACACGCTCGCTGACTAGCTCAAACCTAAGGGCAACAACAACCAACTCTCTTGGAAGCAACACCCAAGGGAATTCTCAACTGATTGAACCACCAACCCAGAACTAGCAGAACTTACTCAACCACTGAGGGAGGGGTCAACTCCCAAAACTTCCTGACTAGGAACAAGTCCTCAGGGCAACGCCCTCTTGCTCGAACCGAGCTAGCTCTTGAAACAACAAGAGACCCAAATCTTGGTCAACACCAAGCTCCAACTAGCCACCACACCGGAACCAATCCGGACTCTACTCCAAACAAGCACTAGCTTGCTAGACTACCAAGTCTGCAAGCAACTCACCCAAGGAACACTGCCTGGGTCTGACTGAGCTCTGGAGAGGCTCTCCACAACCTAGGGATCCTCCGATCACCCTCCGACACACACGGTCGTCAAACGATCTAACAGACAATCGGCTACACGGGCACAACCCTCTCCAGCATCTCAACTACGCTGGCCAACTCCAACTCTTGAAAACCAAGAGGACCGGAAACGCTACAGAATGCGTCATCCTCCTACTCAAAGCATGAGCCACAACATACCTTCTGCCCAAGGTAAGGATCCGAACAGCTCTCTTAGCCATGACGATCAGAAACTGCGCGCGCTTTGCTACCACCGCTCTTGTTCGGTTCCAATCAACTCTAACTGAAGCTAAGGTCATGAGGACCCGACCCAAGAAACGGTCTCTAACCTAAGGTCCATACTTAGCATGCATGATTAAGAATATAAACATCATTCAGAGTCGGAAGTTTAAAACTTTGCAATAAACACTTTTAAAAACAAAGTCATGTTTTCAATTAAATAAAACAGGTAAATGACTGATCAATACTTTCTTAAAACAATTCAAAGGAAAACGGTACGAGAACATAAAATAGTTTGAGTGCTTTTTCCTAGGGACCCAAGTCCCACTACATGCTAAATCATTAAGGAAAAACATTTAAAGAAAACGTGCGACCCAGAGTCAGCTATCCATGATCATCGAGCCGCTTCTTCCTAGCCATCCAGCCTCTGTCCCAAGTTACCTGGTGGAAAGCCACAGAAAATAAGGGTGAGCAACAAGTTACTCAGTAAGAATCCCCAATCGGGGTACAATACGAAATCATCTCATTTAGCACATGGACAAGCAACCATACAAAGACTTAGAGCAGAAACGGTTGGTTAGGCTATGGGTTATTTCTAGGGCGAGCCTATTCAAGGGATCCCATCAACAGTCACTCCTAGGTCCTACGCTTGGATGCCCTTCGGCCTTACACAATCTAGGACTCAGTGATGCCCAGTGGGGCCTTACACACTTAGGACACAGTGATGCCCAGTGGGGCCTTACACACTTAGGATACAGTGATGCCCAGTGGAGCCTTACACACTTAGGATGCCCATCGGGCCTTACACCTTCAGTATCGGTGATGCCCAGTCGGCCTTACACACCTAGGATGCCCATAGGGCCTTACACCTCCAGAATCAGTGATGCCCAAAGGGCCCTTACACACCTAGGATGCCCATAGGGCCTTACACCTCCGAGACCGGTGATGCCCAAAGGCCTTACACACTTAGGATGCCCATAGGGCCTTACACCTCCAGATGTCCATCGGGTCTTGCCCGAGCGGGACCCCCAACTAGTTACCTCTACGGCCCTCTAAACTTTACATTACACATCTAACCGTAACTTGGATCTAGCAGCATACAATAGGCAGCATGGTTCTATCAAGGTATGAAAGCCTAACATGGAACTATCGGGATGTAAACGTGTCACGAACATGAATCAAAAGAAAACATGAAACCTATCACTAGAAACTCATATAATTACTGATGTCATCGCGTGCTATCAACTATTCGCGGGTCCACACAACCCCGGTAAGAATCCTTACACGGAAATAAGTGGAGGTTGATTATCCCGAATCAAATAACGACCCTCGAGCTTTTAAGCGAACTCGAGCAACCTAAACAAGTAATAAAACATCCTAATTAATAAACAGCATCTAAAAGCAGGAAGTCCAAAGGGTGGAGGCTCGGGAATTTACCCACCGAGAAGGCACTCATCTCGGCAAGCGGCAAAGCGGGATGTAGCGCTAGTAGCGCAGAGGCGCTGGCGCGCAAGATCAAGCGCACTGCGCGCAGGCAGGGACGAGCGCAGCGCAGCTGGCGGGCGGATGGATGTGGACGAGCGGCACGGCACGCAGACGCGGGCGGCGGTGCGGTCTGAGCGTCTTGGGCGCGACGGCGCTGGGGTGGTGTCGTGCTTGGGCGCGGAGGCGGCTACACGGCCGGTGCGCTGGGCGACCTGGTGCGGAGTGGAGGCTGGGCGCGCGGTGGTGGCGAGCCGCTCGCCGACGCGATCTGGGCTGGCGGTGGCTCGGTGCGGTGCGGCAGTGGTCAGCAGGGCGTGCGATGTCGTGGGGCGAAGCAGCAGGGCGTTTGGCGGTGGCGTGGGCGAGGCACGGCGGCGGTGTGGGGCGGAGCACGGCGGCGGTGTGGGGCGGCTTGGGCGAGGGTGAAGGAGAAGGCTAGGGTTTTGGGTTCTTTCTTTTTTTTCCTTATTTTCTCTTTCCTTTCTCTTTAAATATAATTCCCTTCCTTAACTTAAATAGACTTGGGAATCTCATATGACCTTCCCAAGACTCCCTTTCGAGCCCCAGCTGACGCGTTTATTTTCCTTATTTAAACCCAAGCTTCCAACCCCTTTTTAGGCCAAGGGTTCGAGTCCTTCCAACAGCTCCTCCCAAACTAAAAATATAAAAGGAAACCTTATTTTACATTTAGCTAAAAACCGGGCATTACAATACTCCTCCTTAGAAGACTTCCGTCCCGGAAGTCATTGCTCCCTAAAACAACTCTAAGGTAACTCCTCCTCATCTCCCCTTCCAACTCCCAAGTAGCTTCCTCAACTCCCTGATTTCGCCACTGCACTTTCACTAGGTAAATGGCCCGGTTCCTCAAAACCTTTTTCTCAAATGCTAGGATCCTTATGGGTTTCTCCTCAAAGCTCAGGTCATGGTTCAACTGTAAGGGCTCAAAATCTATGACGTGCGAAGGATCCGCCACATCTTGGCGGAGCATCGAAACGTGGAACACACTATGCCGCTGCAGCCCAAGGGCGGCGGCGGTGCTAACCGATAGGCCACAATCCCAATCCTCTCAAGGACCTCGAAAGGTCCAACAAACCTTGGGCTCAGTTTCCCCTTTTTTCCGAACCTCAGGACCCCTCGCATCGAAGCTACCTTGAGGAAAACATGCTGGCCAACCTCAAACTCCAACTCCCTACGCCTAACATCGGCGTAGCTCTTCCTGCTTTGCTTTGGGCGGTCAAGCATCTGAGCTTTGATTTTCTGGATGACCTCATTGGTCACCGGAGCAACTCGGGCCTAACACTGCCGGTCACCATCTTCTTCCCGTAAGTAGGGGATCTGCAGCGCTTACCATACAACGCCTCAAACGGCGCCATCCAATGGTCGATCAAAAAGCGTTATTGTAGGCAAACTCCATCAAGTACAAATCTTCGTCCCAACTACTGGGAAATCCAACACGCAGGCTCGCAACATATCCTCTAAGATCCGATTTACCCGCCACCGGTCAGCCATCGGTCTGCGTGGGTGGAAGGTTGTCTTTAGCTTTTGCACTCTGTGCCCAAACACACTGAAGGGCCTTCCAAAACCGTGATGTAAAACGGGAATCCCGGTCGGAGATAATTTTAACTGCACTCTGTGGTACCTCACTATCTCGCTCAAGGAACAATTGTGCCCATTTGCTCCACGGTGTAGTTTATCCCGCCGAAATGAAATGGGCACACTTAGTCAACCTATCAACGACCACCCAAATCTGTGCATATCCTCTAGGAGTCCCGGGCAAACCCGAGATAAAATCCATGGTGATCTCCTCCCACTTCCACTTTGTGGCACCCCGAGCGGTTGCAACAAACTCTGCTGGCTTCTGCTGGGCGCCTTCACTGTTGACAGTGAGACACCGACTAACGAATCGGGCAATCTCCTCTTCATCCCCATCCACCAAAAAGTCTGTTTAAGATCTTGGTACATCTTGTTACCCCCTCAGGTGCCAAGAAAAGGCGAGGTGTGAGCCTCGGTCAATAACTCTGTCACGAACACCGGCATCGGGCCGAACACACAGTAGACCTTTATATCTCGCACCCCATCTGCAAGTATCACGAAGTCGAAGTCACCGTCAGCTGAACCCTCTCATACAAACTTTTTAACTTAGGATCTTTCACCGGGTGTCGATAATCCTTTGCCTTATCGGAGGTTTGGATGGTTAATCGAGCTACTACAGCGGTAACATCCCCTAACAACAACACTGCTATTTCCGCCCTCTCGAGATCCTTCCCGATGATACTCTTGGGGTTTGCCAATGTTGCCGATGCGAGGTCTTTCTACTTAGTGCATCAGCCACAACATTTGCTTTTCGGGGTGATACAAGATCTCACAGATCGTAATCCTTCACGAGCTCCAACCACCTCCTCTGCCTCATGTTCAGTCCTTCGAGTGAAGAAATACTTGAGGCTTTGGTGATCCGAGAAAATCGAATCTTCTCCCCATACAAGTAGTGCCTCCAAATCTTAAGTGCAAAGACGCATCGCGCCAACTCCATATCATGAGTCGGGTAATTCGCTCGTCGCGGTTTCAATCTGCACGAAGCGTGCGCTATCACCTTACCGTGTTGCATCGTAACGCATCCCAAACCAAACTTGCTGGCATCATCAGTACACCACGAAACCCCCGTTCCCTCGGGACCGCCAACACCGGCAGACGTCAAACGCTCTTTAGCTTAGCAAAACTCTCATCGCACTTCCTATCCCAAACGAAATCAACACCCTTCCTCGTCAATCGAGTAAGCGGGGCGGCTATAGCTGCAAAATTTTGAACGAAGCGTCGGTAATATCCGGCCAGACCCAGGAAGTTACGAATCTCCGTCACCGTCGTCGGTCTGGCCCACGAACTAACGGCCTCTACCTTCGAAGGGTCTCTGACCACTCCTCCTTAGACACAACGTGTCCCGGAAATGCTACCTCCTCGAGCCAAAGTCACACTTTGAGAACTTCGCGTAGAGCTTGTTCTCGCGCAAGGCTGCCAAAATCTGCCTTAGGTGCGAGGCATGGTCCTCCTTAGACTTAGAGTACACAAGAATGTCATCAATGAACACGATGACAAAGCGGTCCAAGAACGCCTTGAACACTCTGTCCATCATGTCCATGAATGCAGCTGGGGCGTTTGTCAGTCCGAAAGACATGACTACGAACTCATAATGCCCATACCTTGACCTGAACGCTGTCTTGGGAATATCTGCATCCCGAATCCTCAACTGGTGGTAGCCCGACCTCAAGTCAATCTTTGAAAACACACGAGCTCCCTGGAGCTGGTCAAACAGGTCATCGATACGAGGCAGCGGGTACTTGTTCTTAATGGTTACCTTGTTCAGTTCCCTGTAATCAATGCATAGACGCATCGAGCCATCCTTTTTCTTAACAAACAGCACGGGTGCTCCCCACGAGGACACACTCGGCCTAATAAATCCTCTGTCAAGCATCTCCCGCAGTTGTTCTTTTAACTCTTTCAGCTCTGCTGGCGCCATGCGATAAGGAGCTTTCGAGATAGGGCGAGTCCCCGGCTCAAGCTCTATTGAGAAGTCCACCTCCCTCTTCGGCGGCAGGCCAGGCAACTCTTCGGGAAAAACATCTGCAAACTCTTGCACTATGGGCACCTGCTCGACAGATAGTGGGTCACGGTTCTCCCCAGTCAACTTAGCTAAGAAACCCCAAGCTCCTCGGGCTAACAAACGGTGAGCTTTAACTGCCGAAATCACCGGCGGACACACCCCACTCTGGGTGCCTCGAAATTTAAAGGTAGGCCTACCTGGCGGCCTGAACACCACCTCCTTACAACGACAGTCAATCATAGCGTGGTTATCAGCTAACCAATCCATGTCGAGGATCACATCAAAACCGCTCATAGCTAGCACAATGAGGGTAACCTGCAGGGTCTGGTCGGATATCTGTACCCGACCGTCCCTTACCTTCTGGCTAGCCAGCATACTAGTTCCCGAGGGAGTAGCGACAGACAACTCAAAACCTAGAGGCTCTAAATTCATGCAAGCCATTTCAAAGCCAAAGCAATGAGAAACAAACGAATGGGTGGAACTGAATCAAACAACACAAAGGCGAGGTGATCAAGAACTAAGAGCGCACCGCCATCGCGGTCCGGCTCTCTCGACCTCTGGCGAGTCGTAGCATATACTCTTCCTCGCTCTTTGAGCTGGCCGTGCCACCACCGCTTTGCGGGTGCGATCACCGGCCCGATGCCCTTCCTTTCCACAGTTGAAACAAGCTCTAGGGTTACCACCACGGGGTCCCCAATGCTTTTTCCCGCAGGATCTACAATACGGTGGCGGCCTCCCTACGCCTCTGTTGGTGAGGCCGATCACGATTCTGATCTCGATCTTGGTCTCTGCCATGATAAGAACCACAGGGTCGCTGGCGCCCCGGACATTGCTCCTGAGTCAAACTTGCGCTTCGGCCCGAGTACACCTGGGGCCTTAGACACTCTGGCACTAACAACTGCTCCGAGGATACTTCCCATCATAAATCGTTGCGGTATCTTGCCTTGGCAAAAGATTCAGGGGCTGTGCCCTAACATCCCGAGACACTCCTGTCTCAAACCCGCACAAAAACTTCCGATCTTGATTCCGGTAGAAATCAACTGTGGCGCGAAGTATCCATACTCTGAGAACTTCTTCTCGTACACCTCGATCGAGTCAGACCCCTGCTTAAGGTTTGAAAACAGCTCAATCATCTTCTCTTGGGCTTCTTCGCTGATAAATTTTGCCTTAAACTCAGCCTTGAAGAACTCCCAGGTGGCAGGTGGAGATCCGGCCGGTCTCTCACTTAAGGTGGAATCCCACCACCACTTAGCATACCCGCTAATCGTGAGTCGCACATCGAGCTCGCTGCACCTCAGGACACTCCATTACCATAAACGTATATTCTAACTCAGCAATCCACGTGGCAGCTACCAATGGTTCCCCAGGGGCGCTAAACTTCTCCGGCTTCCATTTCACAAAATCCCTCAGCCACTTGCCTAGATCCTCAGCACCTTCTGCCAGAACGGCCTCATTCACAATTGGCTCCTGTGGAGCTGGCGGTGCTGGTGGCACTGCAGTCCTCTGCTGAACCATCTCGGTCAGCTGCCGTATCTGAACGCGGGACTCCTCCCTCTGCGCAGCTAACAAAGCTTGCGTTTCAGCTCTCTGCTCGGCCCTGCCCTCGGTCGGCTAGCAACCCAACCACAAGAGCCCTCATAGACTCCACAAAAGCGCCTCCCTGTGCGGCATCTCGAGACTCGCTTGCTTGCCCTACACCCTCTCCGGGCAACACAGTTGAAGGGCCTGATGGTGGCCTAACCTCAGCATCAGCTTGGGACGAGGTCCCCCCGGTGTCAGAATCGATACGAATGCCCTGGGTGGTCGGCCTCGAGCCTCCCTGCCCTCTACGAGTGACTGGCATACCGAAAATCTACAGCCAAACCAACAATGGGTCAGAACCTGTCTTTCCTGCTCTACAACAACAAGTCATGTACATGCAAGGTGCAACCGGTATTGTAATTTCTTAACCCTTAACTTTAAACTTACGGACATACCTGATGGCTGGCGGAGCGCTGATGATCATGGAAAACAACCTACAACTGCAGGTCAGTCTACAGAACCTATAACTCTGGGCTCTGATACCAACTGTAAGGACCCGACCCAAGAAACGGTCTCTAACCTAAGGTCCATACTTAGCATGCATGATTAAGAATATAAACATCATTCAGAGTCGGAAGTTTAAAACTTTGCAATAAACACTTTTAAAAACAAAGTCATGTTTTCAATTAAATAAAACAGGTAAATGACTGATCAATACTTTCTTAAAACAATTCAAAGGAAAACGGTACGAGAACATAAAATAGTTTGAGTGCTTTTTCCTAGGGACCCAAGTCCCACTACATGCTAAATCATTAAGGAAAAACATTTAAAGAAAACGTGCGACCCAGAGTCAGCTATCCATGATCATCGAGCCGCTTCTTCCTAGCCATCCAAATTCTCCGTCCCCAAGTTACCCGGTGGAAAGCCACGAAAAATAAGGGTGAGCAACAAGTTACTCAAGAAGAATCCCCAATCGGGTACAATACGAAATCATCTCATTTAGCACATGGACAAGCAACCATACAAAGACTTAGAGCAGAAACGGTTGGTTAGGCTATGGGTTATTTCTAGGGCGAGCCTATTCAAGGGCTCCCATCAACAGTCACTCCTAGGTCCTACGCTTGGATGCCCTTCGGCCTTACACAATCTAGGACTCAGTGATGCCCAGTGGGGCCTTACACACTTAGGACACAGTGATGCCCAGTGGGGCCTTACACACTTAGGATACAAATGATGCCCAAAGTGGGGCCTTACACACTTAGGATGCCCATCGGGCCTTACACCTTCAGTATCGGTGATGCCCAGTCGGCCTTACACACCTAGGATGCCCATAGGGCCTTACACCTCCAGAATCAGTGATGCCCAGTGGGCCTTACACACCTAGGATGCCCATAGGGCCTTACACCTCCAGAATCAGTGATGCCCAGTGGGCCTTACACACTTAGGATGCCCATAGGGCCTTACACCTCCAGATGTCCATCGGGTCTTGCCCGAGCGGGACCCCCAACTAGTTACCTCTACGGCCCTCTAAACTTTAAATTACACATCTAACCGTAACTTGGATCTAGCAGCATACAATAGGCAGCATGGTTCTATCAAGATATGAAAGCCTAACATGGAACTATCGGGATGTAAACGTGTCACGAACATGAATCAAAAGAAAACATGAAACCTATCACTAGAAACTCATATAATTACAGTAATCAGCGTGCTATCAACTATTCGCAGGGTCCACACAACCCCGGGTAAGAATCCTTACCTGGAAATAAGTGGAGGTTGATTATCCCGAATCAAATAACGACCCTCGAGCTTTTAAGCGAACTCGAGCAACCTAAACAAGTAATAAAACATCCTAATTAATAAACAAAGATCTAAAAGCGGGGAAGTCCAAAGGGTGGAGGCTCGGGAATTTACCCACCGAGAAGGCACTCGTCTCGCAGCAAGCGGCAGGGACAGTGCCGCTAGGCGCAGGGCGCTGCGCGCTGACTGGCGCTTCTCGGGCGCTCTTTGGGCGCTGGCCGCGCGCGGGGAGACGAGCGCAGCGCCGCTGGCCGGCGGATGTGGACGAGCGCGCACGCAGACGCAGACGCGGGCGGTGCGGTCACGAGCGTCTGCGGCAGCGCGACGGCGCTGGGGTAGTGTCGTCTTGGCGGCGCGAAGGCGGCTACGGCGGCCGGTCTGGGCTGGGCGACTGGTGCGGAGTGGAGGTTGGGCTGTTTCTGGCGGTGGCGTTGCCGGCCGCCGACGCGATCTGGCCGGCGGTGGCTCGGTGCGGTCGGCGATGGTCGCAGGGCGTGCGATGTCGTGGGGCGGCAATGGGGGCGTTTGGCGGTGGCGTGGGCGAGGCACGGCGGCGGTGTGGGGCGGAGCACGGCGGCGGTGTGGGGCGGCTTGGGCGAGGGTGAAGGAGAAGGCTAGGGTTTTGGGTTCTTTCTTTTTTTTCCTTATTTTCTCTTTCCTTTCTCTTTAAATATAATTCCCTTCCTTAACTTAAATAGACTTGGGAATCTCATATGACCTTCCCAAGACTCCCTTTCGAGCCCCGGCTGACGCGTTTATTTTCCTTATTTAAACCCAAGCTTCCAACCCCTTTTTAGGCCAAGGGTTCGAGTCCTTCCAACAGCTCCTCCCAAACTAAAAAATATAAAAGGAAACCTTATTTTACATTTAGCTGAAAACCGGGCTGTTACAAAGGCCCAACTAGCAAAACATGCTTAAACAACAATCCGGCAACGAGCACGACATCCTTACAACCAAAGCTAGGGCACTTGCCAAGAACTAAAGCCTTGACAACTCAAAGATTGAGCATTGGTTCCTCAACACGAACCCCTCGTGGTTCTCCAAACATACACCACGGAACGAGCTACACAAAAGTACACCGGGGTGTACAGCTCCAACTTGATTCCTTAAGATCCAATGCCAACAAGGACTCTCACACAGGGCAACTTTTGCCTCCAACAGAGCCACTACTAACTAGGGAGCAACAAGAGTTCAAACCCTCTCGGGGCTAACTCACCACGAAAAGCCACATTGGCCAACTCACTCTTACAAGAGCGAATCCACACCAAGCTAACATACCTTAAACCAATGTGCCCACTAAACGTGCTCTGATCAGCCATCCAACTCATGGCTCTAACACTGGATCAATCACGCATCCTCGATGCCAACACTACCCATACTAGGGTAACTCAAAGGGTAGCCGAATCATGTTACCATCAAGCTGGCTCAGAAGCTCACAACATAGGCGCGAGAACTTGAACGCGCTAGCTCTTAATAGCCTACAACATCCTTTGGTACCCAACTCTCGGTGACCCCGAAAAGCTCCTACTTTCCCTCGAAAACCTCATACTTGTAGTCCTCTGACTACCACCGAGCTAGATCTCTTATGCAACCCAAACAGGTGCAACCTCAGGAAATGGGTACAAGACTAGCGGAGATGCTAAACTCCGGGCGGCCATGGAACCACCTGCACAAAAGTGCCAACTTGCCTGAATCTAGGCCTCCTCTCAAAGCTTGGTGCCAACAGGCACTACATCCTTTACAACACAAATCAGCCTTAAACGAGCTTTATGCCCCTCTGAGGAAAGGGAAAGTCACACTCCAAGTGACGGGGCAATGGCACTCAGCACAGGAGTCCCAACACTCGAGCAGCCTAATCTCTGGCATCTCGTCCAACACACATGCCACGGCCTACTCCTGCATCCCACTCGATGCTCAACAAAAGCTCAGGCCAACTCCTCGGGTGGCAACAACTTGTTCCACACTTGGAACATCCAAATAAAAAGAGTGATCCACTCTACCAGCCCGCTGAAATCCACGAACGGATTAAATCCTGACAAGCAAACTCCATACTACACCCTGGCTACGAGGGTACTAAGAGAACTGGCTGCCAAAACGACAGCAGGCTTGCAAGGGGGGCAAAGATGTCTCTACATCTGCCTCAAGCCACTAACCCGGCAGCTTGCCAATCAATCGGGCGACTGGTGGAGACTCTGCTAGTCCACCTCTCTCAAGGGACTTCCACCACCAACTGCTGTACCAAACAGCACAGGAATGGCACATCTCGGCCTCTGAACAGCAGGGCATCCCAACACACGGATGCTAAACTCAAACCTGGCCAACCGCTTTACTACTAGCAGTAGGACTTTCTAAAACATCGAGCTCTACATGCATCCACTTGCCAAACGGGACGGCTCCATCAACGCCAACAAACTCATCTGAATAAACCTGCTGATCATGCCTCCCGGGAACCTCCGGGGATACAAGAGCTACTGGGGGTGTCTGCTGAAAAAACTCTATCAACTGGGCTATCTGTGCCCGGGACTCCTCACTACGCGCTACAAACTGCGCCTGGGTCTCCGCTCTCTGCTAAAGACCTGCCATCAAATCTCTCATGGCTGGAGCACACTCTGCTCAAGGAGTCTCACTCTGAGGCATGCTAGCCTATACCCCCTCCTCTAGGCAACTCAACTGCCAGGGCCAACTCTGGCCTACAGGTCTAAACAACCCTGGGACGGGGCCTCAACATCAACACAATTAGTCCAACTCCTCGGTCGGACATGCCAAGCGTCCTGCTCCTCTGAGTGCGATCAACATACTGGCGATCTGCACAAAGCACCTCCACCCTCTCACTAGGGGAAAAGCAACAACTGGGCCACAAATGGCCTACGGGAGTCTAAACTCTGCCTCCCTCTGAGTCGATCAACATACTGGCGATGTGCACAAAGCATAAAAGCTGGCCCACACTGGGGCTCTCACTGCTCATCAAACTGCTCGCACTGCGGAAAGTTGGCATGATGGCGCTCTAAGCCCAAACCAACAACGAGTCAGAACCTGCTCGTCTCCGCTCCACAACTCTACACAAGGCATAAAAGCTAGATGAAAAGTATTGTAAATTCTTAACCCTTAGCTTAATGAAATTAGACAAACCTGACGGCCGTGGAGTGCTGATGATCATGGGAACAACAACCTACAAAGCAGGTTAGTCTACAGAATCTATGACTCTATGCTCTGATACCAACTGTGACGAACCCGACCCGAAACATGGTCCTAAACCGGGGTTCTCACTCAGCATGCAAGTTAAATATGATAACAAGCGGTTTAGTGCTCATATTTAAAAACCTTTAAAAACATATGAGAAGGGGGAACCCTTAAAACATAACCAACAATTTTCATTTAAACATAATCAACAAGTAAAACAACCTGGCCAGTGTTTATAAAACATACAATACAATTTAAACAACTTTTTAAACAATGTTCCCCTAGGACTCATGTCCATCTACATGTTGAATAAACAATGCAATAATAAATGACAGAGTGCCGGCAGCTCCCATGATCAATCAGCTCCCTCCGCTAGCCATCCTGGTGCTGTCCCAAGTTACCTAAAAGATAAATAAGGGTGAGTATAAACATACTCAGTAAGAATCCCCAACTGGGGTACAATACGATACATCAGTCATCTAGCACCTCAACATGCAAGCAAACAGCTATCAACACAGATCATAGCTCAACAAGCTCATAATGCAAGATCTGGAGCCATCGGAAGTCTCCTACTTCCGGCCTAATGATTGGTTACCCTGACCAATCCTGGGACATCACCGAGGTATCTTTCACTCGGGGGATTGTTCAGCTCAAAAACTGATCCCAAGGATGTCCTCAAGGGCCTCTTGCCCTTGCTACTAATCTGGACTTACGAAGAGTACCCGAAGTCTGGCTCTAAACTGGAAGGAATGGTGTACTCACGAACATTAGCCCGAGGGAGCTCTCTGAACTGGCAACTAACGCGTGTGCGCGCACACCGCATGCTGCTGCAACCGGCGTAAATGCGGGGGCCTAAGGGCAAACTACGCAGGCCAGGTAGGCATGCCTATGACTCGGAAGCGGTGTCACTGATCACAGTAGCGCGAGGCCCTCGGCGCTCATCTGTGCAGCCTGAACCACCGACCTGAAGCTAAGAACCGGCCAAGGTAGGCTTACACCGTTGGTAGGGTTCCGCTCTAGAAGGCTACAAACTAGGCTTATGCCGATGTGGGTAGCTAAATCCACATCGGCGGGTCGGGGGGGGGGGGGGAAGCAAGATATGTTATGCTGCGCACACTTTACTCCCGACCAGAGCTAAATCCACATTGGCGATCGGGGGGGGAAGCAAGATACGTTATGCTGCGCACACTTTACTCCCGATCAGTGGGGACAAAGTACATTATGTCCGCTAAGCCTCTGGATGATGACAAACCCTACAACTCTATCTAAGAGTACAGAGCAAATAAATGATTCCGGGCTAGCAAGCAATGACCGACATCAATCACATTTACCTAGCATGATACTACGAACTTAAAGCATGAATCATAAGCATGCTGGAAGAACAAACCTAGCATGGCACTAACATGTAAAATCAGGCAAACATGCTAGCAAGAGATCAAACATAGCTGCCCTATCAATATCATGCTCATAACAATCAGCAAGCAAACAAGGCACAATCATGATATATCGCAGGGTCCACACAACCGTGGTAAGAAATCCTTACCCGGAACAAGTAGAAAACAATAATTAATCACAAATCAACCAAGCAATCCTCGAGCCTCTAATCGAACCCGAACAGCCTAAACATTCAAATAAAACACCCCAAATAAATCAATAACCAGCAGCCAACAAATCAGGGCCCAACGAAAAAAAGACTCAGGAAATACCATCCGAGAAGCCACAAGGCTCGGGCCAAGCCAACACACTGGCAGGCGCAGTGTCAGCACAGAAGCGGTGGGTTCAGCGCTGGCGCAGGCACGGCGCGCGCGGGGCGCAGAGGCTTCGTGCGGGCGAGCTGAGGCGAGGCAAGGGCGCCAGGGCGCGGGCTCGATCTCGGCTGGGTAACGACGCGCGGCGCGGCTCGGCATAGGAAATGGCACGCGGGCGCAAGCTCGCCAAGTTACAGGGACGCGCGCTAGGCGACGCGACGCGACGAGCTACATGGCGCTCGAGCTGGCACACGACATCGGGTGGGGCAGGCGACGCGCAAGTCTTGTGGCGCGCCTCAAAGATCCCGCACTGGGCGACACGGGCCAGGGTGAGGCGGGCTTGGGCGAGCAGGGGCTGGGCTAAGGCGTGGGCGAGCTGGGCGGCCAGGGTCGGGCGACCAGGGGGTTGGCTCGGGCTGGGAGGGGAGAGAAAGGGGAAAAAAAGAGAAAAAGGGAAAATGGGAAAAATAAAAGGAAAATGGGATTTTATCCAATAAATCCATCCTTATCCATTTTTTATCCAAATTTTCCAATTTCTAAAATAAGCCTTAAAATCCTTAAATCCCATTTCCCGGCTTCCTCCTTCGAGACCCGACTGAAGCAACCTTCTTCCAATGAATAAATCTCACTTAAATCAACCTCCCAAATCAAAACTAAGTGCCTGGCTCGAATCCCAAGGGAAACACCCAAACAACCATAACTTTGCCCAAAACCCAAATCACAACCGAACTCCCAAACGAATAGCCCAAACATCTCGGGACTCGCAGCCACCAACAAACAAACCTCGACAAAGGCAGGAGCTGCCTCGAAGCCCTGAAAATTCACAAATCCTGCGCGGGGAGCAAAAAGACGAAAATACCCCTAAGGGTCAAAATAGCTCTAACGGCCCAACCGAACAACTGAATCTGAACCGGAAGCACCTCGAGATCCGAAATAGAAAACTGGGCCGTTACAGCTGTGAGGGTAAGTTATGCACTTGTTGTTTTTGGTATTTCGCTTGACCTTCGTTCGTCATGGAGTTAAGAGTTAAATGAAAGATTAAAGGGGTTTTTGCATTTTGGCTTCATTCGTTTGGAAAAGAAAAGTGGATCTCAATTCCCTTTCCCTAATCGCAAGCCTCTCCCAATCGCAATCGCCTACAACTTCCATCGCCAATCGACCAAGCCCCAAGATAGGTACGATCTCGTTTCCCTTTCTCTTCCTCTTAATCGTCGTCCTTCCTCATCGCAACCAAGCCCTAACCACATTCTCTTTCTTTGGCCGAGAACAGCCCTTCGATCGCATCCTCATGCAGCAAGCCACCACGAGCCACATCGCCGATTGCATCCCCTCCGTTCACATCCCAGCAGTCGATCGCCCACTTCGCCTTCGCTGAACCTTACGCACAGCCCCACCAAAGTCGCGCCTGTAAAGACCCGACCCGAATGGGGTCCGAAACAAGGCCTTTACCTCAATGCATGCTTTAAAACTTAGAAACAATATGCAGGATTGTATTCCAGATTCTGAATGAAAACTAAAACATATAAACATCCATTTTAAAAGTCAAACATTTAATTTCCTGAAACCTGTCCCTGTTTCCAAGCACCTGTTCCAAGCCAAATACATTTCCAAAACATGCTCTGATCAGAGACTTATTCAAATCATTCAAAACTTCAAATGGTTTATAGCAGTGTTAGAATCCAGAAACAATCATAAAACACCCTAAGGGCTCCGTGTCTAACTACAAGCATTCAGAGGATAATACAACCATAAGAAAACATAAACATAAGACTCAGAGTAAACAGCTGGTTTCCATGATCACAGCTCCTCCTTCAGCCATCCTGTCTCGCACCATGGTTACCTGTGGAAAACCACAAAATAAGGGTGAGTAACGAATTACTCAGTAAGAATCCCCAACCGGGGTACAATACGATAAAACTGGTCATCTAGCAGAAAGTATGCAAGCCATGAATATAAACACAGAAGAGAGCACTTTACTTTAATCCTCACATAAACCTCGGATGCCATCTCAGGGTCTTACTCTGGAAAATCTACCACGCGATACGATACTATACAAGAAACTAGTCTCGGCCTCAGCCTGCCTACTGTCGATACGAAAGGTGCACTAAACACAAGATCCCGAGGAGCTCTCTGGTCGGCGCTGTAATGAGCGTGTGCGCGCACCGCATGCTGCTGCAAACCAGGGGTTGTCGGGTCTATCCAGTACGCATGCCTAACAAATCTCTGGATCGGTGTCACTGAACATAGGGGTGTGAGACCAGAACACGTAAATTATGTCAGCCTGTACCACCGCATCTGAGGCTAAGGAACCGGTCGTGGTAGGCTTACACCAGGAAACGGTCCTTGCCCTATCAGGTGGCAATCAAGGGCTACGGCCGACACGCTGAGGACGTGTCGACTGCCAGGGACAAGGCAACACCTCGTCATCCTCCCGACCGTTGGGGCATTTAACAGTCTGCCACCCTCACCCAAGATTGCAATGGGCTGCCGTTAGGGTTAGCTAAACCCTAACGACGGATCAGGGACGGAGTACTGCCTCGTACGTCCCTGCCACAGATGCAAGTTACGTTATGCATCCTCGCCCGGATGATTCTACCTATCATAACTCTAAACTATAAACAGATACAGCAAACAATCCAATACGTGCTCAACAGAGACAATGAACCTAGCATGATACTACGAAGCAAGAACAGATAACGAGCATGCAGACACAAAACAACCTAGCATGGAACTAACATGAGAAACAACACGAGAATCATGCCAGTCGGAATTCAGAACAGAGCACCTATCACTAAACATGCTGATAAACATAAACAAGCATACAAACAGCAATCACAGAATATATCGCAGGGCCCACACAACTGCGGTAAGAAATCCTTACCTTGATCGGAAGGCAATGACACACTAAGGCCCTATGCTGCAAACGAACCCTGAGCTAGCTATCGGGTAGCTATCGGGTACCTAGCAAACAACAACACATTTTACAATCAATAGGCCTAAAATAATGAATCAAACAGGGCTCAGCTCGGGAGCAACTCACACGGCACGGCTGACGCGCTGACGGATAGGCTGCACGGTCGTTAGTCGTGGCTGGCGTCTTTGGTGCGGCGGCTGCTGCTGGCTGGCGCACAGTGCAGTGCAGCAGTGCTGTGCTGCGCGCTGGGCCAGGCTCTTTGAGGCACGGAGCTCCGCCCAGACGGGCGTTGGGGAGCGGACGAGCGTTGGGCGCGGGCGTGCAGACGCGGACGGCAATGCAGGAGAGTGTGCGCTGGGACGACGCGCGGACTGGGGGCGCGGGCTGTGCACGGACGGGCAACGCGATTGGCGTCTGGGTGCGATGTAGGGGCTGGCGATGGGCGTCTGGGCTGCTCGGCTGCTGGTGCGACGGGCACTACAGGGCGATGGGCAGGGGCTGTTGTTGCTCGGCTGGGCTGCACAACACCAAGGCTCACCTCTTTTTCTCTCGGCCAGCAAGAATACACCAAACAAAAGAAGAAGGGATCGAGGACACTTACCCGGGACGACGAACGATGGAGCTTGGCAAGGGGATGCACGGCAAGGAGCTAGAGGGAAATTGTTGGGCGGCTAGGAGGCTTGGAGAACCAAAAGAGAATAAAACCTATTTTCCTCTTCATTTAATCAAACACACCTAAAATCCCAAAGACCCATAGCTAACCAAGACATACCGCGGAATGAGCATCAATAACATCTCGTGGCACAACTAGCACACTACCCCTCTGACTTCCCGGCGACTTGGGTTCGAATCCCAACAACTATGCCTTTAAATCTCTAATTTACTTTTGCATCTCACCAAGCCCAAACACATCCACAAAGCATCAAAACCCTACATAAGACCATCCAATAATTTTAACAGCTGAAAAAGACAGAAATGGCCTTGACGGCCCGACCAAATTACCAAAATACCCCATAGGGCATACCTGGAAGACCGGGATGAAAACCTGGGCAGTTACAATATTCCCTCCTTTTTATGACTTTCATCCCCGAAAGTCCTTAAGACTGAAACAGCTCAGGACAATGCAATCTCATCTCGTCCTCCCGCTCCCAAGAGGCTTCCTCTCAACTCTGACTCCTCCACTGAACCTTTACCAACGGATCTCACGACTACGCAACGTCTTCGTCTCAAAGGCAAAAACCCTCTCAGGCTTCACCTCGAAGCTTAAATCCTCATTCAGCTGCAAAAGGCTCAAAGTCCACAACGTGCGACGGGTCCGGCACATACTGTCTCAACATCGATACATGAAACACACTATGCACAGGTGACAACAACGGAGGAAAGGTGTAACGACCCAGGTTTTCATCCCGGTCTTCCAGGTATGCCCTAGGGGTATTTTAGTAATTTGGTCGGGCCGTCAGGACCGTTTATGTCTTTTTCCAGTTGCTAAAATTATTGGATGGATTTATGTAAGTTTTTGAGGCTTTGTGGGTGTGTTTGGGCATGGGGAGATGCAAAAGGAAAATTGTGTGTTAAAGTGTGTTTGGTGGGTTTCGAACCCAGGTGGTCCGAGAAGTCGGGTGGGTGGTGTGGCGATTGAGCTATTGAGAGCTCTTGTTGCTCTTTCTCGCATCACATCTTAGTTAACCTTGGATTTTGGAGTTTTGGTGCATTTGGTTAAATGAAATAGAATTAGGTTATTCCATCTTCTTCTCCAAAACACCTCTTGGCCGCCCAAGCTCTCCATCTCCATAGCCTTGCTGATTCTTCATCCTTGCATCTCCTTGGGTTCGATCATCATCATTCCAGGTAGGTATTCATCTTCTTCATCTTCTCGATAGGTTGTTTTGCTGGCCGAAGGTAAGAGGAGGTGCCCATGTGTGTGTATGTGTTGTTGCAGTGCGCCCGAGCGCGAGATCGCCCACCACCCGGCGGATCGCTGGCAAAGACGCCCCCAGATCTCACGGCCGAGCCGGGCTCGCGCGCCAAAGAAGCAATCCGGATCTGCCCGGCAAAGACGCCCGAGAACGCGTCGGTCGGCCACTATCGCCGCCGTCGCACACCAAAGAACGCCAGACGATCCATCGCGACGCCCGATTCGCGCGAGCCGCCGCCGTCGCACGGGCCATGCGCAGCAGCGAAGATCGCCAGCGCCCGCGCGCGCCATGCCAAGCTGCTCGCGCGCGCGCGCGCGTCGCGTCGCCGTCGCCGCGCCAGCGCCCGCGCGCCGCCCCGAGACGCTTCGCCCGCGCGCGCATCGCCTCGCTGCGGTAACCGCAGTACTGCCGTGTCCATGCGCGCTGTGCGCGCCAATTCTGCCAGCGCGCCAGCCCAGCCAGCGCACTGACTGCTAAGCGGCGGCACTCGGCCTCGTGTCGTCGCGTGCGTGTGTGAGTGCCCCGAGCCGAGCCTGCTTGTTTTATTATATTTTAGGGCTATGATGGTGATTTCTATTGTGTTTGTTAGGTTCCCGTTAGCTAGCTCGGGATCGATCGCAGCTTAGGATTTTGTGTGTAGTTGCCTCCCGGCCAGGTAAGGATTTCTTACCGGAGTTGTGTGGGCCCTGCGGTATATTTGTGATTGTTGTTTTGTATGCCTGTGTATGATTATTAGCATGTTTAGCCCTAGGTGCTCTGTTCTGAATTCCTGACTGGCATGAACTCTTGTATTGTTTCTCATGTTAGCCCATGCTAGGTTGTCCCATTCTGGCATGTTCGTTATCTGTTCCTGCTTCGTAGTATCATGCTAGGTTCCTTGTATCTGTTGAGCACGTATTGGACTGCATTGATTGATTTATTATTATTGCTATGGTTTAGAGTTCAGGTAGGTAGCATCATCCGGGCCCGATGCATAAAGTATCTTGCATCTATGGCAAGGACGTTCGAGACAGTTCTCCGTCCTTGGACCCCGTGAGGGATTAGCTATCCCAACCGGTAGGCCCTGCAATCTTGGGTGAGGGTGGCAGACTGTTAAATGCCCCAACGGTCGGGATGATGACTTGGCATTGCCTCGTCCCGACAGTCGGCACGTCCTCGGCGTGTTCGGCCGTAGCCCTTGATTGCCACTGTTAGGGCAAGGACCGCTTCTTGGTGTAAGCCTACCACGACCGGTTCCTTAGCCTCAAAGCGGTGGTTCAGCCGACATAGTTCACGTGTCCAGTGTCTCACACCCCTATGTCGGTGACACCGATCCGAGAGATTTAGTTAGGCGTGGTGATTGGACATGGGCGACTTGCCACTAGACCCGCACCCCCATAGTGCGATGAGAGCGCAGTGCGCGATTCACGCTCATTCTGGCGCCGACCGGAGCTCCTCGGGATCTTGAGCTAGTGCACCTTTCGTGACGACGGTGAGACAGCGGTGAGGCCGACTCGTTTCTCGTATAGGGCGTATTGTGTGGTGGATTTATTTCCGGACTAAGACCCTGAGATGGCATCCGAGGTCCAAGTGTGGACTTAAGCTATGTGCTCTGTTCTGTGTTTGTACTCATAGCTTGCATACAATCTTCTAGATGATCATGTATATCGTATTGTACCCCGGTTGGGGATTCTTACTGAGTAATTCGTTACTCACCCTTACTTATCTTTCAGGTAACCATGGCGCGAGGCAGGATGACTGAAGGAGGAGCTGTGATCATGGAATCCTGCTGTCATCTCTGATTATTTTATTTATTTATCATGACTCTTGACTTTTGTTATTTCCCCTGAATGCATGTAGACGGGCACAGAGCCCCAGGATGTTTTCTTACGTTTTATGGATTCCAGCATATTTGTACTTGTGGATTGTTTTAATGGTTTAAATAAATCTCTGATCAGAGTATGCTTTTGGAAATGTATGTTTTGGTTGTTGAATGTTTCTGTTTTTACTTGGGATCCGAAATGTATTTTTCATGATGTCTTTTATTTTCACTACATGCATTGGGGTAAAGGCCCATTTAGAGCCCCTTTTGGGTCGGGTCTTTACAAAAGGCTAACCAATGTGCAACTCTGCCAATCCTCTCAAGAATCTCAAATGATCCAACAAAACGGGGACTCCACTTCCGTCGCTTACCAAACCTCAACACACCTCACATCGATGCAACTTTTAAGAACACGTGCTGTCCAACCTCAAACTCTAAATCTCGACGCCGTACATCGACGTAACCCTTCCGCCTGCTCTGATCCGTCAACATACGAGCTCTAATCTTCTGCACTGCACTGTTTGTCAACTGTAGCAACTCAGGACCCAAAAGCTGACGGCCACCAACCTTTTCCCAGAACACTAGAAACCTGCAAAAACTACTATACAACGCCTCAACGGAACCACATGAACTGACACCTGAGAACTGCTACCCAAGGCAGCCTCATAAAAACCAACCCTGGTCCCCCGCTGCTTAACCACAGAAACACCAACTCGCCACAAGTTCTTAAGGACCTGGTTCACCCCTCCCAAAAGACCATCGGTCAGAGGGTGAAACACTACTAGAACTGCACTCGGCTCACAGGCCTCTTAAGAATGCTCTCCAGAACCACGGTCCATCAACGCACTGCCTAGAATAAACCTTTGTTGCCACATCCTGGTGCCAACAACTCTAGCCTAAAACTGCCATGTCACTATTCCATAGTAATGACATCTCCACCTGGGGCGAGGTGCGAGCTCTAGCTACTGAAACTAATCCGCCAAAAAACCGAACTCACACAACAACCTCAACCAGCTGCCAGCTTCCACACGGAAACCTACAAACCAACAACTTGAGTGCTACGAACTCGGAAGCCTAACCAACCGCAAGCTGCATAGCTACGCCAATCTACTCAACTTCTAGCTCGACCTAAATCACTGACTGGAAAAGTCAGCCCGCTATCAACAGGGCCTCAGAGGGCTCCCTCCACTAAACTTACCTCCATGCAAGCAACGGAACAAAGCTCACCTCAATATGAAACACATCTCACAAGTCCAAACGGCAACACAAATAGGCTTTTACCCTCTAGCTTAAGCTTATTGCACCTTCCCACCAAAACTTCATAAACAGAACGCCACTACCCAGTTAACACCAGCTATCAAGAACAAGAATACCAACAATGGCTGGCAGAGCACAAGCTACACTAACCAGCAAGGATCCCTCAAAGGTCAAGACACTAGTCCAGCCACAATGGCGCAATCTCATCCCAAAACTGATACAAAGGGTTTCTCAACTACTATAACAGCCCAGTTTCCTATTCCAGTTTTCGAGGTGCCTTCGGGTCAAGATTCGGTTGTTGGTTGGGTCTTTAGAGCGGTTTTGACCCTTGGGGGTATTTTGGTCTTTTGGCTCTCTGGGCAGGATTTGTGGTTTTCAGGGCTTCGAGGTAGCTCCTGCCTTTGTCGAGGCTTGTTTGTTGGTGGTTGCGAGTCCCGTGGTGTTTGGGCTAGTCGGTTGGATGCTCGGTTGTGGTTTGGGCTTTGGCAAAGTGATGGTTGGTTGTGTGCTTCCTTTGGGATTCGAGCCCGAGCCCTTAGTGTTGCTTTGGGAGTTGGATTTAAGTGAGTTTGATTTATTGGAAAAGATTGCTTCGGTCGAGTCTCGAAGGAGGAAGCCGGGAAATGGGATTTTAAGGTTAAAAGTGGATAAGGATGGATTTTGGATAAAATCCTTATTTTTCCTTTTTATTTCCCATTTTCTTTTTCCTTTCCAAATTCCTTTTCTTTTCTTTTTATTTTTCTCTTTTCTCTCTCTCTCTCTCTCTCTCTCCCTGAGCAGCCCTAGCCCGAGCCCAGCCCCGCGCGCCCTGGCCCTGGCCCTACCCAGGTCGCCCAGCCCGAGCGTCGCGTCGCCCTCCCACTGCTAGTGTCGCCCGAGCTCGCCCAGCTCGTGTCCGTCCGCGCTCGAGTCGCCCAACCTCGAGCCGCGTCACCCTATGCCGAGCCCAGCTCGAGTCGCGCGTCCCCGCGCCCGTGTCGCGCGCCCTGGCCCTGTAGCTTGCCAAACCGCACCGCGCCCCAAAGACTCAACCCGAGCTAAGCGCCACATGCTGCTGTCCAGCGCGACCTAAGCGCCGAAGTCAGTCGCGCCCGGCCCGAGCCCCTATGCCCAGCGCACATGTCTGCTACTATCACCGCCCTAGCCGTGCGGTGGATCATTCGCGTGTCAGCCGCGCCTCGTGAGTTGCTCGCGAGCTGAGCCCTGTTTATTTTATTGTATTTAGGCCTATTTTATGATTATTGATGTGTTTGCTTGGCTCGTTATAGGTTGCGCGGGTTCGATCGAAGTTAATTTTTATTGTGTGTTGTTGCCTCCCGACCAGGTAAGGATTTCTTACCGGAGTTGTGTGGGCCCTGCGATATTTTTCATGATATGCCTTGCTTGTTTGCTGATTGTTATGAGCATGATAATAATAGAGCAGCTTTGATTGATTTCTTGCTAGCATGTTTGCTTGATTTTACATGTTAGTGTCATGCTAGGTTTGTTCTGCCAGCATGCTTATGATTCCTGCTTAAGCTCGTAGTATCATGCTAGGTAGTGTGATTGATGTCGGTCTTTGCTTGCTAGCCAGGAATCATTGCTTTTTTTTCTATACTCTTAGATAGAGTTGTAGGGTTTGTCATCATCCAGAGGCTGAGCGGACATAACGTACTTTGTCCCCACTGATCGGGAGTAAAGTGTGCGAAGCATAACGTATCTTGCTACCCCCGACCCGGTTGTTGTGGAATTAGCTACCCACTTCGGCATAGCCTGGTTTGTAGCTCGCTAGAGCGGAACCACGCCATCGGTGTAAGCTCGCCTGGCGGTTCTTAGCTTTAGGTCGGTGGATCATCTTTGCCTGATGATGAGCGCGCAAAGGCCTCGCGCTACTGTGATCAGGGACACTGCTTCCGAGTCATAGGCATGTGCACCTGGCCCGCGTAGTTTGCCCTTAGGCCCCCGCATTTACGCCGGTTGCAGAGAGCACGCGATGTGCGCGCACACGCGTTAGTTGCCAGTTCGAAGAGCTCCCCCGGGCTAATGTCGTGAGTACACCATTCCTTCCGTTAGAGCCTGACTTCGGGTACTCTCCCGTAAGTCCAGTTTAGTGCAATGGCAAGGAGGCCCTTGAGGACATTCTATGGATCAATGTATTCCCCCCGAGTGACAGATACCTCGGTGTTGTCCAGGATTGGTCAGTGTATCCAATCCCAGTTAGGCCGGAAGAAAGAGACTTCAGATGATTCCAGATCTTGTTTTATGAGCTCGTTGAGCTATGATTTGTGTTGGTAGCTGTTTGCTTGCATGCTTTGGTACTAGATGACTGATTATATCGTATTGTACCCCGGTTGGGGATTCTTACCGAGTAATTAGTTACTCACCCTTATTATGTGGTTTTTCCACAGGTAGCCATGGTGCGAGACAGGATGTCTGGAGGAGGAGCTGTGATCATGGAAACCCGTTGTTCAACTCTGAGTCTTATGTTTATGTTATGATTTAAATGTTCTCTGAATGCATGTAGTTGGGCACGGAGCCCTAGGGTGTTTTCTGAATGTATTTCCGGATTCTAGCATTGTTGTAAAGTTTGTATGTTTTAAATGAATCTCTGATCAGAGTAAGTTTTGTAAACGTATTTGACTTGGAACAGGTGCTTGGAAACAATGACAGGTTTCAGGAAATTATGTTGATTTTAAATGGATGTTTTATGTTTTAGTTTTTACTTAGAATCCGAACACCCTCTTGCAAATTTTCTGTAGATTTGTAATGCATGCATTGAGGTAACGGCCTATTTAGAACCCCATTCGGGTCGGGTCGTTACAGGTTGGTATCAGAGCTCAGAGTCATAGATTCTGTAGACTGACCTTTGTTGTAGGTCGTTTTTCCATGATCATCAGCACTCCGACAGTCATCAGGTACGCCTAAGTTTACTGTTTTAAAGAAAGGGGTAAGAATTTACAATACTTTTCATCTAGTGTATGCCTTGTGTAGTGTTGTGGAGCGGAGACGAGCAGGTTCTGACTCGTTGTTGGTTTGGGCTTAGAGAGCCATCATGCCAACTTTCCGCAGTGCGAGCATTGTGTAGCAGCTTGTTGAGGTATCCAGATAGATTCGGATGCCCTGGGACGTCGTCCCCGAGGGAGGCAGAGCTTAGTCTCCCATAGGCCACGTGTGGCCCAGTTGTTGTTTTTCCCCTAGTGAGAGGGTGGAGGTGCTTTGTGCAGATCGCCAGTATGTTGATCGCACCCAGAGGAGCAGGACGCTTGGCATGTCCGACCGAGGAGTTGGACTGATCGTGTTGATGTTGAGGCCGCTTCCAGGGTTGTTAGGCCCGTAGGCCAGATTTTGCCTTGGCAGTTGAGTTGCCTAGTGGAGGGGGTAGAGGCTAGCACGCCTCAGAGTGAGACTCCTTGAGCAGAGTGTGCTCCAGCCATGAGAGATTTGTTGGCAGGTCTTTAGCTATCAGAGAGCGGAGACCCAGGCGCAGTTTATAGCGCGTAGTGAGGAGTCTCGGGCACAGATAGCCCAGCTGACAGAGTTTGTTTCAGCATTTTCCCCCCAGCAGCTCTTGTAGCCCCGGCGGTTCCCGATAGGGCATGTTCAGCAGGTTTATTCAGATGAGCTTGTTGGCGTTGATGGAGCCGCCAGTTTGGCAAGTGGATACCTGTAGAGCTCGATGTTTTAGAAAGTCCTGCTGCTAGTAGTAAAGCGGTTGGCCTGGTTTGAGTTTAGCATCCATGGGTTGGGATGCCCTGCTGTTCAGAGGCCGAGGTGTGCCGTTCCTGTGCTATTTGGTACAGCAGTTGGTGGTGGTAGTCCCTTGTGAGAGGTGGACTAGCAGAGTCTCCACCAGTCGCCCGATTGATTAGCAAGTTGCCGTGTTTGTTGCTTGAAGCAGATGTAGAGACATCTTTGCCCCCTTGCGAGCCTGCTGTTGTTTAACAGCCCAGTTTCCTCAGATGTTTGGTAGAGTTGAGCACTCTTCCTTGGTGAGCTCCTATAGTGGAGCTAGCTGCTGCATGTTGAGAGATCCGGCCAGAGTTTTGTTGAGCATCATGTGGAGATGCAAGAGTAGGTTGTGAGCCTTCGGTTTGATGAGATGCCATAGGCATGGTTGTTGAGTTGAGCCCTTGTATGCCTAGCCAGAGTTGTTGTCACTTGAGGTAGTAACCTTGTTGGCCCCATCTGTAGTATGATGTGGATTTGGTAGTAGTAGCACTTGAGGTGCATTGGTTGGTGTGCCACTTTTGCACTAAGTCTGGTTCAGGCTTGAGTTTGGCATGGGCATAGCAAATGGTTCTATGCCGTTTGGAGTTCAGCGCACTCCTTTAGCCTTGGATCTGTTTATGGCAGTTGCACCTGTTTAGGTCGTGCTAGAGGGCTAGTTCAGTGGTAGTCGATGGACTACAAGCGAAAGGATGCTCGAGAGGAGCTGGAGCCTCTTCCCAGTGTTTTTGGAGGTTGAGTAAGTCAGCAGGTTGCCGGTTGGCAAGTGTTGGTGCGCGTGAGTCTCGCGCTAGTGTTAAGGCCAAGAGTTTCTTTGTGGTTGGTAGTGTGGTCAACTACCTTCGAGGGCCTTAACTGAGGAGAGTTGAGCATCGTAGATGCGAGTTTGGTCCAGCAGAGGGACCCTGAGTTGGATGCTCATGAGATGAGCTGGATGCCTATGAGGCGAGTTGGATGCCATGAGGGGAGTTGGATGCTTTTGAGGCGAGATGAGCTGATGCCTTGCGAGAGGTTTTGGATGCCTTATGGGTAAGCACCCTTGGTAGAGGCTTGGTATAAAGTGAGTTCGGTTTGGCATGGTTATGCCTTGGTAGAGCAAGGTTGCCTCAGCTTTTAGCATCGTGTGGAGATGGAACTTTTGGTGTTCCATCGGTTGGAGTTCAGTTGGAAACTGAACAAGAGCGGTGGTAGCAAAGCCGCTCAGTTTCTGATCGCCTTGGCTAAGAGAGTTGTTTGGTTCCTTTCCTTGGGTAGAAGCCTTGTTGTGGCTGATGTTTGAGTAGGAGGACGACGCATTCGGTAGCGTTTCGGGTCCTCTTGGTTCCCAAGGAGTTGGAGTTGGCCAGCATGGTTGAGATCTTTGGAGTGAGTTGTGCTGTTTAGGCGGTTGGGTCATTAGCTCGTTTGTCGACAGTGTGTGTCGAGGGTTGCCGAAGAACCCTAGGTTGAGGAGAGCCTCTCCAGAGCTCAGTCAGGCCCAGCTTGTGAGTTTCAGTTGGCAAGCTAGAGGCGTGTAGTTTGTAGCCTCGGTTGAGTTGCCAGCAGTCTTGGTAGACTAGCAAGCCAGTGTTTGTTTGGTGTAAAGTCCGGATTGGTTCTGGTGCGGTGGCTAGTTGATGCTTGGTGTTGACCAAGGTGTGGTTTGGAACTGCTAGAGATTAGCTTTGCTCATGGGGCGAGTTGTAAAGACCCGACCCAAAAGGGGCTCTAAATGGGCCTTTACCCCAATGCATGTAGTGAAAATAAAAGACATTATGAAAATACATTTCGGATCCCAAGTAAAAACAGAAACATTCAACAACCAAAACATACATTTCTAAAAGCATACTCGATCGAGATTTATTTAAACCATTAAAACAATCCACAAGTACAAATATCTTGGAATCCATAAAACGTAAGAAAACATCCCGGGGCTCTGTGCCCGTCTACATGCATTCGGGGAAATAACAAAAGTCAAGAGTCATGATAAATAAAATAGAATAATCGGAGATGATGGCGGCAGATTCCATGATCACGGCTCCTCCATCCGCCATCCTGTCTCCCGCTTGATTACACTGTGGAAAACCACGGAATAAGGGTGAGTAACGAATTACCCAGTAAGAATCCCCAACCGGGGTACAATACGATATACATGATCATCTAGAAGAATGTATGCAAGCTATGAGCACAAACACGAGAGCGGAGGACATAGCTAAGTCCACACTTGGACCTCGGATGCCAACTCGGGGTCTTAGTCCGAAAAATACCACAACACACTAAACGCGCTATATACGAGAACAAGTCCGGCCTCGGCGACTCATCGTCGATCACGAAAGGTGCACTAGCTCAAGATCCCGAGGAGCTCTCGGTCGGCGCCGTAATGAGCGTAAGGATGCACCGCGTGCTTCTACGAACTATGGGGTGCCGGGTCTAGTGGCAAGCTGCCCATATCCGGATACCACGCCTAACTAAATCTCTGGATCGGTGTCACTGACATAGGGGTGTGAGACACGGACACGTGAACTATGTCGGCTGTACCACCGCACTTTGAGGCTAAGGAACGGGTCATGGTAGGCTTACACCAGAAGCCGTCCTTACCTTAACAGTGGCAATCAAGGGCTCTTGCCGAACACGCCGAGGACGCGTCTTGGCTTTGCCGGACTAGGCATTGCCAAGTCATCATCCCGACCGTTGGGGCATCGCTTAGACTACCACCCTCACCCAAGATTGCAGGGCCTACCGGTTGGGATAGCTAATCCCTCACGGGGTCCAAGGACGGAGAACTGTCTCGAACGTCCTTGCCATAGATGCAAGATACTTTATGCATCGGCCCGGATGATGCTATCTACCTGAATTCTAAACCTTAACAATAATAACAATTCAATCAATGCAGTCCAATACGTGCTCCATGAGATACAAGGAACCTAGCATGATACTACGAAGCAAGAATGATATCGAACATGCTAGAATAGAACAACCTAGCATGGGCTAACATGAGAAACAATACAAGAGTTCATGCGATCGAGAATTGAACGGAGCACCTAGGGCTAAACATGCTAGTAATCATACACGGGCATACAAAACAACAATCACAAATATACGCAGGTCCACACAACCCCGGTAAGAAATCCTTACCTTGGTCGGAAGACTTCTACACACAAATCCTAAGCTGCGGAACAATCCCGAGCTAGCGAGCGGGAACCTAGCAAACCAATAATAATCAGCATCTAAAACGTCTAAACAACAATAGAACAGCAAGCTCGGCTCGGGGGACTCACGCGGCACGGCGACACGAGCTTGGAGGCTGCTGGCGGCCGCTCGCTCGGCAGGCTGGCGCGCGGCTCGCTACCGCACGGCAGCAGTGGCGCAAGCGCCGGCCGCCTACCGGCACGGCAGTGGCTGGGGCGCTGCCGCTACGCAACGGCACGGCGAGGAGGATGGTCGGCGGGACGCGCTTCCAGCTGCGCGCCGCACGACGCACGGCACGGACGACGCGCGCGCGGGCGAGCGTCTGGGCGCGCGCGCGGCGGCGTCGCGGCGCGCGACAGCGACGCGGATGCGCCGGGCGCGCGCGCTTCGAGCGAAAACCTCTGGCCTCGGCGCGCGAGCGACGGCGAGCAGCTTCGGCGAAAACCTCTGGCGCTTGAGCGACGAGCGCAGCGGCTTCGGCGAAGGCCTCTGGCGCGATCCGGCGTCGATCGGCCAGCTCGCCAGCAGATCTGGGCGTGCGAGCTGGCTGGTTCGACAGATCTGGGCGTGCGAGCTGGGCTGGCGATGATGGCTGCTCCTCTCGGCTGGCTGCAACCAACACAAACACACACACACACTACATCTTACCTTCGGCCGGCATCAAAAACCAAAAGAGGAGATGAAGAGGATGAAGACTTACCCGGAATGATGATGATCGAACCCAAGGAGATGCAAGGGAAGAAGAATTCGGCAAGGCAATGGAGAGGGAGAGCTTGTGCGGCCAAGAGGGGATTTGGAGAAGAAGATGGAATAAACCTAATTCTATTTCATTTAACCAAATGCACCAAAGCTCCAAAATCCAAGGTTAACTAAGATGTGATGCAGAAAGAACAACAAGAGCACCTAATGGCTCAATTGGCACACATCTCTACAAGCTTCCCAGAGACCGGGTTCAAACCCTACTGCAAAGACAAATTCCTTTATTTTTACTTTTGCAACAAACCTTGCTCAAACCAAACCACAAACCCCTCCAAAACCTACAAAAACCATCCAATAATTTTAGTAATCTGGAAAAGACACAAACGACCACTGACGGCCCGACAAAAATTACCAAATTACCCGAGGCATACACGGAAGACCGGGAAGAAAAACACGGTCGTTACAATATTCCCTCCTTTTTATGACTTTCGTCCTCGAAAGTCCTTAAGACAGAAACAACTCGGGGGTAATGCAACCTCATCTCGTCTTCCCGCTCCCAATGGCTTCCTCGGAACCCCGATTCTTCCATCGAACCTTTACCAAACGAATCTCGCGATTACGCAACGTCTTGGTCTCAAAGGCAAGGATCCTCACCGCTTCTCCTCGAAGTTCAAATCCTCATTCACCGCAAAGGCTCAAAGTCCACAATGTGCGACGGTCCGGCACATCTTGCCTCAACATCGATACATGAAAAACACTATGCACCGCCGATAGTGACGGAGGTAGGGCTAACCGGTAAGCAACTCTGCCAATCCTCTCTAGGATCTCAAATGGACCAACAAAACGGGGACTCAACTTCCCACGCTTACCAAACCTCGTAACACCTCGCATCGGAGCAACCTTAAGGAACACATGCTGACCAACCTCAACTCCAAATCTCGACGCCAACATCGGCGTAACTCTTCTCGCTGCTCTGAGTCACAACATACGAGCTCTAATCTTACTCACTTTGCACCATTGGTCAAGCTGCGTAACTCTGGGACCCAAAACTCGTCTATCACCAACCTCTTCCCGAACACGGGGGGACCGAACAACGCTTACCATACAATGCCTCGAATGGAGCCATCTCAGATCGTCGATCGTAATCGTTGTTATAGGCAAACTCCATCAAAATACTGAATCTCGGTCCCAAGCGCACGGGAAATCCAACACACAAGCCCTCAACATATCCTCGAGAATCGATTCACTCTCTCGGTTTGACCATCCGTCTCGAGGGTGAAAAGTCATCTTTGAAACCGCACTCTGTGCCCAAACCCTTCTGGAGCGCTCTCGAAACGAGAAGTGAACCGCGAGTCACGATCGGACACAATCCTCACCGCACACCATGATAACGGATAATCTGCTCCAAAAGCAGTGCGCCCCACTGTTCCACGGTATAAGTGTCTCTACCGGAATGAAGTGTGCGCTCTTGGTCAAACGGTCGACTATCACCCAAATCTGAGAGAACTTCCTCGAGTCCTTGGCAAACCGGATATAAAGTCCATGGAGATCTCTTCCCATTTCCACTGGGTACACTCGATGGCTTTGCATAACAAACCGGTGGCCTCTGCTGGGTGCCTTCACTTGGCGACAAGTGAGACACCTGACGACAAACTCTGCCACATCTCTCTTCATTCCCATCCACCGAAAGGTCCGCTTAAGGTCTCGATACATCTTGGTACCCCGGGTGCCAAGCAAAAGGGGAATGGGCCTCAGAGCAAACTCGCTCATGAAACTCGCAATGTCCGGAACACACACGGCCTCTATAAGTCAACCCACATCTCGTGAATACACAAAGTCAAAGTCACCACAAGCCCGACTGACTGTCAACCAATCTCTTAAGTGCGGGTCACCCAACCGGTCGTCTATAATCCATTGCCGAATCGGCGGTGAATAGTCAATCGAGCTACCACGGCGGTAACCTCTCCCAACAACACGCAACCTCGGCCCTCGAACTCTCTCTCGCAAACTGGGCTGGGAACTCAACAACGCCGCAGAGTGCGACGTCTTTCGCTCAAAGCATCGGCCACTACATTGGCTTTACCGGATGGTACAAAATCTCGCATCATAATCCTTTACCAACTCTAACCATCTCCTCTGCCTCATATTCAACTCCTTCCGAGTAAACAGATACTTGAGGCTCGTGATCGGTAAACATCTCGAATCCGCTCACCATACGGTAATGCCTCCAAATCTTGATTGCAAACACCACTTGCCAACTCCATATCATGAGTCGGGTAGTTCTGCTCATACGGCTTGGTGACGGGAAGCATAGGCAATGACCTTCCCGTCTTTGCATCAACACACAACCTAATCCAAACTTGGAAGCATCATCAGTAGACCACGAAACCACTGTCCCCTCCGGATCGCCAACATCATGCCGAGTCAAACTACGCTTGAGCACAGCAAAGCTCTCATCACACCTGCTGTCCCAAACAAACTCGACACCCTTCCTCGTCGACGAGTGAGGGGCGAGCTAAAGCGAAAAAGTCCTTGACGAACCGACGGTAGTAACTCGCCAAACCAGAAAAGCTGCGAATCTCGGCAGAATCAAGTCGGCTTGGCCCATGAACTCACGGCCTCAATCTTGGCTGGGTCCACGGCTATACCATCTCTCGAAACCACGTGGCCTAGGAAGGCCACCGCTCCAACCAGAATCACATTTGGAAAACTTCGCATAAAGTGGGTTTTCCCTCAAAGCCGCCAATACTCGCCTCAAATGCTCTGCATGGTCTTCTTTAGACCTCGAATAAATCGAATATCGTCAATGAACACGATGACGGTTTGTCCAAAAATGATTTGAACACCCTATCCATCATGTCCATGAACGCGGGTGGGGCATTGGTCAATCCAAACGACATAACCACAAACTCATAGTGACCATATCCGGACTCGAAAGTGTCTTAGGAATGTCGGCATCCCCGATCCGCAAATCGATGGTAACCGGATCTCGGATCTATCTTGGAGAACACGAAGCTCCACGAAGGTGATCGAACAAATCATCGATCACGGGGCAACGGGTACTTATTCTTCAACTTTGTCACCTTATTAAGCTCGCGGTAATCAATACATAAGCGCATAGAACCATCCTTCTTTTTAACAAACAGGAATCGGTGCTCCCCGGGGAGGACACACTCGGACGGATGAACCCTCGGTCTAACATCTTCTGCAGAATGAATCTTCGTTCCTTTAACTCACTGGCGCCATGCGATACGGAGCCTTCGAGATAGGGAGGGTCCTGGCTCGAGCTCAATAATGAAGTCAACCTCTCTCTTTGGGGGCAACCCGTGTAACTCCTCGGAAACACATCCGCGAACTCCTGCCGACGGCCAGGCACTGATCGACAGAGCGATGTAACGACCGTGTTTTTCTTCCCTGGTCTTCCGTATGCCCTAGGGTAATTTGGTAATTTGGTCGGGCCGTCGTGAGTCGTTTGTGTCTTTCGATTACTAAAATTATTGGATGGTTTTTGTAGGTTTTTAAGGGGTTTGTGGTTTGGTTTGAGCAAGGTTTGTTGCAAAAGTAAAAATAAAGGGAATTGTCTTTGCAAATGGGGTTTGAACCCGGTCTCTCCGGAAGCTTGTAGAGATGTGTGCCAATTGAGCCATTAGGTGCTCTTGTTGCTCTTTCTGCATCACATCTTAGTTAACCTTGGATTTTGGAGTTTTGGTGCATTTGGTTAAATGAAATAGAATTAGGTCATTCCATCTTCTTCTCCAAAACACCTCTTGGCCGCCCAAGCTCTCCATCTCCATAGCCTTGCCGATTCTTCATCCTTGCATCTCCTTGGGTTCGATCATCATCATTCCGGGTAGGTATTGATCTTCTTCTTCTTCTCATCCGTTTGGTGTGCGTTTGGCCAAGTGAAAAGAGGTGTGTTGTGTGTGTTGTGTTGATTGCACCCGGTAATGTGTGTAGCCGACCAGCCAAGACGTCGCGCCGTCGCTCGCCGCCCGACGCCTGTCCTGCCCAAGAGCCGTTGCCCAGCCCAAAGAAAGACAGATCGCCCGATCGCTCGCCGCGCCAGAGTCTCGCCCGGCGCCAGCGCCGCCATGAGCGAGACTTCGCCGCGCGCCGCCCGAGACGTTCGCGCGCGCGCGCGTCCTGCCGCCCCCTGCCGTGCCGTGTCGCGCATCGCCGCGCCGCGCCAGCCGCCGCGCGCCGCCGCCCGGATGCTCGCTTTCGCCGCGCGCGCCACGCTTCGCTCGCTCGCGCGACCGCCCGACGCTTCGCTGCGCGCGCGCGCGTCCTTGCTGTGTCGTGCGTGCGGTAGCGCGGCAGCCACAAGCGTCCTGCCGTGCCGCCAGCGGCGGCAACAAGTAGCGTCCTTGCCGTGCCGGCTTGCCCGCGACCCCAAGCTCGTGTCGTCGCGCGCGTGAGTTCTCCGAGCCGAGCTTGCTTTGTTCTATTGTTGTTTAGATATTTTAGATCTTTGATTATTGTTGGTTTGCTAGGTTCCCGCTCGCTAGCTCGGGATTGTTCCATGACTTAGGATTTGTGTGTAGAAGTCTTCCACCAAGGTAAGGATCTCTTCACCGGGGTTGTGTGGACCTCTGGTCTTCGGGTATGCCCTAGGGGTAATTTGGTAATTTGGTCGGGCCGTCATGGTCGTTTGTGTCTTTTCCAAATACTAAAATTATTGGATGGTTTTATGTAGGTTTTGGAGGAGTTTGAGGTTTGGTTTGAGCAAGGTTTGATGCAAAAGTAAAAATAAAGAAATTGTCTTTGCAGTAGGGTTTGAACCCGGTCTCTTGGGAAGCTTGTAGAGATGTGTGCCAATTGAGCCATTAGGTGCTCTTGTTGCTCTTTCGCATCACATCTTAGTTAACCTTGGATTTTGGAGTTTTGGTGCATTTGGTTAAATGGAATAGAATTAGGTTTATTCCATCTTCTTCTCCAAATCCCCTCTTGGCACCCAAGCTCTCCTCTCTCCATAGCCTTGCCGATTCTTCATCCTTGCATCTCCTTGGGTTCGATCATCATCATTCCGGTAGGTATTGATCATCTTCTTCTTCTTCTCATCCGTTTGGTGTGCGTTTGGCCAAGTGAAAAGAGGTGTGTTGTGTGTGTTGTGTTGATTGCAACCCGGTAGAGTGAAGCCCGGCCAGGAAGACAGACGCCCGCCGCCGTCGCGACGTCCACCGGTCACTCGCCGCGCCAGATCTGTCCTAGCGACCTTGCCGTTCGTCCAGCCAAGACAGATCGCCCGATCGCTCGCCGCGCGAGATCTGTCCTAGCAGCGGCCTTGCCGTTCGTCGGCAACCTGGAATCGCCCGATCGCTCGCCGCGCCCGATCGCGCCAGAGGCCTTCGCCCGAAGCCGCCGCCCGATCGCTTCGCCGCGCCAGAGGCCTTCACCCGAAGCCGCTCGCCGCGCGCCCAGCCGCGTCCGCGTCGCGCGCTGCCGCCGCGCCCGCGCCGCCGCGCCTTCGCCGCCGACGTTCGCGCGCGCGCGTCGTCCTGCCGAGCTGCTCGCCGTGTGTCACGCATCGCACGCCGGCGCCAGCGCGCCGCGCCCGACGCGCTCGCCAGCGCGCGTGTGTCTCTGCCGTCGCCGCGTGCCGTAGCGCGACCAGGTAGCGTGTCCTGCCGTCTTGCGTGCGGTAGCGGCCAGCGCCCGCCCTTGCCGCTGCCCGCTTGCCGCGACCCCAAGCTCGTGTCGTCGTGCCGCGTGAGTTCCCCGAGCCGAGCTTGCTGTTCTATTGTTGTTTAGACATTTTAGATGCTGATTATTGTTGGTTTGATAGGTTCCCGCTCGCTAGCCGGGATTGTTCCGCAGCTTAGGATTTGTGTGTAGAAGTCTTCCACCAAGGTAAGGATCTCTTCACAGGGGTTGTGTGGACCTCGGTATATTTGTGATTGTTGTTTTGTATGCACTGTATGATTACTAGCATGTTTAGCCCTAGGTGCTCGCTTGCAATTCTGGATGGCATGAACTCTTGTATTGTTTCTCATGTTAGCCCATGCTAGGTTGTTCTATTCTAGCATGTTCGATATCTGTTCTTGCTTCGTAGTATCATGCTAGGTTCCTTGTATCTGTTGAGCACGTATTGGACTGCATTGATTGAATTGTTATTATTGTTAAGGTTTAGAATTCGGGTAGATAGCATCATCCGGGCGATGCATAAAGTATCTTGCATCTATGGCAAGGGCGTTCGAGACGCTTCTCCGCCTTGGACCCCGTGAGGGATTAGCTATCCCAACCGGTAGGCCCCGCAATCTTGGGTGAGGGTGGTAGTCTAAGCGATGCCCCAACGGTCGGGATGATGACTTGGCAATGCCTAGTCCCCGGCGGCCGCAGCACGCCCTCGGCGTGTTCGCGCAAGAGCCCTTGATTGCCACCGTTAAGGTAAGGACGGCTTCTGGTGTAAGCCTACCATGATCCGTTCCTTAGCCTCAAAGCGGTGGTACAGTGACATAGTTCACGTGTCCGTGTCTCACACCCCTATGTCTCGTGACACCGATCCGGAGATTTAGTTAGGCGTGGTATCCGGATATGGGCGACTTGCCACTGGACCCGGCACCCCATAGTGCAGTAGAAGCACGCGGTGCATCCTTACGCTCATTACAATAGCCCGGCCAGGAGAGCTCCTCGGGATCTTGAGCTAGTGCACCTTTCGTATCGATGATGAGTCGGTGGAGGCCGGGACTTGTTCCCGTATAGCGCGTTTAGTGTGTTGTGGTATTTTCCGGACTAAGACCACGAGATGGCATCCGAGGTCCAAGTGTGGACTTAGCTATGTGCTCCGCTCTGTGTTTGTACTCATAGCTTGCATACATTCTTCTAGATGATCATGTATATCGTATTGTACCCCGGTTGGGGATTCTTCTGGGTAATTCGTTACTCACCCTCATTCTTACGGTTTTCCACGAGTAATCAAGCGGGAGACAGGATGGTGAAGGGGAAAGCTGTGTTCTGGGATCCCTGCTGTCATCTCTGATTATTTTATTTATCATGACTCTTGACTTTTGTTATTTCCCCTGAATGCATGTAGACGGGCACAGAGCCCCAGGATGTTTTCTTACGTTTTATGGATTCCAAATATTTGCACTTGTGGATTGTTTTAATGGTTTAAATAAATCTCTCGATCGAGTATGCTTTTAGAAATGTATGTTTTGGTTGTTGAATGTTTCTGTTTTTACTTGGGATCCAAAATATATTTTTCATAATGTCTTTTATTTTCAACACATGCATTGGGGTAAAGGCCCATTTAGAGCCCCTTTTGGGTCGGGTCTTTACAGACAGCGAGGGGCGGCTCTTCCCAGACAACTTGGCTAGATAGCCCCAAGCTCCATGAGCTAGCAAACGACGAGCTTTCACGGTGACACCATCGGCGGGCAAACTCCACCACGACTCCACGAAACTTAAAATTTGGGCCGACTGGCGTCCAACACTACTTCTTTCCGGTGGCGATCAATCAACGCGTGGTTAGCAAACTAACCACTCCATACCAAGAATCACATCAAAACCGCTCATAGGCGGAACTATGAGCGTAGCCACAAGCAACTCTCCGGATATCTCGATCCGGCCATCCCTAATCTTATCTCTAGCCAACATACTAACTCCCGAAGGAGTTGCAACAGATAACTCAAAACCTAGAGGCTCTAGTCTCAACTTAGCATGCTCGAAGAAACAACACGAGATACAAATGAATGCGTAGAACTAGAATCAAACAAGACAAATGCGCAGTGATCTAAAACAAGAAGCGTACACCGCCACGGCGGCATCCGTGACGCTCGGCCTCTGACGGTCGTAGCAAACACCCGACCTGCTGCTGCTTTGCCGGCCGAGGACAAAACGGATCATATGACCCTCTTTACCACAACGAAAACACACTGCGGGCCCCGCCGCAAGCTCCAGTGTGGGTCCTCCCGCAAAGCTAGCACAAGCGGGAACTCGCTCGGGACCGCCTGGGCGTGGTGAAAGCGGATCGGGGCCTATCGCCGATCCCGGTTTTGAATCGCCCTTGGCGACGCTGCCGCCACCCCTAAACTCAAACTTCCTCTTACGCTTTACTGCACCGGGCGGGACGAATAGGAATAGGGCGCGGCGACAATCCGCTCAACAGATACTTCCCATTATAAATGGTGGCTAATCGCACCGCTCTAGCATAAGTGTCGGGCCACGAGCCACGACATCACTCGGAAACACCACGCCTCAATCCGATATGAACTTCCGAATCTTCACTGCGGGGTGGCAATCAACCGAGGAGCAAAATATCCATACTCGAGAACTTGCGCTCATATTCCTCAATGGTATCGAACCACCGCGCTTCGTTCGGAAGAGCTCCACCATCTTCTCTTGAGCCTCATCACCGATGAACTTTACCTTGAACTCGGCCTTGAAGAACTCCCGGTAGCGGGTGGAGACCCACCGGTCTCTCGCTCAAGGTGGACTCCCACCACCATCTCGCCGTGCCTCCAGCACATGAGCCGCACATCTCGGCCTCTCGAATATCGGGGCACACAATGATCGGGAAGGTGTACTCCAAATGGGCAATCCACACAGGCCGCCGCTAACGCATCACCGGTGGCATCAAACTTCTCGGGCTTCCACTTCACAAAATCCTTCACCACCTACCCAATTCCTCGGCACCTCTCGCCATATCCGCCTCTGGGGCTACTTGCTCCCGAGGAGCCGGAGGTGCTACTGAGCTCTCTTTGAACCAATCGAGTCACCGCTCGATCTGGGCTCGGGACTCTTCCCTTGCCATACCAACAAGGCTCAGGTCTCGCCCTCTGGTCACTCAACATGCCGACCATAAAAGCCCTCATAGACTCGGCAAACTCGCTCCGGGAGCGCGATCTCACGGCGCTTCGATCGCCTCAACGCCCGCTCTAGGCGTAACAGGAGGAGCTGCGGTGGAATGCCATCGATGTCGGCTTGGGACGATGTCCTGCGCATGATCGATCCGATCCACGATACCTCGACACGCTCTCGAACCTCCTCTCTCAGACGGTGACATCTTGTGGCGATCTACATCCAAACCAACAACGAATCGAAACTCGCTGTCACCATTCCACAACACCAAACAAGGCATACACTAGATGATAGGTATTGTAAATTCTTAACCCTTTTCCTTTCTAAAACAATAAATCTAGGCGTACTGATGACTAGCCTGAGTCTTTGGTGATCATGGAAAAACGACCTACAACAAAAAGGTCGATCTACAAAATCTATGACTCGAGCTCGATACCAATCAGTAAGAGACCACCCAAAAGGGGCTCTAAATGGGCCTTTACCCCAATGCATGTAGTGAAAATAAAAGACATTATGAAAATACATTTCGGATCCCAAGTAAAAAAGAAAAACATTCAACAACCAAAACATACATTTCTAAAAGCATACTACGATCGAGATTTATTTAAACCATTAAAACAATCCACAAGTACAAATATGCTGGAATCCATAAAACGTAAGAAAACATCCTCGGGGCTCTGTGCCCGTCTACATGCATTCGGGGAAATAACAAAAGTCAAGAGTCATGATAAATAAAATAGAATAATTAGAGATGACAAAGAGGATTCCATGATCACAGCTCCTCCATCGACCATCCTGTCTCCCCTTGATTACTTGTGGAAAACCACGTATAATAAGGGTGAGTAACGAATTACCCAGTAAGAATCCCCAACCGGGGTACAATACGATATACATGATCATCTAGAAGAATGTATGCAAGCTATGAGCACAAACACAGAGCGGAGCACATAGCTAAGTCCACACTTGGACCACGGATGCCAACTCAGGGTCTTAGTCCGGAAAATACCACAACACACTAAACGCGCTATACGGGAACAAGTCCCGGCCTCGGCTGACTCTCATCCGATCGAAAGGTGCACTAGCTCAAGATCCCGAGGAGCTCTCCTGGTCGTGCCAGAATGTAAAAAAACCCACCCAAAAGGGGCTCTAAATGGGCCTTTACCCCAATGCATGTAGTGAAAAATAAAAGACATTATGAAAATACATTTCGGATCCCAAGTAAAAACAGAAACATTCAACAACCAAAACATACATTTCTAAAAGCATACTCTGATCAGAGATTTATTTAAACCATTAAAACAATCCACAAGTACAAATATGCTGGAATCCATAAAACGTAAGAAAACATCCTGGGGCTCTGTGCGTCTACATGCATTCGGGGAAATAACAAAAGTCAAGAGTCATGATAAATAAAATAGAATAATCGGAGATGACAGCAGATTCCATGATCACAGCTCCTCCTTCACCCATCCTGTCTCCCGCCTTGATTACCCGTGGAAAACCACGAATAAGGGTGAGTAACGAATTACCAGTAAGAATCCCCAACCGGGTACAATACGATATACATGATCATCTAGAAGAATGAATGCAAGCCATGAGCACAAACATAGAGCGGAGCACATAGCTAAGTCCACACTTGGACCTCGGATGCCAACTCGTGGTCTTAGTCCGGAAAATACCACAACACACTAAACGCGCTATACGGGAACAAGTCCCGGCCTCGGCTCGCTGTCGATCGTCTGAAAGGTGCACTAGCTCAAGATCCCGAGGAGCTCTCCGGTCGGTGCCAGTAATGAGCGTAAGGATGCACCGCGTGCTTCTACTGCACTATGGGGTGCCGGGTCTAGTGGCAAGTCGCCCATATCCGGATATCACGCCTAACTAAATCTCTCGGATCGGTGTCACCGACATAGGGGTGTGAGACACGACACGTGAACTATGTCGGCTGTACCACCGCACTGAGGCTAAGGAACGGGTCATGGTAGGCTTACACCAGAAGCCGTCCTTACCTTAACAGTGGCAATCAAGGGCTCACGCCGAACACGCCGAGGACGCGTGGCGGCCGCCGGACTAGGCATTGCCAAGTCATCATCCCGACCGCTGGGGCATCGCTTAGACTACCACCTCACCCAAGATTGCGGGGCCTACCGGTTGGGATAGCTAATCCCTCACGGGGTCCAAGGACGGAGAACTGTCTCTCGAACGTCCTTGCCATAGATGCAAGATACTTTATGCATCGGCCCGGATGATGCTATCTACCCAATTCTAAACCTTAACAATAATAACAATTCAATCAATGCGATCCAATACGTGCTCAATGGATACAAGGAACCTAGCATGATACTACGAAGCAAGAATAGATATCGAACATGCTAGAATAGAACAACCTAGCATGGGCTAACATGAGAAACAATACAAGAGTTCATGCGATCAGAATTGAACAGAGCACCTAGGGCTAAACATGCTAGTAATCATACACAGCATACAAAACAACAATCACAAATATACCGCAGAGGTCCACACAACCCCTGTAAGAGATCCTTACCTTGGTCGGAAGACTTCTACACACAAATCCTAAGTGCATGAACAATCCCGGCTAGCGAGCGGGAACCTATCAAACCAACAATAATCGGCATCTAAAATGTCTAAACAACAATAGAATGCGACAAGCTCGGCTCGGGGAACTCACGCGGCACGACGACACGAGCTTGGGGCTGCAAGGCAAGCCGGCACGGCAAGGTTGGCGCGCTGCTGCGCTACCGCACGGCGACGGCGAGGGGACACGCTACCGGCCGCGCTGCTGGCACGGCACGGCAGCGCACACGCGCGCGCGAGCGTCGGGCGGCGGCGCCGCGGCGCCGGGCGTCGCGATCATGAACGCGAGAAGCTTCAGCAGAGGGCGCGCGCGGCGAACGTCGCGGCGGCGCGCGGCGCTGGCGTCGCGCGACAGCGACGCGACGCGGGCGGCGCGCGGCGAGCGGCTTCGGTGAAGGCTCTCGCGCGCGAGCGATCGGCGCGGCTTCGGCGAAAGGCTCTCTGCGCGATCTGGCGTCGAGCGATCGGGCGATCGTGTTCTTTGGGGACGAACAGCAAGGCTGCTAGGACGAATCGGGCGCGTCGCGAGCGATCGGGCGATCTGTCTTCTTTGACGAACGGGCAAGGCCGCTAGGACAGATCTGGGCGTCGGTGGCCGATTTGGGCCGGACGACGGCGACGATTGGCGATCAGTCTTCTGGCCGGGCTTCACTCGGTGGGCCGCAATCAACACAACACACACAACACACCTCTTTTCACTTGGCCAAACGCACACCAAACGGATGAGAAGAAGAAGAAGATGATCAATACCTACCCTAATGATGATGATCGAACCCAAGGAGATGCAAGGATGAAGAATCGGCAAGGCTATGGAGAGGAGAGCTTGGGCGGCCAAGAGGGGATTTGGAGAAGAAGATGGAATAAACCTAATTCTATTCCATTTAACCAAATGCACCAAAACTCCAAAATCCAAGGTTAACTAAGATGTGATGCGAAAGAGCAACAAGAGCACCTAATGGCTCAATTGGCACACATCTCTACAAGCTTCCCAAGAGACCCAGGTTCAAACCCCTACTGCAAAGACAATTTCCTTTATTTTTACTTTTGCATCAAACCTTGCTCAAACCAAACCTCAAACTCCTCCAAAACCTACATAAAACCATCCAATAATTTTAGTAGTGGAAAAAGACACAAACGACCATGACGGCCCGACCAAATTACCAAATTACCCTAGGGCATACCCGGAAGACCGGAAGAAAAACACAGGTCGTTACAATATTCCCTCCTTTTTATGACTTTCGTCCTCGAAAGTCCTTAAGACAGAAACAAATGACTCGGGGTAATGCAACCTCATCTCGCTTCCCCGCTCCCAAGTGGCTTCCTCGAACCCCGATTCTTCAATCAACCTTTACCAAACGAATCTCGCGATTACGCAACGTCTTGATCTCAAAGGCAAGGATCCTCACCGGCTTCTCCTCGAAGTTCAAATCCTCATTCACCGCAAAGGCTCAAAGTCCACAATGTGCGCGACGGGTCCGGCACATCTTTGCATCAACATCGATACATGAAAAACACTATGCACCACGATAGTGACGGAGGTAGGGCTAACCGGTAAGCAACTCTGCCAATCCTCTCTAGGATCTCAAATGGACCAACAAAACGGGGACTCAACTTCCCACGCTTACAAACCTCAAAACACCTCGCATCGGAGCAACCTTAAGGAACACATGCTTGACCAACCTCGAACTCCAAATCTCGACGCGAACGTCGGCGTAACTCTTCTGCTCTCGCTCACTCTGAGCGGTCAACATACGAGCTCTAATCTTACGCCTTCGCACCATTGGTCAATCTGCAGAACTCGGGACCCAAAACTCATCTATCACCAACCTCTTCCCGAAACACGGGGACCGACATCGCTTACCATACAATGCCTCGAATGGAGCCATCCAGATAAATCGCCGATCGTAATCGTTGTTATAGGCAAACTCCATCAAGTATGATATCTTTGGTCCCAATCGCACTGGAAATCCAACACACAAGCCCTCAACATATCCTCGAGAATCTGATTCACTCTCTCGATCGACCATTCGTCCCGAGGGTGAAAAGTCATCTTTGGCGCACTCTGTGCCCAAACCCTTCTCGGGCGCTCTCCGAAAACGAGAAGTGAACATGCGAGTCACGATCGGACACAATCCTCACCAGCACACCATGATAACGGATAATCTGCTCCAAAAAGCAGTGCGCCCACTGCTTCCACGGTATAAGTGTCTCTACCGGAATGAAGTGTGCGCTCTTGGTCAAACGGTCGACTATCACCCAAATGCGAGAGAACTTCCTGAGTCCTTGGCAAACCGGATATAAAGTCCATGGAGATCTCTTCCCATTTCCACTGGGGTACACTCGGTGGTCGCAACAAAACCACCGGCCTCTGCACAGGTGCCTTCACTTGCCGACAAGTGAGACACCTACAAACAAACTCTGCCACATCTCTCTTCATTCCCATCCACCGAAAGTCCGCTTAAGGTCTCGATACATCTTGGTACCCAGGGTGCCAAGCAAAAGGGGGAATGTGGGCCTCAGAGAGCAACTCTACTCGCAAACTCCGCAATGTTCGGAACACACAACCGCCTCTATAAGTCAACCCACTGCACTGGTGAATACACAAAGTCAAAGTCACCGTCAAGATCGACTCATCAACCAATCTCTTAAGTGCGGGGTCACCCAACCGGTTGTCTATAATCCATTGCCGCGATCGGCGGCCGAATAGTCCAATCGAGCTACCACGGCGGTAACCTCTCCCAACAACATCGCAACCTCGGCCCGCTCGAACTCTCTCTCGCAAACTGGCTGGGAACTCAACAACGCCGCAGAGTCGCGGACGTCTTCCTACTCAAAGCATCGGCCACTACGTTGGCTTTACCCGATGGTACAAAATCTCGCAGATCATAATCCTTTACCAACTCTAACCATCTCCTCTGCCTCATGTTCAACTCCTTCGAGTAAACAGATACTTGAGGCTCGGTGATCGGTAAACATCTCAATCCGCTCACCATACGGTAATGCCTCCAAATCTTGATTACAAACACCACCTGCTGCCAACTCCATATCATGAGTCGGGTAGTTCTCGCTCATACGGCCAAATGACGGAAGCATAGGCAATGACCTTCCCGTCTTTGCATCAACACACAACCTAATCCAAACTTGGAAGCATCACTGTAGACCACGAAACCACTGTCCCTCTCGGGATCGCCAACACCAGTCTTGAAAGTCAAACTACGCTTGAGCACGGCGAAGCTCTCATCACACTGCTTTGTCCCAAACAAACTCGACACCCTTCCTCGTCGACGAGTGAGGGGCGAGGCTAAAGCGAAAAGTCCATGACGAACCGACGGTAGTAACTCGCCAAATCCGTAAAGTGCGAATCTCGGCAAGCGGAAGTCGGCTTGGCCCATGAACTCACGGCCTCAATCTTCGCGGGGTCCACGGCTATACCATCTCTCGAAACCACGTGGCCTAGGAAGGCCACCGCTCCAACCAGAAATCACATTTGGAAAACTTCGCATATAAAGTGGTTTTCCTCAAAGCCGCCAATACTCGCCTCAAATGCTCTGCATGGTCTTCTTTAGACCTCGAATAAATCGAAATATCGTCAATGAACACGATGACGAAGCCGCCCAAAAATGATTTGAACACCCTATCCATCATGTCCATGAACGCGGGTGATGCATTGGTCAATCCAAACGACATAACCACAAACTCATAGTGACCATATCCGGACTGAAAAGTCGTCTTAGGAATGTCGGCATCCCCGATCCGCAAATCGATGGTAACCGGATCTCGATCTATCTTGGAGAACACGAGAAGCTCCCCTGAAGTGATCGAACAAATCATCGATCACGGGGCAACGGGTACTTATTCTTCATCACACCTTATTAAGCTCGCGGTAATCAATACATAAGCGCATAGAACCATCCTTCTTTTTCACAAACAGAGATCGTGCTCCCCACGGGGACACACTCGGACGGATGAACCCTCGGTCTAACATCTCCTGCAAATCGAATCTTCGCCTTTAACTCACTGGCGCCATGCGATCACGGAGCCTTCGAGATAGGGAGGGTCCTGGCTCGAGCTCAATAATGAAGTCAACCTCTCTCTTTGGGGGCAACCCCGTAACTCCTCGAAACACATCCGTGAACTCCCGCACGACCGCACTGATCAACGATCGCGAGGGGCGCTCTTCCCGAACAACTTGGCTAGATAGCCCCAAGCTCCATGAGCTAGCAAACGACGAGCTTTCACGGTGACACCATCGGCGGGCAAACTCCCCCTGGACTCCACGAAACTTAAAAAAAGCCGGGCCGACACAAGCGTGATGAACACTACTTCTTTCCGGTGGCGGTCAATCAACGCGTGGTTAGCAACTAACCACTCCATACCAAGAATCACATCAAAACCGCTCATAGGCGGAACTATGAGCGTAGCCACAAGCAACTCTCCTGGATATCTCGATCCGGCCATCCCTAATCTTATCTCTAGCCAACATACTAACTCCCAAGGAGTTGCAACATATAACTCAAAACCTAGAGGCTCTAGTCTCAACTTAGCATGCTCGAAGAAACAACACGAGATACAAATGAATGCGTAGAACCTAATCAAACAAGACAAATGCGCGGTGATCTAAAACAAGAAGCGTACACCCGCGCCATGCGGCACCCGTGCGCTCGGCCTCTGACGGTCGTAGCAAACACCCGACCTGCCGCTACTGGGCCGAGGGATGAAACGGATCATATGACCCTCTTTACCACAACGAAAACACACTGCGGGCCCCGCACGCAAGCTCCAGTGTGGGTCCTCCCGCAAGAAGCACAAGCGAGAACTCGCTCGGGACCGCCTCTAGCGCGGCCGAAAGCGGATCGGGGCCTATCTTGATCCCGTTTTTGAATCGCCCTTGGCGACGCCGCCGCCACCCCTAAACTCAAACTTCCTCTTACGCCCCACTCGCACTGGAGCAAGACGCCAACAGAGCGGCGACAATCCGCTCAACAGGATACTTCCCATTATAAATGGTGGCTAATCGCACCGTTCTAGCATAAGTGTCGGGGGCCCGAGCCACGACATCTCGGGAAACACCGCCTCAATCCGGATATGAACTTCCGAATCTTCACTCTGGGGTGGCAATCAATCGAGGAGCAAAATATCCATACTCGAGAACTTGCGCTCATATTCCTCAATGGTATCGTAACCTGCTTGGGTTTACGGAAGAGCTCCACCATCTTCTCTTGAGCCTCATCACCGATGAACTTTACCTTGAACTCAAATTTGAAGAACTCCCGGTGGCGGGTGGAGACCCAGGTGGTCTCTCAATCAAGGTGGACTCCCACCACCATCTCGCTGTGCCTCCCAAAGACATGAGCCGCACATCTCGGCCTCAAATATCGGGGCACACCATGATCGGGAAGGTGTACTCCAAATGGGCAATCCACACAGCCGCCGCTAACGCATCACCGGTGGCATCAAACTTCTCGGGCTTCCACTTCACAAAATCCTTGACCACCTACCCAATTCCTCGGCACCCTCTGCCATATCGCCTCTGGGGCTACTTGCTCTGAGGAGCTGGAGGTGCTACTTGAGCTCTCTTGAACCAATCGAGTCACCGCTCGATCCGGGCTCGGGACTCTTCCCGCCATACGCCAACAAGGCACAGGTCTCGCCCTCTGGTCACTCAACATGCGACCATAAAAGCCCTCATAGACTCGGCAAACTCGCTCCAGAGCGATCTCACGGCCTTCGATCGCCTCAACGCCCGCTCTAGGCGTAACGAGAGGAGCTCTTTGGTGGAATGCCATCGATGTCGGCTTGGGACGATGTCCTGCGATGACGATCCGATCCTCGATACCTCGACACGCTCTCGAACCTCCTCTCCGATGCGGATGTAGCATCTTTGGCGATCTACATCCAAACCAACAACGAATCAAAACACACTGCACACCATTCCACAACACCAAACAAGGCATACACTAGATGATAGGTATTGTAAATTCTTAACCCTTTTCCTTTCTAAAACAATAAATCTAGGCGTACTGATGACCGCTCCAGTCTTTGGTGATCATGGAAAAACGACCTACAACAAAAGGTCGGTCTCACGAATCTATGACTCGAGCTCTGATACCAATCAGTAAAAACCCGACCCAAAAGGGGCTCTAAATGGGCCTTTACCCCAATGCATGTAGTGAAAAATAAAAGACATTATGAAAATACATTTGGATCCCAAGTAAAAACAGAAACATTCAACAACCAAAACATACATTTCTAAAAGCATACTCTGATCGTAGATTTATTTAAACCATTAAAACAATCCACAAGTACAAATATGCTGGAATCCATAAAACGTAAGAAAACATCCCGGGGCTCTGTGCCGTCTACATGCATTCAGGGAAATAACAAAAGTCAAGAGTCATGATAAATAAAATAGAATAATCGGAGATGACAAAGCAGGATTCCATGATCACAGCTCCTCCTTCACCATCCTGTCTCCCGCTTGATTACCCGTGGAAAACCACGGAATAAGGGTGAGTAACGAATTACCCAGTAAGAATCCCCAACCGGGTACAATACGATATACATGATCATCTAGAAGAATGTATGCAAGCCATGAGCACAAACATAGAGCGGAGCACATAGCTAAGTCCACACTTGGACCTCGGATGCCAACTCGTGGTCTTAGTCCGAAAAATACCACAACACACTAAACGCGCTATACGGGAACAAGTCCCGGCCTCGGCTGACTATCGCCGATCACGAAAGGTGCACTAGCTCAAGATCCCGAGGAGCTCTCCTGGTCGGCGCTGTAATGAGCGTAAGGATGCACCGTGCTTCTACAGAACTATGGGGGTGCCGGGTCTAGTGGCAAGCTACCCATATCCGGATATCACGCCTAACTAAATCTCCGGATCGAGTGTCACCGACATAGGGTGTGAGACACGGACACGTGAACTATGTCGGCTGTACCACCGCACCGAGGCTAAGGAACGGGTCATGGTAGGCTTACACCAGAAGTCGCCCTTACCTTAACAGTGGCAATCAAGGGCTCTCTTGCCGAACACGCGAGAGGACGTGCGCCACCGGGGACTAGGCATTGCCAAGTCATCATCCCGACCGTTGGGGCATCGCTTAGACTACCACCCTCACCCAAGATTGCGGGGCCTCTGCCGGTTGGGATAGCTAATCCCTCACGGGGTCCAAGGATCGAGAACTGTCTCGAACGTCCTTGCCATAGATGCAAGATACTTTATGCATCGGCCCGGATGATGCTATCTACCCGAATTCTAAACCTTAACAATAATAACAATTCAATCAATGCAATCCAATACGTGCTCAATGAGATACAAGGAACCTAGCATGATACTACGAATCAAGAATGGATATCGAACATGCTAGAATAGAACAACCTAGCATGGGCTAACATGAGAAACAATACAAGAGTTCATGCCATCAGAATTGAGCGAGCACCTAGGGCTAAACATGCTAGTAATCATACACAGCATACAAAACAACAATCACAAATATACTGCAGAGTCCACACAACCCCTGTAAGAGATCCTTACCTTGGTCGGAAGACTTCTACACACAAATCCTAAGTCATGAACAATCCCGAGCTAGCGGCGGGAACCTATCAAACCAACAATAATCGGCATCTAAAATATCTAAACAACAATAGAACAGCAAGCTCGGCTCGGGAACTCACGCGCACGACGACACGAGCTTGGGGCTGCTGCAACAAGCCGGCACGGCAAGGTCGGGCGCCGGCCGCGCTGTGCACGCAACCGCAGCAGGACACGCGCTGGCCGCTGCTGCCGCACGCACAGCGGGACACGCGCGCGAGTGAGCGTCTCGGGCGGCGGCGCGGCGGCGCGGCGTCGCGATGCGGACACGGCGAGCGGCTTCAGCGAGGACGCGCGCGCGCGCGAACGTCTGGCGGCGAAGCGCGCGCGCGGCGCCGGCGTGCGGCGAGCGGCGCGGATGCTTCTGGCGCGCGGCGGCGGCTTCGGGTGAAGGCCTCTGGCGCGCGAGCGATCGGGCGCGGCTTCGGCGAAAACCTCTGGCGCGATCGGCGTCGGCGATCGACGCGATCTGTCTTCTTTGGACGAACGGCAAGGCTGCTAGGACGAATCGGCGTCGCGGCGATCGGGCGATCTGTCTTCTTTGGACGAACGGCAAGGCTGCTAGGACGATCTGGCGTGCGAAATGACCGGTGGGCGTCGACATTGGAGCGATCTGTCTTCTTGGCCGGGCTTCACTCGGTGGTGCAATCAACACAACACACACAACACACCTCTTTTCACTTGGCCAAACGCACACCAAACGGATGAGAAGAAGAAGAAGAAGATCAATACCTACCCGGAATGATGATGATCGAACCCAAGGAGATGCAAGGATGAAGAATCGGCAAGGCTATGGAGAGGGAGAGCTTGGGCGGCCAAGAGGGGATTTGGAGAAGAAGATGGAATAAACCTAATTCTATTCCATTTAACCAAATGCACCAAAACTCCAAAATCCAAGGTTAACTAAGATGTGATGCAGAAAGAGCAACAAGAGCACCTAATGGCTCAATTGGCACACATCTCTACAAGCTTCCCAAGAGACCCGGGTTCAAACCCCGGCTGCAGCACAATTTCCTTTATTTTTACTTTTGCATCAAACCTTGCTCAAACCAAACCTCAAACTCCTCCAAAAACCTACATAAAACCATCCAATAATTTTAGTAGCTGGAAAAGACACAAACGACCATGACGGCCCGACCAAATTACCAAATTACCCCTAGGGCATACCTGGAAGACCGGGAAGAAAAACCTGGGTCGTTACATGTAATGAGCGTAAGGATGCACCGCGTGCTTCTACAGACTATGGGGGGGTGCCGGGTCTAGTGGCAAGCTGCCCATATCCGGATACCACGCCTAACTAAATCTCTGGATCGGTGTCACTGACATAGGGGTGTGAGACCTGGACACGTGAACTATGTCAGCCTGTACCACCGCACCTGAGGCTAAGGAACGGGTCATGGTAGGCTTACACCAGGAAGCCGTCCTTACCTTAACAGTGGCAATCAAGGGCTCTTTGCCGAACACGAGGAGGTCGTCTTGCGTGCGGGGACTAGGCATTGCCAAGTCATCATCCCGACCGTTGGGGCATCGCTTAGACTACCACCCTCACCCAAGATTGCAGGGCCTACCGGTTGGGATAGCTAATCCCTCACGGGGTCCAAGGACGGAGAACTGTCTCGAACGTCCTTGCCATAGATGCAAGATACTTTATGCATCGGCCCGGATGATGCTATCTACCTGAATTCTAAACCTTAACAATAATAACAATTCAATCAATGCACCCAATACGTGCTCAATGAGATACAAGGAACCTAGCATGATACTACGAAGCAAGAACAGGATATCGAACATGCTAGAATAGAACAACCTAGCATGGGCTAACATGAGAAACAATACAAGAGTTCATGCCAATCGAGAATTGAACGGAGCACCTAGGGCTAAACATGCTAGTAATCATACACAGCATACAAAACAACAATCACAAATATACCGCGAGGTCCACACAACCCCTGTAAGAAATCCTTACCTTGGTCTAAGACTTCTACACACAAATCCTAAGTCTGCGAACAATCCCGAGCTAGCGGCGGGAACCTAGCAAACCAACAATAATCGGCATCTAAAATATCTAAACAACAATAGAACGACAAGCTCGCTCAAAGAAACTCACGCGGGCGACGACGACACGAGCTTGGGGCTCAGCAAGCAAGCCGGCACGCAAGCAAGGCGCGCCGCGCTGCCGCGCTACCGGCACGGCAGGAGGACGCTGCTGCTGCCGCGCGCCTGCACGGCAGGCTGGCGCCGCCGCGCCACCGCACGGCACGGCAGGATGGTCGCGAGGGCGCGCGCCGCCCGCGCTACCGGCACGACACGGCACGCACGCACAGCGCAGCGCGCGAGCGCGTCTGGCGCGGCGCGCGGGCGCCAGGCGTCACGACGCGCGACGCGGATGCGGCTGGCTGCGCGGCGCGCAGCGGCTTCGCGGAAAACCTCTCTGCGCGCGAGCGACGCGGCGAGCAGCTTCGGGCGAAGCTCCTCTGGCGCGCGAGCGATCGGCGAGCAACTCGGCGAAGGCCTCTGGCGCGATCTGGCGTCGCGATCGGCCGCTTCGCGAATCTGGGCGTGCGAGCCGGGCTGGTTCGACAGATCTGGGCGTCTGAAATGGGCCGGCGATGATGGTCGCTCCTCTCGGTGGCTGCAACCAACACAAACACACACACACACTACATCTTACCTTCTACGGTAGGCATCAAAAACCAAAAGAGGAGATGAAGAGGATGAAGACTTACCCGAATGATGATGATCGAACCCAAGGAGATGCAAGGGAAGAAGAATTCGGCAAGGCAATGGAGAGGGAGAGCTTGTGCGGCCAAGAGGGGATTTGGAGAAGAAGATGGAATAAACCTAATTCTATTTCATTTAACCAAATGCACCAAAGCTCCAAAATCCAAGGTTAACTAAGATGTGATGCGAAAGAACAACAAGAGCACCTAATGGCTCAATTGGCACACATCTCTACAAGCTTCCCGGGAGACCCGGTTCAAACCCCAGTGCGACAAAAATTCCTTTATTTTTACTTTTGCAACAAACCTTGCTCAAACCAAACCACAAACCCCTCCAAAACCTACAAAACCATCCAATAATTTTAGTAATCTGAAAAGACACAAACGACCCTGACGGCCCGACCAAATTACCAAATTACCCCTAGGGCATACCTGGAAGACCGGGAAGAAAAACCTGGGTCGTTACACGAGTGGTTCGTGCCCTGTTGGTTGTTTTCCTGTTTCCAGGATGTTGAGTTGCCCCGTTTGGCATTGGGAGGTTCAGTCTGTGATGGACCCCTGTTGTTGCCCCGTGAGATTAGATGTTGTTGCTCTAGTGGAGCAAGACAGTGAGCATATGTGGAGCTCTCTGTCCTTTGGTTGTCTGCTTGTAAGAGCCGTTTCCTTCTGGGAGTTGTCAGATTTCTCCCATAGCCATGAGTTGATGGTAGAGGTGCTAGCTAGAAGGAAAAGTTTGTTGGCTGCTTGGTAGCAGTTGTTTGTCCAGTTAAGTGGACTCTTGGATGGTGTTCTAGAGGCTGCAGTAAGGGTTGTTTTGCCTCTTGTGAGTGTTGGGCCAAGGTTTGGTCCTCTTGTTGTTTCGAGAGCTAGTTCGGTTCTAGCTGAAGGGCGTTGCCCTGAGGTCTTTTTCCTTGTCAGGAAGTTTTGGGAGTTGACCCCTCCCTCGACAGTAGAGCAAGTGTTGTTGGTTTCGAATTGGTGATCCGATTGGTTGAGTTTTCCCTTGGTTGTTGCTTCCAAGAGAGTTGGATGCTGTCGCCTTGGGTTTGAGCTAGTCAGCGAGCATGTGTGAGTTCGCTGCCCTTCTGGAGTTTGCTTGCTGGGAAAGTCGTTTCCCGTTTGGCAGGAGTCAGCTTAGCTCCTGAGTTGTGTAGTTGGTCGAGTAGCGCAATGCGGACCAGCCAATGAGAGGGTCCCTACTTTGTGTTGTTAGCAAGCAAGAGTTGTTTGTCCCCGCAAGGGCGGAGGCCAGCCAGTAAGAGTTGTTTCTGGCAAGTTGTTGGTTCTTTGGGGATAGAAGATTTCCCTTTCCCCTAGTCTTTGTGGTGGTTGAGTTGCTCCCTGGATGTCAGCCTTGAGTGTTAGCTTTCGAGGTAGTCTTGCGGATTCGTGTGGCTCAGGATCCGTAAGCTTTGAGGTTGTCGTTATCCGTTTTCCTCGTGAGGTTTCGGGAGTGGAGCTTCTGGTTGGAAGCTGAGTAAGGCTTAAGCTTAAAGGAGAAGTCCTTTGAGTAGCCAGTTGGATTTTTTTAGAGTTGAGTTGTAGCTTGGAGGCGAGCGTTGCTCATTCTAAGTTTTGGGTTGAGTTCTGCTGAGCAAGCCCTTCTCGGGCTTTGCTCCTAGTTGTTGTGCGCTCGCTGTTGGCGTAGCAGAGCCGTTTGAGTGAGTCGGCACGGAGGTGCCGTGGCTTTGGTTGGTAAAGCCGTTGAGCTGTTTTCCTCAAGGTGTTGTGCCGCAGAGAGCTGCGTGATGGTTTAGCCCTTGCAGCCCGAGTTTTCCTTGAGAGGAATTTTGGTGGTTTCCTGGCCTGGCAGTATTTTCTTTGGCCGGTTGCTAGTAGGTTTGCATGGAAAAGTTTGCTTTCGGCCTTTGAGAGGCTGCTGTTTGTTGGCCGTTTGGTTTCTGGAACCTGGAAGGTTCAGTTGTTTGGCCAATTTGTTGTTGGGTTGAGGCTGTTTGTTAACAGTTGTGAGCTTCCAGAGAAGTTCGCCGGTGCGTGGCGTTGAGTTTCAGACCTTGTGGCCCGTCCTCGAGTTTGCTGAGAGTAGCACCCTTTGAGAGTTGGTGCGAGTTGAGGACGTGGTTTGCCGTCTGTTCCCTTCGAAGTTCGGTGTATACCCAGTCTGGATGGCATTGTGGCCTTGAGTTTTTGAGAACCCAAGAGGGTTTGGTTCTCGAAGATGGCTAGTGTTGTTAGCCGAGAAGTTCAGTTGGCTGGATCAGTGGAGTTTTCCTGGAGCTGTTTCGTCTTAGGACTTTCGTGGACGAAAGTCTTAAAAGGAGGGAGTATTGTAACAGCCCAGTTTCCTATTCCAGTTTTCGAGGTGCCTTCGGGTCAAGATTCGGTTGTTGGTTGGGTCTTTAGAGCGGTTTTGACCCTTGGGGGTATTTTGGTCTTTTGGCTCTCCGAGCAGGATTTGTGGTTTTCAGGGCTTCGAGGTAGCTCCTGCCTTTGTCGAGGCTTGTTTGTTGGTGGCTGCGAGTCCCGTGGTGTTTGGGCTAGTCGGTTGGATGCTCGGTTGTGGTTTGGGCTTTGGCAAAGTGATGGTTGGTTGTGTGCTTCCTTTGGGATTCGAGCCCGAGCCCTTAGTGTTGCTTTGGGAGTTGGATTTAAGTGAGTTTGATTTATTGGAAAAGATGGCTTCGGTCGGGTCTCGAAGGAGGAAGCCGGGAAATGGGATTTTAAGGTTAAAAGTGGATAAGGATGGATTTTGGATAAAATCCTTATTTTTCCTTTTTATTTCCCATTTTCCTTTTCTTTTCCAAATTCATTTTCTTTTCTTTTTATTTTTCTCTTTTCTCTCTCTCTCTCTCTCCGAGCGACCTCGAGCTTGAGCGTTTGACCCTTGGCGCCCGAGCCCGACCCGCACGCCGCCGCCCGCCCGCCCGGTCGCCTAGCCCGAGCTTCGCCAAGCCTCGCCCAGCCCGAGCGTCGCGTCGCCCTCCCCCTGCTAGTGTCGCCCGAGCTCGCCCAGCTCGTGTCCGTCCGCGCTCGAGTCGCGTCGCCCTGTGCCGAGCTCAGCTCGAGTCGCGCGTCCCCGCGCCCGTGTCGCGCGCCCTCACCCTGTAGCTTGCCAAGCCGCACCGCGCGCCAGTGCCCAGCCGAGCTAGCGCCCGCACCCTCGCGCCCTCAGGCCGCCGCCCGCGCGCCGTCGCGCGCGCGCAGCCCAAATGTCGAGCCGGTAGCGCGTGAAGCGAGCCCCTACGCCCATCGTGCATGCTGCGACCACCATCACCGCCTAGCCCGTGCAGCCGGCTCGTTCGCGTGTCAGTCGCGCCTAGTGAGTTGCTCCCGAGCTGAGCCCTGTTTATTTTATTGTATTTAGGTGTAAAGACCCGACCCAAAAGGGGCTCTAAATGGGCCTTTACCCCAATGCATGTATTCAAAATAAAAGACATTATGAAAAATAAGTTTCGGATCCCAAGTAAAAACAGAAACATTCAACAATCAAAACATACATTTCTAAAAGCATACTCTGATCAGAGATTTATTTAAACCATTTAAACATTCCACAAGTACAACTATGCTGGAATCCATAAAACATAAGAAAACATCCTAGGGCTCCGTGCCCGTCTACATGCATTCAGGGGAAATAACAAAAGTCAAGAGTCATGATATAATAAAATGGTCAGAGATGACAGCAGGATTCCATGATCACAGCTCCTCCTTCAGCCATCCTGTCTCGCGCCTTGGTTACCTGTGGAAAACCACATAATAAGGGTGAGTAACGAATTACCCAAAGAAGAATCCCCAACCGGATAACAATACGATATACATGATCATCTAGAAGAAAGTATGCAAGCTATGAGTACAAACACAGAGCGGAGCACACAGCTAAGTCCACACTTGGACCTCGGATGCCAACTCAGGGTCTTAGTTCGGAAAATACCACAACACACTATACGCTCTATACGGGAACAAGTCCCGGCCTCGGCTGACTCACGACGATACGAAAGGTGCACCGCTCAAGATCCCGAGGAGCTCTCGATCGCGCCAGAATGAGCGTAAGCGCGCACCGCATGCTACCGCAAACTCGGGGGTGTCGGGTCTAGTGGCAAGCGCCCGTGTTCGATCACCATGCCTAACTAAATCTCTGATCGGTGTCAGCGACATAGGGTGTGAGACTGACACACGTGAACTATGTCACTGTACCACCGCACTTTGAGGCTAAGGAACCGGCCGTGGTAGGCTTACACCGAGAAGCGGTCCTTGCCCTAACAGTGGCAATCAAGGGCTACGGCCGAACACGCGAGGACGTGCCGATCGCCGGGGCGAGGCAATGCCAAGTCATCATCCCGACCTTTGGGGCATTTAACGATCCGCCACCCTCACCCAAGATTGCAGGGCCAGCCGTTAGGGTTAGCTAAACCCTAACGGGATCAGGGACGGAGTACCATCTCGTACGTCCCTATCGGGGATGCAAGTTACGTTATGCATCCGGCCCGGATGATGCTACCTACTTGAACTCTAAACCATAGCAATAATAACAATTCATTCAATGCAGTCCAATACGTGCTCAAGCGGATACAAGGAACCTAGCATGATACTACGAAGCAAGAACAGATATATCGAACATGCGAGATGGAACAACCTAGCATGGGCTAACATGAGAAACAATACAAGAGTTCATGCCATCGAGAATTGAAACAGATCACCTAGGGCTAAACATGCTAATAATCATACACAGGCATACAAAACAACAATCACAAATATACCGCAGGGCCCACACAACTCCGGTAAGAAATCTTTACCTTGGTCGGGAGGCTTCTACACACAAATCCTAAGCTGCGGAACAATCCCGAGCTAGCGGGCGGGAACCTAGCAAACCAATAATAATCAGCATCTAAAACGTCTAAACAACAATAGAACAGCAAGCTCGGCTCGGGGAACTCACGCGCACGGCGACACGAGCTTGGAGCTCACTGCAAGCCGGCACGGCAGGTCGGGCGCCGCCGCTACCGCACGGCAGCGGCTAGGCGCCGCCGCGCTACCGCACGGCAGGCTGGCGCGCTGCCGCTGCGGCGCACGCAGCGGCACGGATGACGCAGCGAGGACGTGCGCGCGCGGCGAACATCTGGCGTCTTGGGCGGCGGCTTCGGGCTAAAGCGCGCGCGGGCGCTGGCGTCACGACAGCGCGCGCGCGAGCGGGCCGCGCGCGGGCGGCGCAGCTCGGCGCGCGCGCGGGTGCTGGAGTCGGCGTCTCTTCTGCTGCGCGCGATCCGCACGCACGACGACGAGCGATGGCGTCGCGGGAGGCTGCGACGGTGGATCTCGCGCGACACAGTGAGCGATGGCGTCGCGAGCGATCCGCGGCGGCTTCTTTGTCGGCTTTGGCGTCTGGCGGGGCTGCTTCAACAGATCTGGGCGAGGGGCTGGCCGGCTAGACGCGGCGGCGATGGTTCTTGGCCGCTTCTCTCGGTGGGCAGCAAACCACACAACACACACAACACTCTACTTCTTACCTTGGCCAAAGATCAATAACCAAATGAGGAGATGAAGAGGATGAAGACTTACCCGGAATGATGATGATCGAACCCAAGGAGATGCAAGGGAAAGAAGAATCGGCAAAGGCTATGGAGAGGAAAGCTTGTGCGGCCAAGAGGTGATTTGGAGAAGAAGATGGAAAAAACCTAATTTCTATTTCATTTAACCAAATGCACCAAAACTCCAAAATCCAAGGCTAACCATAAGATGATGCAGGAAGAGCAACAAGAGCACCTAATGGCTCAATTGGCACACATCTCCACAAGCTTCCCAGAGACCCAGGTTTTAAACCCAGTGCAAAGACAATTTCCTTTATTTTTACTTTTGCATCAAACCTTGCTCAAACCACACCACAAATCCTTCCAAAAACCTACATAAATCCATCCAATAATTTTAATAACCGGAAAAGACACAAACGGCCCTGACGGCCCGACCAAATTACCAAATTACCCCTAGGGCATACCTGGAAGACCGGGATGAAAAACCTGGGTCGTTACATTAGGCCTATTTTATGATTATTGATGTGTTTGCTTGGCTCGTTATAGGTTGCGCGGGTTCGATCGCAGTTAATTTTTATTGTGTGTTGTTGCCTCCCGACCAGGTAAGGATTTCTTACCGGAGTTGTGTGGGCCCTGCGATATTTTTCATGATATGCCTTGCTTGTTTGCTGATTGTTATGAGCATGATAATAATAGAGCAGCTTTGATTGATTTCTTGCTAGCATGTTTGCTTGATTTTACATGTTAGTGTCATGCTAGGTTTGTTCTGCCAGCATGCTTATGATTCCTGCTTAAGCTCGTAGTATCATGCTAGGTAGTGTGATTGATGTCGGTCTTTGCTTGCTAGCCAGGAATCATTGCTTTTTTTCTATACTCTTAGATAGAGTTGTAGGGTTTGTCATCATCTAGAGGCTGAGCGGACATAACGTACTTTGTCCCCACTGATCGGGAGTAAAGTGTGCGAAGCATAACGTATCTTGCTACCCCGGTCGTTAAGGTGGATTTAGCTCGGTCGGGAGTATAGTGTGCGAAGCATAACGTATCTTGTTACCCCCGACCACGCGGTTGTGGAATTAGCTACCCACTTCGGCATAGCCTAGTTTGTAGCTTCTGCTAGAGCGAACCACGCCATCGGTGTAAGCTGCCTGGCCGGTTCTTAGCTTCGTCGGTGGATCATGCTTTTGCCTGAGATGAGCGCCGAGGGCCTCGCGCTCTCGTGATCGGTGACACCGCTTCGAGTCATAGGCATGTGCACTGCCCGCGTGGTTTGCCCTTAGGCCCCGCATTTACGCAGTTGCGCAGAGAGCATGCGATGTGCGCGCGCACACGCATTAGTTGCCGGGTTCGAGAGCTCCCGGGCTAATGTCGTGAGTACACCATTCCTTCCGTTAGAGCGACTTGGGTACTCTCCGTAAGTCCGATTTAGTGCAATGGCAAGGAGGCCCTTGAGGACATTCTAGGGATCGATGTATTCCCCGAGTGACGAGATACCTCGGTGATGTCCGTGGATTGGTCGATGTATCCAATCCCGATTAGGCCGGAAGAAAGAGACTTCCGATGATTCCAGATCTTGTTTTATGAGCTCGTTGAGCTATGATCTGTGTTGGTAGCTGTTTGCTTGCATGCTTTGGTACTAGATGACTGATTATATCGTATTGTACCCCGGTTGGGGATTCTTACTGAGTAATTAGTTACTCACCCTTATTATGTGGTTTTTCCACAGGTAGCCATGGTGCGAGACAGGATGGCTGGAGGAGGAGCTGTTATCATGAAAACCCGTTGTTCAACTCGGAGTCTTATGTTTATGTTATGATTTAAATGTTCTCTAAATGCATGTAGTTGGGCACGGAGCCCTAGGGTGTTTTTTTAATGTATTTCCGGATTCTAGCATTGTTGTAAAGTTTGTATGTTTTAAATGAATCTCTGATCAGAGTAAGTTTTGTAAACGTATTTGACTTGGAACAGGTGCTTGGAAACAGGGACAGGTTTCAGGAAATTATGTTGATTTTAAATGGGTGTTTTATGTTTTAGTTTTTACTTAGAATCCGAACACCCTCTTGCAAATTTTCTGTAGATTTGTAATGCATGCATTGAGGTAACGGCCTATTTAGAACCCCATTCGGGTCGGGTCGTTACAACTACATAGGTGCAACAGCTCCCAGGCCAAACACACAAAGTACCTTAACCGACTAGGCCAAACACTCACAGGAGGCAGAACAACCCTTACAGCAACTTCCAGAACACCACCCAAGAGTCCACTTAATCGACAAGCAATCGCTTTTCGAGCGGCTGTAACGACCAGTGTTTTTCTTCCGGTCTTCCGTATGCCCTAGGGGTAATTTGGTAATTTGGTCGGGCCGTCATGGTCGTTTGTGTCTTTTCCAAACTACTAAAATTATTGGATGGTTTTTGTAGGTTTTGGAGGGGTTTGTGGTTTGGTTTGAGCAAGGTTTGTTGCAAAAGTAAAAATAAAGGAAATTGTCTTTGCAGTGGGGTTTTGAACCCGGTCTCTGGGAAGCTTGTAGAGAGGTGTGCCATTTGAGCCATTAGGTGCTCTTGCCGAAGCCGCTCGCCCGCGCGCGCCGCTCAGACGCGTTCGCCAGCGCGCGCCTCCTGCCGAGTTGCTCGCCGTGTCCGTCCGCATCGCCACGCCGCGCCGCGCCGCCGCTCGAGCGCTCGCCGCGCGCCGCCTTCGCGCGCGCAGCGCCAGCGCTACCGCCCGAGGCTCTCGCCAGCGCGTGTCCCTGCTGCCTCGCCGTGCCCGCGCACAGCGCACCATGGCGTGTCCGTCTGCGTGCCGGTAGCGCAACCAGCGCGTGTCCTGCCGCCGTGCCGGCCAGCGGCCAGCGCCCGCCTTGCCGAGCGACTTGCGGCCAGCCCCAAGCTCGTGTCGTCGCGCGCGTGAGTTCCCTTTGAGCCGAGCTTGTTGTTCTATTGTTGTTTAGATATTTTAGATGCTGATTATTGTTGGTTTGCTAGGTTCCCGCTCGCTAGCTCGGGATTGTTCCGCAGCTTAGGATTTGTGTGTAAAGTCTTCCGACCAAGGTAAGGATTTCTTCTGGGGTTGTGTGGACCTCTGCGGTATATTTGTGATTGTTGTTTTGTATGCTGTGTATGATTACTAGCATGTTTAGCCTAGGTGCTCTGTTACAATTCTGATGGCATGAACTCTTGTATTGTTTCTCATGTTAGCCCATGCTAGGTTGTTCTATTCTAGCATGTTCGATATCTGTTCTTGCTTCGTAGTATCATGCTAGGTTCTTTGTATCGATGAGCACGTATTGGACTGCATTGATTGAATCGTTATTATTGTTAAGGTTTAGAATTGAGGTAGATAGAATCATCCGGGCCCGATGCATAAAGTATCTTGCATCTATGGCAAGGACGTTCGAGACGATTCTCCGCCCTTGGACCCCGTGAGGGATTAGCTATCCCAACCGGTAGGCCCTACAATCTTGGGTGAGGGTGGCGGTGTTAAATGCCCCAACGGTCGGGATGATGACTTGGCATTGCCTCGTCCCCGGCGATCGACACGTCCTCGGCGTGTTCGGCCGTAGCCCTTGATTGCCACTGTTAGGGCAAGGACCGCTTCTGGTGTAAGCCTACCACGACGGGTTCTTAGCCTCAAAAAGGTGAGTACAGGTGACATAGTTCACGTGTCGTGTCTCACACCCCTATGTCGGTGACACCGATCCGTAGATTTAGTTAGGCATGGTGGTGAACTCGGCAGCTTGCCACTAGACCCGCACCCCGAGAGTTTGCGGTAGCATGCGGTGCGCGCTTATGCTCATTACTGGCGCCGACCGGAGAGCTCCTCGGGATCTTGAGCCGATGCACCTTTCGTATCGACGATGAAGCCGTGGGCGGGACTTGTTCCCGTATAGTGCGTTTAGTGTGTTGTGGTTTTTCCGACTAAGACCACGAGATGGCATCCGAGGTCCAAGTGTGGACTTAGCTATGTGCTCCGCTCTGTGTTTGTACTCATAGCTTGCATACATTCTTCTAGATGATCATGTATATCGTATTGTACCCCGGTTGGGGATTCTTCTTGGGTAATTCGTTACTCACCCTTGATACGTGGTTTTCCACGGGTAATCAAGCGGGAGACAGGATGGTGAAGGAGGAGCTATGATCATGGAACCTCTTTGTCATCTCTGATTGTTTTATTTTAATTATCATGACTCTTCACTTTTTATTATTTCCCTGAATGCATGTAGACGGGCACAGAGCCCCGGGATGTTTTCTTACGTTTTATGGATTCCAGCATATTGGTACTTGTGGATTGTTTTAATGGTTTAAATAAATCTCGATCGTGAGTGTGCTTTTAGAAATGTATGTTTTGGTTGTTGAATGTTTCTGCTTTTTACTTGGAATCCGAAATGTATTTTTCATAATGTCTTTTATTTTCACTACATGCATTGGGGTAAAGGCCCATTTAGAGCCCCTTTTTGGGTCGGGTCTTTACATTGGTATCGAGCTCGAGTCATAGATTCGTGTGAGACCGACCTTTTGTTGTAGGTCGTTTTCCATGATCATCAAGACTCGACAACATCATCAGTGCGCCTAGATTTATTGTTTTAGAAAGGAAAAGGCTTAAGAATTTACAATACCTATCATCTAGTGTATGCCTTGTTTGGTGTTGTGGAATGGTGACAGTGTGTTTTGATTCGTTGTTGGTTTGGATGTAGATCGCCAAAGATGCGATCCACCCGTCGGGAGAGGAGGTTCGAGAGCGTCGTCGAGGTATCGGGATCGGATCGATCATCGCAGGACATCGTCCCAAGCCGACATCGATGGCATTCCACCGCGGCTCCTCTGTTACGCCTAGAGCGGGCGTTGAGGCGATCGGCTGGCCGTGAGATCGCTCCTGGAGCGAGTTTGCTTTGAGTCTATGAGGGCTTTATGGTCGGCATGTTGAGTGACCAGAGGGCGAGACCCGTGCCTTGTTGGCGCCAAGCAGGAAGAGTCCCGAGCCCAGATCGAGCGGTGACTCGATTGGTTCAAAGAGAGCTCGATAGCACCTCCACTCCACCACGAGAGCAAGTAGCCCAAGAGGCGATATGGCGAGAGGTGCCGAGGAATTGGGTAGGTGGTGAAGGATTTTGTGAAGTGGAAGCTTTGAGAAGTTTGATGCCACCGGTGATGCGTTAGCGGCGGCCAGTGGATTGCCCATTTGGAGTACACCTTCCGATCATGGTGTGCCCCGATATTCGAGAGGCCGAGATGTGCGGCTCATGTGCTAGGAGGCACAATGAGATGGTGGTGGGAGTCCACCTTGAGCGAGAGACCACTGGGTCTCCACCCGCTACTTGGGAGTTCTTCAAGGCCGAGTTCAAAGTAAAGTTCATCGGTGATGAGGCTCAAGAGAAGATGGTGGAGCTCTTCCGGGACCACAAGCGGGTTACGATTCCATTGAGGAATATGAGCGCAAGTTCTCGGAGTATGGATATTTTGCTCCTCGGTTGATTGCCACCCCGGAGTGAAGATTCGGAAGTTCATATCTGGATTGAGGCGGGTGTTTCCCGAGATGTCGTGGCTCGGGCCCACGACACTTATGCTAGGGTCATCCAGCTAGCCACGATCTATAATGGGAAGTATCTGCTTTGGCGGGTTGTTGTCGCTCTGTTCAGCGTCTGTCCCAGCACTGTGGGGGGAAGAGGAAGTTTGACTTTCGGGAGGCGGCGGCGCCGCCAAGGCGATTTCGAAGCGAGAGATCGGAGAGCTCCATCCGTTTCACAGCCACAGCGGGAGGACCCAGCGCTTTCCGCTTGTGCTACTTGTGGAAAGTCCACGCGGAGCTTGTCGGCTGGACCTAGATTGTGCTTCCGTTGTGGTAGAGAGGGGCACATGGCCCGTTTTGTGATCAGCCCGGCTATGGCGGCTCAGCCAGCGCAGCAGCAGGGCGGTCGAGTGTTTGCTACGACCCGTCGGAGGCCGAGCGTCACGGATGCGTCTGCATGCGGTGCGCTTCTTGTTTTAGATCACTGCGCATTTGTCTTGTTTGATTCTGGTTCCACGCATTCATTTGTATCTGTGTTGTTCGCCGAGCATGCTAAGTTAAGACTAGAGCCTCTAGGTTTTGAGTTATCTGTTGCAACTCCTTCGGGAGTTAGTATGTTGGCTAGAGATAAGATTAGGGATGGCGGATCGAGATATTCGGAGAGTTGCTTGTGGCTACGCTCATAGTTACGCCTATGAGCGGTTTTGATGTGATTCTTGGTATGGAGTGGTTAGTTGCTAACCACGCGTTGATTGACCGCCACCGGAAAGAAGTAGTGTTCGAAGCCGCCAGTGTCGCCTAGCTTTAAGTTTCGTGGAGTCCAGGGTGGAGTTTGCCCGCCGATGGTGTCACCGTGAAAGCTCGTCGTTTGCTAGCTCATGGAGCTTGGGGCTATCTAGCCAAGTTGTGCGGGAAGAGCCGCCCCTCGTCACTGATGATCGTGCCGGTCGTGCGAGGAGTTTGCGGACGTGTTTCTGAGGAGTTACAGGGGTTGCCCCCAAGGAGAGAGGTTGACTTCATTATTGAGCTCGAGCCGGGACCCTCCTATCTCGAAGGCTCCGTATCGCATGGCGCCAGTGAGTTAAAGGAATCAAGATTCGATTCAGCGGGAGATGTTAGACCGAGGGTTCATCCGTCCGAGTGTGTCCCGTGGGAGCACCGATTCTGTTCGTGAAAAGAAGGATGGTTCGATGCGCTTATGTATTGATTACCGCGAGCTTAATAAGGTGACAGTGAAGAATAAGTATCCGTTGCCCCGTATCGATGATTTGTTCGATCGGCTTCGTGGAGCTTCGTGTTCTCCAAGATAGATCTCGAGATCCGGTTACCATCGGTTGCGGATCGGGGATGCCGACATTCCTAAGACGACTTTTCGTGTCGGATATGGTCACTATGAGTTTGTGGTTATGTCGTTTGGATTGACCAATGCCCCAAATAGCGTTCATGGACATGATGGATAGGGTGTTCAAATCATTTTTGGACAACTTCGTCATCGTGTTTCATTGACGATATTCGATTTATTCGAGGTCTAAAGAAGACCATGCAGAGCATTTGAGACGAGTATTGGCGGCTTTGAGGAAAACCACTTTATGCGAAGTTTTCCAAATGTGATTTCTGGTTGGAGCGGGTGGCCTTCCTAGGCCACGTGGTTTCGAGAGATGGTATAGCCGTGGACCCGCGAAGATTGAGGCCGTGAGTTCATGGGCCAAGCCGACTTCGATTGCGAGATTCGCGACTTTACGGGTTTGGCGAGTTACTACCGTCGGTTCGTCAAGGACTTTTCTGCTTTAGCCTCGCCCCTCACTCGTCCGGCGAGGAAGGGTGTCGAGTTTGTTTGGGACAAAGAGGTGTGATGAGAGCTTTGCGAGCTCAAGCGTAGTTTGACTTCAAAGCACTAGTGTTGGCGATCCGGAGAGGGGAGTGGTTTCGTGGTCTCTGATGATGCTTCCAAGTTTGGTTTAGGTTGTGTGTTGATGCGGCACGGGAAGGTCATTGCCTATGCTTCCGTCACCAAGCCGTATGAGCAGAACTACCCGACTCATGATATGGAGTTGGCGGCAGATGTGGTGTTTGCACCAAGATTTGGAGGCATTACACTGTATGGTGAGCGGATTCGTATGTTTACCGATCACGAGCCTCAAGTATCTGTTTACTCGTAAGAAGTTGAATATGAGGCGAGAGAGATGGTTAGAGTTGGTAAAGGATTATGATGCGAGATTTTGTACCATCCGGGTAAAGCCAACGTAGTGGCGATGCTTTAAGCGAGAAAGACGTCGTCGCACTCTGCGGCGTTGTTGAGTTCCCAGCCCAGTTTGCGAGAGAAAGTTCGAGCGGGCGAGGTTGCGATGTTGTTGGGAGAGGTTACCGCCAGGTAGCTCGATTGGATTGCTCACCGTCGATTCGGCAGCGGATTATAGACGGCCAGTTGGGTGACCCGCACTTAAGAGATTGGTTGTGAGTTAGTCTTGACGGTGACTTTGACTTTGTGTATTCCCAGACGGTGGGTTGACTTATAGAGGCGGTTGTGTGTTCCGGACATTGCGAGTTTTGCGGCGCCGAGTTGCTCTCGGAGGCCCACTGTTTCCCCCTTTGCTTGGCACCCCGGGTACCAAGATGTATCGAGACCTTAAGCAGACCTTCCGGTGGATGGGAATGAAGAGAGATGTGGCGAGTTTGTCGGTAGGTGTCTCACTTGTCGAGCAAGTGAAGGCACCCGAGCAGAGGCCAGAGTTTGTTGCGACCATCGAGTGTACCCAGTGGAAATGGGAAGAGATCTCTATGGACTTTATATCCGGTTTGCCAAGGACTCAGGAAGTTCTCTCGATTTGGGTGATAGTCGACCGTTTGACCAAGAGCGCACACTTCATTCCCGGTAGAGACACTTATACCGTGGAGCGATGGCGCGGTGCTTTTGGAAGCGAGATCATCCGTTATCATGGTGTGCCGGTGAGGATTGTGTCGGATCGTGACTCGCGGTTCACTTCTCGTTTCGAGAGCGCTCCGAGAAGGGTTTGGGCACAGAGTGCGCCAAAGATGACTTTTCACCCTCGAGACGGATGGTCGGTGAGAGAGTGAATCGATTCTCGAGGATATGTTGAGGGCTTGTGTGTTGGATTTCCCGAGCGATTGGGACCAGATGTCAGTACTTGATGGAGTTTGCCTATAACAATAGTTACCACGTCGATTCAGATGGCTCCATTCGAGGCATTGTATGGTAAGCGTTGTCGGTCCCCGTGTGTTGCAGGAAGAGGTTGGTGATAGACAGATTTTGGGTCCCGAGTTACTGCGAGCTGACCAATGGTGCAGTCAGAAGATTAGAGCTCGTATGTTGACACTTTCAGCGAGCAGAGAAGAAGAGTTACGCGATGTTCGGCGTCGAGATTTGGAGTTTGAGGTTGGTCGGCATGTGTTCCTTAAGGTTGCTCCGATCGAGGTGTTACGAGGTTTGGTAAGCGTGGGAAGTTGAGTCCCCGTTTTGTTGGTCCATTTGAGATCCTAGAGAGGATTGGCGAGTTGCCTCACCGGTTAGCCCTACCTCCGTCACTATCGCCAGCATAGTGTTTTCCATGTATCGATCTTGAGGCGGTATGTGCCGGACCGTCGCACATTGTGGACTTTGAGCCTTTGCGGTGAATGAGGATTTGAACTTCGAGGAAGCCGGTGAGGATCCTTGCCTTTGAGACCAAGACGACTGCGTAATCGCGAGATTCGTTTAGTAAAGGTTCGATGGAAGAATCGGGGTTCCGAGGAAGCCACTTGGGAGCGGGAAGACGAGATGAGGTTGCATTACCCCGAGCTGTTTGTCTTAAGGACTTTCGAGGACGAAAGTCATAAAAAGGAGGGAATATTGTAACGACCAGTTTTTCTTCCCGGTCTTCGGTATGCCCTAGGGGTAATTTGGTAATTTGGTCGGGCCGTCATGGTCGTTTGTGTCTTTTCCAAACTACTAAAATTATTGGATGGTTTTTGTAGGTTTTGGAGGGGTTTGTGGTTTGGTTTGAGCAAGGTTTGTTGCAAAAGTAAAAATAAAGGAAATTGTCTTTGCAACCTGGGTTTGAACCCGGGTCTCCTGGGAAGCTTGTAGAGAGGTGTGCCAATTGAGCCATTAGGTGCTCTTGTTGCTCTTTCTGCATCACATCTTAGTTAACCTTGGAGTTTGGAGTTTTGGTGCATTTGGTTAAATGAAATAGAATTAGGTTATTCCATCTTATTCTCCAAAAGCACCTCTTGGCCGCCCAAGCTCTCCATCTCCATAGCCTTGCCGAGTTCTTCATCCTTGCCTCACCTTGGGTTCAATCATCATCATTCCGGGTAAGTCTTCGTCTTCTTCATCTTCTCATTTGGGTGTTTGTTGGCCGAATGTAAGAAAAAGGGGTTGTGTGTGTGTGTGTGTTGTGCAGCCAGCCGAGAGGAGCAGCCATCATCCCCAGCCCAGCTCGCACGCCCAGATCGGTCGAACCAGCCCTGTCGCACGCCCAGATCGGTCGAACCAGCCCTGCCGCACGCCCAGACCTGTCCCAGCAGCCTCGCGCCGCCCGCCCAAGCGAGATCGCCCGATCGCTCGCCGCGCCGAGAGGTCCTCGCCAGCCCAGCCGCGTCCAGCCGATCGCTCGCAGCGCCCTCGCCGTGTTCGCTTGCCGAGCCGCTCGCCCGCGCGCCCAGCGCTCGACGTTCGCGCGCGCGCCGTCCTGCCGAAGTTGCTCGCCGTGTCCGCATCGCCGCGCCAGCGCCAGCGCGCCGCCCGCTCGAGCGCTTCGCCGCGCGCCTTCGCCCGACGCCGCCGCCGCGCCGCCGCCGCCCGCGAGCGCTCGCCCGTGCGCGCATGTCCCCGCTTGCCGTGCCAGGCTCGCGGCCAGCGGCGTGTCCGTCTGCGCGTGCGGCGCGCAACCAGCGCGTGTCCTGCCGTGCAGCGCGCGCGCCAGCGCCGACCTTGCCTTGCGGCTTGCCGCCAGACCCCAAGCTCGTGTCGTCGCGCCGCGTGAGTTCCCAGAGCGAGCTTGCTTGTTCTATTGTTGTTTAGATATTTTAGATGCTGATTATTGTTGGTTTGCTAGGTTCCCGCTCGCTAGCTCGGGATTGTTCCGCACTTAGGATTTGTGTGTAAAAGTCTTCCGACCAAGGTAAGGATTTCTTACCGGGGTTGTGTGGACCTCATGGTATATTTGTGATTGTTGTTTTGTATGCCTGTGTATGATTACTAGCATGTTTAGCCTAGGTGCTCTTGCTCAATTCTGATGGCATGAACTCTTGTATTGTTTCTCATGTTAGCCCATGCTAGGTTGTTCTATTCTAGCATGTTCGATATCTGTTCTTGCTTCGTAGTATCATGCTAGGTTCTTTGTATCCGATGAGCACGTATTGGACGCATTGATTGAATCGTTATTATTGTTAAGGTTTAGAATTGAGGTAGATAGAATCATCCGGGCCGATGCATAAAGTATCTTGCATCTATGGCAAGGACGTTCGAGACAGATTCTCCGTCCTTGGACCCCGTGAGGGATTAGCTATCCCAACCGGTAGGCCACCGCAATCTTGGGTGAGGGTGGCGGTGTTAAATGCCCCAACGGTCGGGATGATGACTTGGCATTGCCTCGTCCCCGGCGATCGACACGTCCTCGGCGTGTTCGGCCGTAGCCCTTGATTGCCACCGTTAGGGCAAGGACCGCTTCGGTGTAAGCCTACCACGACCGGTTCCTTAGCCTCAAAGTGCGGTGGTACAGGTGACATAGTTCACGTGTCCGTGTCTCACACCCCTATGTCGGTGACACCGATCCGAGAGATTTAGTTAGGCATGGTGATCGAACTCACAGGCGGCTTGCCACTAGACCCGGCACCCCGAGTTTGCGGTAGCATGCGGTGCGCGCTTACGCTCATTACAGGCGCCGGATCGGAGAGCTCCTCGGGATCTTGAGCGAGTGCACCTTTCGTATCGGATGATGAGACAGCCGAGGCCGGGACTTGTTCCCGTATAGTGCGTTTAGTGTGTTGTGGTTTTTCCGACTAAGACCACGAGATGGCATCCGAGGTCCAAGTGTGGACTTAGCTATGTGCTCCGCTCTGTGTTTGTACTCATAGCTTGCATACATTCTTCTAGATGATCATGTATATCGTATTGTACCCCGGTTGGGGATTCTTCTTTGGGTAATTCGTTACTCACCCTTATTCCGTGGTTTTCCACAGTAATCAAGGCGGGAGACAGGATGGTGAAGGAGGAGCTATGATCATGGAACCTGCTTGTCATCTCTGATTGTTTTATTTTAATTATCATGACTCTTCACTTTTTATTATTTCCCTGAATGCATGTAGACGGGCACAGAGCCCCGGGATGTTTTCTTACGTTTTATGGATTCCAAAGATATTGGTACTTGTGGATTGTTTTAATGGTTTAAATAAATCTCACGATCAGTGTGCTTTTAGAAATGTATGTTTTGGTTGTTGAATGTTTCTGTTTTTACTTGGAATCCGAAATGTATTTTTCATAATGTCTTTTATTTTCACTACATGCATTGGGGTAAAGGCCCATTTAGAGCCCCTTTTGGGTCGGGTCTTTACACGGCCAACAGACTTTCCCTCTTGCTAGCACCACTACCACCAACTCCAAGACCAAGGAATAATCTGACTCCTAAGAGGAAACAGTTCCTTACAAGCGGACATCCGAAGGACAGAGAGCTCCACACACGCTCGTTGTCTTGCTCAGCTAAAGCAACAACATCTAAGTCTCACGGAGGCAACAACAGGGGGGGGTTCCATCACAGACTAAACCGCCAACCACAAACTAGCAAAGACTCACCCCCAACGCTAAAGGAGGGGCAACTCCTGAAACTCCAGAAACAGGAAAAACATCTGACAGGGCAAAAACCACACGCCCCACGAGCAAGGCTAACTTCTAGCAACTCGAAACCACACCTTGGTCAACACCAAGCACCAAATTGCCACCACACCGGAACCAATCCGGACTCAACTTCAAACAAACTCTAGCTTGCTAGCCTACCAAATCTGCCAGCAACTCACCCGAGGGCTACTACCTACACGACTCCGGCTTGTCAACTAAAACTCACTGCCTGGGTCTGACTGAGCTCTGGTGAGGCTCTCCACAACTAGGGTTCCTTCGGCAACCCTCAAACACACACTTTCGTCAAACGATCTAACAGTCAACTACCTGTACAAACAACTCCTTTTCCAACATTACAACTATGCTGGCCTGCTCCGAACCTCGAAACCAAAAAGATCAGAAACGCTACAGAATGTGTCATCCTCCTACTCAAAGCATCAACCACATCGTAGCTTCCACCCAGGGTAAGGATTCCGAGCAACATCCTTAGCAACTACGGTCAGGGATTACGTGGCTTCGCCACAACCACCATTTCTTCAGTACCACCTGAACTCCAACCCTGAACCACAAGAGGTTCCACCAACCAAGTTAGGACCGACCTAACAAAACTTGCCTAGCAATAATGTAACAGCCCAGTTTCCTATTCCAGTTTTCGAGGTGCCTTCGGGTCAAGATTCGGTTGTTGGTTGGGTCATTGAGCTGTTTGGCCCCTTGGGGGTATTTTGGTCTTTTGGCTCTCCGGGCAGGATTTGTGGTTTTCAGGGCTTCGAGGTAGCTCCTGCCTTTGTCGAGGATTGTTTGTTGGTGGCTGCGAGTCCCGTGGTGTTTGGGCTAGTCGGTTGGATGCTCGGTTGTGGTTTGGGCTTTGGCAAAGTGATGGTTGGTTGTGTGCTTCTTTTGGGGATTCGAGCCCGAGCCTTTAGTGTTGCTTTGGGAGTTGGATTTAAGTGAGTTTGATTGATTGGAAAAGATTGCTTCGGTTGGGTCTCGAAGGAGGAAGCCGGGAAATGGGATTTTGAGGTTTTAAGTGGATAAGGATGGAAAATGGAATTAAAATCCCATTTTTCCCTTTTATTTCCCATTTTTCCTTTTAATTTCCCTTTTTTTCTTTTATTTTTCCCCAAAATCAATTTTCTCTCTCTCTCTCTCTCTCTCTCCCCCCGAGCCCCCCACCTAGCCCCGACCTAGCCTTTGGCTCACCCAGCCCCTTGCCCGAGCAACCCTTGGCTCGCCCAGCGCCCAAGCCAGCCTCGACCAGCCGAGCCCTGCCCTGCCAGGTCGCCAGCCCGAGCTCGCCTGCCCAGTCGCGCATCGCCAACCCCAGCCCCGAGCCGCTCGCATAGTGTAGCCCAGGCCCCCGTGTCGCCCAGCCCGTGCTCGCCTTTGTGCCGAGCCGCTCCGAGTCGCGTCCCTATAGCGCGTCGTCACGCCCGCGCGCCGCCCCTGCGCTGCCTGCTGCTTTCGCTCGCGCGTTCGCGCCGCCAGTCGTGTCAGCTTCGCCCAGTAGCGCTGTCTGTCATACGCCCATCACCGCCCTAGCCGTGCGGCAAAAACCCGTTCGAGTGTCAACCGTGCCTCGTGAGTTGCTCCCGAGCTGAGCCCTATTTATTTTAGAGTATTTAGGGCTATTTTATGATTATTGATGTATTTGTTTGGCTCGATATAAGTTGCTCGGGTTCGATCGCAGTTAATTTTATTGTGTGTAGTTGCCTTCCGACCAGGTAAGGATTTCTTACCGGAGTTGTGTGGGCCCTGCGATATTTTCATGATTTTCCTTGCTTGTTTGCTGACTGTTATGAGCATGATAATAATAGAGCAGCTTTGATTGATTTCTGCTAGCATGTTTGCTTGATATTACATGTTAGTGCCATGCTAGGTTTGTTCTGCCAGCATGCTTGTGATTCCTGCTTAAGCTCGTAGTATCATGCTAGGTAGTGTGATTGATGTCGGTCTTTGCTTGCTAGCTGTGAATCATTGCTTTTACTCTGTACTCTTAGATAGAGTTGTAGGGTTTGTCATCATCCGGGCCGAGCAGACATAACGTGCTTTGTCCCGATGAGCTCGTGGGAGTAAAGTAAAGTGTGCGAAGCATAACGTATCTTGCTACCCCGCCCGACTAGCCGGTTGTGGAATTAGCTACCCACTTCGGCATAGCCTAGTTTGTAGCTCCGCTAGAGCGGAACCACGCCAACGGTGTAAGCTCCGCCTTGGCCGGTTCTTAGCTTGGTCGGTGGACTGACTCGCATGATGAGCGCCGAGGGCCTCGCGCTCGTGATCGGTGACACCGCTTCCGAGTCTTAGGCATGCGTACTGGCCGGCGTGGTTTGCCCTTAGGCCCCGCGCATTTACGCCGGTTGCGAAAGAGCATGCGGTGTGCGCGCACACGCGCGTTAGTTGCCGCCCGGAGAGCTCCCGGGCTAATGTTCGTGAGTACACCATTCCTTCCGTTAGAGCCGGACTTGGGTACTCTCCCGATAGTCCGATTTATTAGCAAGGGTAAGAGGCCCTTGAGGACATCCTTGGGATCGGTTTTGAGTGATCAACCGGGCCGAGGGAGAAAGACCTCGAGATGTCCCAGTGATTGGTCAGGATAACCAATCCCTAGTCCGGAAGTAGGAGACTTCCGATGACTCCAGATCTTTCTTTGTAAGCTCGTTGAGCTATGATCTGTGTTGGTAGCTGTTTGCTTGCATGCTTTGGTTCTAGATGATTGTTTATATCGTATTGTACCCCTGTTGGGGGATTCTTACTTGAGTAATTCGTTACTCACCCTTACTTATCTTTCAGAAAACCATGGCGCGAGGCGTGGATGGTCGGAGGAGGAGCTGTGATCATGGAAAACCCGTTGTTCAACTCTGAGTCTTGTATTTATGTTTTAAATGTCCTCTGAATTCATGTAGTTGGGCACGGAGCCCTAGGTTGTTTTATGAATGTATTTCCGGATTCTAGCATTGTTGTAAATGTTGTAAAGTTGTATGTTTTTAATAAATCTCTGATCAGAGTAAGTTTTGGAAATGTATTTGTCTTGGAACAGGTGCTTGGAAATAGGGACAGATTTCAAGAATTTTGTATTGACTTTTTAAATGAACTCTTGCCGGTTTTTGGTTTTTACTTAGAATCCGAAACAACCCTATTGTAAATTCTAGTGTTGATTTGTATGCATGCATTGAGGTAAGGGACCATTTAGAGCCCCATTCGAGTCGGATCCTTACAAATAACCCGACTACGAGCACGGTATCCTTACAACCTTAACTAAGGCCTTTCGACCTCCACCTGGAGTCCAACTTCTCCAAGAACTGAGCACCAGTTCTCCAATGCAAACCCTACATGGTTTCTGAAACTCTCGCCACCAGAACGAACTACACAAAAGTACACTTGTGTGCACAACTCCCAACCTTCCTTTAGAGATCCAAGTCTAACAGGTGCTTCCTAAAAAGAAAAGCAACAACCAACTCCCGGTAGAAATACAGTCCACCAAAGGAACACCAAGAGTTCCAACTTCACACGATATTCGAAGCTGTGGCAACCTTGCTCTACTAAAGCATAACAACGCCAAACCGAACCTACCTCATACTAACGTCTCTACCAAGTGTGCTTTACTCATAAGGCATCCAACTCATCTCATAAGGCATCCAACTCATCTCACATAAGGCATCCAACTCATCTCATAGGCATCCAACTCATCTCATAGGCACCCAACTCATCTCATAAGCATCCAACTCATCTCATAAGGCCTCCAACTCATCTCATAAGCATCCAACTCATGGCCCCTCTGCTGGACCAAACTCGCATCTACGATGCTCAACTCTCCTCAGATTTAGGCACTCGAAGGTAGTTGATCGCACTACCAACCACATAGATCTCTTGGCCCTAGCACCAGCGTGAGACTCACGTGCACTAACACTTATCAACCTCCAACCTGCTGACGACTCAACCCCCGGTAACACTGGGAAGAGGCTCAGGCTCCTCTCGCACGTCCTTTCGCTTGTAGTCCTCCGACTACCACTGTACTAGCCCTCTTCCACGACCTAACAGGTGCAACTGCCACAAACGGGTCCAATGACTAAAGGAGTGTGCTGAACTCCGGACGAGTTATGGAACCATCTGTTCTACTCGTGCCAAACTCAGGCCTAAACCAGACTTAGTGCCCAAACGGCACACCAACCAACGCACCTCAAGTGCCACTACCACCCAATTCTACATCTTACTACAAATAGGGCCCGCAAGGTCACAACCTTAAGTGACAAAAACTCTGGCTAGGCATACAAGAGCTCAAAACTCAAACAACCCTGTCTATGGCATCTCATCTAACTGAAGTCTCACCGCCTACTCTTGCATCTCCACTTAATGCTCAACAAAACTCCGATCGGCTCTCTCAACATGCAGCAGCTAGCTCTGCTCTAGAAGCTCACCATAAGAAGAGTGCTCAACCCTACTAGACAACTGAGGAAACCACCAACGGATCAAGTCCGATGGGTACACTACTCGCTGCACCCTTAACCACAGGGTTCCGACTTACTGGCTGCAAATCAACAACAATTTGCAAGAGAACAAAGATGTCTCTACATCCTCCTCGAAGGCTACTAACTCTGCAGCCACTCTCTGGTCAACCAAACAATTTGCTAAGGTTCAAGATCAACACTTGAACTACCCAGGCTAGTCCACATTGGAACCTGCTCCACTAGCAACAACATGAGCAAATCCAAAGCTAATTCCGCTCCTGGAGCGGTACTCGGAGGCAAATCACCTCCACCCTCTCTCTGGGGAAAAGCTAACACTGGGCCACAAGTGGCCTACGGGAGTCTAATCTCTACCTCCCCCTCGGGACGATGTCCCTGCGGTATCTGAGTCTATCTGGATACCCTGACTAGCTGCTATCATACTCTTACTCTGCGGATAGTTGGCATGATGGTGCTTTGGACCCAAACCAACAACGAGTCGAAACACCTTTCGTCCGCCACTTCTCTCTGCTAAATAGGCATACACTAGATGTAAAATGTATTGTAAATTCTTAACCCTTTTCTAAAACTGTAAAATTAGGCGTACCTGATGACTGTCGGAGTGCTAATGATCATGGAAAAATGATCTACAACAAAAGGTCAGTCTACATAATCTATGACTCTGAGCTTTGATACCAATTGTAAAGACCCGGCCCGAATGGGGTCCTAAACAAGGCCTTTACCTCAATGCATGCTTTAAAACTTTGAAACAATATGCAGGATTGTATTCCAGATTCTGAATGAAAACTAAAAACATATAAACATCCATTTTAAAAGTCAAACATTTAATTTCCTGAAACATGTCCCTGTTTCCAAGCACCTGTTCCAAGCCAAATACATTTCCAAAACATGCTCTGATCAGAGACTTATTCAAATCATTCAAAACTTCAAACGGTTTATAGCAGTGTCAGAATCCAGAAACAATCATAAAACACCCTAAGGGCTCCGTGCCCAACTATATGCATTCAGAGGATAATACAACCATAAGAAAACATAAACATAAGACTCAGAGTAAACAGCTGGTTTCCATGATCACAGCTTGTAACGGCCCAGTTTTCTATTCCAGTTCTCGAGGTGCTTCCGGTTCAGATTCAGTGGTTCGGTTGGGCCATTAGAGCTGTTTTGACCCTTAGGGGTATTTTGGTCTTTTGGCTCCCCGGGCAGGATTTGTGGATTTTCAGGGCTTCGAGGCAGCTCCTGCCTTTGTCGAGGTTTTTTTGTTGGTGGTTGCGAGTCCCGAGAGGTTTGGGCTATTCGTTTGGGAGTTCGGTTGTGATTTGGGTTTTAGGTAAAGTTATGGTTGTTTGGGTGTTTCCTTTGGGATTCGAGCCCGGGCCCTTAGTGTTGATTTGGGAGTTGGATTTAAGTGAGATTTATTTATTGGAAAAGGTTGCTTCAGTCGGGTCTCGAAGGAGGAAGCCGGGAAATGGGATTTTAAGGTTTTAAAATGGATAAGATTGGATAAAATGGATAAGGATGGATTTAATTAGGATAAAATCCCCATTTTCCTTTTTATTTCCCATTTTTCCTTTTTTTTCTAAATCCCCATTTTTCCATTTTTTCCCCATTTTCCCTTTTCTCTTTTTCTCTCTCTCTCCTCCAACCCTGGTCGCCCAGCTCTCCCACGCCCGAGCGGCCCAGCCCAGCCCACGCCACAAGGCCCAGCGCCCACCCACTACTCGCCGCGCTGTGCGCCGCCGCCCGTGCCGTCCCCGCGTTGCTCAGCCCTCGCCCAGGCCCGCGTCGCCCGACCTCGCCCTGGTCCGTGTCGCCCAGCTGCGCACTGTGCCGAGCCACGCACAGTGCCGAACCACGCGCAGTGCCGAGCCGCGCACACTTCCGTGTTGCCCAGCCCCGCACAGTGTCGTGCCAGCCCGAGCGGCCTATAGCTCGTCGCGTCGCGTCTCCCCGCGCGCGTCCCTGTTGCTTGTCGAGCTATCACCCGCACGCCGTCCCCTGTGCTGAGCAGCGCCCGCGCGCCGTCCCCTGTGCCGAGACGCGCCGCACGCCGTCGCCCCAGCTCGCCCGCGCGCAGCCTCCGCGCCCCAGGGCCCAGCCTGCCCTGCTGTGTGGTTGGCCGAGCCTTGTGGCTTCTCAAATGGTATTTCCCGAGTCTTTTCTTCGTTGGGCCCTGATTTGTTGGCTGCTGTTTATGGATTTAATTGGGGTGTTTTATTTGATGTATAGGCTGTTCGGGTTCGATTAGAGGCTCGAGGGTCGTTGGTTGATTTATGATTTATTATTATTTTCTGCTTGTTCCAGGTAAGGATTTCTTACCGTGGTTGTGTGGACCCTGCGATATATCACGATTGTGCCTTGTTTGCTTGCTGATTGTTATGAGCATGATATTGATAGGGCAGCTATGTTTGATCTCTTGCTAGCATGTTTGCCTGATTTTACATGTTAGTGCCATGCTAGGTTTGTTCTTCCAGCATGCTTATGATTCCTGCTTAAGTTTTTAGTATCATGCTAGGTAAGCGTCTTTGATGTCGGTTATTGCTTGCTAGCCAGGAATCATTTATTTTGTTCTGTACACTTAGATAGAGTTGTAGGGTTTGTCATCATCCAGACGCTGAGAGCGGACATAACGTACATTGTCCCCACTGGTAGGGAGTAAAGTGTGCGCGAGATAACGTATCTTGCTTCCCCGATCGCCAATGTGGATTTAGCTCGCCGGGAGTAAAGTGTGCGCAGATAACGTATCTTGCTTCCCCGACCCGCCGATGTGGATTTAGCTACCCACATCGGCATAAGCCTAGTTTGTAGCTCTGCTAGAGCGGAACCCCCGCCAACGGTGTAAGCCTACCTTGGCGGTTCTTAGCTTCAGTCGGTGGCTCAGCCGCATGAGATGAGTGCCGAGGGCCTCGCACTCCATCGTGATCGGTGACACCGCTTCCGAGTCATAGGCATGCGTGCACGCCCGCGTAGTTTGCCCTTAGGCCCCACATTTACGCCGGTTGCAACAAATGCGGTGTGCGCGCGCACACGCGCGTAGTCGCCGGTTCGGAGAGCTCCCGGGCTAATGTTCGTGAGTACACCATTCCTTCCAGCTTTAGAGCCGGACTTGGTACTCTCCGTATGTCCAGATATTAGCAAGGGAAAAGAGGCCCTTGAGGACATCCTTGGGATCGCTTTTGAGTCGAACAATCCCCCGAGTGAAAGAGACCTCGGTTATGTCCCAGGATTGGTCAGGATAACCAATAATTAGGCTGGAAGTAGGAGACTTCCGATGACTCCAGATCTTGCATTATGAGCTCGTTGATCTATGATCTGTGTTGATAGCTGTTTGCTTGGATGTTCAGGTGCTAGATGACTGATGTATCGTATTGTACCCCGGTTGGGGATTCTTACTGAGTATGTTTATACTCACCCTTATTTATCTTTCAGTAACTTGGGACAAACACCAGGATGGCTAGCGGAGGGAGCTGATTGATCATGGGAGCTGCCGGCACTCTGTCATTTATTATTGCATTGTTTATTCAGCAATGAAGATGGACAGGAGTCCTAGGGGAACATTGTTTAAAAAGTTGTTTAAATTGTATTGTATGTTTTTATAAACACTGGCCAGACTTGTTTTACTTCGTTGGTTTGTTTAAATGAAAATTGTTGGTTATGTTTTAAGGGTTCCCCTTCTCATATGTTTTGAAAGGTTTTTAAATTTGAGAACTAAACCGCTTGTTATCATATTTAACTTGCATGCTGAGTGAGAACCCAGGTTTAGGACCATGTTTTGAGTCGGGTTCGTCACACAGCTCCTCCTTCAGCCATCCTGTCTCGCACCATGGTTACCTGTGGAAAACCACAAAATAAGGGTGAGTAACGAATTACTCAGTAAGAATCCCCAACCAGGGTACAATACGATAAAACTGGTCATCTAGCAGAAAGTATGCAAGCCATGAATATAAACACAGAAGAGAACACTTTACTTTAATCCTCACATAAACCTCGGATGCCATCTCAGGGTCTTACTCCGGAAAATCTACCACGTGATACGATACTATACGAGAAACTAGTCGCGGCCTCAGCCTGCCTACTGTCTATACGAAAGGTGCACTGAACTCAAGATCCCGAGGAGCTCTCCGGTCGGCGCTGTAATGAGCGTGTGCGCGCTACCGCATGCTGCTGCAAACCAAGGGGTGCCGGGTCTAAGGCAAGCTGCCCTGGTCCAGTACTCATGCCTAACAAATATCTGGATCGGTGTCACTGAACATAGGGGTGTGAGACCAGAACACGTAAACTATGTCAGCCTGTACCACCGCATCTGAGGCTAAGGAACCGGTCGTGGTAGGCTTACACCAGGAAACGGTCCTTGCCCTATCAGGTGGCAATCAAGGGCTACGGCCGACATGCTAAGGACGTGTAGACTGCTGGGGACAAGGCAACGCCTCGTCATCCTCCCGACCGTTGGGGCATTTAACAGTCTGCCACCCTCACCCAAGATTGCAATGGGCTGCCGTTAGGGTTAGCTAAACCCTAACGATGGATCAGGGACAGAGTACTGCCTCGTACGTCCCTGCCACGGATGCAAGTTACGTTATGCATCCTCTCCCGGATGATGCTACCTATCATAACTCTAAACTATAAACAGATACATCAAACAATCCAATACGTGCTCAGCAGAGACAATGAACCTAGCATGATACTACGAAGCAAGAACAGATAACTAGCATGCCAGAACAGAACAACCTAGCATGGAACTAACATGAGAAACAACACGAGAATCATGCCAGTCGGAATTCAGAACAGAGCACCTATCACTAAACATGCTGATAAACATAAACAAGCATACAAACAACAATCACAGAATATATCGCAGGGCCCACACAACTGCGGTAAGAAATCCTTACCTTGGTCGGAAGGCAATGACACACTAAGGCCCTATGGTGTAAACAAACCCCGAGCTAGCTATCGTGTAGCTATCGGGTACCTAGCAAACAACAACACATTTTACAATCAATCGACCTAAAATAATGAATCAAACAGGGCTCAGCTGGGGAGCAACTCACACGGCACGGATGACGCCACGGAAGAAACAGCTACGGCGTTGGTCGTAGCCGGGCGTCAGTGCGCAGTGGTGGCTGCTGGCGTCGGCAGTGCGACACACTACCCCTCTGACTTCCCGGCGACCCGTGTTCGAATCCCAACAACTACGCCTTTAAATCTCTAATTTACTTTTGCATCTCACCAAGCCCAAACACATCCACAAAGCATCAAAACCCTACATAAGACCATTGTAACGACCCAGGTTTTCATCCCGGTCTTCCAGGTATGCCCTAGGGGTATTTTAGTAATTTGGTCGGGCCGTCAGGACCGTTTATGTCTTTTTCCAGTTGCTAAAATTATTGGATGGTTTTATGTGAGTTTTGAGGCTTTGTGGATGTGTTTGGGCATGGGGAGATGCAAAAGGAAAATTGTGTGTTAAAAGTGTGTTTGGTGGGTTTCGAACCCAGGTGGTCTGAGAAGTCAGGTGGGTGGTGTGGCCAGTTGAGCTATTGAGAGCTCTTGTTGCTCTTTCTGCATCACATCTTAGTTAACCTTGGATTTTGGAGTTTTGGTGCATTTGGTTAAATGAAATAGAATTAGGTTATTCCATCTTATTCTCCAAAAGCACCTCTTGGCCGCCCAAGCTCTCCATCTCCATAGCCTTGTCGAGTTCTTCATCCTTGCATCTCCTTGGGTTCGATCATCATCATTCCGGTAAGTCTTCGTCTTCTTCATCTTCTCATTTGGGTGTTTGTTGGCCGAATGTAAGAAAAAGGGGTTGTGTGTGTGTGTGTTGTGCAAACAAATGAGAGGAGCGACCATCATCGCCACGCCACCTCACCAGACGCCAGATCGGTCGAACTAGCCTCTCGCCGCGACGCCCAGATCGGTCGAACCAGCCTGCCAGACGCCCAGATCTGTCCCAAAGAGCCTCGCTGCTCGCCGCCGCACAAGCCCCTCGCTGAGCTCGCCGCCGAGTCCGCATCGCGACGCCAAGCCTTTCGCGCCGCCGACGACGCTCGCCGCGCGCGTGTCCTGCTGCTGCGTGCGGTATACGACCGGCCAGCGTGTCCGTCCAGCCGTGCAAGCCACAAGCAACCAGCGCGCGTCCCTGCTGTGCCAGCGCCAAATTTTGCCGAGCGAGCTTGCCAGCGCCCCAAGCTCGTGTCGTCGTGCGCGTGAGTTCCCTTTGCCGAGCTTGTCGCTCTCTATTGTTGTTTAGATATTTTAGATGCTGATTATTGTTGGTTTGCTAGGTTCCCGCTTCGCTAGCTCGGGATTGTTCCGCAGCTAGGATTTGTGTGTAGAAGTCTTCCACCAAGGTAAGGATCTCTTACCGAGGTTGTGTGGACCTCGCGGTATATTTGTGATTGTTGTTTTGTATGCCTGTGTATGTTTACTAGCATGTTTAGCCTAGGTGCTCTGCTTACAATTCTCGATCGCATGAACTCTTGTATTGTTTCTCATGTTAGCCCATGCTAGGTTGTTCTATTCTAGCATGTTCGATATCTGTTCTTGCTTCGTAGTATCATGCTAGGCTCCTTGTATCCATTGAGCACGTATTGGACCGCATTGATTGAATTGTTATTATTATTATTGTTAAGGTTTAGAATTGAGGTAGATAGAATCATCCGGGCCCGATGCATAAAGTATCTTGCATCTATGGCAAGGACGTTCGAGACAGCTTCTCCGATCCTTGGACCCCGTGAGGGATTAGCTATCCCAACCGGTAGGCCCCTACAATCTTGGGTGAGGGTGGCGGTCGTTAAATGCCCCAACGGTCGGGATGATGACTTGGCATTGCCTCGTCCGGCGATCGACACGTCCTCGCGTGTTCGGCCGTAGCCCTTGATTGCCACTGTTAGGGCAAGGACCCGCTTCGGTGTAAGCCTACCACGACCGGTTCCTTAGCCTCAAAGTGCGGTGGTACAGGTGACATAGTTCACGTGTCCAGTGTCTCACACCCTATGTCGCTGACACCGATCCGTAGATTTAGTTAGGCATGGTGATCGAACTCGGGCGGCTTGCCACTAGACCCGGCACTCCGCAGTTTGCGGTAGCATGCGGTGCGCGCTTACACTCATTACAGCCGCCGATCGGAGAGCTCCTCGGGATCTTGAGCGCACCCTTTCGTGACGACAAAGAGACAGCCGAGGCCGGGACTTGTTCCCGTATAGTGCGTTTAGTGTGTTGTGGTATTTTCCGGACTAAGACCCTGAGATGGCATCCGAGGTCCAAGTGTGGACTTAAGCTATGTGCTCTGTTCTGTGTTTGTACTCATAGCTTGCATACAATCTTCTAGATGATCATGTATATCGTATTGTACCCGGTTGGGGATTCTTACTTGAGTAATTCGTTACTCACCCTTACTTATCTTTCGGTAACCATGGCGCGAGGCGGGATGGTCAAGGAGGAGCCGTGATCATGGAATCCTCTTTGTCATCTCTGACTATTTTATTTTATCATGACTCTTGACTTTTTGTTATTTCCCCTGAATGCATGTAGACGGGCACAGAGCCCCAGGATGTTTTCTTACGTTTTATGGATTCCAGCATATTGGTACTTGTGGATTGTTTTAATGGTTTAAATAAATCTCGATCGTCAGTGTGCTTTTAGAAATGTATGTTTTGGTTGTTGAATGTTTCTGTTTTTACTTGGAATCCGAAATGTATTTTTCATAATGTCTTTTATTTTCACTACATGCATTGGGGTAAAGGCCCATTTAGAGCCTCTTTTGGGTCGGGTCTTTACAACCATCCAATAATTTTAACAGCTAAAAAAGACAGAAACGGCCCTCACGGCCTGACCAAATTACCAAACTACCCCTAGGGCATACCTGGAAGACCGGGATGAAAACCTGGTGTAATAAAGGAATTTGTGTTGCAGCTGGGATTCGAACTCAGGTCTCCGGTAAAGTGTGTGGGGGTGCGTGCCAGTTGAGCTATGGGAGCTCTTGTTACTCTTTCTGCGTCATATTATGGTTAGCCTTGATTTCTTTGGGTTTTGGTGCATTTGATTAAATGAAAGGAAATTAGGTTTTTGTTCCTTCTTCTCCAAAACTCTCTTTGCCGCCCAAGCCAAGCTCTCCCAAGCCCCAAGCCGAATTTCTTCTCCTTTGCAGCCCCAAGATTCGATCGTCATTCCGGGTAAGTCTTCATCCTCTTCATCTTCTCGTTTTGGTGTCCTTGCTGGCCGAGCGTAAAGGAAGAGGTGGTGTGTGTGTGTGTGTTTTGTTGCAGGCTTCCCAACACGCCCAGATTCGCGCTCAAAGAAGACGCCTAGACAACCCTCACACACCTCAGGCCGCAGCGGCAAGCCCAGCCGCCCGATCGCTGATCGGCCAGATCTCGCCAGCCAAATGCGTCCACGCTCGCGCGCCCGCAGCCGTCGCCGCGACAGTGCGTGTGTCGCGCTGCGCTGATGCCATCGCCACCGACCTCGCGCGCCGCCGCCGGCGTTGTTCGTCCGTCCGCGTCCGCGTCCGCGCCCCGCGCGTGTTTGTCCGTGCCAGCACGCCGCGCGCGCCAGCCGCGTGCGCCAGGCTGTAGACTGCTGCTGCAGGTGCGCAAAGCCAGCAGCCGACCCGTCTTTGCCGCTCGTCGCGCGTCGTCACCGCGCCACAGTGAGTTGCTCCGGCCGAGTCCTATTTATTTTATTATTTTTAGGCCTATGGGTCGTGATTTTTATTGTGTTTGTTAGGTTCTCGTTAGCTAGCTCGGGTTCGATCGCAGCTTAGGATTTTGTGTGTAGTTGCCGCCCGGTCAGGTAAGGATTTTTTACCGGAGTTGTGTGGGCCCTGCGATATTATATGTGATTGTTGTTTGTATGCTTGTTTGTGTTTATCAGCATGTTTAGTGATAGGTGCTCTGTTCTGAATTCCCAACTGGCATGATTTCTTATGTTGTTCTTCATGTTAGTCCATGCTAGGTTGTTCTGTTCTGGCATGCTCGTTATCTGTTCTTGCTTCATAGTATCATGGTAGGTTCGTTGTATCTGTTGAGCACGTATTGGATTGTATTGGATTGTTTGCTGTTGATATGATAGGTTAGAGTTCAGGTAGATAGCATCATCCGGGCCAGTATGCATAAAGTATCTTGCATCCATGGCGGGACGCCGAGGTAATAATACTCGTCCCTAGACCCGCGTGGGGTTTAGCTAACCCTACCGGTAGGCCCCGCAATCTTGGGTGAGGGTGGTAGTCTCATGCGATGCCTCAACGGTCGGGATGATGACTTGGCAATGCCTAGTCCCCGGCAAACGCACGCCCTTAGCGTGTTCGCGGTGAGCCCTGATTGCCACTGTTAGGGCAAGGACGGCTTCTGGTGTAAGCCTACCACGACCGATTCCTTAGCCTCAAAGCGGTGGTTCAGGTGACATAGTTCACGTGTCGTGTCTCACACCCTATGTCGCTGACACCGATCCAGCCGATTTAGTTAGGCATGGTGGATCGGATCTCGGCGACTTGCCACTAGACCCGGCAACCCTCGTAGTCTGCGGTGAGCATGCGGTGCGCGCTTACGCTCATTACAGCGCCGATCGAGAGCTCCTCGGGATTGTGAGCGGTGCACCTTTCGTACGATGAGTAGACAGGTGAGGCTCGGACTTGTTTCTCGTATAGGGCGTTCTGTGTGATGGATTTTCCAGACTAAGACCCTGAGTTGGCATCCGAGCATTATATGTGGATTTTAAGCTATGTGCTCTATTCTGTGTTTATATTCATAGCTTGTATACATTCATCTAGATGACCATGTATATCGTATTGTACCCCAGTTGGGGATTCTTACTGAGTAATTCGTTACTCACCCTTATTTTGTGGTTTTCCACGGGTAACCAAGGTGCGAGACAGATGGTCAAGAAGGAGCCGTGATCATGGGAATCCTGCTGTCGTCTCTGACTTTTTATATCATGACTCTTGTCTTTTATTTTCCCCTGAATGCATGTAGCTGGGCACTGAGCCCTAGGATGTTTTCTAAATGTTTTGTGGATTCCAACATTGTTGTATCTGGGAAGGTTTTGAATGATTTTAATAAATCTCTGATCAGAGTAAACTTTGGAAATGTATTTGTCTCCAAAGCAGTGCTTGGAGACAGAATGTGTTTCAATAAAATCGTAATGATTTCTGTTTGAATGTTGAATGTTTTAAGTTTTAATTGGAATCCGAAATCATATTTGCATATTGTCCTTTACTTTGAATGCATGCATTGAAGTAAAGGCCCATTTAGAGCCCCTTTTTGGGTCGGGTCTTTACACCTGGGCCGTTACAGCGCCACTCGCCAAAGCCTTCGCAATTGCGAACCTCACGATCATGACGCCTTGCCCACTGGCTCGCCTCGCATAGCGATGACGCAGGGCGTCGCGAGCCCCTCGTTGATCTGGGTTGCACACTCGCTCATCGCATCGCCGCAACCGCGCATCCACGCCTGTTGTGCCCCACGCGACTGGCTTGTCCGTCGAGCAGCATCGCCCAACCTTGCCAAGGCTTGCTACTCGCGTCCGTGCCCTGTCGAGCCAAGCTGCCGAGAGCCCTTGTAGCGTTGGAGCCTTCGGTTGGGTAAGTTTTCTCGAGGCTGCTTTTTGGTTGTTATTGTGTTTTATCGGTTGGACTAATTTGTGTTAGTGTGTGTTGTGGAGGTGCCCTAGCCGAGAGTCGCCTTGCCGGAAGTGGAGTTTGCTTAGCCTTGCCGAGAGCCCTGTTTGATTGAGTGGTTGTCCCGAGCACCTGTTCGGGATTCGGTAAACTCTAAACCTAGCTTGGTTTTGTTGTTTTAGCCCCGTTTAGCTAGTTCGGTTAGTAATAGCATGTTTGGTTTATGTGTTAGGTTACGAGTAGCTAGGCATGGTATTTTGCAGCTCAAGGAGCACTTTGCTTGTGTTATCTTCTTGTTTTCAGGTAAGGATTTCTTACCGAGGGTTGGGTAGACCCTACGTTCATCATGACTGTTGTTTGTTATATTTATGACTATTATGAGCATGTTAGTGGATAGGCTGATTGTTTATGATTCATCATGTATGATTATCTTCATGTCTTGTTTTGCTAGCATGTGTTATATTCCCGTGACATGTTAGTATCATGCTAGGTTGTTCTCTGGCATGCATTCCTTTGTATCTGTTGAGCATGTTTGGCCTGTTAAGGCACGGGGCTGGACTCTTAGATAGACTTGTTAGGATTGTCTTCATCTAGAGGCTGAGAATGGACATAACGTTATTTGTCCCCACGGACCAGAATCGCGAGATGCACGACGTATGATGCTTTCGCGTCGGTAGCCGGTATAGATTAGCTCTCATATCGGCATAAGCCTAGTTTGTAGCCTGCTAGAGCGGAATCCAACAGACGATGTAAGCCTGTCATGGCTGGTTCTTAGCTTCAGGTGTGCGGTGGTCTTATGCTGCTTACAGTCGACCTCGCACTACTGTTCGTTCAGTGACACTGCTCTGAGTCGTAGGCATGCGTACCTGGACCGGTATAGCATGTTTAGGTCCCACGTCTCTACACGGTTTGCAGCAGCATGCGGTGTGCGTGCAGGAGCATTAGGCATCGGGCGGAGAGCTCCCCCGGGATAATGCTTATAGTACACCACTTCCTTTCCGAGTCTAGAGCCAGACACCAGGTACTCTCCCGAGTGTCCAAGACCAGGAGAGCTGGTCACCAATTGATCGAACATTCGTGTCCCAGATGTTTGGACCTTCGGGTCCCAGTTATTGGACAAGTGTTGTCCCAGTTTCAGGATCAGTTGTTGAGTTGATCATAGGCCGGTGGTAAGAGACCCCGATGATTCAGGAGTCCCTTGGTTGACTCAAGGGTTTGATCTGTGTTGGTAGCGGTTGTATGTATACTAGCATGTTGTATGATTGATGTTCATACTGTACCCCGGTTGGGGATTCTTACTGAGTATGTTTATACTCAACCTTATTTTCTATGGTTTTCCACCATGTAACTTGGGACAACGACAGAACGGCTAGAGGAGCGGCTGCTTGATCATGGGACTTCGTCGGCAACTCTACTGCTATTTATTTTTGTTATTTGTGATTCAGCATGTACTGGGTGTAGAACCCAAGATTTTGTGTTATGGAACCTGTTAACTTTCTTTGGTTTTCTGATGATTTTAACCGTGAACGTTATTCGTTGGTTTTATCTGGATTTGTTACTTATCTGGATTAGTTATACGTTTTAAGGTTTTGAATATGTTTTGCATGGTTTGGTTTTGAAATAATACTCTGGTCAGGGTAGCTTTCGTACAGGTTGAAATAAATGCTTTTGAACAGGTTCTAGGTTTCCCACAGGTTTTAAGTTTTAAAACTGTTGTTGTTTTAAATTCTTTACAGTTTTAACTTGCATGCTGAAGTAAGAATCCATTTAGTACCGTGTTTAGGTCGGGTCCTTACAGTTGGTATCAGAGCTCGGAGTCATAGATTCTGTAGACTAACCTGCTCTTATAGGTTGTTTATCCCATGATCACAAGCGCTCCACGGCCGTCAGGTTTTCTTAAGTTGTAATAAGGGTTTAAATACAGTACTGCATCTAGTACACATATTTGATTTGATGTTGGATGAATGTCCCAGGGTGGACTGATTTTGTGATTTTATTTACAGATTGTGAGTATGCCAGTGACTCGTAGTGGAGCGGGTGTTTTGGGTACCGCTAACCGAGATGGTGACGAGACTTCATCCAGGGTTGACCCGACCCACCGGCCGCCAGTGGCCTCGATAGTTGACCTGCCCAGAGAGGGGGTGGAAGTAGCTAGGCCTCAAGGAGCGACTTCAGGGGTGGAGTTCGCAGCAGCCATCTGGGAAATGATGTCCGGAATCATGGCTAAGCAGAGAGCCGAGACCCAGGTGTAGCTTACTGCACAGAGGGAGGAGTCCCGGGCATAGATAGCCCAGTTGACTCAGCTGATCTAGCAGACGCCGCAGGCAACCCCGGAGGATGGGCAAGATCAGCAGGAAGTGGCCGACGAGACAGGTGCCATTGAAGGAGCCGCGGAGTTCGACAAGTGGTTGAAGGACTTCATTAAGTGGAAACCTGCTGAGTTTGATGCTTCTGAAAACCCCTTAGTGGTTGTTAAGTGGCTAGCTCGCATGGAGTACATCTTCATTGTGATGGGGTGCCCAGACGTCTAGAAACCGAGATGTGTGGCCCACGTGTTGACGGATACCGCGTGGTGGTGGTGGGAGTCTACCGATAAGGCTAGACTAGCTGGATCCCCACCAGCCACCTGGGAGTTTTTCAGGACCAAGTTCTGAGCCAAATACGTCAATGACGAGGCTCAGCAGGAGATGGTGGAGGCCTTCTCGAACCTGAAGTAGGGGACGGATAGTATAGCAGCGTATGAGAAGAAGTTCTCAGAGTACAGTTACTTTGCCCTAGAGCACATTGCCAATGAGGAGCTAAAAATTAAGAAGTTTGTTTGTCGGTTGAGGAAGGAGGTTGCTCAGCACGTTCGAGCACTCGCTCCTGACTCCTATGATAGAGCAGTGGAACTAGCCACCATTTACAATCCCAAGTACCCGCCTATGCAGCCAGTTGATGCACCAGTCCAGTTCCAGGCAGGCCAGAAGAGGAAGTTCGAGGCTTCTAGTAGTTCTCGTTCGGGCAGACAAGAGGTTCACCGACCAGGACGGTTCAGAGGTCGAGACCAGCGTCGACCCCAGCAGCACGACCTCAGGGTGGAATCAGGCAGCCGCTCTAGTGCAACTCGTGCTGTAGAGCTCACTTCAGTTAGAATGGAGCATCGCCCCGCGCTTGTTATAAGTGCGATAAGGAGGGGCATTACACCAGATTCTGCACCCAACAGTAGGGCCGAGTGTTCGAGACAACCTGACAGGAAGCAGATCACACAGATGCCGCTGCAGCAGGTACACTGCTTGTTTTAGATCACTGTGCCTTTGTATTGTTTGATTCGGGTTCGACCCACTCTTTTGTGTCTGATGATTTTGTTAGACTAGCTAGTTTGGAACTCGAACCGTTAGGGTTCGAGCTGTGTGTTGCAACTCCTTCAGGAGTGAGTATGCTAGCTAGTATGAGAGTTAGGGGTGGTAGTGTTGAGTTATCTTGGGAGTCTTTAGCAGCTAACCTTATAGTGTTACCGATGAGTGGATTCGATGTAATCCTTGGTATGGAGTGGTTGGTAGAGAACCATGCTTTGATAGACTACCACCGGAAAGAAGTGGTGTTTAGGCCGCCTAACAAGCCTAGTTTTAAGTTTCGAGGTGTCTAGAGCGGAGTGTGTCCGCCTTTGATTTCAGCTTTGAAAGCTCAGTGTTTGTTAGCTCGAAGAGCTTGGGGTTATCTAGGTAAGATGACAGGTGAGAGTAGTCCGCTGAAGATGGTGGACCAGATACCTGTCGTTGAGAGTTCTTAGATGTCTTTCCAGACGAGTTGCCAGGCTTACCTCCGCCGATAGAGGTGGATTTTCCCCTAGAGCTTGAGTCGGGAACTCTCCCGATCTCAAAGGCTCCGTATCATATGGCGCTAGCCGAGTTGAGAGAGCTGAAGGTACAGTTGCAGGAGATGCTAGACATGGGTTTTATTCATCCGAGTGTGTCCCCGTGGGGAGCACCTGTTCTGTTTGTTAAGAAAACGGACGGATCGATGCGTTTGTGCATCAACTACCATGAGTTGAACAAGGTGATGGTTAAGAATAAGTATCCGTTGCCTCGTATTGATGACTTGTTTGACCAGCTCCAGGGAGCTTCCGTTTTCTCTAAGATTGATTTGAGGTCGGGTTATCACCAGTTGAGTATTCGGGATTTGGATATCCCTAAGACAACTTTCAGGTCGAGGTACAGACATTATGAGTTCGTAGTGATGTCTTTTGGTTTGACCAACGCCCCAGCAGCTGTCATGGACATGATGGACAGGGTGTTCAAGGCATTCTTGGATAGCTTTGTCATCGTGTTCATCGACGACATTTTGATTTACTCCAAGACCGAAGAGGACCATGCTTCACATTTGAGACAAGTTCTGACACTGTTGAGAGAGAACCAGCTTTATGCTAAGTTCTCGAAGTGTGAGTTTTGGTTGGAACGAGTGGCCTTCCTTGGCCATGTAGTTTCTAGAGACAGAGTTTCAGTGGATCCTGCCAAGATAGAGGCAATTAGTTCTTGGGCTAGACCGACCTCGGTGGCCGAGGTACGCAGCTTTCTAGGTTTGGCAGGTTACTACCGGTGTTTCGTTAAGGACTTTTCTACCATAGCAGCTCCGCTTACTCGATTGACGAGGAAGGGCATAGAGTTTGATTGGGATGCAAAGTGTGAGGACAGCTTTGCCCAGCTTAAGCGCAAGTTGACGTCAGCACCTGTTTTAGCAGTTCTCAAAGGTTCAGGTGGCTTCGTGGTTTTCAGTGATGCTTCGAAGTTTGGCTTAGGTTGTGTGTTGATGCAACACGGGAAGGTAATAGCCTACGCTTCCCGACAGTTAAAGACTTATGAGCAGAACTACCCGACACACGACATGGAGTTTGCAGCCGTTGTGTTTGCCCTTAAAATCTAGAGGCACTACTTGTATGGAGAGAAGATACAGATTTTTACCGATCACCAGAGCCTCAAGTATTTCTTTACTCAAAAAGAGTTGAACATGAGATAGTGTAGGTGGCTCGAGTTAGTAAAAGATTACGACTGCGAGATTTTGTATCATCTGGGAAAGGCCAACGTTGTGGCTGATGCTTTGAGTAGGAAGACTTCACACTCTGCTGGCTTGTTGAGTTCCCAGGTTAGTTTGCAAAAATAGTTCGAGCGAGCCGGTATAGAAGTAATGTTGGGAGAGGTTACCGCCAAGGTAGCCCAGTTGATCGTTCAGCCGTCGATCAAGCAGAAAATCATCGACAGCCAGCTGAGTGATCCTAAGTTAAGGAAATTGTACGAGAGAGTTCAGGCAGACAACAATTTTGACTTCGTTGTAGCACCAGACGGTGGTTTGAGGTACAGAGGACGATTGTGTGTTCCGGAGGACGCGGGACTGCGAGCCGAGTTACTCACCGAGGCCCATAGTTCCCCGTTCACTTGGCACCCAGGAGGTTCCAAGATGTATCAGGACCTCAAGCATACCTTCTGGTGGGTGGGCATGAAGTAGAGTATTGCAGATTTTGTTAGTTAGTATCTCACTTGTCAACAAGTGAAGGCTCCTAGGCAGAGACCGGTAGGGTATTGCAACCTTTGAGTGTGCCGCAGTGGAAATGGGAAGAGATTTCGATGGACTACATTTTTGGGTTGTCGAGGACGCCGAGAGGGTTTACTCAGATTTGGGTAATAGTGGACCGGCCGACGAAGAGTGCATACTTTATTCCCAGTAGGATTAGCTATACCGTGGAACAGTGGGCGCAGTTGTTTTTAGAGCCGATCATTCGATACCATGGGGTACTAGCGAAGATCATTTCAGATCGTGATTCTCGATTCATATCTCTCTTCTAGAGAGCGCTCTAGAAAGGTATGGGGACCGAGTGCAGTTTCAACACAGCTTTTCACCCCCAAACAGATGGTCAGACGGAGAGGGTGAACCAGATTCTTGAGGACATGATGAGAGCATGCGTGTTGGACTTTCCAGGCAGTTGGGATCAGTACCTATATTTGATGGAGTTTGCCTATAACAACAGTTATCAGGCGACAATTCAGATGGCCCCGTTCGAGGCGTTGCATGGTAAATGTTGTAGGTCCCTAGTGTTCTTGAAAGAGGTTGGTGACAGGCAAGTTTTGGTCCCCGAGTTACTTCAGTTGACCAACAGTGCAGTGTAGAAGATTAGAGCTCGTATGCTGACAACTCAGAGCAGACAGAAAAGTTACGCTGATGTGCGGCGTCGAGACTTGGAGTTCAAGGTTGGATAGCATGTATTCTTGAAAGTCGCGCCGATGCGCGGAGTGCTGAGGTTTGGAAAGTGGGGAAAGTTGAGCCCTAGGTTTTTCGGTCCGTTCGAGATTTTGGAGCGGGTCGGAGCGGTAGCTTACCGATTGGCACTACCTCCGTCCCTTTCTTCTGTGCATAATGTTTTCCACGTGTCGATGTTGAGGCAGTACGCGGCAGATCCGACTCATGTTTTAGACCCAGAGCTGTCAGAGCTTAATAAGGATTTCAGTTTTGAGGAGAAGCTAGTGTAGATTCTTGCTCGGGATCGCAAGACGTTGCGAAACCGCGAGATTAGTTTGGTAAAGTTTCAGTGGAGAAACCAGAGAGCAGAGGAAGCTACTTGGGAGTTGGAGGAGGATATGAGGACTCATTATCCGGAGCTGTTTTAGTTGTAGGACTTTCAGGACTAAAATCTTAAAAGGAGGGAATATTGTAACGGCCCGGTTTTCCATTACAGTTTCCTAAGTAAGTTCGGTTGTGTTTCTGGTTGTTTAGTTGCGCCATTAGGGCTGTTTAGGTCTTTTGCTGAACTTGGAGAATTATTACGTTTGCAGGTTCCAGGTTTCGGAGGTGTTTAGAAAGGTTCGGTGGTCGTGGTTTAAAAAGAGTATATAAAAAGAAAAAGGGTGTTCAAGCAAGGGCAAGAACCTGGGGTGTTCTTGTGGAAGCCGGATGCAAGCAGGAAGCTCGTTCCAGTTGAGCTGTGAGGGTAAGTTATGCACTTGTTCGTTTGGTGTTTCGCTTGACCTTCGTTCGTCGTGGAGTTAAGAGTTAAGTAAAATATTAAAGGGTTTTTTGCATTTTGGCTTCATTCGTTTCGGAAAAGAAGAGCAGATCTCAATTCCCTCTCCCTAATTGCAAGCCTCTCCCAATCGCAATCGCCTCCAGCTTCCATCGCCGATCGACCAAACACCGAGATAGGTACCATCTCGTTTCCCTTTCTCTTCCTCTTAATCGTCGTCCTTCTTCATCGCAACCAAGCCCTAACCACATTTTCTCTCATTGGTCGAGAACATCCCTTCGATTGCATCCTCACGCAGCAAGCCACCACGAGCCGCATTGTCTATCTGTAAAGACCCGACCCAAAAGGGCTCTAAATAGGCCTTTACCCCAATGCATGCATTCAAAGGAAAGGTCAATATGCAAATAAGTTTTCAGATTCCCAATTAAAACAAAACAATCAAGGTTCAATCGAAAATCAATATAGTTTGTCTTTGAAACTCATCCCTGTCTCCAAGCACTGTTTCAAGGCAAATACATTTCCAAAACGTACACTCGATCAGAGATTTATTAAAACATTTGAAACATCCTCAAATTCAATAAAGCGGGAATCCACAAAATCATTCGAAAAACATCCTAGGGCTCGTGCCTGCTACATGCATTCAGGGGAAAATGAAAGACAAGAGTCATAGAAATAAAAAGTCGAGACGACAAAGACGTTCCCATGATCATAGCTCCTCCTTCACCATCATGCCTCGCGCCATGGTTACCCGAAGATAAGTAAGGGTGAGTAACGAATTACTCAAGAAGAATCCCCAACCGAGGTACAATACGATGCACATGGTCATCTAGATGAGTGTATGCAAGCTATGAATATAAACACGAATAGAGCACATAGCTTAAGTCCACACTTGGACCTCGGATGCCAACTCGTGGTCTTAGTCCGGAATAATCCACACCACACAATACGCCCTATACGAGAACCAAGTCTCGGCCTCGGCTGTCTCTCGTCGATCACGAAAAGGTGCACTAGCTCAAGATCCCGAGGAGCTCTCCGGTCGGGCGCCAGTAATGAGCGTAAGCGCGCACCGCGTGCTCTTGCGAACTATGGGGGTGCCGGGTCTAGTGGCAAGCCGCCCATGTCCAGTCCACCACGCCTAACTAAATCTCCGGATCGGTGTCACCGACATAGGGGTGTGAGACTGGACACGTGAACTATGTCGGCTGAACCACCGCACCGAGGCTAAGGAATCGGTCGTGGTAGGCTTACACCGAAAGCCGTCCTTGCTGTGTCGGTGGCAATCAAGGGCTACGGCCGAACACGGCGAGGACGTGCCGATCGTCGGGGACGAGGCAATGCCAAGTCATCATCCCGACCGTTGGGGCATTTAACGATCGCCACCCTCACCCAAGATTGCGGGGCCTACCGGTCGGGTTAGCTAAACCCTAACGGGGTCCAGGGACGGAGAACTGTCTCGACGTCCCCGCCATGGATGCAAGATACTTTATGCATCGTGCCCGATGATGCTACCTACCTACACTCTAACCTATCATATCAATAACATACAATCCAATACAATCCAAAACGTGCTCAACGGATACAACGAACCTAGCATGGTACTATGAAGCAAGAATGAGATATGAGCATGCGAAACGGAACAACCTAGCATGGACTAACATGAGAGAAACAACATACGAAGTCATGCTAGTCGAGAATTCGAGAATAGAGCACCTAAACTATACATGCCGATAATCACAAACAAACATACAAACAACAATCACATAGAACATCGCAGGTCCACACAACTCCTGTAAGAAATCCTTACACGGCCGGAGGCAACTACACACAAAATCCTAAGCTGCGATCGAACCCGAGCTAGCTACCGAGAACCTAACAAAACAATGATAATCACACTCTAAAGGCTTAAATATAATAAAATAAATAGGGCTCGGCTCGGAGCAACTCACGCGATGCACCGACATGCGGACGGGCAGCAAAGACGGCGGAGGCGCCAGCTCTTTGGGCGCGGATGGCGCGCTGATGGGCGCTGATGATAGCGGCAAATGGGCGCACATCAGCGCTGGCTGCAGCTGCACGGACAAAGCGCTGGGGCGCGGACGCGGCTGGGGCGGCACGCGCGGCGACGCAGACGAGCACGACGCGGAGGCGCGCGTGGGCGCGAGCGCGGACGACGGCGCTGGGGCTGCGATGCGGATGCGAGCTCGGCTGCGATGGCGAGCGTGGCGCGGCGCGGCGAAGCGGTGCGATGCGACGGCTGCGGCGACGCGACGGACGCGCGGGATCTTCGCCGCGCCGCTGGCATTGGCGCGCGACGGCACTGGCGCTGGCTGCTGCGTCTGGCTGGCGCTGGGCGTCTGGGCGCGCTTCTTCTTGGCGCTGAAATTTCTGGTGCGATCTGGCTGGGCTGCTCGACCGGGCTTCTCGGTGGGTCGCTTAGGCTGGCGGAGCAGCGCTTCGGCGCAAGGGAAGAAAATCACGGCAAGGGGCTTGGGAGAGAAGAGGGTTGGGCGGCCATGGAGTTTTGGGAAAGAAAACACAAAACCTAATTTCTTTTCATTTAACCAAATGCACAAAACTCCAAAGATCCAAGGGTAACTAAGATATGACGCGGAAAGAGTAACAAGAGCTCTCCATAGCTCAACTCGCACACGCATCCCCACAGCTTTTTTACGGAGACCGGGTTCGAATCCCAGCTGCAACACAAATTCCTTTATTTTTACTTTTGCATCTACCCATGCTCAAACCAAACCACAAAGCCTAAAAAAACTTTCATAAATCCATCCAATAATTTTAGAAATTGGAAAAAGCATTAAACGGCCCGATGGCCCGACCAAATTACCAAAATACCCCGTATGCGTACTGGAAGGCGGGATGAAAACACGGGCCGTTACAATATTCCCTCCTTTTTATGACTTTCGTCCTCGAAAGTCCTTAAGACTCAAACGAAAGACAGATACTGCAATCTCATCCCGTCTTCCCCGCTCACAAGCGGCCTCCTCTGAACTCTAACTCCTCCACTGAACTTTTACCAAACGGATCTCACGATTATGCAACGTCTTCGTCTCAAGGACCAGAATACTCACAGGCTTCCTCTCGAAGCTCAAATCCTCAATCAGCTGCAAAGGCTCAAAGTCCACACTGAGCGATGGGTCCGACACATACTGCCTCACACCGATACATGAGAATACTGCACACGGCTGACAATGACAGAAAAAGCTAACCAATATGCAACTCTGCCAATCCTCTCGAGAATCTCAAATGGTCCAACAACAGGAGACTCCACTTCTCCCGCTTACCAAACCTCAACACAACTCACAACGGCACAACCTTAAAAGCACGCACTGTCCAACCTCAAACTCTAAAACTCGACGCCGAACATCGACGAAACTTTCATGCCTGCTCTGAGCTAACCACAAACGAGCTCAACCTCTTGCACAACACCTCTGGTCAACTGCAGCAACACAGGACCCAAAACAACACTGACGGCCACCAACCTTTTCTCACAAAGACTAGAGACACGCAGCAACACTTACCATACAATGCCTCAATGGAACCACAAGAATCGACCACGAGAATCGCTACCCAAGGCAACCTCCTAAAACCACACCGGTCTCCCACGCTAATCACGGAATCACCAACTCGCAACAAGCTCCGAAAGATCTGGCTCACTCCTCCCAAAAGACCATCGGACAAAAAGGGTGGAAACACTACAGAAACTGCACTCGGCTCATAAGCCTCTAAGAACACTCTCCTGAATCACGGTTCGCCCACGCACTGCCTAGAACAAACCTTTGTTGCCACACCCTAATGGCAACATCTCCAACTCTGAAATCCGACATGCCTCTACTCCATAGAAATGGCATCTCACACACTAACCGAGGTGCGAGCTCTAGCCATCAAGTCAATACTCCAAAAATCCGAACTCACACAACAACCTCAACTAGCCGACGGCTCCCACACTAAACTTACAATCCAACAACTTGAGTGCTACGAACTAGGAAGCTCAAACAACTACAATCGCATAGCTATGCCAATCCACTCATCTCTAGCTCGACTCAAATCACTAGCTGGGCAAGACAACTTGCAAACAACCGGGCCCAGAGGGCTCCATCCACTAAACTTACCTCCATGCAAACAACGGAACAAAGCTCGCCTCAAATATGAAACACATCTCACAAGTCCAAACGATAACACATACAGAGCTTAACCCTCAAGCTTAGGCTTAATGCACCTTCCCACCGAAACTTCATAACGGAACTCCACTACCCGGTCAACACCAACTACCAAGAACAAGAATACCAACAATGGTGGCAGAGTGCAAGCTACACTAGCCAACAAGGATCCTCAATAAGCCCGCACCTAATCCAAATACAAAGGTGCAACCTCATCCACAATCAAACAAAGGGGCCTTCAACTACAAAGGTGCAACAGACTTCCAAGCCAACACTCAAAACCTTAACCAACTAGGCCAAACACTCATAGGAGGCGAGAACAACCCTTACTGCAACTTCCGAACACCACTCACGAGTCCGCTTAGCTAGACAAACAAGCGCTTCCAAGCGACCAACAAACTTTTCCTCCTACTAGCACCACTACCACCAATTCCAAGACCAAGGAATAACTCCGACAACTCCCAAGGAGAAACAGGTCCTTACAAGCGGACATCGAAGGACAGAGAGAGCTTCACAACCGCCTCATTGTCTTGCTCAACTAAGCACAACATCCAACTCTCCCGAGAGGCAACCACAAGGGGTCCACCACAGACTGGACCGCCAACCACGAGCAAGAGAAGACTCACCCCCAAACAACAAATAAGGGCACTCTCAAACTCTGGGAACAGGAGAGACATCCTACAGGGCAAACCACTTACCCACGAACAAGGCTAACTCCTTGGAAACTCGGAAACCACACCTTGGCCAACATCAAGCACCAACTTGCCACCACACCGGAACCAAATCCGGACTCTACTCCAAACAAACTTTGGCTTGCTAGCCTACCAAAACGCCAAAGAACTCACCTCACGAGGCTACAAACACTCGACTCTGGCTTGCCAACTAAACTCACTACCTGGGTCTGACTAAGCTCTGGTGAGGCTCTCCACAACTAGGGTTCTTCGACAACCCTCGACACACACTGTCGTCTAACGGTCTAACAACCAACTACCTGAACAAACAACTCTTTTTCCCAGCATCACAACCACGCTGGCCTGCTCCGAACCTCGAAACCAAAAAGACCAGAAACGCTTCAGAATGTGTCATCCTCCTACTCAAAGCATCAGCCACAACGTAGCTTCCACCCAGGGTAAGGATTTCGAGCAACACTCTTAGCAACTACGAACAGGAACTACGCGGCTTCACTACAACCACCATTTGTTCAGTACCATCTGAACTCCAACCAAGAGCCACAAGAGGTTCCACCCACCAAGCTTAGGTTCAACTTAACAAACTTGCCTAAGCAACAACCCAACTACGAGCACGGTATCCTTACAACCTCAACTAAAGCCTTACAACATCCACCTGGAGTCCAACTTCTCCAGGAACTGAGCACCAGTTCTCCAATGCAAACCCTACATGGTTCTGGAACTCTCGCCACCAGAACGAACTCCACGAAACACACTTGTGTGCACAACTCTCAACCTTCCTTCAGAGATCCAAGACTAACAGGTGCTTTCCAAAAGGAAACACTAACTTCTGGCAGAGATACAATCAACCAAAGGAACACCAAAAGTTCCATCTCCACACGATACTCGAAGGAGTGGCAACCTTGCTCTGTTAAAACATAACGATGCCAAACCGAACTTACTTTATACCAAGACTCTACCAAGTGCGCTTACACATAAGGCGTCCTACTCATCTCATAGGCATCCAACTCATCTCATAAGCATCCAACTCATCTCGAGAGCATCCAACTCATCTCACGGGCATCCAACTCATCTCATGAGCATCCAACTCATCTCACGGGCATCCAACTCATGGTTCCCCTCTTTGGACCGAACTCGCATCTACAATGCTCACTCAACTCAGGTTTAGGCACCCGAAGGTAGTGGACCGCACTACCAACCACAAAGATCTCTTGGCCTTAGCACTAGCGTGAGACTCACACGCACTAACACTTACCAACCGCCAACCTGTGACTTACTCAACCCCCAAGTAACACTGGGAAGAGGCTCCAGCTCCTCTCGAACATCCTTTCACTTGTGGTCCTTCGACTACCACTGAACTAGCCCTCTTGCACGACCTAAACAAGTGCATTTTCCATAAATGGATCCAATGGCTAAAGAAGTGTGCTGAACTCCGAACGGTCATAGAACCATCTGCTATACCCATGCCAAACTCAAGCCTGAACCAGACGTAGAGCCAAAGCGGCACACCAACCATTGCACCTCAAGTGCCACTAAACCAGATCCACACCTTACTACAAATGGGGCCAGCAAGGTCACAACCTCAAGTGACAAAAACTATGACGAGGCATACAAGAGCTCAACTCAAACAACCATGCCTAAGGCATTTCATCAAACCGAAGACTCACGGCCCACTCTTGCATCTCTACATGATGCTCAACAAAACTCTAGCCGGCTCTCTCAACCTGCAGCAGCTAGCCCTACTCTAGGGCTTTCCAAAGAGAAGAGTGCTCAACTCTACTAAACAATCGAGGAACTACCAACGGATCAAGTCCGATGGGAACACTGCTCGCTGCACCCTTAACTATAGGGTTCCGACTTACTGGCTGCAAACAACAACACTTATAAGAGAACAAAGATGTCTCTACCTCCTCCACGAAGGCCACTAACTCTGCAGCTACTCTCTGGGCAATCAAAAAATCTGCTAAGGTTCAAGTTACACACCTGAACTACCCAAACTAGTCCACACTAGGACCTGCTCTACAAACATCATCATAAGCAAAAGCCAAAGCTAACTCCTCTCCTGGTGTGGTACTCCAGGGAAAAACACCTCCACCCTCTCACTAGGGGAATTAACAGCTGGGCCACACGTGGCCTAACGAGTCTAATCTCTACTTCCCTCCGGGACGATATCCCAATGGTATCTGAATCTATCTGGATACCCCGACAAGCTGCAAACATACTCCTTACACTGCGGAAAGTTGGCATGATAGCGCTCTAAACCCAAACCAACGACAAGTCGTAACTCCTTTCGTCTCCGCTCCACAACACAAAAACAGGGCATACACTAGATGAAAGGTATTGTAAATTCTTAACCCTTTTCTAAAACAGAAAACTTAGGCGTACCTGATGACTGTCGGAGTGCTGGTGATCATGGGAAAGACGACCTACAACAAAAGGTCAGTCTACAGAATCTATGACTCTGAGCTCTGATACCAACTGTAAAGACCCGACCCAAAAGGGCTCTAAATAGGCCTTTACCCCAATGCATGCATTCAAAGGAAAGGACAATATGCAAATAAGTTTTCAGATTCCCAATTAAAACAAAACAATCAAGGTTCAATCAGAAATCAATATAGTTTGCTGAAACCTGTCCCTGTCTCCAAGCACCTGTTTCAAGGCAAATACATTTCCAAAACGTACACTCTGATCAGAGATTTATTAAAACATTTGAAACATCCTCAAATTCAATAAAGCGGGAATCCACAAAATCATTCAGAAAACATCCTAGGGCTCAGTGCGTCCCACATGCATTCAGGGGAAAATGAAAGACAAGAGTCATAGAAATAAAAAGTCGAGACGACAAAGACGCTCCCATGATCATAGCTCCTCCTTCAGCCATCCTGCCTCGCGCCATGGTTACCTGAAAGATAAGTAAGGGTGAGTAACGAATTACTCAGTAAGAATCCCCAACCGGGGTACAATACGATGCACATGGTCATCTAGATGAGTGTATGCAAGCTATGAATATAAACACAGAATAGAGCACATAGCTTAAGTCCACACTTGGACCTCGGATGCCAACTCAGGGTCTTAGTCCGGAATAATCCACACCACACAATACGCCCTATACGAGAACCAAGTCTCGGCCTCGGCACTGTCTCATCTGTCGATCACGAAAGGTGCACTAGCTCAAGATCCCGAGGAGCTCTCCGGTCGTGTTGTAATGAGCGTAAGCGCGCACGCGCGTGCTCTCTGCGAACTATGAAGTGCCGCCGTCTAGTGGCAAGCCGCCCATGTCCATCCACCACGCCTAACTAAATCTCTGGATCGGTGTCACCGACATAGGGGTGTGAGACTGGACACGTGAACTATGTCGGCTGAACCACCGCACCGAGGCTAAGGAATCGGTCGTGGTAGGCTTACACCAGAAGCCGTCCTTGCTTTGTCAGGTGGCAATCAAGGGCTACGGCCGAACACGCCGAGGACGTGCCGGCATCGTCGAGGACGAGGCAATGCCAAGTCATCATCCCGACCGTTGGGGCATTTAACGATCGCCACCCTCACCCAAGATTGCGGGCCTACACCAGGTCGGGTTAGCTAAACCCTAACGGGGTCGAGGGACGGAGAACTGTCTCGACGTCCCCGCCATGGATGCAAGATACTTTATGCATCGAGCCCGATGATGCTACCTACCTACACTCTAACCTATCATATCAATAACATACAATCCAATACAATCCAAAACGTGCTCAATGAGATACAACGAACCTAGCATGGTACTATGAAGCAAGAACAGATATATGAGCATGCCGAACGGGAACAACCTAGCATGGACTAACATGAGAGAGACAACATACGAAGTCATGCTAGTCGAAATTCGAATAGAGCACCTAAACTATACATGCGATAATCACAAACAAACATACAAACAACAATCACATAGAACATCGCAGGTCCACACAACTCCGGTAAGAAATCCTTACAGGCCGGGAGGCAACTACACACAAAATCCTAAGCTGCGATCGAACCCGAGCTAGCTACCGAGAACCTAACAAAACAATGATAATCACACTCTAAAGGCTTAAATATAATAAAATAAATAGGGCTCGGCTGGGAGCAACTCACGCGATGCACCGTGACATGCGGACGGGCAGGCGGCACGGCGGAGCCTCTTCTTTGGCGCGGATGGGCGCTGATGGCGCTGATGGGCGGCAAATGGGCGCACACTGGCGCTGCTGCTGCAGCGCAGACGGACGGCAGCGCTGAGCCGCGGACGCTGCTGGGCGGCGCGACGCGGACGGGCGCAGCACGAGCGCGAGGGCGCGTGGCGCGCGACGCGGACGACGGCGCTGAGCTGCGATGCGGATGCGAGCTTCGGCTGGCGATGGCGGCGTGGGCGCGCGCGGCGGTGCGATCACGGCGAGCTGCGACGGCGCGACGCTGCCGGACGCGCGGATCGTGCTGCGCGACGCCTGCTTGGCGGCTGCGACGGCTCTGGCGCTGGCTGCGTCTGCTGGGCGCTGAAGCGTCTGGCGGCTGCTGGCTGAGCTGGGCGCTGAAATTTCTTTGCGATCTGGTTGGCTGCTCGACCGGGCTGCTCGGTGAGTCGCTTAGCTGGCCGGAGCAGCGCTCTTCGGCTGCAAGGGAAGAAAATCACGGCAAGGGGCTTGGGAGAGAAGAGGGTTGGGCGGCCATGGAGTTTTGGGAAAGAAAACACAAAACCTAATTTCTTTTCATTTAACCAAATGCACAAAACTCCAAAGATCCAAGGGTAACTAAGATATGACGCGGAAAGAGTAACAAGAGCTCTCCATAGCTCAACTGGCACGCATCCCCACAGGCTTTTCTGGAGACCCGGGTTCGAATCCCAGCTGCAACACAAATTCCTTTATTTTTACTTTTGCATCTACCCATGCTCAAACCAAACCACAAAGCCTAAAAAACCTTCATAAATCCATCCAATAATTTTAGCAACTGGAAAAAGACATAAACGGCCCTGATGGCCCGACCAAATTACCAAAATACCCCCAGGGCGTACCTGGAAGACTGGGATGAAAACCTGGGCCGTTACACTATCGCAACCCCTCTGTTCGCATCCCAACAGTTGATCACCCACATTCGCCTTGAAACCAGACGCACAAATTTCACCGGAAGCTGGGCCACTCTCTAAAGCCTTCACGATTCGCGAACCGCATGTACGCCACGCCCCTTGAGTCGTTAGGCTCGCCTTCGCTGATCTGCGCGCGCTCACAGCCGCGAGCCCCTCGCCGATCCGCACTGAACACTCGACCATCGCTTCGCCGCAGCTGCGTATCCACACCTGTTGTGCCCCACGCGACTGGCTTGTCCGTCGAGCAGCATTTGCCCAACCTTGCCGAGGCTTGCCACTCGCGTCCGTGCCCTGTCGAGCCAAGCTGCCGAGATCCCTTGTCGCATTGGAGCCTTCGGTTGGGTAAGTTTTCTCGAGGCTGCTTTTTGGTTGTTATTGTGTTTTACCGGTTGGACTAATTTGTGTTAGTGTGTGCTGTGGAGGTGCCCTAGCCGAGAGTCGCCTTGCCGGAAGTGGAGTTTGCTTAGCCTTGTCGAGAGCCCTGTTTGATTGAGTGGTTGTCCCGAGCACCTGTTCGGGATTCGGTAAACTCTAAACCTAGCTTGGTTTTGTTGTTTTAGCCCCGTTTAGCTAGTTCGGTTAGTAATAGCATGTTCGGTTTATGTGTTAGGTTACGAGTAGCTAGGCTTGGTATTCTGTAGCTCAAGGAGCACTTTGCTTGTGTTATCTTCTTGTTTTCAGGTAAGGATTTCTTACAAAGGGTTGTGTGGACCCTGCGTTCATCATGACTGTTGTTTGTTATATTTATGACTGTTATGAGCATGTTAGTGGATAGGCTGATTGTTTGTGATTGAGCATGTATGATTATCTTCCTGTCCTGTTTTTCTAGCATGTGTTATATTCCCGTGACATGTTAGTATCATGCTAGGTTATTCTCTGGCATGCATTCCTTTGTATCTGTTGAGCATGTTTGGCCTGTTAAGGCACGGGGCGGGACTCTTAGATAGACTTGTTAGGATTGTCTTCATCTAGAGGCTGAGAATGGACATAACGTTATTTGTCCCCACAGACCAGAATCGCGAGTTGCACGACGTATGATGCTTTCACGTCGGTAGCCGATACAGATTTGCTCCCGTATCGGCATAAGCCTAATTTGTAGCCTGCTAGAGCGGAACTCAACAGACGATGTAAGCCTGTCGTGGCTGGTTCTTAGCTTCAGGTGCGCGGTGGTCTTATGCTGCTTACAGTCGACCTCGCACTACTGTTCGTTCAGTGACACTGCTCTGAGTCGTAGGCATGCGTACCTGGACCGGTATAGCATGTTTAGGTCCCACGTCTCTACACGGTTTGCAGCAGCATGCGGTGTGCGTGCAGGAGCATTAGGCATCGGGCGGAGAGCTCCCCCATGGATAATGCTTATAGTACACCACTTCCTTTCCGAGTCTAGAGCCAGACACCAGGTACTCTCCCGAGTGTCCAGGACCAGGAGAGCTGGTCAACAATTGATCGAACATTCGTGTCCCAGATGTTTAGACCTTTGGGTCCCAGTTATTGGACAAGTGTTGTCCCAGTTTCAAGATCAGTTGTTGAGTTGATCATAGGCTGGTGCTAAGAGACCCCCATGATTCAGAAGTCGCTTGGTTGACTCAAGGGTTTGATCTGTGTTGGTAGCGGTTGTATGTATACTAGCATGTTGTATGATTGATGTTCGTCATCGCACTACCGGTTGGGATTCTTCACCGAGTATGTTTATACTCACCCTTATTTTCTGTGGTTTTCTACCAGGTAACTTGGGACATCGACAGGACGGCTAGAGGAGCGGCTGCTTGATCATGGGACTCCGTCGGCAACTCTGCTGCTATTTATTTGTGTTATTTGTGATTCAGCATGTACCAGGTGTAGAGCCGGAGATTTTGTGTTATGGAACCTGTTAACTTTCTTTGGTTTTCTGATGATTTTAACCATGAACGTTATTCGTTGGTTTTATCTGGATTTGTTACTTATCTAGATTAGTTATACGTTTTAAGGTTTTGAATATGTTTTGAATGGTTTGGTTTTAAAATAATACTCTGGCCAGGGTAGCTTTCGTACAGGTTGAAATAAATGCTTTTGAACAGGTTCCAGGTTTCCCACAGGTTTTATGTCTTAAAACTGTTGTTGTTTTAAATTCTTTAGAGTTTTAACTTGCATGTTGAAGTAAGGATCCATTTAGTACCATGGTTTAGGTTGGGTCCTTACAGCTGCTTCGTCTTCAAGTTCTTAAAGATGGATTCATCTTCAAATTTTGAAGTTGTCATTGATTCGCTTCAAATTTTTACGTTGCCGTTGATTCGTATTCAAATTCTAATGTTGCGTTGATTCGTCTTCAAATGTTGAAGTTGTGTAATGGCCTAGGTTTTCATCCCAGTCTTCCAAGTATGTCCTAAGGGTATTGTGGTAATTTGGTCGGGCCGTTTCTGTCTTTCTCAGCTAATTATATTCTTGTTTACTCACAGTTAGGGTTTGGTTGCTTTCCGGCTGAGTTTGGGTGTTGGGAGTTGCAAAAAATAAAAATAGGGTTTTTGGCAGAAAATAGATGCAGCAGCTAAGGCTTGACCAGGGTGGTTGGGAAGATAGCAGTGAGGTTTTGCCAGTCAAGTTACAAGTAGTTTTTTATACTCATTCCGCAGGTTATCATGGTTGCCTTGGTTTTCGTGACTTAAGTGAGTTTAATTGGAAAATAGGTTTTGATCTCTTTTCTCCTTCCCAAACTCCTTGTCGCAAATCCATTCCTCCAAAGCCCCCCGTGCCATGCGAGTTCCAGCCTCCCGAGAGCTTCGATCGACCGTTTTCGGGTAAGTGTTTCTTCATGCTTCGATTTCCTCCTCTTGTTGTTGTTGCCAATCCATTTGGCTAAGGGTTTTGTTTGCTTGTTCTTGCTGGCCGAGAGGAGGGGAAAGGTGATTGTGGTTGTGTGTGTTTGTTGTTGTGGTTGTAGCCGAGAGACGCACTTCGCCCAACTCCGCACAGTCGCATCGCCCACCATCGCCCGGGCTTGTGCGGCGCATGCACGTGCGACCCGCCGAGCCGCCTTGCATGCGGCGGCGAAGAAACTTTGTCGCGATCGCAACCCCGCACACGAGCACAGCCTTGCCGATCACACGCCCGCGCCCTGCCGCTCAAGCCCGATCGCAGCCCTTGTCGCAGCAGCAGCCCATCGCTCGAACCGTGCCGCACGCCTTGCCAAGCCCTGCCGCACAAGGCTCGAACAGCCCGTCCGCACGCCCTCACCCAGCCGTGTGCCTTGCAGCAGTCCGTCCACTTGCCAGCCCCAAACCGTGTGAGTTGCTTTCGACCGAGCCGAGTTTCTGTTTGTATTTTACCTAAGGCCTATAGATTGTGATGTTTACTGTTTGTTTGTTAGGTTCCCAATAGCTAGCTCGGGTTCGGTTGCAGCTTAAGGTCTTTGTTGTGTGTTCCACCCTCCGACCCAGGTAAGGATTTCTTACCGGAGTTGTGTGGGCCCTGCGATATTTCTGTGATTGTTGATTGTATGCCTGTTTATGTTTATCAGCATGTTAGTGGATAGGTGCTTTGTTCTGAATTTCGACTGGAATGATTCTCGTGTTATTTCTCATGTTAGTTCCATGCTAGGTTGCTCTGTTCTGGCATGTTTGTTATCTGTTCTTGCTTTGTAGTACCATGCTAGGTTCATTGATTCTGCTGAGCATGTGTTAGTATGATTGTTGTTAGCTGTTTATAGCATAGAGTTCTGATAGGTAGCATCATCCTGGAGAGGATGCATAACGTAACTTGCATCCGTGGCAAGGACGTGCGAGGCAGTACTTCGTCCTTGATCCGTCGTTAGGGTTTAGCTAACCTTAACGGCAGCCCAGTGCAATCTTGGGTGAGGGTGGCAAACTGTTAAATGCCCCAACGGTCGGGGGAATGACGAGGCATTGCCTTGTCCCCCGCAGTCGACACGACCTTAGCGTGTCGGCAGTAGCCTTTGATTGCCACCTGATAGGGCAAGGACCGGTTCCTGGTGTAAGCCTACCGCGGACGGTTCCTTAGCCTCAGGTGCGGTGGTACAAGCTGACATTGTCATAGTGTCCTGGTCTCACACCACTATGTTCAGTGACACCGATCCAGAGATTCTTTTAGGCATGCGTACTGGACCAGGGTAGCATGCCCTAGACCCAGCACCTCCCTTGTTTGCAGCAGCATGTGGTGCGCGCGCACGCTCATTACAACGCCGAATGGAGAGCTCCTTGGGATCTTGAGTTAAGTGCACCTTTCGTATCGACAGTAGTAGGAAAGCTGAGGCCGAGACTAGTTTCTCGTAGAGTACCGAGATTCGATGTAGTTTCCGGAGTAAGACCGTAAGATGGCATCCGATGTATTTATGTGTGGATTAAAGAGATGTGCTCTCTTCTGTGCTTGTATTCATAGCTTGCATACTTTCTGCTAGATGACCAGTTGTATCGTATCATACCCCGATTGGGGATTCTTACTGAGTAATTCGTTACTCACCCTTATTTTGTGGTTTCCACAAGTAACCAGGGCGCGAGACATGATGGCTGAAGGAGGAGATGTTGATCATGGAAACCTGCTGTCTTTTCAACTTTGAGTTTATGTTTATGTTTATGTTTACGCTTTGTCCTCTGAATGCATGTAGTTGGGCACGGAGCCCTTAGGACGTTTTTGGATTGTATCTGGATTCTGTCATTATCGAACTGTTTTGGATTGTTGGTTTTCAAATAAATCTCTTATCAGAGTATGTTTTAAACTGTATTTAGCTTGGAACAGGCGCTTGGAAACAGGGATAGGTTTCAGGACGTTTTATGCTTGTTCGTTAAAATGAATGTTTACAAGTTTTTATTTTCATTCAGAATCTGGATAACAATCTTGCATATGATATTTACATTTTAAAAGCATGCATTGAGGTAAAGGCCTAGGTTAGGACCTCTTTCGGGTCGGGTCTTTACACTTTGTCCCTAATTCTTCTTCAAATTCTGACATTGTCGGTGATTCGTCTTCAAATTTTGACGTTGTCACTGATTCATCTTCAAATTCTGACGTTGTCGTTGATTCTTCTTCAAATTCTGACATTGTCGTTGCTTTGTCTTAAGTTCTGATGTTGCTGCTATGCTTCAAGTTTGGATGTTGAAGCTTTGTTTTCAAGTTGTCGTAAAGAAATGAGGGTTGCACAATGGATCACTGGGGGCAAAAAAAGGTGATCGGCGCTGCTTGCACACAAGCTACCCTCCACCTGCAGTAAAGGACTTGATCTAGCAGGAGTGCTGCAAAGAAAGATGATCGGTGTTGCTTGCACACAAGCTACCCTCCACCTACGGTGAAGGACTTGATCTAGTAGGAATGTCGTTGCTGCAAAGAAAGATGATCAGCGCTGCTTGCACATAAGCTACCCTCCACTTGTGGTGAAGGACTCGATCTAGCAGGAGTGTCGTTGTTGCAAAAAAAAAAGATGATCGTCGCTGCTTGCACACAAGCTACCCTTCACCGCAGCAGGAGTGTTGTTATTGCAAAAAAAAAAAAAGATGACCGACGCTACTTGCATACAAGCTACCCTCCACCTATGGTGAAGGACTTGATCTAGCAAGAGTGTCGTTGCTGCAAAGAAAGATGACCAGCGCTGCTTGCACACAAGCTACCTTCCACCTGCAGTGAAGGACTTGATCTAGCAGGAGTGTCGTTGTTGCAAAAGAAAGATGATCGGCGCTGCTTGCACACAAGCTACCCTCCACCTGCGGTGAAGGACTTGATCTAGTATGAGTGTCGTTGCTGCAAAGAAAGATGATCGGTGCTGCTTGCACACAAGCTACCCTCCACTTGCAGTGAAGGACTTGATCTAGAGGAGTGTCATAGCTGCAAAGAAATATGACTGGTTCTACTTGTACACAAGCTACCCTACATCTGCGGTGAAGGACTTGATCTAGCAGGAGTGTCATTGCTGCAAAGAAAGATGATCGGCGCTGCTTGCATACAAGCTACCCTCCACCTGTGGTGAAGGACTTGATCTAGCAGGAGTGTCGTTGCTGCAAAGAAAGATGAGTGGCCCTGGTTGCACACAAGCTACCCTCCATCTGCAGTGAAGGACTTGATCTAGCATGAGTGTCGTTGCTGTAATGAAATGTGACCACTACTGAAGGCGTGCGAATATGTGTAGCGTCCCTGATGTGATTCAACGCATTTGAACATGTAAATGTTAAAGTTGATGTAACAAGTAGCCAAATAACATCTGAATGTAACAGGTTGCATTTTAATATATAAATGTTGGAGTCGACTTAACAAGAAGCCAATGACATGTGAATATGAAAGTAACTATGGTTCACCAGTTGATAAAATGGGAAATTGGAGATATTACACTTGCAAAAAAAAAAAAAAACTTACCATAAAAAGAATTTGTTTACCTCAGTTTCTACCTTGTAGAGATCAAGTTGAATAAAAACGAGACCCTAAAAAAATACCAATTTGAAAGGTTAAAAAAAATGAAAATTGAAATATATATATATATATATATATATATATAGGAGTCGACTTAACAAGTAATAGTGACATGGGAATACTGCACTTGCAAAAGAAATAAAAAACCCCTCAATTTTTACCTTGCAGAGATCATGAACGTAGTTACATTGTTGAACAAGAGAAATTCAAAATAGAATGACCATGGTTGATTTGTTGTATTGTAAATAAAAAAGAAAAAAATAATAGATCAATTACACAATTTTTTACCTTCTAGAGATTAGGAACATAGTTACATTGTTGAACAAGTGAAATCTAAAGAAAAAAAAATAGCCATGGTTGATTTTGTGTACTGTAAAAAAAAAAGGGAGGCCTTTTAGTTCATCTTGCCTCCATTTGTTGAGATCTATTTCTCAAAATCGAGCATAATATTTTTCCTCTTTTTGAGTCACGACAACCTGCAATTGAGATGACTTTATAATAAAAAAAACTAAGCTCCAGAAACGAAATAAAAGAAAATTGTATGGGTTTAATGAGCAGTCGTTGAAATGGAGTCCGATGAGTTTGTATTTGTTTGGTCTCGTATGAGATGTTTTGTGCCTACATTTTAAAAAAATTATAGATAAAAAGGGGAAAGATTTGTTGTTGATTACCATTAGTGTGACTCTGCAATAATAAAATCTCTGTTAAAAAAAAAATTAAAGCCTAGAAGCGAAATGAGAGAAAATTGTAGGGATTCAACGGTTAGCAATCGTTGAAATGGAATCCGACGAATCTGTATTTGTTTGATCTAGTATAAGATGTTGTGTGTTTGCATTAAAAAAAATTATACATAAAAAGGGGAAGGATTTGTTGTAGGTTACCATTTTTGTTAGTCTGCAACAATAAAGCTGCCCGTAAAAATAATAATAATAATAATAATAAAAGTTAAAACCCATTAGTCAAATCAAAGAAAATGAAAATTGTATGGATTCAACGATGAGCAGCCGAACTAGTTGCGACGACCTACCCAAGCATTAAAAAAAATTAATTATTAGGTCTGTGACAAACTCCGAGTCAAACTTTGATGATTTTAAGATGATGCTCGGTTGTATTAAGCTGGTGTGTTGCAATACAAATTTGATAATTTAACGATCTGTGCAAAATCAAATATTTATAGAGGTGATTTAAATTTAGAAAATGGTGGAAGTTGAACATGATTCTAAATCAAAGCCATTTTCTGGTTTCAAAAAAATAAATCAAGGCCATTTTCTCCTACATGATAGGATTTGTGCGTTAGAAAAAAAAACTGAATGTTTAAAAAAAAAAGAAAAGAATAATTAAAAAAAAATCAAACTTCATCGTGCAAAGTTGTTTGCAGCTAATTTATTTATTTATTTTGTTTTTCCTTTTTGAATAGTAATGGAACAAGATGGAAGTAATTTTTGAAGGAACAAGTTTAATTTTTTTTAAAAAAAGTATTTTCTACCCAAATTGCAAGATTAAATTCCCAATCATAATACGAGCATGGAGAAGATGCAACTTTAACCTCAAATTTCCTTCAAGTAAATTCAAGTTCAAAACTCAAACTAAATACAAGAGACTAAAAAAAACTTCAATTTCAATTCCAAATCAATCAAAAGATACGGATTCAAAATTGGGATATATTAGAAGGTGTAAGTTTCCATTACAAAGTTACAAAAAAAGAAAAGGTATCATTGAAAGATTGAAAGTTCAAAATAATTTCAAGGCAAAATTTACATCAAATTCAAGAAGAAAAACTTTGAAGATCGTTCAAGATTATTTGAGAGCATGACACGGTAACCATGCCTAGCTATTCTAACACCAAAAAAACATACGGACACCCTTTAGGTAACGAACAGAGAAACTGAGCATAATCATGGCAGCACATATATAGTCAAACATGGATGGAGTCAACAACATAGAACAAGCATAAACCCAAGGCGATTCAGTCAATCAACAAATAAACAAATAAACAGTTCATCACATATATGAACAGAGATACACGTCGGGTAAATGATGATACGATCACAAGATATACATTAATAGAGATTTAACAGTTTACAAGCTACACAAGATTTCATGCTACCACGAGTAGAAATAAGTTCAAACAGTGAATCACAACACCAAAGCATACATGCGACAAGTCATCCAACCTTCAATTCCCATAAATCCTAACATGCCACGATACAACCATAACGAACACACCAGACAGAGTGATACGATCATGCATAATGAAAAGGTTCATACGATCATGATGGAACAAAAGGGTGTAAAACAATCATCATGCAACATATATAACAACTACGATTCTGAAGAAACAGATAAAACATTACAATCATTTACCAAGTATAAGGATTTGAGACAATTTAAACAACCAACACATCAAACATCATGGATAGTGAATCGACGACCAACATATGGATGCATACAACAACAGGACAAATCACATACACATTCAATAGCATGGATCAGAGATCAAGGGCACCCATAACAAGCAAGGGATACAATGTCGAATAAAAGACGAATTAACGATGCGAAGAGAGCGTGGAATTTGCAAATACGAGAACAGACCCATCAATATGAGAAACAGGCTCCACTGAAGTGACAGGCGTGGCTGACGATGCGCGTGAAGACTCCCCAGTGGAATACGGAATCTGTCAACGCACTGCAAAGTGGCCCTCTTGGCCACAATGGTAGCACACCTTCACCTTGGGGGGACAAGGCCCCTGGTGAACTCTCGAGCACCTGTGGCACTCCGGCGCCTCTTCCGACGAACTCTGATGAAGGCCTCAACGAGACCTCTGCCTCTGATGCTGCCCGGGACCTACTCTCCTAAAATGCCTCCTCGATTGGCCAGGATCTCTCTGGTGAAACTGGTTTCTTGTATGGCTGGGATTCCCCTGACCAAAGTGGTCTCTTGCGCGGGGAACCTTGGGATATGACTCGAACTCCAGCCTGTGGCCGGCTGCACTGCCTGAACTCCCGAAGACTACGAATTCACTAGCAGTCTGCGTGGTCACCTGATGCGAATATTGGACAGTAGAGGTGCGAGCCACGTGCAATTGAGCGTACACTCCATGACGACCTTTGTCTCTGATGCTGCCCGGGACCTACTCTCCTAGAATGCCTCCTCAACTAGCTAGGATCTCTCTGGTGGGACTGGTTTCTTGTACGGTCGGGATTCCCCTAACCAAAGTAGTCTCTTACACGGGGAACCCTAGGATATGACTCGAACTCCGACCTGTGCTCGGTTGAACTGCCTGAACTCTCGAAGACTACGAATTCACTAGCGGTCTGCGTGGTCACCTTATGCGAATACTGGACAGTAGAGGTGCGAGCCACGTGCAGCTGAGCATACACTCCATGCCGACCCCCTGCTAGGCTCGGATCGGATGCAGAAGGAGGCTGACCTATGATCTCTTGTGTGTAAGTGGTGATGGTCTAAAACTCATGCCTCGAAGTGACGAAGGGAGACCCTGCCTCTGGCGCAGCAGTTGAGGCAAAGCGAGCCTCTACAAACTCTCTCCTGGCTTGGCCCCACCAACCCAAGGAACCCCCGCTTGGTAACTCTCCCTCAGAAGGCATAACGGCAAGGAGATCATGAAGTTGAAAACGAACGCAAAAAAGATCCTAATTAGGACCCGCAATCAAGAAATACAAAAGACAACCCAAAACAATTCCACAACAAAAACATGCTTCTTACTTTACCCTACTTCGCATACCTGGTGGTTGCTGGTCTGCTGATGATCATGGACACACGGTTTACATAGTAAACCAGTCTACATAATCTATGACTCTGAGCTATTATACCAACTCGTAACACCCCATTAGAGTATTTTAAGGAGTTAGGTCGTGACAAAAAGTAACATTTCAAAATTTGAAGAACGCCAATCAACTACATCAGCTACAATTATTAAATTAAAAGAATTCTTAAAAAATTACAAATTTGAATTGAAAAATAACAAAATGAAAAAATGAGAAAATAAAGTACCTCAAATCATTTGTGTTGAGAAAGAAAATATACACAGTCTTTTATATTTATAGGAAATCAAAAGAGGTTGTAAAAATCTTGAGATTTTAGACCTTTAAATTTCTAATACTAAATATACTTAAATGATGACGATAAATACATAACATTTTAAATGACATGTAACAAAATTAAATGAATGAAAGTTTTAAAAGAGGAAGATTTAGAGAATTAATAGAGAGAATATGAATGAGTGGTGGAAAAAAGACAGTTTAATAAGTAAAAAGAAAGTTAAATTTCACTTATTATATGTTGGTGCATGAGAAGGAATTAATTCAACTAATTGAGTGAAAATAATTTAATGAAATTGGGAGGTAAATTGAATATGATTTTTTTTTTTTAATTTCAATGGTATATTTGTAATTTTATAATGTAAGGCCCTTGTTTCTATTAAATTCAAAAGTAGGTTAATTAAATTGCGTAATAGAAACTATTTAAAAAAAATCCAAGTTGGATTTATTTTCCAAGTTCTAAAAATAAATAATGATCATTTGACTTGTCTTAGTTTAAATAAATCTTAATTTTATATGAGATTAATTTAGGAATTTAAATAGTAAGTATAAATAGTTTTGGTAAATATTAAAGTCGTTTTTTTGTTAGGGTTTTATGATATTTTGAAATGGACATAAATGGTAATGAATTTTTTCATATAAATAGAAACATTTAAAAACCCTTTTTTTAATCCCAAAGGAGTCATCCAACCATTTCTCTCTCCCTTTTCTCTTCAAACCCACAAAAAATTCATTTCTTCTTTCTTAGTTTTACGGAGTTAAAGAACTCTGTTCGCGATTCTGAGATCAGTTCTGTGCTCAGGGGGTCGAGAGCTTCGAAATAAGTTTTGTGGAGCTAGGGAGCTCTATTCGCAAAATCGATACCAGTTTCGTGTTCAGGGCAATGAGACGAAGAGAAAGAGGCGACTCTCGAGATTCGTCATTTAGCTTGTGGGTTCTCTTGGTGTTTCGGTCAAGTCGTTGACAAGGTGAGGAGTTTCATTATGATCTGGGTTTGTGGCTTAAAACATGTGAATAGTAGCATGTTAGGATTTACGAGAATTGAATGTTGGATGACTTACATGTATGTGTTGGTGTTGTGATTCACGGTTTGAACTGATTATTACTCATGGTAGCATGGAATCGTATGTAGCTTGTAAACTGTTAAGTCTCTATTTGTTGTGCTCTTGTGATCGTATCATCATTCCCCAATTTGTACCTTTTGCTTGTATATGTGATGAATTGTTTATCTATTTAACATTTCGAGTGACTGGATTGCCTTGAGATATGCATGTTTGATATTTTCGGTTCCATTCATGTTTGACTGTATACGTGCTGCCATGATTATATGCTCGGTTTCTCTGATTTGTTGACTAAGGGTTCGTTCGTATTTTGTTATGTTCGACGTTAGAATAACTAGGCTCAGTCATTGTGTTGACCACCTAAAGAAGCAACTAGCTCACCTATTTTTTTAGACTCGTGGTTACGTGATTCAATATCATGTTATTGATGTGATTCGCTAGTGCCCCTTAGAAATCGAGCAAGGATATGGATCCTCTTTACTTTGAGACACGTGGTTGGGTTGTACTAACCTACTGGTTAACTCTTACTTCCGATCAAGGGGTCGGATCTCATCCACGTTTCACCTTGTGTGCGGAACAACAAGTTCCTTAGTTGTTAAGCACACGTTGCAGATTGCACTAACCCTCGGATGGGCCGGTTGCACTCGCCTAGGCTATTCTAGATCTCGTGTGACTCTAGTGCTAGTTATATCTCTCTATTTCTACTCGTGGGAACTTCATATGTTGTGTGCATGGTCCCGCCCAGTACGTTGGAAGGTGAGCTGGTCATGCCTTGTTTGACCCCGAGACTACTGAAAGAGGCCACTGGGACAGATAAAGGCGCAGAGGAATGCCTGTCAATGAGCCTGCAAGCAGTTTTGGGGATGTTGTTTGTAGACAGGTCGGTCCTCCCGCATTCTAAGGGTTAGCATATGGCACCCCTAGCCCGAGGTTTAGGGACCCTGCAGTCTCCCTCACTCGTGACTTTCCCTGACAGGGTAAGGTGACATTTTTGGCATTCGAGTATGCCCTTGCTGACACGACTTGTGTGTCATTGTCTTGACCCGAGGTTTAGGGATTCTTTGTGTTTCTCTTACTCGTGGTGGGTCTCTGACAGAGGTCAGGCTACCTCGAGATATTCGTGTATGTCTCTGCGAACACTGTATGAAATGTGTCCCGACTCGAGGTTTAGGGATCATGTGTGGTTCCTTCACTCGTGATCCTCCCTGACAGGGTCGCGTGATTTCATCGGTATTTGTGTATTCCTCATGCTAATACGCTACTGGAGTGGCGCAGCAGAAGTGTGGTGGGTCCCTAATAGTTGGTCAGGCTACCCCGAGACATTGTGTATGTCTCCTTGAGCAAGACATGGTGGGTCCTCGACGTAGGTCAGGCTACCCCGAGACATTTGTGTATGTCTCTTCAGACACTATATGGAATGTGTCCCGACCCGAGGTTTAAGGAACTTGTATGTTTCCCTCACTCGTGGTCCTCCCTTGACAGTGTTTAGATGATTTCTTGGCATTTAGCTATATCTTGCTCACGGTTTGCACGACGTCGTTTGACATTGTTTGCTCGTGACTGGCACGCATGTGCGAGATACTTAGCTTCAGTTTTCGTATCTTCTAACTTATTTCTATTTGCATGTTTAACTCCATGGTGGCATTTCTTACTAAGTATATTTTGATATACTCACCCCTTACATTTTCAGGTACTGATCCACTCCGAGGTGGCAAGATTTGTGTATTGATCATGGACACGGTGTTGTCATTTCCTTTCCGCATTGTTTTTACTTTGTGTCGAACTTCATGTTTTAAACTTTATTGAATTGTATTTCATTTTGAACTATCAGGATCCCGAATCATATTTTTATATGCTTTACGAACTATTTGTGTTTTCATTATTTTACGAGTTTTTCGTTGAAAATTGCATGTGATTATTAAATCGACTTTGTGGATTTTAAATGCATACACCTGTAACACCTCATCAGGATATTTTAGAAAGCCGGGTCATTACATATAATGTAGGGGTAAACTTGTCTAAAAATGCTTTACTCTCTAAGCCACATTTAAGGTTGTTAGATTAAATTAGATAGATTAGATTAAGATAAGATAAAATAACAAACAACATGAGATAAGATTATTTTTCACAAAATTATAAAATTAAAACTCAACCTAATTCCAAATAATCCAATCCAACTTTTATAGCTTGAATTTGATAGTTAAGGTTGTCGGTTTTTAATTCCACCTAGAGATGTCCACGGGGCGAGGCGGAGACGGAGAAAACTTTACCGTCTCCATCCCCACCACCGAAATTCACCATATTATTTTGCAGGGATTGTCACCATTTTTTTTTTTAACTTAGTTTTATTTTGATAGTTTAAAATATTACTTTGTTCTTTAATTTTAAATAAATAAAGCTCATATGATGAATAAAAGATATATGAAAAACTAGTGTATTATTATTAAAAAAAATGTTACTGTATTGATTATACAAAGCTTCTGTATTGATTAAAAAAAGAAAGCTACTCTTTAGTGGTTTTTTATATATATTAATATATTTCAAAAATTTATTAAAGTATACCCACTCAATATTAAAAAAAACATGTATAATTGAAAATACATTGACATAATTTTAATTAAAAATTGGAAATTATTCTTTTAAAAAGGAATATTGGGGCGGAGATGGAGATCATATTCTCCATCTCCATTCTCGTTCAGTGAAAACTTTATCTCTGTTCATTCTTTCATTTCTCATGATATTGGAGATTCATTGCCTCAATCGGGGGCAAATCCCCATAGGACTCTGCTCCATGATTTAAGTGGACATCTCTACCCCACAGAACTCCAACTTCACGATTTAAATGGTCATCTTTAATTCCACCCATCATATTTATGATAATCACTTGATCTAAAAATTTAATCTAGTAACAAGATCACGTGACCAGATACCATAAGGGGGTAATTGGATTTTGGAGTTGAAAAGAGGAGAGGAGAGAAAGAGTAAGAGAAAATTGAGTGATTTAGATATATGAAATAGTTGTTTGGAAATTGGTGTTTTGGAGAGAAGATGTTGTAAAAAGTATTTATTTTATATTATTTTTTTTAATGTAATGTAATCATTAAAAATTTATATTAATTAATAAATTTTATTTTATATTATGTGGTTGAAAATTAGAGAAAGTTTGATGGGATAGTTAATAAGATTAGATAAAAGATATTTTATATTATATTTTATGGTTGAAAATTAAAAAAATGTTTGATGTGACATTTAAAAGATTAAATAAAATATTTGATGTGATGTTAGAGAAGAAGTTGAGGAGAAATCGAAGAGAAAATGATATTTTAAAAACAAATATGAAGTTGAGATTCTCCTTCCTCTCCTCTTCTCGACACCAAATCCCAAACACATTGAAATGGAAAAATAAGCGAGGATATTTAAGTAAATTCACCGCAAGAAAAAGGTGTGAAAGTGGGTGTGGAGAAGTTAGAATATCATAAATGAGAAAGAAGAAAGTTGAATATTTTAACCTAAAACAAAACAACATTAAAGAGAGAGAGTCAAACTTTGAACGACAAAGTCAAAATTGTTTGGTAGTGGAGTTGGTAAAATTGATTGAACTTATCCTTCCATTACTTTTGCCAAGTCATGTTCAATTATTATTTAGTTAGACTAGACCCTCACGCCTATATATCTTCTTTACCCTTTATTTTTATAAAATTAGTAATTGTGATTTTAATTTCATTTTAGTTTATAAAAAATTGAAGGACCAATTTTGACTATTAAATTTCAAAACAAATTACTTTTAGATCTGGTTTAATAACCACTTACTTTTTTAATGCTATCATTTTATTACACTTTTTATAATTGTTTTTATCTTTCTTTATTAGATATTTTAACTTTTAACAAAACAAAAAGATTTTTATTAATTCTTAAAAGTTAACATTTGAATTATTTAATAAAAACACACTTGATATTATATTCTTTTTCCCTTTGATATGATATTGAAATATTGGAACTAACTGGAGTGGTTACTAATACACCAAGACTTCCATTGGTTTGGAATTCTATTCCAATGCATTCAACAATACAAATTTAAAGATTGGAAATAAGTTTGCAAATTTGTAGATTCCATCTTTTTTTTTCTCTTTTTATTATTCATTACTTTTTCACACATATAATTAATAATAATTACTATTTTCATTTAGTGTAGTTAAAATGTAAATCGATCCTTGTTTCAAAAAAAAAAGAAAATACATATTAAATTTAAAAAAATATTGAAACAAGGATGGATCTACATATATTGGTCCAATAAAAATAATAAAAAGGGTGGAAACAGTTGAAGTAACCACTACAATTGTTTTTGTTTTCTTAAAATAAACCCCACTACAATTTTTCATTAAATAATTGGATTTTGAATGGACTGTTTTCTTATTTAGTTTTGACAAAATGGAGAGAAGGTTGGGAGAGTGGACAATTTAATAAGGGGTTAGGGTAAGTGAATTTCGAAAAATATTTATGATAGACAAAAAATATATTTAGCAATTATAGTCATACATACATAAATTATACGGTATAGTTAATATATAATATAATATTATTATATCATACTGAACTAATAACATATAATATTGTATTAATAATATAAAATACTATATTAATATCATAAATTATATCGTATGATAAATATTAATCATATCATATATTTAATAATAAATACAAAAAAATTTAAATTTATCTAGATCTTTGTAAAATTAAACTATCTAGAACAATTTCTCATTTAATAATTTCCCAAATGACAAATAAAGAGAAATGGAAAAAAATTCCTTTTGAATTCCAAAAGCTAGTGCCTTTTTTGCCCATCATTACCACTCAATTCATAGTTTGGACTTCAGATTTTTACACTCTCCATTTTGTTTTTGTTCTTTAAATTCATAAAAACAATTGCATGTTTATATTATATACATGCACTTTTTCAAATATTATTTTTTATCTCAGTATTTTGTTTTTAAAATGTTCAAAATTTAATTTAAATACTTCAATGAATCTTTTTTTTTTTTTATGGTTTATGGCTACTTCTTCTATATATATATATATATATATATATATATATATATATATATATATATATATATATATATATATATAAAGCCTAAAACACTCCTCTCCATACAAAATTTAGACAAATATTTATATTATAATGTTTTATTGCTTATTATTAATTTCACTATGATCCTTTAAAAAAAATCATATTGAAAGTAACAAGAAATACTAAATTACAAATTTTCTAATTTGTGAAAATGAACAAATTTGAATATCTAAAAACACATGAATTTAGATGAAAAAAATCTTGAACTATATGAAATAAAAATGTATTATAACGATCTGACTATATCTCAACTACCATTAACTAATTAGAGGTGAAAATGTAGACGAGAAAATTTTAAAGAATATACTGGGGTTCTTATCATGTGGTATCTAGTGCCAGAGTCAATGACTCATTGTGTGGCAGAGGAAAGAAGACATTTAGATGTATTACCTGTCTCGACAATGGCAATAATAAGGATAGACGATGTTGTCAATTACTCCTGATACTACTGAAATTTAGCAAATTGTTATGCAAAAAGTGTAATGGACTGCCCCGAATTTCCGGTAGTAGAAACAACATTTGCAACTAGAGCTCTTTGACCCCTATTCAACAACTTCCGACATTCTCGTCTTATATGACCAGACTTGTGTTAGTAATAAAAAATCATATTCGAATTCGACCATTGAGTATTGGAATATCCACACTACAACAAATTTAGGTTTCTATGACACAATAACCCAACAAAAAATAAGAGTAGATGAAAAAAAACTGTCATAAATTAATAAAACACGCGTTTTTGGTGAAAAAATAACATATACTGAAATTTTCAAATATCTATGACAGTTATTAAATGTCATGAAACAATATTCATGAAAAATAAATTATTTGTTTTTATAAAATTTAATATGTGGGCGGGTTTTTATTCTTTCTTTTTTTCTAAAAAAAATGTGGGCTGCTTAAAAATTAAAATTTCCTCTTATAAATATTTTCAAAAGTTTATGACAGTTTTTAAAATGTCATGAAAATATAAGTTTATTTTTAAATGTCCTTAATTAGTAAAAAAAACGTGTACTTAATAAAAACCCTAAACCTACATTGCTTTCTGCTCTTCTCTTTAAACTTCTCTTAGACGGCTGAATTGCTTTCTCCAGTGATGGTAACAAGCAACACCATCTCTTTTCTATGTTTCAATTTTCTCATCACACTCATTTTCTTGTATGTTTCAACCTCTCTTCATTGTTTTTTTTTTTTTTTTGTCTTCTTTGGGAGAGCACCGTCGAGCAATGAAATCGTGTGCAACGATGAAGCACAATTCGAATTGTGAGTTTTTCAACATTTTCTTTTATTAATTTTAGTTTATAATAATTTTCGTATAGTAATATTAATTTGTAAATTTTGAGATTTTTAAAAAAATTTAAGAAGAATTTATAAATTTGTGTTTGATTTAAAAACTTAAAATATAAAAATTAGTAATTTAAAACTAAAGTTAAAATAACCATTTTTGGATTTTGTATTTCAAAAATATGAAAATTTTAAAATATTTAATTCCTTTTTGTATTATTATAAATTATTCATCGATTTGGTTTTTTTTTTTTTACAATACTTTAACATCACCTAAATTTTAAAACTAAAAAACAATAAGTGGGTTATTTGAAAATCCCATGTGGGGTTTTAAATGATATATATATATATATATATTAAAAACAACTCACTTTCCCTTTTCCTTTTCTTTTCTTTTCCCTTCTCTTCTTCTTCCTTCTTCTTCTTCTCAAACCCTAGCCACTCATCTCCTCAAGCCCTACTCTAGATCCGCCGCCGCCGTTAGCTGGCCTCGCCGTCGAGCCACCACGCCACCACCAAACCATTAGCCGCGACGCAGCCCTCCACCCTCGCACGCGCAGCCCGTCCCCACGACGCAGCCCCTAGCTCACATACACGACCCCACTCGCGAGCCACCTGCAGCAGCCGTCGAGGCCTTCGCGCGCGTGGGTGGTCGCTGCGGGTTCGCCGGAGGCAAACTATCGCGGTGGCTGCGTCGTCGTCGCACATTGCGTAGAGGAGGAGCGTCGACGAGTTGCGGGTTTGAGGTCCTGCTTGAGGAGGGGTTCGACGTGTTCGCGTGGTAAGCTTGTGGGTTCGCCGTGAGCTGCAGCGTCGACGTCGAGGGGCTGAGCCTTGAGTTCGTAGAACCATCGTGTGAGTCCCGGTCTCCTTCGTCTTGTGTTTGCTGGTTCACAGTCGAGAACGTCGCCGTGGGTTCAAGTCGTGGAGGTTCAGCCACCGCCGGAGCTTCCTCAAGGTGAGTTGTGTTGTTTAGTGCATCTAGGTTTAGATGGCACCCAAATGAAGAAGAAGGTGATTGTTTGGTTATGGGTTCAATAGGGTGTTTGGTTTCAAGTTAAATCTATTTTAAATGAGGAATAAGGGCTGGTTGTTTGCAAGGCTAGAGTTATTTAAATGAAGTTTAAGGTGTGTTTGGTTAAGGTTAAAGTCACTTTAAGTTGGGATAAAGTTATTTAATTGAGATTAGGGGTTGTTTGGTTGTTGGTGCTAAGATATTTAAATGGAGATTTAAGCATGTTTGTTTGTTGGATTATGGTCATTCAAATGGTGGATTAATGGTGTTTGGTTACAGGTTCTAAGTTATCTAAGTTATGGATAAGTATGTTTGGTTGCTAGTTTATGCTATTCAAGTTATGGTTGGGTGATGTTTGTTTGTTGGTTTATGCTATTTAAATGAGGAATAAGGGTTGTTTGTTTGCAAGTTTAAAGTTATTAAAATCATGGATAATTGGTGTTTGTTTATTAGGATATGGATACTAAATGTGATTTAAAGTTTGTTCGGGTTAAAAGTTATTTAAATGGTGGTTTATGCTTGTTTGACTAAGGAATTAAAGTATTCAAAAAGAAGTCTTAAGAGCTGTTTGGGTAAGTTTAAGGCTATTTAAAGTATGGGAAAAGGGGTGGACCCTGCACAAGACGAAACTCACTATGCTTAGTTTGGAGATTTAAATGTGTGATATTGTTTCTTTGTACTCGTTATTTTTTACAAAGGATAGCTTTCGTTGGAAAGTAATTTTAATCTGATTTTTGTTGGATTGAGAGTTAAAAGTGAGTAAAATTAAAGAATAAGTCTCTGTTTGAGAGTTAAAAGTGAGTAGAATCTGGTTAATCTGGTCTTTGTACTCGGGGTCTACTTTTTTGTTTTTAAATTTTAGTTTTGTTTTTTAAAATATAGGTAAGATGTAGATATCCAAATAAGAAAAAGACTATGGTAAAGTAGTTATTCTAGGCTTAAATTTCAAAAAAAAAAAAACGAAAAACAAAATGGTTATCAAAAGGGGCTTAAAGTGTGGGAGTTGAATGGGAGAAGAATGTGGTGGTAAGTTAATTCTAGCTTTATTTGATGTTGTGTTTGTTAATGGTGGTTAAATTGTAGGTGCATCTCGAAGGCAACAACAGAGGTGTTTAACCCAACCCAACCTATAGGCTTTACCTACTAATTTTGAGTTTATAGTCTAGGGAAAGATTAACACGATGTCTATGTAGATTTTGGTTCTCTATACTTGTTGTGTAGTACATGCTAGTATCTTTTGACATGATTTATGCTTTTATTTAGGAAACATAATGTAACAGCCCAGTTTCCTATTCCAGTTTTCGAGGTGCCTTCGGGTCAAGATTCGGTTGTTTGGTTGGGTTTTAGAGCCGTTTGGCCCCTTGGGGGTATTTTGGTCTTTTGGCTCTCCGGGCAGGATTTGTGGTTTTCTGGACTTCGAGGTAGCTCTTGCCTTTGTCGAGGCTTGTTTGTTGGTGGCTGCGAGTCCCGTGGTGTTTGGGCTAGTCGGTTGGATGCTCGGTTGTGGTTTGGGTTTTGGCAAAGTGTTGGTTTGTTGTGTGTTTCCTTTGGGATTCGAGCCCGAGCCCTTAGGGTTGCTTTGGGAGTTGGATTTAAGTGAGTTTGATTGAATGGAAAAGGTTGCTTCGGTCGGGTCTCGAAGGAGGAAGCCGGGAAATGGGATTTTGAGGTTTTAAGTGGATAAGGATGGATAAATGAGATTAAAATCCCATTTATTTCCTTTTTTCCCATTTTCCATTTTATTTTATTTTTTCCCCAAAATTCATTTTCTCTCTCTCTCTCTCTCTCTCTCTCTCTCCCCGACCTAGCCTCCCCCCTTGCCCGAGCAGCCCTTGGCTCGCCCAAGCCCAGCCAGCCCGAGCCCCTACTCGCCCGAGCTAGCCTCCCTACCCACGCCCCGCCCCGCGTGCGGCGCTGCGCGCCCACCGCCTCGCCAAGATGTCGCCGAGCTCGCCTTCAAGACAAAGCCGTCGCCCAGCTCGCGTGCCCTCGTCCAGCGTCGCCCAGCCCGCGTGCCCTCGTCCCTGTAGCTCGCCGTGCCCGCGCGCGTCTCTTGTAGCCATCGAGCCGCGTCCGCCTGCGCGAAGCCGGCTCGACGTCGCGCGTCAGCGCCCTTGTCGCGCGCGCCCGCGCGCCGTGTCGCGCGCCCTCGCCCGTGTCGCGCGCCCCTCGCCACAGAGCTTGCCGAGCGCGCCGCGCCAAAGATGCCCCAATAGCGCTCCTGCGGCCCAAGCCCAGCCCGCCCAGCCCCTTTGGGTGCCCACCAATCCGTCTGGCCGGCTCGTTCGCGTGTCAGTCGCGCCTCGTGAGTTGCTCTCGAGCCGAGCCCTGTTTATTTTAGTGTATTTAGGGCTATTTTATGATTATTGATGTGTTTTTTTGGCTCGATATAGATTGCTCGGGTTCGATCGCAGTAATTTTATTGTGTGTTGTTACCTTCCGACTAGGTAAGGATTTCTTACCGGAGTTGTGTGGGCCCTGCGATATTTTTCATGATTATGCCTTGCTTGTTTGCTGACTGTTATGAGCATGATAATAATAGAGCAGCTTTGATTGATTTCTGCTAGCATGTTTGCTTGATATTACATGTTAGTGCCATGCTAGGTTTGTTCTCGCAAAGATGCTTGTGATTCCCGCTAAGCTCGTAGTATCATGCTAGGTAGTGTGATTGATGTCGGTCTTTGCTTGCTAGCCAGAATCATTGCTTTTACTCTGTACTCTTAGATAGAGTTGTAGGGTTTGTCATCATCCAGCAGGGTCGAGCGGACATAACGTACTTTGTCCCCAGAGCTCTCGTCGGGAGTAAAGTGTGTGCAGCATAACGTTTCTTGCTACCCCCCCCCCCCGACCAGCCGGTTGTGGAATTAGCTACCCACTTCGGCATAGCCTAGTTTGTAGCCTGCTAGAGCGGAACCCTGCCATCGGTGTAAGCTCCGCCACGGCGGTTCTTAGCTTCAGTCGGTGGACCATCTTTTGCCTGAGATGAGCGCCGAGGGCCTCGAGCTACTGTGATCAGTGACACCGCTTCCGAGTCATAGGCATGTGCACCTAGCCCGCGTAGTTTTCCCTTAGGCCCCCACATAAACGCCGGTTGCAGAGGAGCATGCGGTGTGCGCGCCCATGCCGCTAGTTGCCGGCCTGTTGAGAGCTCCCCGGCTAATGTCGTGAGTACACCATTCCTTCCGTTAGAGCGACTTCGGGTACTCTCCCGTAAGTCCAGATTAGTGCAAGGGCAAAGAGGCCCTTGAGGACATTCTAGGGATCAATGTATTCCCCCCGAGTGACAGATACCTCGGTGATGTCCAGGATTGGTCAGTGTATCCAATCCTAGTTAGGCCGGAAGTAAGAGACTTCCGATGACTCCAGATCTTGTTTTATGAGCTCGTTGAGCCATGATCTGTGTTGGTAGCTGTTTGCTTGCATGCTTTGGTACTAGATGACTGATTATATCGTATTGTACCCCGGTTGGGGATTCTTACTGAGTAATTCGTTACTCGCCCTTATTTCTGTGGTTTTTCCACAGGTAACCTTGGTGCGAGACATGATGGCTGGAGGAGGAGCTGTGATCATGGAAACCCGTTGTTCAACTCTGAGTTTTATGTTTATGATTTAAATGTTCTCTGAATGCATGTAGTTGGGCACGGAGCCCTAGGGTGTTTTCTGGAATGTATTTCGGATTCTAGCATTGTTGTAAAGTTTGTATGATTTAAATAAATCTCTGATCAGAGTAAGCTTTGTAAATGTATTTGTCTTGGAATAGGTGCTTGGAAACAGGGACAGGTTTCAGGAAATTAAATGGATGTTTTATGTTTTAGTTTTTACTTAGAATCCGAACACCATTTTGCAAATTTTCTGTAGATTTATATGCATGCATTGAGGTAACGGCCTATTTAGAACCCCATTCGGGTCGGGTCGTTACACATAATCTACTAACAAGTTTTGGTTGTAATTCCTAATTTGATACAACTTCAAGGACAAATTACAGAACTGGAAAAATAACTTACCTTGACTCGCGATGAACTACAGAAGACTAGAGATGAATCTCGAGAAAATTACAACAAGCTTCGAGAGATGATGGAGCAGTTCAGGAGATAAAGGACGTGACGTTACACTTAGGTAAGTAATTAAAACTCTACAATTATGCATATTTTATGTGAATTGTGGCTACCTGCAGGCAAAAGGTAGCCACATGGTAGATTATATATGATTTTCATTGTTAAAACAGTGTAATGATTTTTTTGGTTGGTCACAAGGGTGTCGTTATCTTTCTGAAATTTTGAATTAACTTTTCTATTTTATTTACATGCTTCCATTATAAAGTTGTAGATACTTTTGATTTCACTCTATTATTTGTCGATTGCCCAATTCTTCTAGTCCTTGAATTTGATGTGTTTTCTATGAGTTTTGTTGGATTTTCTAGCTGCAAGAACTCCGAATAGGCAGCCACGGTATGATAGAGAAGCTAGTTGAAATGGGTACGTCTTCTATGTGTGTGTGTATATATATATATATTAATGTTTTTGTTCAATCAAATGGGTGAAAATGTGTTGGAGTTTGAAATAATTGTTGGTTTGTCTCAGGTACCAATACATTCTCATAATCGATGTATGTATTAAAATTTCTAATTTATTTGCATGCTTTCATTATAATGTTGTGGATACTTCTAAACAATCTTGTAAGAAGTTGTTGAGTTGTCAAGTAGAAAAATGAGAGGTTTAATCTTCATTTTCAGTAACTTACTTTCTATGCAATATTTACATGTTTCTTATGCTTGAAAAAAAAAACTTCTTTGCTTTATATGTAATGTAGATGGTTGAAGTACTTTTCTTATCAATAAGAAAGCTCATATGTTATTATTTTTTTCTTTTTGTCAAATCTCACATGTTATTGTTAAGTAATATGTTATTACTTTCTATGCAATATTTACATGCTTGTGCTTATTTTAGAACTTTATATGTTTGACCTTTACAATTATTTTTGTTGTTTTAATTGTTCTTATCTAGGTTAAATGTTGGAGCCGAATTTGACTTAGATCCATCTTGAGTGGAGGTAGAACTCTGAACTATGGGTATAATAACAATGTCCAACCATACATTTTTCTTCTGGTTAAGTTTCAATAGCACAATTGTTCTTTTTTGTTTTTCCTTTTTGGTTGAAATTTGTTTTTGTTCTTTCAACTGTATAAATCTCTGCCTACCGCTTTTCTTCTTTATTATTATTATTTTTTTAATTATAGATCACTTCAACTTGGGTGCCTCTTCTCTCATTCTGGTGTTTCAACTAGAGCTTTGGGTTGACGGTTTGAGATTCACCAACTCCTTTCCTTCACATGAATCTTTAGACAAAGAAGACAACCACTGGTAAGATCAAATTTGGTGAGCTATGAGTAAAAGCTTGTTTTGAAAGTGTCACAATTTTCCTTTCTCTCTTTCTCTTTTTGCCCATTATAATTTGCTTCATATTCCCTTCTTATCTAATTTTTGGACTTTATTTAAGTTTAGGCGCTAAGTTTTGATCTTTAGCTATTATCTTGATAATTCATTTATCGACACTTTTTAGGCATTATGAGGTTGCTTAATAGATTGAGGGGGACCTCGTTCATCTAAGGTATGCTATTTTTATGTGAATTGTGACATTATTTTAGAAATACATAATTATTGACAAGTTTAATATTTTTATTTTTATTGTTAACATGCCTTGATATTTTGGTAGTTATGTGGTCATTTCGTTTGTGTTGTTAATGTCAAAAAGTATGATTTAATTGTATCAAGTCAGTCTAATTTCTTTTAAAATAATGTCACACTCATACTTTGATGCAATTTTTTTTTATCATTGGACTCTCTATAATGGTTATAAATATAATATTTACTTGAGAATTTACTTTGGGTTGCAATTTTTTGGTTGTCTATTTTAATTATATCTCTTCAATTTTCCTTAAATACGTTTTCCTTCAATATGTTTTCCTTCTCAATTGGAAGTCAGACTCATTCTTCACTTCATTTAACTAATACCTAGTGATTGAACTAAAATTCAGTAATGTCCTTCTCTCCAATTATATTTAGTATACCATTTTTCCGTTAACTTATTCTTTGTAGGTGGTGTGGAGAGTTAGAGGCAACCTATTAGTTATCTGCAAATAATTGAAATAATTTTGTTATTTAATTCATTCTTTTTAACTTTTAATGCTTTTTTTTCTTCAGGTTTTGAGGTGGTCGTTTGCGTCTACACTTATCTACAAGCTGTTAAAGTATTTGTTTTTTTCTTGGTTTTATCAAACATTAATTGTAATTTACGAAGTTTATATATCGGTTAATTTGTGTAAGACTTTATTTGAATTGTGCTTAATGAAGTTTGACATTTATATGTGGATTGTGATATTATCTTAAAAATGCATAATTATTTACAAGTTTAAATATTGTCATTTTTGAATTGGTAGGCTTAAATGTGATTAATATGAAATAAATATATGAAATAAATAAATAGAATACATTAAATTTTATAATTTAAAAAATGTCATGTTATCTTATCTATGACAATTTTAAACTATCAAGAAATATAAATCATGACTATCACAACTGTTATAAAATGTGAATGCATGACAGTTTACGATTTAATTTTATTTGAAAAAATAACTCTTTTTTATGACATTCTAAAATTGTCATGGTAATAAAAGTTAAAATTGCAAAAATAACATAATTTATGACAATTATAAAATGTCATAAATAGATATTATAAACTCTTCTTTTCATTTAACCATGACAATTTTTAGTTGTCATAAAAAAATATTTATGACAGTCTTATAATTGTCATAAATTATATGTTATGACATTGTTATTTTATGTCATTAAAGACTTACCATGATAGGGGATACTATGACACAGAGATTTTTAGGCATAATTGTCATAATAAATCGATCATGACAATTAAAAATTGTCATAGAAAGCGGAAATTGTAGTAGTGCCATAAGAGTTGTAGTTGTTTATTCCGGCCTCGTTGGCCCCTAGTGTTTGATCCAACTCCCTTGTTGCTCCTATGATCTCTGGACATGTCATAATTTGAGGAAAAACCAACTAAGAAAATCTTCATAAACATCTATTCTCTTTGAGCCATCTACACTTTAGGATCAGTACTAATGAGCATCAAAGTATTAAATTCTGCACATATTTTCTTCACTTCCATGAAGTAAGTAGTAAGTGATTCTTCACCTTGATTAGGTTGGAACAGGTCTTGCATACGTCAAACACGCTATTAATATTTCCTTTACCTGAATATAAAAACTCTAGATACTCAAGGATCTCTTTGAACGAGTCACAATGATTAATTGACTCAACAATGTCGTTTTCAATCGAGTTCTTGATTTGGAGGAACATTCTTGAGTCGTCTCGTAACCAAAATTTCTTATTATCACATGTTGGTGCCGACTCTGTCATGTGATCGTCCATGTATATACTCCAAATATAATGACCAATATTTGATCGCCATGCATAATAATTGGACCCACTCAACTTTTATTCGGTAATTTTCGACATCATCGGAACTATCTCTATCACAAATTTTGACTTCTTATCACTTATAATCTTCATAAATACAAAAAAAAGTAGCTAAAAAACTAAAATCAGATCTGAAATACTCAACAAAACTGTGAAGAAAAGTTGTCAAAGTCACCCGAAAGTCACAAAAATACTCGGAAGTCAATAAATCCTTGTAGAACTCTCAATTGAGTGACAAAAACACTAAATTTAAACAAGAGAAAACTTATCTGAAAAGAAACTGCCATAAAAAGTCATTTAGCGAGCAAATCCAAATAACCGACGATTGTTTGAAACACCAAATTTCGAGCACCGAAACACCGCGAAAAGTATACCACTAGAAAGGGGAATGAACAACGAGAAAAGCCAAAAAAAATCATCAGAAAATACTCACTCACGAGCTCACACACGCCTTTGCAAGATTCAGGTGTCAAAAATTTGTTTGGGAGAGTGAGGCTCACTTGTGTCTGCGTTCGTGACGAAAATTTATAGACTTGTAGATCAGCTAATGGGTTTTCTAATGGTGTAGAGGGTGAGAAAAAAGCGACGAAAAATTCTTAAAAAACAGCCTCTGACAGATTATGAAGCAAATGGACAGATTCTGAAGATGTCTCGAGTACCCTGATAGTGGCAGTTGTATGTCTTGCCTTCAAACCCGAAACTCTCTCAATTCTAACTCGACAAGAAACCCTAAGGCTCTAATACAATGTTAATTCTAAAGCTCAGATAATCAATGTGTCTCTTTCTATTCATTAGAGGAGTCTTTATATACAAATATACAAGATTGCCCTAGCTATGTACATGTGAAAAGACGATAAAGGGCATTATAATTAAAGCATTAATAAAACCGTCTAATATTAAACTCTAACAAAGCGTATTATTGATTATTGATGCAAATACTTTAGAATTTATTTATATTTGTAATTATTTTGTGAAAAGAGTTTAACCGATACAATTTTTCCTAGATTGACTCTTCTCATAAATTCATTAAAAATATAAGGGGATTGTAAGGATCATAATAATTCATATGTTTTAATATTGTATAAACATTCATTAGTATCAATATTGAAAGAAAATATGTCACCATAATTATTAGTATCAATAACTACATTTATTTTTAAACGATCATATTTATAATTATTTTATAATTTATTATCTCTTAAGCTTCTCAAGGTAAAAATATAATTTAAATGTTGACAAAACAATGGTTCAATAGTTATACCTATAAATTTGAGGTTAACCGTTCAATTATCGACTCCATTGTTTAACAAAAATAAGTATATGAATTAGTAATTTAACTTCATATTTAGTCATTATTATTACATTTTCACCATGAAGAATTGGAACGGAAGTATGCTTGTATTTATTTATTCAACTAAATAGTGAATATAATTTTTAAGTTGATTTTAAAAAATGTGTGTGCGTTTTTTTAAAAAAATTAAGTTAAAAAAATGTTTCAAATTTTCTAAATACATAATTTTAGCTAATTAAATAAAGGAGAATTTTCGTCTATAATTTTAAATTTTTTTTATTTGATTCTCAAAAAAAAAAAAAAAAAAAAAAAAAAATTACAAATAACAATTTTTAGGATTTTGTGTATAGCAAAACAAATTTAGACAAATCTGGTAAAAATTGTCGAAAAAAAATAAGAACTTTTAGCATGACTAAGCTAAATAAAGAAAGAATTTGCAAAAGTATACATTTAGAGAGAATTTAGCAAAACTGTTCACGGCATTTTAATAAAAAAGTTCATTTATAGGTAAAAAGACATAACTAGCCCCGCTATTTAAATCAATCTTTTAAGAAAAATTTCCCACCGTCCTTGATTTTTTCAATTCCCATCTAAATTGCCTCCTAAAAAATTTCACCGAACCATCCTTGTTTTGCTTTTTTTTTTTTTTTTTTTTAAGTTTGTCAAAATATTTAAAAACTTTAATCTTTTATTAATAAATAAATACGAAATTATGAATTGATCTTGTTTTTGTGGTAAATGTATAAGTACTATATTTTTTTATAATATCATATTAATGAGTATTTATAGTAAACTATTAAAATGTATTAATGGTGCAAATGGTTTAAAATTTATAATACTATTTACAAATACAATATTATTAATGTTTATTTATAAATACAATATTATTTTTTTATAAATACAATATTTTTGTAATAAATACAGTTTTTTTTATAAATACAGTATTATTTTTTTAATAAATACAGTATTATTTTTTTTATAAATACATTATTTTTTTATATATAAATACAATATTTATCTATAATTAATACAATATTTATTAATAATTAATACGGTATTTATTTATAATTAATACAATATTTATCTTTAGCTTCCACAATACCAAAAAATTAAGGTTTCGGGTTGATTTTCGCCTTTGATTATTGAAAAGGTTAGAGGAGCGACGATAACAAACAAAACACGAAGAAATCGAAGAAAAATCACTGAAATATAAAGAGAATCAAAGAAAATCGTCGAAATTGAAGAAAAAACAAAGAAAACACCGAAAAAGAAGAAGAATTGGTCAGAAAACACAATGCTCCATAAAATGTCGGATAATCGAACAAAGAAGAAGAAGACGAGTTCATCTTGGGGCTTGATTATAATGCAAATATTTTTAAATTAGACTATTTTTTTGTAATTATTTTATTAGAATAGTCGTCCATTATAATTTTCCAAAAAATAAACAATTAAAATCATGAAATTTTAAATAAAATGTGACCAATAACACAGCTCAATGACATACACGATTGATAAAAAAACATTACGTTTCAAAGAATAATAAATCATACGAAATTAAATAAAAAAATATTTTAAAAACGTAATTGCTTAAAAAAATATATATAAAGGAACTCAAAAAAAAAGATTTACAAAAAAAAAAAGAATACTAAAAAAAAAAGAAAACAAACAAGAAAACAAAAAAAAATCATAAATATGTAACCTGGCATTCGCCACGTGGCCACCCTAACTAGTCAATAACAAACACTATTTGTAAACAAAAAGAAACAAACGTCAGACTAGATATTTGGCTAGGGTATAATAGGTATTATAAAAAATATTATTAATTAAATTTAAAATAAAAAATAAATTTACAAATACTTTACAAAATGACTAGATTTGTAATTATTTTCTTAAAAGTAGTTATTCATTCCAATTTCCCAAAAAATAATTTGTCATATACCTATCTTTAATTTGTGCAACAAATAGTGCCACTTACATGACATAATTAAACATAAAATATTTAAAAATATTTTATAAGTAAAATAGACTTAGATAAAATTCCGTTAATTAAATGTTATAAAATAGAGAATCTCAAGAAAGTCAGTCACGTTTTGTTTACAATTTCCATTCCCAACGCGTGAAGCCCCAAGTTCCCCCATTTCCGTCTCTTTCTTTTGGATCCAAATTCTAAAAAATTTCACCATTTTGCGTTCAAAATTTGCCCATCCATTCCCAGAATTGCAGGTTTTGGCGGCGCCGGATCCAGTCTCAGGGTTAGCCATGGCGGCGGCGACTGGGCTCTGGAGTTCAGCTTTCTTGGTTCTCCTTTCCGTAGCCCTAACTTCTCCCGTTGCTTCTGCCAACTCCGAAGGCGACGCTCTGTATACGCTCCGCCGGAGCTTGACCGATCCCGACAACGTTCTTCAGAGTTGGGACCCCACCCTCGTGAACCCCTGCACTTGGTTCCACATCACCTGTAACCAGGACAATCGCGTTACCCGACTGTACGCTTTCACTATTTCATTGCTTTTCTTTATCCTTGTTATTTGAATTCATCCTTTTCTGTTCCATTCCTGGTCTTCAGAATTTTACTTATTCTTGTTGGCGCAGCTGATCAGGGAGGAGTGGTTTTGTTTTGCAGGGATTTGGGCAATTCTAATTTGTCTGGACATCTCGTTCCTGAACTTGGACGCCTTGAACGCCTGCAATACCTGTATGTTCTTCATATACAATATTTCCTTCTTCCTGGTGTTGCTTTTGCGCTCTTTCAATGATATGCTTTGTCAATAATTGTATTGGAGTACTTTAAATTATTCCTTCCTACGTCCCCAAGGGGTGGCACGGTGGTTGAAGACTTCGGCTTTGAGGGTATGCTCCCTTCAAGGTCCCAGGTTCGAGACTCAGCTGTGATACTATTCCTTCCATGTTTCCGGGTGTTTGGCCTAGGAACGGGTGTGGTTACCCTTGTTTCAAAAGAAAAAAAAATTATTCGTTTGTACATTTTTTTGAAAGAGAACTATTTTCCAGTACCATGTAACATGTTTCTACTTAATGGATTTTTGTTTGGAAAATCCTTGAAGATCTAGTAGGATATGAAGTGGTAGTTTCATCTACTAGCAGAAAGAACTCAAGGAGTTCAGTGCAACGGATGAGAATTTTACAGCTTCTATCTCCCAAGCTACTTCCAAATTTTACTACTTCGTGTACTTCTCTATGAAACTATTTACGTCCCCCCACCGTACGCCAATTCAATTCACAGTTCAGTTGCATGGTGCATATGCTTACATCTCTTCTAATCATTCTTCCAATTTGTGCCCCTTAATTTCATTGCTACTACTTTTCTTATATATCCGAGTAGTTGGTAATCTATCCAACGAGAGGGAGATGCCTATCTCAAATTAACCATGGAAATTGAATTTTGCAACTCTTCCATTTCTTGACTACTTGTGTAAATCTCGTCTGATATGGTAGTTATTTATGTGTGTTTGGGTATTACTTTAATTGGGTTTTGTACAGATTTTGATTTTTTTGTATTCTCCTGCTACTAAATATGTAGGGAACTATACAAAAACAACATCCATGGAACTATTCCAGATGAGCTTGGAAACTTGAAGAGCCTCATCAGTTTGGACTTGTATAACAACAACATCACTGGAAGAATCCCAATTTCATTGGGGAAATTGAAATCTCTTGTGTTCTTGTGAGTTTCATCTTATATTACTATGGTTGTTAAGTTTGGTTGTGTTGGTTTTGAGGTTTTTACTTACTTTCTAACTCCAACTTGTATGGACCAACAGTTTTGATAATTGATGGTGTGTTCATGATTTTATAAGTTATTGCTTGTGAACAATGGTTTTTATTGTTAACTATACAATGATATAAAGAAAAACTTCTATATACGTTTTAAAGAACAGAATCTTTCTGCTTCTGCTTGGTAGTTGATTGTTGGATCATGAAACCGGCTATGAGTTTTCTGTTTTTTAAATGGGAAGTAAGTCTGCATAATGCCTTTTTCTATTAACCCTTTCTCCTTTTTATATTTTTTTCTGGAACTTTGATATTGTTGTGTAGACGGCTTAATGACAACCGATTAAATGGACAAATCCCCAGAGAGCTTACTGAAATTACAAGCCTTAAAGTTGTGTAAGTCATATAATTTCACCGTTCTATAGGTATTAGCCATTAAATTGAGCGCTTTCTCATGCAAATTTTTTATGATGGATTGTGAATTCTTTGTTTCAGGGATGTCTCAAATAATGACTTGTGTGGAACAATACCAACCAGTGGACCATTTGAGCACATACCTTTAAACAAGTAGGCTTTTGAATTTCATTCTTACACTTTGCATAGTTCACCCCTCCGTTTGTATTCTATTACTATTCCATTTATTTTAATTTATTTATTTTTGAACTGCATTGGAAAAAGTGAAGAGAAGAGAATGAATAATACTTTTATTGTGTGTTTTCATTATAATACATGGATATCCTCCTAGTATTGATTTGCTCTGATCAAAATTACTGTCTGAAATTATGCAGCTAGTACAGATGTAATATTATCTAACTTCATACTTGATATGCAGTCACTCATACATTCTTCTTTGCCAATTAAAGTTGAAAAATGGCAATGACTGCTAATTAGAGAAATTCTTGCCTAAGAAAGGGTGGTGTGCTTTCAAGAGGCCTTTTTCAAAAGTAGAGAGCTTTCCCACCATCTTTATGAGGAGATTTCCTCTTTAACTAATTCCTATCTATCCTCCCCTGTACACTTTGCCTAACCACACAACAGATGACTAGGAGAACCAACCACTGCCCTTATTACTAATCTACCCTTCCCTCACACAAAACACTCTTATCATAGATATGTACTTTTGACTTTTGAAATTCTCAATTTGTTGCTAGCGTGAATCTCACTTGAGTATTGGCCCTACTGCATATATGATTGGAAGTAATGTCGGATTTGGCGACTTCTATGATAGGAGGGTGGAGAGTTGACGACTTGAGATCGAGTCCATGTGCACATTGTCTGCCTTGCTGTAGCTTTGTCTATATTATTGTTTACACGTTTTTGTTTTGGTGCAGCTTTGAGAACAACCCTAGAATGGAAGGACCAGAATTGTTGGGACTTGCTAGCTATGACACAAATTGCACATAGAAGGGTGTTGCTACAAAATTACAGATTCAGAATGAGATTGGTAAGGGCGAAGATATAAAGTGAATTGGGAAATACTAAATCTAAAATGACAGATGAATGTTTGTAAAGTGTAATACTAGATGCTTTGGGTATTTGTAACTGTATTTTTCTGCTGTCACATGGAGAATTTGTGCTAATGTAATTCGACCAACTGGTTTACTTGTTTTTGTTCATTTTGTTATATGTTCAGTAAAGACAATAGAAATTTATCTTATTTTGATTTATCAATGTCCAAATTGATTCCATAAATAGCACCTTATTGTTGAGGTTGCCATATATATATATATATGTCCTGGGATGGTTCTGTGGTTGAGCCTGTGCCTTGAGGGTGTGTTCCCCTTCAGGTCACAGGTTCAAGGCGGCGGTGAGGTGAGAATTAATTTTCCATGCAATCTCCAATGAGGAAATATATTTTGGATAAGTTTGTCCTTTCTTCTGGAGTGGGATAGGAAAGACATGAATGAAATTTAAATTTTAATGCTCCAGATATTACGTTTTCAACTTAGTTTCCTTTTTTTTAAACAAATTCTTTACTACAATTATTGGTAACAGAGATTCAGCTTTTACTACGAATTTTACTTTTAGGTAGGAAACAATTGCATTTTCACTAATTCTTTCCTATAATTCTTTCTCAATTACAAATTTTGTAACTATTTTTTTTAATCATAAACATAACAAAAAAGTTATCAGTTCAAATTTAATGTCATCTGATTCCTTTTCAATAATAATAAAAAAAAGTCATCTGATCTAACGACATTTTTCATTAAATAAATTAGAAATGAACTGCTCAAATTTTACAAGGAAATTGGAAACCGAAATCGAATCCAAAATAAATAGCAACATTTTAGGACTCGAACACAGCACCCCGAAATAATAATCATGTGCCTCACCAATTATACCACATTGCATTATTGTGATAATTAGATTTGAACTTAGACCAATAGGAATGTTGGTCAAACACGCGCCAACTAAGCTACAATACATTATTATGTTTTATTTCATCTTTTTATTATGTATTAAGTCGGTTGGTTCAGTTATTTCCAATACCAATTTTTTGAAAACCGAAACCGACCGAATAATTCAATTTTTCATATTTTCAAACCGAAACCTCTCAATAAATTCGGTTTCGACTTGAATTGGTGTCGGTTTTGGTCAGTTGGAGCGGTTTAGGCAGTTTGTGGGTTTTGGGTTGCACTCGTAGTCAAATATTTGTATAATGTGGTTGATAAAAAAAAGTCCAAGCTGGAGTTTGTTTGGTTGAGTGTGTGTGTTCTCGAGAAAGTTGAATGGAAAACCGAATCCTCTTTATGGATTTACGAAGTTGCCGGACATGCTAAACTGGCAAGTACAATAAATCGTTGAAGCGGTAGAGTTTTGTACAGATTCAAGCATCCAAACAAAATTAATGAAAACCCTTGAAATTTGTATATTATTAGGAGTGACGACAAATGATCAGCGGGTTTTGTTTGTATGTGAACATTAAATTGAGATGCGATAGAAAGTGAAGAGCCCTAACAGAATCTCCATAATCATCGATTTCTTGCTCATTCCAGCGTCACTTTTCTGGTTGTCACTGGATGATGATGATGACTCATGAACTGAAAATCAAAATCACCCATCAAAACGAAAACAATTGTCTCATGATGGTTGTTTTGTTGAGTTAGATAGAACTTTGAGTTTCAGTTGTATCTAGAGCACTGCTTTGTCCACTGCTGGAGAGTGACTCTTTGAATATCTCAGCTTCTGTGGGATTTGGTGCTAACTGCAAAAGAGCTGAAATCCATTATTCAAATCAACGCTCACTACAATATTAAATCATTTGGCCCTGGATTTGATATTTTAAAAAAATCAAAATATATTGGTTTACATATAAAACATGGATTTAACTAATAAAAAAATCAAAACATATTGGTATTGAGATTCGGTATAACAATCCGGTCTTGGTTATAAACTTGTTTTGTGTTTTTTGTTAATTTCTTTTGCTGTTAGTTTTAGCTAAAAGTAGCAATTTGTTAGCATTTGATTTTTTCAATTTTGGTGTTTATTTCTACATAAAGATAGGACTAGTGTAACGGCCCAGTTTTCCATACTGGTTTCCCAGGTGCTTCCAGTTCATTGTTCGGTTGGGCAGTTAGAGCTATTTTAACCCTTAAGGGCATTTTGGTCATTTTGCCCTCAGGACCGGGTTTGTGGATAATCAGGATTCTAGGGCTATTTCTGTCTTTTGCCGAGGCTTGATTGATTGTTGGTTGCAAGTTCCAAGAGTTTGTGTTGGTTGTTTGGAGGCTTGGAATTAAATGAGGAATTAAAGAAATTAAAGTGCTTCCGTCCGGATGCGAACACTTGACTTGCAAAGAGTTTGGGGGCTTGGATTAAGAGAAATAATTAAGAAGAAAATAATTGCTGCAGCTGGGACTCGAAAGGGGAAAGCCCAGGGAAGGAATCGCTAAACCTATTTAGAAAAAAGAGAAGGAATCGTATTTGGTCTTCCCCATAGAGTTGCCGCACCATCATTCCTTCATCTCTTCCATCTTCTTGCCGTTCCTCCAAGAAGCCAAGCCAAGAACCGAGAGGTAAGCATTCTTCTTCTTCTTCTTCCTTTGCCGAAAACCCTTCTCCCTGTTGCTTGGCCAAGCTCTAATCGCCGGTGATGGTGTGTGTCTTTTCCCCAGCCGAGACCAGCAGCAAGGTTCGCTAGCCTCTAGTACCGCACCAAGCCCAGCCGCATCGCAGTGCAGCATCGCTAGAATCCCTGCCGCTCGGGCCCTTGCCGTTGCTACCGAGGCTCCCCCGCATCGCCCTCGCAAAGCCGCACCGAGGCAGCCTCTGGTCCGTCTGTGCAGCCGCGTCACCAGCCAGCTTGTTCACCGAGGACAACCCAGCTCGCCCCCGCGAGCGTCTAACCTGCAACGCCGCAGCCTCCCCTCGCCCGCACACGCAGCAAGCGCGGCGCCACGGCCGTGCCGCTTCCGCCCTACGCTACGCCCACCACTGTTTCACGCCCGGCCGCACCTCGCCGCCACGACCACGCGCCACGAAGCCTTGAGTCACCCCGCACGCCTGCCTGCCGCCCGCTTGCTGTCGCATTGTAACGACCCAGGTTTTCATCCCGGTCTTCCAGGTATGTCTCAAGGGTATTTTGGTAATTTGGTCGGGCCGTAATTATCGGGGGAATGACGAGGCATTGCCTTGTCCCCGGCAGTCGACGCGTCCTCAGCGTGTCGGCCGTAGCCCTTGATTGCCACCTGATAGGGCAAGGACCGGTTCCTGGTGTAAGCCTACCACGACCGGTTTCTTAGCCTCAGGTGCGGTGGTATAGGCTGACATAGTCATAGTGTCCTGGTCTCACACCACTATGTTCAGTGACACCGATCCAGAGATTCTTTTAGGCATGCGTACTGGACCAGGGAAGCATGCCTTAGACCCAGCACCTCCCTGGTTTGCAGCAGCATGCAATGCATGCGCACGCTCATTACAGCACCGACTGGAGAGCTCCTCGGGATCTTGAGAACAGTGCACCTTTCGTATCGACAGTAGGAAGGCTGAGGCCGAGGCTAGTTTGTAACGGCCCAGTTTTCTGTCCCGGTTCTCGAGGAGCTTCCGGTTCAGATTCAGTGGTTCGGTTGGGCCGTTAGAGCTGTTTGGACCCTTAGGGGCATTTTGGTCTTTTTGCTCCCTGGGCAGGATTTGTGGTTTTTCAGGGCTTTGAGGCAGCTCCTGCCTTTGTTGAGGCTTGTTTGTTGGTGGCTGCGAGTCCCGAGATGTTTGGGCTTTTCGTTTGGGATTCCGGTTGTGATTTGGGTTTTGGGCAAAGTGATGGTTGTTTGGGTGTTTCCTTTGGGATTCGAGCCGGGCCTTCAGTATTGGTTTGGGAGGCTGATTTTAGTGAGATTTGTTGTTTGGAAAGGTTGCTTCAGTTGGGTCTCGAAGGAGGAAGCCGGGAAATGGGATTTAAGGATTTTAAGGATTTTTGGAAAATTTGGAAAATTTGGAAAATGGATTTTATTTTGGATAAAGTTGGATTTTATTTTGGATAAGGATAAATGTAACAGCCCGGTTTTCAGCTAAATGTAAAATAAGGTTTTCTTTTATATTTTTAAGTTTGGGAGGAACTGTTGGAAGGACTCGAACCGTTGGCCTAAAAAGGGGTTTGGAAGCTTGGGTTTAAATAAGGAAAATAAACGCGTCAGCCGGGGCTCGAAGGGGAGTCTTGGGAAGGTCATATGAGATACCCAAGTCTATTTAAGTTAAGGAAGGGAATTATATTTAAAAGAAAAAGAAAAGAGAAAATAAGGAAAAAAGAAAGAACCCAAAACCCTAGACTTCTCCTTCACCCTCGCCCAAGCCGCCCCACACCGCCGCCGTGCTCCGCCCCACACCGCCGCCGTGCCTCGCCCACGCCGCCGCCCAACGCCCTGCTGCTTCGCCCCACGACATCGCACGCCCTGCTGACCACTGCCGCACCGCACCGAGCCACCGCCAGCCCAGATCGCGTCGAGCAGCCAGCTCGCCCACCTCCGCAACAGCCCAGCCTCCACTCCGCACCAGTCGCCCGGCGCAGACCACCCGTGTAGCCGCCTCGCGCCGCGCGACACCACCCAGCGCCAAATGGCGCGCCACCGCCTCACCCGCACCGCCCGCGTCTGCGTGCTGCGTGCCGCCGCTCGTCCACATCCGCCCCAATAAGCGCGCTGCGCTCGTCCCTGCCGCGCGCGACCAGCGCCAGCGCTCGTCCCTGCTCGCGCCAAGCGCCCAATGGCGCCCGATAGCGCGCCAGTCTGCGCGCGCCAGCCCTGCTGCGCTAGCAGCGCGCTCCTGCTCTTGCTTTGCTCGCGAGACGAGTGCCTTCTCGGTGGGTAAATTCCCGAGCCTCCACCCTTTGGACTTCACCTTTTTAGATGTTTGTTTATTAATTAGGATGTTTTATTACTTGTTTAGGTTGCTCGAGTTCGCATAAAAGCTCGAGGGTCGTTATTTGATTCGGGATAATCAACCTCCACTTATTTCCAAGTAAGGATTCTTACCCGGGGTTGTGTGGACCCTGCGAATAGTTGATAGCACGCTGATTACTGTAATTATATGAATTCCAACTGGCTACTCAAAGGACTTTCTCCTTTTAGCCTAGGCCTAACTCATCTTGCGACTAGAAACTCCATACTCGGAACATCGCAAGGGAAACGGACCGACGAGGCTATCTCCAAAGATAATACTCGAGGCTGGCATCCATGGTGCAACTCAACCACCAAAGGAACTAGGGTTTTCTTCAAACCCCAAAGAACCAACAGCTTTCCATCAAAAACTCAACTCTTAAACTGGCTGGCCTCCGCCCTTGCGGGGACAAACAACTTTTGCTTGCTAACAACACAAGGTCGGGACCCTCTCATTGGGCTAACCATCTGCGCTACTCGATCAACTACACAACTCAAGAGCTACACCGACTACTCCTCAACGGGAAACGATTTCCCGAAGCGAACCTCTGAAGGGCAAAATGAACATCACACATGCTCATTGACTAGCTCAAACCCAAGGGCAACAACAACCAACTCTCTTGGAAGCAACACCCAAGAGGAAACCTCAACCGATTGGACCACCAATCCGAACAAGCGAGAACTTACTCAACCACCGAAGGAGGGTCAACTCCCAAAACTTCCCGACGACCGAACAGTCCTCGTGGCAACGCCCTCTTGCTCGAACCGAGCTAGCTCTTGAAACAACAAGAGAACCAAAACTTGGTCAACACCAAACACCAACTAGCCACCTCACCAGAACCGATCCGGACTCTATTCCAAACAAACACTAGCTTACTAGTCTACCAAATCTGCAAGCAACTCACCCGAGGAACACTTGCTTGGGTGGTCGAGCTCTGAGAGGCTCTCCACAACCTAGGGATCCTCCGATCATCCTCCGACACACACGGTCGTCAAACGATCTAACAGGACAACCGGCTACACGGGCACAACCCCTCTCCAAAGATCTCAACTACGCTGGCAACTCCAATCGCTTGAAAACCAAAAGGACCGGAAACGCTACGAGAATCGCCATCCTCCTACTCCAACATTAGCCACAACGAACCTTCTGCCCAAGGTAAGGATCCGAACAACTCTCTTAGCCATGACGATCAGAAACTACGCGGCTTTGCTATCACCGCTCTTGTTTAGTTCCAACTGAACTCTAACCAGGCTAAGGTCCAACTAGCAAAACTTGCTTAAACAACAACCCGGCTACGAGCACGACATCCTTACAACCAAAGCTAGGGCACTTGCCAAGAACTAAAGTCTTGACACCTCAAAGATTGAGCACTGGTTCCTCAACACGAACCTCTCGTGGTTTCACAAACATAAACCACGGAACAAGTTACACAAAAAAGTACACCGGGCGTGTGCAGGCTCCACTGATTCCTTAAGATCCAAAGCCAACAAGGATTTTCACACTGGGCAACTTTTGCCTCCAACAGAGCCACTACTAACCAGGGAGCAACAAGAGTTCAAACCCTCTCGGGCCAACTCACCACGAAAAGCCACATTGGCCAACTCACTCTTACAAGAGCACATCCATACCAAGCTAACATATCTCAAGCCAATGTGCCCACTAAACGTGCTTCGATCAGCCATCCAACTCATGGCTCTAACACTGGATTAATCACACATCCTTGATGCCAACACTACCCATACTAGGGTAACTCAAAGGGTAGCCGAATCATGCTACCAACAAACTGGCTCACAAGCTCACAAGCAGTGCGAGAACTCGAACGCGCTTAGCTCTTAACAGACCTCTGAAGATCCTTTGGTACCCAACTCTCGGTGACTCAAATGCTCCTATTTTCCTCGAAAACCTCATACTTGTAGTCCTCGACTACCACCTAGCTAGATCTCTTATGCAACCCAAACAGTGCAACCTCGTGAAATGGGTACAAGACTAGCGGGGATGCTATACTCTCGGCGACCATGGAACCTCCTGCACAAAAGTGCCAACCGCCTGAATCTAGGCCTCCTCTCAAAGCTTGGTGCCAACAGCACTACATCCTTTACAACACAAATCAGCCCTAAACGAGCTTTATACCCCTTTGAAGAAAAGGAAGGTCACACTCCAATTGACGGGCAATGGCACTCGGCACAAGAGTCCAAATACTCGAGCGAGTCTAATCTCTCGGCATCTCGCCTAACGGACATGCCACGGCCTACTCCCCGCATCCCACTCGATGCTCAATAATAGCTCAGGCCAACTTCGCATCCCACTCGATGCTCAACAAAAGCTCGAGCCAACTCCTCGGGTGGCAACAACTTGTTCCACACTTGGAACATCCAAACAAATGAGTGCTCCACTCTACTAGCCCACTGAAATCCACAAACGGATTAAGCCCCGACAAGCAAACTCCACACTACCCCACAGCTACGAGGGTACTAAAAGAACTGGTCAGAAACGACAAAGAAGGCTTGCAAGGGGACAGGATGTCTCTACATCCTTCTCAAAAGCTACTAACACGGCAACTTGCCAATAGACCGGGCGACTGGTGGAGACTCTGCTGGTCCGCCTCTCACAGGGGACTTCCACCACCACACCGCTTTGCATCAAACAAAGACTGAGCGGCACGCCTCGACCTCCGAACATCGTGTCATCGGTCTCTCGAACACCGTGTCATCCCAACACTTGGATAATAAACTCGAACACGGTCAACCACCTTGTCGCTACCAAAGAAGTTCTCTAAAGCATCAAGCTCCTCGGGCTTCCACTTGCCAAACTCGGCGGCTCGAATAATTCCAACTAACTCATCAAAGATGAACTCTGCTTGATTAAGCCCTTCCGGAAACCTCCGGGGTTACTGGAGCTACTAGGGGGTGTCTCCTAAATAAACTCTGTCAACTAGGCTATCTGCACCCGGGACTCCTCACTACGCGCTACAATCTGCGCCTGGGTCTCCGCCCTCTGATAGCTAAAAGACCTGCCATCAACTCTCTCATGGCGGGAGCACACTTTGCTCAAGGAGTCTCGCTCTGAGGTAGACTAGCCTCTACCCCCTCCTCTTGGCTGCTCAACTGCCAGGGCCAAAACTGGCCAAAGGGTCTAGACAACCCTGGACGTGGTCTCAACAACAACACGATCAGTCCAACTCCTCGATTGGACATACCAAACGTCCCTGCTCCTCAATGTGTAATCAACAACTGGCGGTCTACACAAGGCATAAAAACTAGCCCACGCTGGGGCTCTCACTGCCCAACAAGGGTAACACATGTATACTAGATGCAGTATTGTAATTCTTAACCATTAACCTTAAACTTATGGACATACACGATGGTCGCCGAGCGCCGATGATCATGGAAAACAACCTACAATCGTAGGTCGACTACGTAACCTATAACTCGAGCTCGATACCAATCAGAAAGACCGACCCAAGAAACGGTCGCTATCCTAAAGTGCTTACTTAGCATGCATGATTAGGAATGTAAAACGTCGTTCAGAGTTTGAAATTTAAATCTTTGAAGTAAGCACATTCAAAACAAGGAAAATATAGTTCCATTTAAAATAAACAGGTAGATAACTGATCAGTTCTTTCTTAAAAACAAATCAAGGGAAACGGTACGAGAATCATCAAATAGTTTTTTTGAGTATTTTTCCTAGGGACTCAAGTCCCACTACATGCTAAATCATAAACACAATGAAAGAACGTGCAACTCAGAGTCAGCTATCCATGATCATCCAGCAGGCCTCCTCCTAGCCATCCAAATTTCTCTGTCCCAAGTTACCTGGTGGAAAACCACAGAAAATAAGGGTGAGTATAAACATACTCAGTAAGAATCCCCAACCGGGGTACAATACGAAAACATCTCATTTAGCACACGAACATGCAACCATACAATGACTTAGAGCGGGCACGGTTGGTGTAGGCTATGAGCTACTTCAAAGGCGAGCCTACTCAAGGGCTTCCGTCTATAGCCTCTCCTAGGTCCTACATTTGGATGCCCTTCGGGCCTTACACAACCTAGGACACAGTGATGCCCAGTGGGGCCTTACATACTTAGGACACAGTGATGCCCAGTGGGGCCTTACACACTTAGGATGCCCATCGGGCATTACACCTTCAGTATCAGTGATGCCCAGTGGGCCTTACACACCTAGGATGCCCATAGGGCCTTACACCTCCAGAATCAGTGATGCCCAGTGGGCCTTACACACCTAGGATGCCCATAGGGCCTTACACCTCGATTCGGTGATGCCCAAAGGGCCTTACACACCTAGGATGCCCATAGGGCCTTACACCTCCAGTTCGGTGATGCCCAAAGGGGCCTTACACACCTAGGATGCCCATAGGGCCTTACACCTCCGTTCGGTGATGCCCGGTGGGCCTTACACACCTAGGATGCCCATAGGGCCTTACACCTCCAGGATGTCCATCCGGGTCTTGCCTTGAGCGGGACCCCAAACTAGTTGCCTCTACGGTCCTCTATACTATACATCGCACATCTAACCGTAACTTGGATCTAGCAGCATACAAATGGCAGCATGGTTCTATCAAGATAGGAAAGCCGAACATGGAACTAACGGGATGTAAACATGTCACGAACATGAATCAAAAGAAAACATGTAACCTATCACTAGAAACTCATATAATTACAATGTCGCGTGCTATCAACTATTCGCAGGGTCCACACAACCCCGGGTAAGAATCCTTACCTGGAAATAAGTGGAGGTTAACTATCCCGAATCAAATAACGACCCTCGAGCTTTTAAGCGAACCCGAGCAACCGAGAAGGCACACGTCTCGGCAGCAGCGCAAGAGGGACGCGCCGCTGGGCGCCAGGGCGCTGGGCGCTGGGGCTGGCGGCGCTGGCGCTGCTCGGCGCGCGCGCGGCAGGCGTGACGTCGGGTGCGCGAGATACCTCGGGCGACACGCGTCGGGCGGCAGCAGCAAGCGGAGCGCGCGCGGCGCGTCTGGGCGGCTCGTGCGGAACGGCGCGACGCGTCTGGCTGATTTGATCGAGGCAATCTGACCGGGCGCGCTGGCATGGGCGATGCAGGGCGTCTGGGCGCGCCTGGGCATGGGCATTGGCTGCTTCGCTGCGCTGGCGCTGAAATTTGGCAATTTGCTGCTGCGCGCTTTGGCCGAGCAAAATTGGTCTGCTCAGTGCGCTTGCTGGCCGAGAGTAGGGCTGAGCGGGGGTGCGGCTAGGGCGGCTAGGGTTTCTTGGTGAGGTCGGCTAGGAGAGAGAGAGAGAGAGAGAGAGAGAGAGAGAGAGAGAGAGAGATTTTTCCAAAACAAGGGGAATAGGATTTCTTTTCCTTTTCCTAATTTAAATGGGTCTAAAATCCCTTCCCAAGGCTTTCTCTTGCGGGTCCCGGCTAAAGAAATTCTTTTCTTTTTAACTAAATCTTCTTTTTCTAAAAACTCCAATTTCACCATTAGGGCAAGGGTTCAAATCTCAATGGGACCAATTAAATTCCAATTAATTTTGCTATCAACCGGAATGTCTCCGAACTTCTAATCAACTAACCCAAACTCCTTGGGTCTCGCAACCAACCTTAATCAAGTCTCAACGAAGGCCGAAATGACCCTGAAGCCCTGAAAATCCTCAACCTCTGACCGGGGAGCAAAATACCAAAATACCCTTAAAGGTTAAAAAGCTCTAACGGCCCATCCGAACATCCGCATAATGTCCCGAAAACTCCTAGGAAACTGAAATAGAAAACTGGGCCGTTACACCACCTCTCAAGGAACTTCCACCACCAAACTGCTGTATCAACAACACCAGAACGGCACGCCTTGGCCTTTGAACATCAAGTCATCCCAACACTCGGATGATAAACTCCATCCTGGCCAACCACCTCGCTTCTGCTTGCCAAACTCGGCGGCTCGAATAATTCCAACTAACTCATCAGCATGAACCTGCTGATTAAGCCCTTCCGGAAACCTCCGGGGTTACTAGAGCTACTAGAGGGTGTCTCCTAAATAAACTCTGTCAACTAGGCTATCTGCACCCGGGACTCCTCACTACGCGCTACAATCTGCGCCTGGGTCTCCGCCCTCTGATAGCTAAAAGACCTGCCATCAACTCTCTCATGGCGGGAGCACACTTTGCTCAAGGAGTCTCGCTCTGAGGTAGACTAGCCTCTACCCCCTCCTCCTGGCTGCTCAACTGCCAGGGCCAAAACTGGCCTACGGGTCTAGACAACCCTAGACGTGGTCTCAACAACAACACGATCAGTCGAACTCCTCGATTGGACATACCAAACGTCCCTGCTCCTCAATGTGTAATCAACAACTGGCGGTCTACACAAGGCATAAAAACTAGCCCACGCTGGGGCTCTCACTGCCCAACAAGGGTAACACATGTATACTAGATGCAATATTGTAATTCTTAACCATTAACCTTAAACTTATGGACATACCTGATGGCTGTCGGAGCGCTGATGATTATGGAAAACAACCTACAACTGCAGGTCAGTCTACCGAACCTATAACTCTGAGCTCTAATACCAACTGTAAGGACCCGACCCAAGAAACGGTCTCTAACCTAAGGTCCTTACTAAGCATGCATGATTAAGAATGTAAAACGTCATTCAGAGCTTGAAATTTAAAACTTTGCAGTAGACATATTTAAAAAAAATCCATTATTCCAATTAAATAAAAACAAGTAAACGATCGATCAAGATTTTTCTTAAAACAAATCAAGGGAAACGGTATGAGAATCATCAAATAGTTTTTGAGTATTTTTCCTAGGGACTCAAGTCCCACTACATGCTAAATCATAAACACAATGAAAGAACGTGCAACTCAGAGTCAGCTATCCATGATCATCCAGCAGCCTCCTCCTAGCCATCTAGTCTCTGTCCCAAGTTACCTGGTGGAAAACCACAGAAATAAGGGTGAGCAACGAGTTACTCAGTAAGAATCCCCAACCGGGGTACAATACGAAAACATCTCATTTAGCACACGGACATGCAACCATACAATGACTTAGAGCAGAAACGGTTGGTTTAGGCTATGGGCTACTTCTAGGACGAGCCTATTCAAGGACTTCCATCAACAGCCTCTCCTAGGTCCTACGCTTGGATGCCCTTCGGGCCTTACACAATCTAGGACTCAGTGATGCCCAGTGGGGCCTTACACACTTAGGACACAGTGATGCCCAGTGGGGCCTTACACACTTAGGATGCCCATCGGGCCTTACACCTTCAATGATCGGTGATGCCCAGTGGGCTTACACACCTAGGATGCCCATAGGGCCTTACACCTCCAGAATCAGTGATGCCCAGTGGGCCTTACACACCTAGGATGCCCATAGGGCCTTACACCTCCAGAATCAGTGATGCCCAGTGGGCCTTACACACCTAGGATGCCCATAGGGCCTTACACCTCCAGAATCAGTGATGCCCAAAGGGCCTTACACACCTAGGATGCCCATAGGGCCTTACACCTCCAGAGTCAGTGATGCCCAGTGGGCCTTACACACCTAGGATGCCCATAGGGCCTTACACCTCCAGATGTCCATCGGGTCTTGCCCGAGCGGGACCCCAAGCTAGTTGCCTCTACGGTCCTCTATACTATACATCACACATCTAACCGTAACTTGGATCTAGCAGCATACAAATGGCAGCATGGTTCTATCAAGATAGGAAAGCCTAACATGGAACTAACGGGATGTAAACATGTCACGAACATGAATCAAAAGAAAACATGTAACCTATCACTAGAAACTCATATAATTACAGTAATCAGCGTGCTATCAACTATTCGCGCAGGTCCACACAACCCCGGTAAGAATCCTTACCGGAAATAAGTGGAGGTTAACTATCCCGAATCAAATAACGACCCTCGAGCTTTTAAGCGAACCCGAGCAACCTAAGCAAGTAATAAAATATCCTAATTAATAAACAGCATCTAAAATCAGGAAGTCCAAAGGGTGGAGGCTCGGGAATTTACCAACCGAGAAGGCACACGTCTCCGCGACAGCGCAGCAAGGACGACTAGCGCCTTTGGCAGGCGCCGGCGGCGCTGGCGCTGGCGGCTGGCGCCAGGCGTCTGGCGATCTGAGGCGTCACTGGGCGCGCTGGGCATGGGGTCATCTTTGCCGCGGTCCAGTGCGGCGTGGTGGGGTGAGGGCGGCGCGATCTCGTGGGGGGATGGGCCGAGCGGCTAGGGTTTGGTTTCTTGGTGAGGGGCTCGGCAAGGAGAGAGAGAGAGAGAGAGAGAGAGAGAGAGAGAGAGAGAGAGAGAGAGAGAGAGAGAGAGAGAGAGAGAGAGAGATTTTTCCAAAACAAGGGGAATATGATTTCTTTTCCTTTTCCTAATTTAAATGGGTCTAAAATCCCTTCCCAAGGCTTTCTCTTGCGGGTCCCGGCTAAAGAAATTCTTTTCTTTTTAACTAAATCTTCCTTTTCTAAAAACTCCAATTTCACCATTAGGGCAAGGGTTCAAATCTCAATGGGACCAATTAAATTCCAATTAATTTTGCTATCAACCGGAATGTCTCCGAACTTCTAATCAACTAACCCAAACTCCTTGGGTCTTGCAACCAACATTAATCAAGTCTCAACGAAGGTCGAAATGACCCTGAAGCCCTGAAAATCCTCAACCTCTGACCGGGGAGAAAAATACCAAAATACCCTTAAAGGTTAAAAAGCTCTAACGGCCCATCCGAACATCCGCATAATGTCCCGAAAACTCCTAGGAAACCGAAATAGAAAACTGGGCCGTTACATCCAGCCATGAGAGATTTGATGGCAGGTCTTCAGCTATCAGAGAGCGGAGACCCAGGCGCAGTTGTAGCGCATAGTGAGGAGTCCCGGGCACAGATAGCCCAGCTGACAGAGTTTGTTTCAGCATTTCCCCTAGTAGCTCTTGTAGCCCCGGAGGTTCCCGGGAGGGCATGATCAGCAGGTTTATGCAGACGAGTTTGTTGGTGTTGATGGAGCCGCCCAGTTTGGCAAGTGGATGCCTGTAGAGCTCGCTGTTTGAGAAAGTCCAGCTGCTAGTAGTAAAGCAGTTGGCCAGGTTTGAGTTTAGCATCCGTGTGTTGAGATGCCCCTTTGCTCGAGGCCGAGATGTGTCGTTCCTGCTCTGTTTGGTACAGCAGTGATGGTGGTAGTCCCTTGAGAGAGGTGGTGGACTAGCGAGTCTCCACCAGTCGCCCGATTGATTGGCAAGTTGCCGTGTTAGTGGCCTGAGGCAGATGTAGAGACATCTTTGCCCCCTTGCAAGCCTGCTGTCGTGGTGCAGCCAGTTCTTTCAGTGCCCTCGTAGCCAGGGTGCAGTTTGGAGTTTGCTTGCTAGGGTTTTATCCGTTTGTGGATTTCAGCGGGCTAGTAGAGTGGAGCACTCTTTTATTTGGTTGTTCCCAGTGTGGAACTAGTTGTTGCCACCCAAGGAGTTGGCCTAAGTTTCTGTTGAGCATCGAGTGAGATGCAAGAGTTGGCCTGAGCTTTGTTGAGCATCGAATGGGATGCAGGAGTTAGCCTGAGCTTTTGTTGAGCATCGAGTGGGATGCAGGAGTAGGCCTTGGCATGTTTGATAGGCGAGATGCCAGAGATTAGGCTGCTCGAGTGTTTAGACTCTTGTGTTTAGTGCCATTGCCCCGTCACTTGGAGTGTGACTTTCCTCAGTGGGGCATAAGCTCGTTGAGGCTGATTTGTGTTGTAAAGGATGTTGTGCCTGTAGGCACCAGGCTTTGAGAGGAGGCCTAGATTGAGGCCAGTTGGCTCTGTTGTGCAGGTGGTTCCGTGGCCGCCCAGAGTGTAGCATCCTCGCTAGTCTTGTACCCATTTCCTGAGGTTGCACCTGTTGGGTTGCATATGAGATCTAGCTCGGTGGTAGTCAGAGGACTACAAGTATGAGGTTTTCGAGGGAAAGTAGGAGCTTTCCTTGGTCACCGAGAGTTGGGTACAAAGGATGCTGTAGGCTGTTTAGAGCTAGCGCGTTTGAGTTCTCGCGCCTGTGTTGTGAGCCTGTGAGCCAGTTTGATGGTAGCATGATTCGGCTACCCTTTGAGTTACCCTAGTATGGGTAGTGTTGGCATCGAGGATGCGTGGCTGATCCAGTGTTAGAGCCATGAGTTGGATGGCTGATCGGAGCGTGTTTAGTGAGCACATTGGCTTGAGGTATGTCAGCTTGGTTGGATATGCTCTTGTAGAGTGAGTTGGCCAATGTGGCTTTCCGTGGTGAGTCGACCCCGAGTGGGTTTGGACTCTTGTTGCTCTCTGCTAGTGGCTCTGTTTGGAGGCAAGTGTTGCCCTGTGTGAGAGCCCTTGTTGGCATTGGATCTAGTTGGAGCTGTACACCCCGGTGTACTTTTGTGTAGCTCGTTCCGTGGTTTAAGTTTGGAGAACCAAGAAGGGGTTGAGGAGCCAGTGCTCAGTCTTTGGGTTTTCAAGGCTTTGGTTCTTGGCAAGTGCCCTAGCTTTGGTTGTAAGGATGCCGTGCTCGTTGCCGGGTTGTTGTTTGAGCAAGTTTTGCTTGTTGGTCCTTAGCCTGATCAGAGTTCAGTTGGATCTGAGCAAGAGCGGTGGTAGCAGCCGCGTTGTTTCTGATCGTTATGGCTAAGTGAGAGCTGTTCGGATCCTTGCCTTGGGTAGAAGGTTTGTTGTGGTTGTTGCTTGTGTAGGAGGATGACGCATTCTGTAGCGTATCCGGTCCTCTTGGTTTTCAGAGTTGGAGTTAGCCAGCTTAGTTGAGATGCTGGAGAGGATTGTGCCCGTGTAGCCGGTTGTCTGTTAGATTGTTTGACGACCGTGTGTGTCGGAGGATCCCTAGTTTGTGGAGAGCCTCTCCGAGCTCGATTAGACCTGCAAATGTTCCTTGGGTCAGTTGCTTGCAGATTTGGCAGTCTAGCAAGCTAGTGCTTGTTTGGAGTAGAGCCCGGATTGGTTCCGGTTTGGAGGCTAGTTGGTGCTTGGTGTTGACCAAGTTTTGGTTCTCTTGATGTTTCAAGAGCTAGCTCGGTTCGAGCAGGAGGGCGTTGCCCTGAGGATTTGTTCCTAGTCAGGTAGTTTTGGGAGTTGACCCCTCCCTCGGCAGTTGAGTAAGTTCTGCTTGTTCTGGTTGGTGGTCCAATCAGTTGGGTTTCCCCTTGGGTGTTGCTTCCAAGAGAGTTGGTTGTTGTTTGCCCTTGGGTTTGAGCTGGTCAGCGAGCATGTGTGTAGTTCGCTGCCTTTCAGAGTTCGCTTGCTGGGAAATCGTTCCCGTTGTGGAGTCAGCGTAGCTCTGAGCCGTAGTTGATCGAGTAGCGCAGATGGTTAGCCCAATGAGAGGGTCCCTGCATTGTGTTGTTAGCAAGCGAGGTTGTTTGTCCCCGCAAGAGCGGTGGCCAGCCAGTTTATGAGTTGAGCTTTTGCTGGAAAGTTGTTGGTTCTTTGGAGTTTGAAGAGCCCCTAGTTTCTATGGTGGTTGAGTTGCACCATGAATGTAACGACCCAGGTTTTTCTTCCCGGTCTTCCAGGTATGCCCTAGGGGTAATTTGGTAATTTGGTCGGGCCGTCATGGTCGTTTGTGTCTTTTCCAGCTACTAAAATTATTGGATGGTTTTTGTAGGTTTTTGGAGGGGTTTGTGGTTTGGTTTGAGCAAGGTTTGTTGCAAAAGTAAAAATAAAGGAAATTGTCTTTGCAGCTGGGGTTTGAACCTGTGTCTCCGGAAGCTTGTGGAGATGTGTGCCAATTGAGCCATTAGGTGCTCTTGTTGCTCTTTCTGCATCACATCTTAGTTAACCTTGGAGTTTGGAGTTTTGGTGCATTTGGTTAAATGAAATAGAATTAGGTTATTCCATCTTATTCTCCAAAAGCACCTCTTGGCCGCCCAAGCTCTCCATCTCCATAGCCTTGCCGAGTTCTTCATCCTTGCCTCTCCTTGGGTTCGATCATCATCATTCCGGGTAAGTCTTCGTCTTCTTCATCTTCTCATTTGGGTGTTTGTTGGCCGAATGTAAGAAAAAGGGGTTGTGTGTGTGTGTGTGTTGTGCAAACCGGAGAGGAGCGAATGCCATCATCGCCCGCCATCGCGCGCCGCCGATCGGTCGAACTAGCCTGTCGCGACGCCCGGATCGGTCGAACCACCTGCCGCACGCCGGACTGTCCCCAAAGACCTCGCCGTTCGCCCCGCCAGCGATCGCCGATCGCTCGCCGCGCCAGAGGTCTCGCCAGCGCCAAGACGCGTCCACCGATCGCTCGCTCGCGCCCTCGCCGTGTCCGCTTGCCGAGCTGCTCGCCGCGCGCCGCTCAGACGTTCGCCGCGCGCGCGTCGTCCTGCCGAGTTGCTCGCCGTGTCCGCGCGCATCGCCGCGCCAGCGCCCGCGCGCCGCCGGCAGACGCTCGCTCGCGCGCCTTCGCCCGAGACGCCAGCGCCGCGCGCGCGCCGCCGCCAGACGCGCTGCCCGCGCGCGTGTCCACGTCGCTGCCGTGCCAGCGCGAAGCGGTAGCGTGTCCTTGCCGTGCCATGCAGCGCGGCCGTGTAGCGCCTTGCTGCCGTGCCCGGCTTGCCAGCACCCCAAGCTCGTGTCGTCGCGCGCATGAGTTCCCGAGCCGAGCTTGTCGTTCTATTGTTGTTTAGATATTTTAGATGCTTGATTATTGTTGGTTTGCTAGGTTCCCGCTCGCTAGCTCGGGATTGTTCCGCACTTAGGATTTGTGTGCAAAAGTCTTCCACCAAGGTAAGGATTTCTTACCGGGGTTGTGTGGACCTCTGCGGTATATTTGTGATTGTTGTTTTGTATGCTGTGTATGATTACTAGCATGTTTAGCCTAGGTGCTCTGTTCAATTCTGATCGCATGAACTCTTGTATTGTTTCTCATGTTAGCCCATGCTAGGTTGTTCTATTCTAGCATGTTCGATATCCTGTTCTTGCTTCGTAGTATCATGCTAGGTTCTTTGTATCCGATGAGCACGTATTGGACCGCATTGATTGAATCGTTGTTATTGTTAAGGTTTAGAATTGAGGTAGATAGAATCATCCGGGCCCGATGCATAAAGTATCTTGCATCTATGGCAAGGACGTTCGAGACAGATTCTTCTCGTCCTTGGACCTGTGAGGGATTAGCTATCCCAACCGGTGAGGCCCTGCAATCTTGGGTGAGGGTGGCGGTCGTTAAATGCCCCAACGGTCGGGATGATGACTTGGCATTGCCTCGTCCCGGCGATCGACACGTCCTCGGCGTGTTCGGCCGTAGCCCTTGATTGCCACTGTTAGGGGCAAGAACCGCTTCTGGTGTAAGCCTACCACGACCGGTTCCTTAGCCTCGGAGTGCGGTGGTACAGCCGACATAGTTCACGTGTCCGTCTCACACCCTATGTCGGTGACACCGATCCGAGAGATTTAGTTAGGCATGGTGGATCGAACTCGGGCGACTTGCCACTAGACCCGCACTTCCCGAGTTTGCGGTAGCATGCGGTGCGCTTACGCTCATTCTGGCAGCGCCGATCGGAGAGCTCCTCGGGATCTTGAGCGATGCACCTTTCGTGATCGGCGATGAGATGAGCGCCGAGGCCGGGACTTGTTCCCGTATAGTGCGTTTAGTGTGTTGTGGTTTTTCCGACTAAGACCCTGAGATGGCATCCGAGGTCCAAGTGTGGACTTAGCTATGTGCTCCGCTCTGTGTTTGTACTCATAGCTTGCATACATTCTTCTAGATGATCATGTATATCGTATTGTACCCCCGGTTGGGGATTCTTACTTTGGGTAATTCGTTACTCACCCTTATTCTGTGGTTTTCCACAGTAATCAAGGCGGGAGACAGGATGGTGAAGGAGGAGCTATGATCATGGAACTCGCTTGTCATCTCTGATTGTTTTATTTTAATTATCATGACTCTTCACTTTTTATTATTTCCCCAGAATGCATGTAGACGGGCACAGAGCCCCGTGGATGTTTTCTTACGTTTTATGGATTCCAAAGATATTGGTACTTGTGGATTGTTTTAATGGTTTAAATAAATCTCTCGATCGAGTGTGCTTTTAGAAATGTATGTTTTGGTTGTTGAATGTTTCTGCTTTTACTTGGAATCCAAATGTATTTTTCATAATGTCTTTTATTTTCACTACATGCATTGGGGTAAAGGCCCATTTAGAGCCCCTTTTGGGTCTGGTCTTTACTGATTGGTATCGAGCTCGAGTCATAGATTCTGTAGACCGACCTTTTATTGTAGGTCGTTTTCCATGATCATCGAGACTCAAGCGGTCATCGTGCGCCTAGATTTATTGTTTTAGAAAGGAAAAGGGTTAAGAATTTACAATACCTATCATCTAGTGTATGCCTTGTTTGGTGTTGTGGAATGGTGACAGAGCGAGTTTTGATTCGTTGTTGGTTTGGATGTAGATCGCCAAAGATGCTATCCACCCGCATCGGGAGAGGAGGTTCGAGAGCGTGTCGAGGTATCGTGGATCGGATCTCGATCATCTGCAGGGACATCGTCCCAAGCCGACACCGATGGCATTCCACCGCCTCCTCCTCTGTTACGCCTAGAGCGGGCGTTGAGGCGACCGAGCGCCGTGGAGATCGCTCCTGGAGCAGAGTTTGGCTTTGAGTCTATGAGGGCTTTTATGGTCGCATGTTGAGTGACCAGAGGGCGAGAGACCCGTGCCTTGTTAGCGTATGCAGCCGGGAAAGAGTCCCGAGCCCAGATCGAGCGGTGACTCGATTGGTTCAAAGTGAGCTCATGAGCACCTCCACCTCCACAGAGCAAGTAGCCCCAGAGGCGATATGGCGAGGGTGCCGAGGAATTGGGTAGGTGGTGAAGGATTTTGTGAAGTGGAAGCTTTGAGAAGTTTGATGCCACCGGTGATGCGTTAGCGGCGGCCAGTGGATTGCCCATTTGGAGTACACCTTCCCGATCATGGTGTGCCCCGATATTCGAGAGGCCGAGATGTGCGGCTCATGTGCTAGGAGGCACAATGAGAGATGGTGGTGGGAGTCCACCTTGAGCGAGAGACCACCGGTCTCCACCCGCTACTTGGGAGTTCTTCAAGGCCGAGTTCAAAGTAAAGTTCATCGGTGATGAGGCTCAAGAGAAGATGGTGGAGCTCTTCCGGAACCTCAAGCGGGGTTCCGATTCCATTGAGGAATATGAGCGCAAGTTCTCGGAGTATGGATATTTTGCTCCTCGCTTGATTGCCACCCCGGGTGAAGATTCGGAAGTTCATATCCGGATTGAGGCGGGTGTTTCCCGAGATGTCGTGGCTCGTGCCCACGACACTTATGCTAGGGCAGCCCGATTAGCCATGATCTATAATGGGAAGTATCCTGCTTGGCGCGGTTGTTGCCGCTCTGTTCGGGTCTGTCCCAGCCCAATGCACTGGGGCGAGAAGAGGAAGTTTGACTTTGAGGGGAGGCGCCAACGCCGCCAAGGGAAGTTTCGAAGCAGAGATCAGCGGAGAGCTCCATCCGTTTCACCCCGACAAAGAGGAGGACCTGAGCGATTTCCGCTTGTGCTACTTGTGGAAAGTCCACGCGGAGCTTGTCACCTGACCTAGATTGTGCTTCCATTGTGGTAGAGAGGGTCACATGGCCCGTTTTTGTGATCACCAACTATGGCGGCTCGGCCAGCAGCGGCAGGCGGGTCGAGTGTTTGCTACGACCGTCAGAGGCCGAGCGTCACGGATGCCGCCGTGGCGGTACGCTTCTTGTTTTAGATCACCGCGCATTTGTCTTGTTTGATTACTGGTTCTACGCATTCATTTGTATCTCTGTGTTGTTTGCTTGAGCATGCTAAGTTGAGATTAGAGCCTCTAGGTTTTGAGTTATCTGTTGCAACTCCTTCGGGAGTTAATATGTTGGCTAGAGATAAGATTAAGGATGGCCGGATCGAGATATCCGGAGAGTTGCTTGTGGCTACGCTCATAGTTCTCGCCTATGAGCGGTTTTGATGTGATTCTTGGTATGGAGTGGTTAGTCGCTAACCACGCGTTGATTGACCGCCACCGGAAAGAAGTAGTGTTCGTGCCGCCAGGTCGGCCTAGCTTTAAGTTTCGTGGAGTCCAGGTGGAGTTTGCCCGCCGATGGTGTCACCGTGAAAGCTCGTCGTTTGCTAGCTCATGGAGCTTGGGGCTATCTAGCCAAGTTGTGCCGGGAAGAGCCGCCCCTCGCTGTGCATTGATCAGTGCACGGTCGTGCGGGAGTTTGCGGACGTGTTTCTGAGGAGTTACGGGGTTGCCCCCAAGGAGAGAGGTTTGACTTCATTATTGAGCTCGAGCCGTGACCCTCCTATCTCGAAGGCTCGGTATCGCATGGCGCCAGTGAGTTAAAGGCGAAGATTCAGTTGCAGGGAGATGTTAGACCGAGGGTTCATCCGTCCGAGTGTGTCCCGTGGGGAGAACCAGATTCTGCTCGTGAAAAAGAAGGATGGTTCGATGCGCTTATGTATTGATTACCGCGAGCTTAATAAGGTGATGATGAAGAATAAGTATCCGCTGCCCCGTATCGATGATTTGTTCGATCACTTCGTGGAGTTTCTGTGTTCTCCAAGATAGATCTCGAGATCCGGTTACCATCGATTGCGGATCGGGGATGCCGACATTCCTAAGACAGCTTTCGTGTCGATATATGGTCACTATGAGTTTGTGGTTATGTCGTTTGGATTGACCAATGCCCCACCAGCGTTCATGGACATGATGGATAGGGTGTTCAAATCATTTTTGGACAAACCGTCATCGTGTTCATTGACGATATTCGATTTATTCGAGGTCTAAAGAAGACCATGCAGAGCATTTGAGACGAGTATTGGCGGCTTTGAGGAAAACCGCTTTATGCGAAGTTTTCCAAATGTGATTCTGGTTGGAGCGGTGGCCTTCCTAGGCCACGTGGTTTCGAGAGATGGTATAGCCGTGGACCCCGTGAAGATTGAGGCCGTGAGTTCATGGGCCAAGCCGACTTCGATTCCGAGATTCGCGACTTTCTGGTTTGGCGAGTTACTACCGTCGGTTCGTCAAGGACTTTTCGCTTTAGCCTCGCCCTCTCACTCGTCGGCGAGGAAGGGTGTCGAGTTTGTTTGGGGCAAAGAGTGTGATGAGAGCTTTGCGTGCTCAAGCGCGATTTGACTTCAAAGACTGGTGTTGGCAAACCCCGGAGGGGACAGTGGTTTCGTGGTCTCTGATGATGCTTCCAAGTTTGGATTAGGTTGTGTGTTGATGCAAAGACGGGAAGGTCATTGCCTATGCTTCCCGTCACCAAAGCCGTATGAGCGTAACTACCCGACTCATGATATGGAGTTGGCGCAGTGGTGTTTGCAATCAAGATTTGGAGGCATTACCCGTATGGTGAGCGGATTCGAGATGTTTACCGATCACCGAGCCTCAAGTATCTGTTTACTCGAAGGAGTTGAATATGAGGCAGAGGAGATGGTTAGAGTTGGTAAAGGATTATGATCACGAGATTTTGTACCATCCGGGTAAAGCCAACGTAGTGGCCGATGCTTTGAGCGAGAAAGACGTCGCACTCTGCGGCGTTGTTGAGTTCCCAGCCCGGTTGCGCGAGAGAGTTCGAGCGGGCCGAGGTTGCAGTGTTGTTGGGAGAGGTTACCGCCGAGGTAGCTCGATTGGCTTGACTCGCTCACCGTCGATTCGGCAAATGGATTATAGACGACCAGTTGGGTGACCCCGCACTTAAGAGATTGGTTGACAGAGTTAGTCTTGCCGACGTGACTTTGACTTTGTGTATTCCCAGCATGTGGGTTGACTTATAGAGGCCGGTTGTGTGTTCCGGACATTGCGAGTTTGCGAGCCGAGTTGCTCTCGGAGGCCCACTGTTCCCCTTTTGCTTGGCACCCCTGGGTACCAAGATGTATCGAGACCTTAAGCGACCTTCCGTGGATGGGAATGAAGAGAGATGTGGCAGAGTTTGTCACCAGGTGTCTCACTTGTCGCCAAGTGAAGGCACCCGGCAGAGGCCAGCAGGTTTGTTGCAACCACCGAGTGTACCCAGTGGAAATGGGAAGAGATCTCTATGGACTTTATATCTGGTTTGCCAAGGACTCAGGAAGTTCTCTCAGATTTGGGTGATAGTCGACCGTTTGACCAAGAGCGCACACTTCATTCCCGGTAGAGACACTTATACCGTGGGAACAGTGGGCGCAATTGCTTTTGGAGCAGATCATCCGTTATCATGGTGTGCCGGTGAGGATTGTGTCGATCGTGACTCGCGGTTCACTTCTCGCTTCGAGAGCGCCCGGAAGGGTTTGGGCACAGTGTGCGCTTTCAGACACTTTTCACCCTCGGACGGATGGTCGGTGAGAGAGAGTGAATCGATTCTCGAGGATATGTTGAGGGCTTGTGTGTTGGATTTCCCGAGCGCTTGGGACCATATCAGCATTCTTGATGGAGTTTGCCTATAACAATAGTTACCATCGTCGATTCGAGATGGCTCCATTCGAGGCATTGTATGGTAAGCGTTATCGGTCCCCGTGTTCGGGAAGAGGTTGGTGATAGACAGGTTTTGGGTCCCGAGTTACTGCAGCTTGACCAATGGTGCGGTCACGAAGATTAGAGCTCGTATGTTGACAAATTTCAGAGCAGCGAGAAGATTCTACGCCGATGTTCGGCGTCGAGATTTGGAGTTTGAGGTTGGTCGGCATGTGTTCCTTAAGGTTGCTCCGATGCGAGGTGTTCGAGGTTTGGTAAGCGTGGGAAGTTGAGTCCCCGTTTTGTTGGTCCATTTGAGATCCTAGAGAGGATTGGCGAGTTGCCTACCGGTTAGCCCTACCTCCGTCACTATCAGCAGTGCATAGTGTTTTCCATGTATCGATCTTTGAGGCAAGATGTGCCGGACCCGTCGCACATTGTGGACTTTGAGCCTTTGCAACTGAATGAGGATTTGAACTTCGAGGAGAAGCCGGTGAGGATCCTTGCCTTTGAGACCAAGACGCTGCATGTCGCGAGATTCATTTGGTAAAGGTTCGGTGGAAGAATCGGGGTTCGAGGAAGCCACTTGGGAGCGGGAAGACGAGATGAGGTTGCATTACCCCGAGCAAGTTTGTCTTAAGGACTTTCGAGGACGAAAGTCATAAAAAGGAGGGAATATTGTAACGACCAGTGTTTTTCTTCCCGGTCTTCCGTATGCCCTAGGGGTAATTTGGTAATTTGGTCGGGCCGTCATGGTCGTTTTGTGTCTTTTCCAAATACTAAAATTATTGGATGGTTTTTGTAGGTTTTGGAGGGGTTTGTGGTTTGGTTTGAGCAAGGTTTGTTGCAAAAGTAAAAATAAAGGAAATTGTCTTTGCAGCCCGTGGTTTGAACCCGGTCTCTGGGAAGCTTGTGGAGATGTGTGCCAATTGAGCCATTAGGTGCTCTTGTTGCTCTTTCTCACGCATCACATCTTAGTTAACCTTGGAGTTTGGAGTTTTGGTGCATTTGGTTAAATGAAATAGAATTAGGTTATTCCATCTTATTCTCCAAAAGCACCTCTTGGCCGCCCAAGCTCTCCATCTCCATAGCCTTGCCGAGTTCTTCATCCTTGCCTCTCCTTGGGTTCGATCATCATCATTCCGGGTAAGTCTTCGTCTTCTTCATCTTCTCATTTGGGTGTTTGTTGGCCGAATGTAAGAAAAAGGGGTTGTGTGTGTGTGTGTGTTGTGCAGCCAGCCGAGAGGAGCAGCCATCATCGCCAGCCCAGCTCGCACGCCCAGATCGGTCGAACCAGCCCTGTCGCACGCCCAGATCGGTCGAACCAGCCCTGCCGCACGCCGAGCTGTCCCAGCGGCCTCGCCGTTCGCCCAGCCAGCGAATCGCCCGATCGCTCGCACGCGCGAGAGGTCCTTGCCCAGCGCCAGACGAATAAATGCGATCGCTCGCACGCCCTCGCCGTGTCCGCTTGCCGAGCTGCTCGCCCGCGCGCCTTCGCCCAGACGTTCGCCCGCGCGCGCGTCCTGCCGAGTTGCTCGCCGTGTGTCCGCGCGCGCACGCCAGCCAGCGCCGCGCGCCGCCGCTCGACGCTCGCCGCGCGCCGCGCGCTTCGCCCGAGCGCGCCAGCGCCGCGCGCCTTCGCCCGCGAGCGCTCGCCAGCGCGCGTGTGTCCTGCTGCCGTGCGGTAGCAGCAGCGCGCCAGCGCGTGTCCTTGCCGTGCCAGCGCGCAGCCAGCGCGCGTCCTTGCCGTGCCAGCTTGCCAAGCAGCCCCAAGCTCGTGTCGTCGCGCCGCGTGAGTTCCCCGAGCCGAGCTTGCTGTTCTATTGTTGTTTAGATATTTTAGATGCTGATTATTGTTGGTTTGCTAGGTTCCCGCTCGCTAGCTCGGGATTGTTCCGCAGCTTAGGATTTGTGTGTAAAAGTCTTCCGACCAAGGTAAGGATTTCTTACCGGGGTTGTGTGGACCCTGCGGTATATTTGTGATTGTTGTTTTGTATGCCTGTGTATGATTACTAGCATGTTTAGCCTAGGTGCTCTGTTCAAATTCTGATGGCATGAACTCTTGTATTGTTTCTCATGTTAGCCCATGCTAGGTTGTTCTATTCTAGCATGTTCGATATCTGTTCTTGCTTCGTAGTATCATGCTAGGTTCTTTGTATCTGATGAGCACGTATTGGACTGCATTGATTGAATCGTTATTATTGTTAAGGTTTAGAATTGAGGTAGATAGAATCATCCGGGCCCGATGCATAAAGTATCTTGCATCTATGGCAAGGACGTTCGAGACAGTTCTCCGTCCTTGGACCCCGTGAGGGATTAGCTATCCCAACCGGTAGGCCCTGCAATCTTGGGTGAGGGTGGCGGTCGTTAAATGCCCCAACGGTCGGGATGATGACTTGGCATTGCCTCGTCCCGGCGATCGACACGCCCTCCTCGGCGTGTTCGGCCGTAGCCCTTGATTGCCACTGTTAGGGCAAGGACCGCTTCTGGTGTAAGCCTACCACGACCGGTTCCTTAGCCTCGGTGCGGTGGTACAGTGACATAGTTCACGTGTCCGTGTCTCACACCCCTATGTCGGTGACACCGATCCGAGAGATTTAGTTAGGCATGGTGGTCGAACACAGGCGGCTTGCCACTAGACCCGCACCCCCGAGTTTGCGGTAGCATGCGGTGCGCGCTACGCTCATTACAGCGCCGATCGGAGAGCTCCTCGGGATCTTGAGCGATTGCACCTTTCGTGACGATGATGAGGCAGTGGCCGGGACTTGTTCCCGTATAGTGCGTTTAGTGTGTTGTGGTTTTTCCGACTAAGACCACGAGATGGCATCCGAGGTCCAAGTGTGGACTTAGCTATGTGCTCCGCTCTGTGTTTGTACTCATAGCTTGCATACATTCTTCTAGATGATCATGTATATCGTATTGTACCCCGGTTGGGGATTCTTCTTTGGGTAATTCGTTACTCACCCTTATTCTCGTGGTTTTCCACGGGTAATCAAGGCGGGAGACAGGATGGTCAAGGAGGAGCTATGATCATGGAACTCTGCTGTCATCTCCGATTGTTTTATTTTAATTATCATGACTCTTCACTTTTTATTATTTCCCTGAATGCATGTAGACGGGCACAGAGCCCCGGGATGTTTTCTTACGTTTTATGGATTCCAAAGATATTGGTACTTGTGGATTGTTTTAATGGTTTAAATAAATCTCTGATCAGAGTGTGCTTTTAGAAATGTATGTTTTGGTTGTTGAATGTTTCTGTTTTTACTTGGAATCCGAAATGTATTTTTCATAATGTCTTTTATTTTCACTACATGCATTGGGGTAAAGGCCCATTTAGAGCCCCTTTTGGGTCGGGTCTTTACAATGAATGCCAGCCTCGAGTGTTATCTTTGGAGATAGCCTCGTCAGTCCGTTTTCCTTGCGATGTTCCGAGTGTGGAGTTTCTAGTCGCAAGATGAGTTTGGCCTTGGCTAAAAGGAGGAAGTCCTTTGAGTAGTGTAACGGCCCAACCCATCGCTAGCCAAGATATTGTCCGCTTTAGCCCACTGGCCTCACGGATTTGTTTCTCCCCCCATGGGAAAACGCGTCTTGCTAGGGAAAGGTGTCCACACCCTTTATAAGGAGTGCTTCGTTCCCCTTCCCAACCGATGTGGGATTCCCCTATGGGTTTCCACCTCCCCTTAGAGGTCCAGCGTCCCGATGGACCCGGCACACCGGCCCGATGCCTGGCTCTGATACCATCTGTAACGGCCCAACCCATCGCTAGCCAAGATATTGTCCGCTTTAGCCCACTGGCCTCACGGATTTGTTTCTCCCCCCATGGGAAGACGCGTCTTGCTAGGGAAAGGTGTCCACACCCTTTATAAGGAGTGCTTCCTTCCCCTTCCCAACCGATGTGGGATTCCCCTATGGGTTTCCACAATTGTAACGGCCCCGTTTTCCTTCCCGGTTAATAGCAAAATTAATTGGGAATTAATTGGATCCTTTGGGAATTGAACCCTTGCCCTAGATGGTGGAATTGGAGTTTTAAATAAGAATTTGAACTAAAAAGAGAAAAGAATTTCTTTAGCCGGGACCCCCAAGAGAAAAATCCTTGGGAAGGGAATTTTAGGTTTCCTAACCCTATTTAAAATAAGGAAGAGAAGGAAAAATCAAGAAACCCCTATTTTTCCCTTTGTTGGCCGTCTCTCTCTCTCTCTCTCCTAAAACCCTAGCCGAGCAGCCCTAGCCACACCATCAAACCACCATCGAACCACCCCCGAGCCACCCAGCCCTAGCCGCACGCACCACCTGCTCCATCGCACCACCCCTGCCCGCACAGCCCCTGCGCCGCCCAACCTCTGCTTTGCCCACCATCGCGCGCTGCGGACCAAAAAGCCCCACCGCACACACCCATCGCCACTGGCGTCGCGCTCGCGGCCGCCAGCACCGCCTCCGACGTCGCTCGTGGTCGCCGCAGCGCCGCAACGCAGCCTCGAGACGCGCCGCCGCCGCACGCTGCCCGCGCCGCTCAGCGCGACCCCTCCCCGCGCGCCAACCCAGCGAGAGCGCTTCGCTCGCGCTTCGCCTTTGCGATCGCACACCCGCGCGCTGCTGCGCGTCCGCCCGACGTGCGCGCGCCCGCGCCTGGCGCCAGCCCCAGCCCGCACCACAAAGCCGCCCAAGCCACCCTCCTTCTTGCCGAGGCCCGTGTCCTCTCGGTGGTAATTCCCGAACCAATCCCTTTGTGTTTTCTAAGCTTACGGCTCTTTGTATGTATTTACTTAGGATGCTTTATTTATGCCTAGGTTGCTCGAGTTCGTATTAAGCTCGAGGGTCTTTTTGGTTGTGATAGCTATTCTCCACTTGTTTCCGTGTAAGGACTTCCTACCGTGGTTGTGTGGACCCTGCTATGCTTTCTTAATTGTGCCTTGTATGCTTGTTTACCTTTATGAGCATGTTAGTGGATAGGATAGCTAGTGATTGAATTCTTGCTAGCATGTTTTGCCTTTTTGTACATGTTAGTGCCATGCTAGGTTTGTTCTTCCAAAGCATGCTTGAGATTCTGCTTTAAGCTCGTAGTATCATGCTAGGCTATGTATGACAAATGTCTTTGTGAATGTTAGCCAGAATCACGTACTTGGTAGTCTAAGCTAGTATGATAGGGTTTGTCATCATCTAGAGGCCGAGAGCGGACATAACGTACCTTGTCCCCACCGGTCGGGAGTAGAGCGAAGCATAACGTACCTTGCTTCCCCGTGACGGTGAGGATTAGCTACCTCATTGGCATAAGCCTAGTTTGTAGCCCGTTAGAGCGGAACCACGCCAACGGTGCAAGCCCGCCTTGGCCGGTTCTTAGCTTCGTGTCGGTGGTGCAGTGCCGCACGCAGATGAGTGCCGAGGGCCTCGCACTCGTGTTCGGTGACACCGTTTCCGAGTCTTAGGCATGCGTGCACAGCCCGCGTGGTTTGCCCTTAGGCCCCCGCATTTACGCCGGTTGCGAGAAGAGCATGCGGTGTCGCGCGCACACGCAGCGTTAGTAGCCGGTTCGAGAGCTCCCGGGCTAATGTTCGTGAGTACACCAATTCCTTCCCGTTTAGAGCCGGACTTGGGTACTCTTCCGATAGTCCAGTTTATAAGCGAGGGTAAGAGGCCCTTGAGGACACCCATTGGGATTGACTTTAGAGTTAATCAATTGGTCGAGGAGAAAAGACCCTCGAGGGTGTCGGACATCTTCGGATCGGTTTTAGAGCTGATCAAGTGGCCAAGGGAGAAAGACCCTTGGAGATGTCCCGGGATTGGTTTGAGAGCCAATCATTAGGCCTAAGTAGGAGACTTCCGAGGATTCCGGATTTGCCTTGTGAGCTCGTTGAGCTAAGATCCGTGTTGATATTTGTGGCATGTGTACTAGGTTGCTAGATGATAGGTTGCATCGTATCGCACTCCGGTCGGGGTTCTTCTTGAGTATGTTTATACTCACCCTTATCGTGGTTTCTTCCACAGGTAACTTGGGACAAAGACCGAGGTGGCTAGCGGAGAGAGTCGGGAGATCATGGATCTTTCTTGACACTCTGTCGTGTCTTATTTTACTGCTTTTGAATTTCAAATGTAGTTGGACTTAGGTCCGTAGGGAAAACTATGATTTGAACTATTTTATGTTTTTAAGGAAAGTCTTGATCGATCCAACTGTTTTAATTTGAATGGTTCGTTTTTGCCTAATGAATGTTTACTTTGTTTTTAATGTTTTCCACTCTTATAATTGAAAAGTTTTACAAACCGACCCTAGCCGGGTCCTTTTAAGCTTTTCAACGGCATGCCGAGTAAAGGCCTAGGTTTAGCACCGTTTTTACGGTTGGGTCTTTACAGATTGGTATCGAGCACGAGTCATAGATTTTGTAGACTAACTTTGTTTGTAGGTTGTGTTCCCATGATCTCCAAAGACTCCAAGGCCGCCGAGTTTGTCTAAGTTCAATAAGCTAAGGGTTTTGTTTATGATACTATATGCGATACACATGTGTTATCTTTGTTGGCAGAGAAAGTCCGAGCGTGGACTAACCCGTTGTGGTTTCCGTGTAGATCGCCAGATGTCGGTTACGTAGTGGGCAGTCCGTGCTGGGCGCAAATAGAGATCTTCGCAGAGCCAGCAGCCGAGTATATATCGAGGCTCGTAGGCGCCCGTGGCACCGAGAGGTTAACTTGCCCGAGAAGGGGCGGAGGCTACTATGCCTCAAGGTGCAGCTCCGGGAGGAGATATTTACGCTATGAGAGACATGATGATGGGCCTAATGGCCGAGCGGAGAGCTGAAACTCAGCGCGGCTAGCGGCACAGAGAGAGAGAGTCTAGGGCACGAGATAGCCCAATTGACCACAGCTCATGCGGCGAGCACCCCAGCAAAGAGCTCCAGTAGCCCGGTAGCTCAACCGGAGGCGGCAGGTCATCGAGACCAATGGACTCACTTGATAGTGCAGAGGGAGCCGCCGAGTTTGGCAAGTGGTTGAAAGATTTCACCAAGTGGAAGCCAAGGGAATTTGATGCTTGAGAACCCACTTGTGGCGGTCGGTGGTTGGCAAGGATGGAGTACATCTTTAGAGTTATGGGATGCCCAGATGTACAGAGGCCGAGATGTGCGGCCCATGTTCTCTCTCGACGCAATTGAGTGGTGGTGGGAGTCCACAGATAGAGCTAGACCACTGGGTCTTCTCCAACCACACAGGAGTTCTTTAGAATGAAGTTCGAGCTAAGTATGTTAATGACGAGGCTCAGCAGAGATGGCAGAGGCCTTCTCAAATCAAAACAGGATCGAGATAGTATTGCTTTGCCTATGAGAAGAAGTTCTCTGAGTATAGCTATTTCGCACCGAGCTCATTGCCACCGAGGAGCTCAAGACTAAGAAGTTCATTTGTGGGTGAGGAAGGAGGTTGCTCGGGATGTTCGAGCACTCGCTCCCGAGAGTTATGATCGAGCGATAGAGTTGGCCACGATTTATAACCCGAAGTATCCGCCAAAGGCAGGAGATTCTGCATTGCGCCACTTCGGTCGATTCGGCTTTGCCCAGCAAAGATTCCGGGCGAAGAGGAAATGCAGGACTTCTAGTGGTTTCCGCTCAATCGGTCGTGCCAGACTCGCCGGCGGGCCGATCTAGTGGTCGAGATCGGCGCCGACCTCGAGTAGAGCCCAGGATCGCCAAAGCGGGCGGGGCGAGCAACCAGCTCATTGCAACAAGTGCGGAAAGGCACATTATGGTCTCATGTGGAGCATCGCCCCACCTTGCTACGAGATGTGGCAAGGAGGGCATTTGGCCGTATTCTGCACTCGAGATTTAGCAAGCAGCGGGACCGCCCAACAACAGGGCGGGTGTTTGCCACTACTCGCCGGGAGGCGGAGCGTCTCGATGATGCGATTCTGCAGTGCACGCTGCTTGTCTTACAAACACTATGCATTTGTATTGTTTGATTCGGGTTCGACCCATTCCTTTGTTTCGATGCATTCGTTAGACAAGCTTGTGTGGAGCTCGAACCTCTAGGGTTTGAGCTGTGTGTTGCCACTCCTTCGGGTGTGAGTATGTTAGCTAGCGATGAGTTAAGCATGGCCGGATCTGAGATATCGATGAGATTTTAGAGGCTACCCTCATAGTCTTTGTCTATGAGCGGTTTCGATGTGATCCTTGGCATGGATTGGTTGGCGAGAGAACCATGCATTGATAGACCGCCGCGGAAAGAAGTGGTGTTTAGGCCGCCTCGAGGCCGAGCTTCAAGTTTCGCGGTGTCCATGGCGGAACTTGCCCGCCATTGATCTCAGCAATGAAAGCCCATAGATTGTTGGCTCGAGGAGCTTGGGGCTTCTTGGCAAAGCCGTCGAGATAGTAGTCTGCGTTGGTATTGACATGGTCCCCGTGGTGCAAGAGTTTGCGGATGTTTTCCACTGAAGAGTTGCCGGGTTTACCCCCTGGCGGGAGTTAGACTTCACCATTGAGTGGAGCCGGGGACTCTTCCCATTTCTATAGCCCCGTGTCGTATGGCGCCACCGAGTTGAGAGAACTCAAAGTGCGCTTGCAAGAGATGCTTTGGATCGAGGCTTCATCCGGCCAAGTGTGTCCCCGTGGGAGCACCCGGCTGTTTGTTAAGAAGAAGGATGGATCCATGCGCTTGTGTATAGACTATAGAGAATCGAATAAAGTCACGGTGAAGAATAAGTATCCCCGCCGGCGTATAGATGATCTCGCTCGATCGGCTTGAGAAGCCTCGGTATTTTCTAAGATTGATTTGAGGTCGGGTACCATCGGTTGAGGATTCGAGATGCGGTATCCCAAAGACCGCGTTCGGATCGAGTATGGTCATTATGAGTTCGTGGTCATGTCCTTTGGACTCACAAACGCCCCTGCGCAGCGTTTATGGACATGATGGACAGAGTGTTCAAGGCATTCTTGGATAACTTTGTCATCGTATTCATAGACGACATTTTGATTTATTCCAAGACCAAGGAGGACCATGCTTCGCATTTGAGGCAAGTTTTGACACATTGCGTGAGAACCACGGTGTTCGCAAAGTTCTCTAAGTGTGAGTTTTGGCTAGAGAAAGTAGCCTTCCTTGGACATATCGTGTCGGCAGATGGTATAGCGGTGGACCCCGCGAAGATAGAGCGCGATTAGCTCGTGGGCGGGCCGGCGGCGACGGTCGCCGAGATACGCAGACTTTACGGGTCCAGCGGTTATTACCGGCGTTTCGTGAAAGACTTTTCCGCTAAGGCAAAGACACCTAACCCGTCGACCAAGAAGGGTGTTGACTTTGTTTGGGATGCTAGATGTGAGGAAAGTTTTGCCCGGCTTAAGCTCACTTTGACGACAAAGACTTTGTGTTGGCGATTCCGGAAGGAATAGGAGGTTTCGTAGTTTATAGTGATGCTTCCAAATATGGTTTAGGTGTGTGTTGATGCAAAGCATGGGAAGGTGATAGCTTATGCTTCCCTGCGATTAAAAGCCTTATGAGAAAAACTATCCAACTCATGATATGGAGTTGGTCTGCAGATTATTTTTGCTCTAAAGATTTGGAGGCATTACTTATATGGTGAGAGGATTCGATTGTTCACGGATCACCGTGAGCCTCAAATATTTCTTCACTCGAAGGAGTTGAACATGAGGCGAGAGGAGGTGGCTCGAGTTAGTAAAGGACTACGATCGTGAGATTTTGTACCATCCCTGAAAGGCCAATGTTGTGGCTGATGCGCTAAGTAGGAAGACGTCGCATTCAAGCGACCTTCTTGAGCTCCCAAGTTGAGTTGCGGAAGGAGTTTGAGCGAACCGGTGTTGCGATCTTGTTGGGAGAGGTTACCGCCGAGGTAGCCCGGCTATCATCGCTCACCAAATCACTTAGCAGAGGATCATCGACAGTCAGCTGAGTGATCCCAAGTTAAAGAGATTGCTCGAGAGAGTTGAGGCTGATGGCGATTTCGACTTTGTTGTGGCACCAGACGGAGGCTTAAGGTACAGAGGTCGGTTGTGCGTCCCAGATGACGCAGAGATTCGAGCAGAGTTTGTAAAGACCCGACCCAAAAGGGGCTCTAAATAGGCCTTTACCCCAATGCATACATTCAAAGGAAAGGATAATATGCAAATAAGTTTTTAGATTCCCAATTAAAACAAAACAATCAAGGTTCAATCAGAATCAATATAGTTTGCTGAAACCTGTTTCAAGGCAAATACATTTCCAAACGTACACTCTGATCAGAGATTTATTAAAACATTTGAAACATCCTCAAATTCAATAAAGCGGGAATCCACAAAATCATTCGAAAAACATCCTAGGGCTCGTGCGTCCACATGCATTCAGGGGAAAATGAAAGACAAGAGTCATAGAAATAAAAAGTCAGAGACGACAGCACGTTCCCATGATCATAGCTCCTCCTTCAGCCATCCTGCCTCGCGCCATGGTTACCACGAGCACGGTATCCTTACCACCTCAACCAAAGCCTTACAACAACCACCTGGAGTCCAACTTCTCAAGGAACTGAGCACGAGATCTCCAAAGCAAACCCTACATGGATCTGAAACTCTCGCCACGGACTAGACCACACAAAACACACTTGTGTGCACAACTCCCAACCTTCCTTTAGAGATCCAAGACTAACAAGCGCTTTTCCACAAAGCAACGATAACTCCTGGCAGCGATACAAACAATCCAAGGAACACCAAAAGTTCCATCTCTACACGATACTCGAAGCTGAGGCAACCTTGCTCTACCAAAGCATAATCATGCCAAACCAAACTTACTTTGTACCAAGCCTCTACCAAGGGTGCTTACCCCTAAGGCATCCAAAACCTCTCGCAAGGTATCTGCTCATCTTGCCTCAAAAGCATCCAACTCGCCTCATAAGCATCCAACTCATCTCGAGAGCATCCAACTCATCTCACGGGCATCCAACTCATGGTTCCCCTGCTGGACCGAACTCGCATCTACAATGCTCACTCAACTCAGGTTTAGGCACCCGAAGGTAGTGGACCGCACTACCAACCACAAAGATCTCTTGGCCTTAGCACTAGCGTGAGACTCACACGCACTAACACTTGCCAGCCGCCAACCTGCTGACTTACTCGACCCCCAGTAACACTGGGAAGAGGCTCCAGCTCCTCTCGAACATCCTTTCACTTGTGGTCCTTCAACTACCACTGAACTAGCCCTCTTGCACGACCTAAACAAGTGCATTTTCCATAAATGGATCCAATGGCTAAAGAAGTGTCTTTGAACTCCGGGACGGCATAGAACCATCTGCTATGCCACAGCCAAACTCAAGCTGAACCAGGACTTAGTGCCAAAGTGGCACACCAACCAATGCACCTCAAGTGCTACTACTACCAAATCAACATCCGAGGAAGCGGGTCATTAAACAACAACGGGCTCGCAAGGGGGCAAAGATGACCCTTCATCTGCCTCAAGCCACTAACACGGCAACTTGCCAAACAATCGGGCGACTGGTGGAGACTCTGCTAGACCACCTCTCACAAGGGATTTCCACCACCATCTGATGAACCAAACAAAGACAGAACGTCACACCTCGGCCTTTGAGCAATGCAGGCATCCCACACACGGATGCTAAACTCAAACTCGGCCAACTACTTTACTACTATCGGTAGGACTTACTAAAACATCGAGCTCTACAGCATCCATTTGCCAACTCAGGCGCGTCTCCAACAACGCCAACAAACTCATCTGAATAAACCTGCTGATCATGCCCTCCCGGGAACCTCCGGCTACAAGAGCTACTTGGGGAAAAATGCTTTGAAACAAACTCATCACCGGGCTATACTGTGCCCGGACTCCTCACTACGCGCTACAAATGCGCTGCAGGTCTCCGCTCTCGATAGCTAAAGACACGCCATCAAATCTCTCATGGCCGGAGCACACTCTGCTCAAGGAGTCTCACTCTGAGGCACTTTGCTAGCCTCTACCCCCTCCTCTAGGCAACTCAATCTGCCGGGGCCAAATCGGCATGCGGGCCTAACAACCACGGACGCGGCCTCAACATCAACACGATCTGTCCAACTCCTCGGTCGGACATGCCAAGCGCCTCTGCTCCTGCAGGTGCGATCAACATATGGCGATCTGCACGAAGCACCACCACCCTCTCACTAGGGAAAAGCGAAGAATCGGGCCACAAATGGCCAACGGGAGTCTAAGCTCGCCTCCCTCTAGAACGATGTCCCGGGGCATCCGGATCTATCTGGATACCTCAACAAGTTGCTAAACAAATCGCTTTCAGACTTGTGGGAAAGTTGGCATGATGGCTCACTAAGCCCAAACCAACAACGAGTCGAACACCTTTCGTCTCCGCTCCACAACACTACACAAGGCATACACTAGATGAAAGGTATTGTAAATTCTTAACCCTTTTCTAAAACAGAAAACTTAGGCATACACATGACCGCTTCAGTCTGCGGTGATCATGGGAAAGACGACCTACAACAAAAGGTCGGTCTACAAAGTCTATGACTCGAGCTCGATACCAATCAGTAAAGACCCACCCCAAAAGGGGCTCTAAATAGGCCTTTACCCCAATGCATACATTCAAAGGAAAGGATAATATGCAAATAAGTTTTTAGATTCCCAATTAAAACAAAACAATCAAGGTTCAATCGAGAATCAATATAGTTTGTCAAACTCTGTTTCAAAGCAAATACATTTCCAAACGTACACTCGATCGAGATTTATTAAAACATTTGAAACATCCTCAAATTCAATAAAGCGGGAATCCACAAAATCATTCGAAAACATCCTAGGGCTCGTGCCCGTCTACATGCATTCGGGGAAAATGAAAGACAAGAGTCATAGAAATAAAAAGTCGAGACGCACAAGACGTTCCCATGATCATAGCTCCTCCTTCACCATCCCGCCTCGCGCCATGGTTACCCGAAAGATAAGTAAGGGTGAGTAACGAATTACTCAAGAAGAATCCCCGACCGGGTACAATACGATGCACATGGTCATCTAGATGAGTGTATGCAAGTCGTGAACATAAACACATAATAGAGCACATAGCTTAAGTCCACACTTGGACCTCGGATGCCAACTCGGGGTCTTAGTCCGAATAATCCACACCACACAATACGCCCTATACGAGAACCAAGTCTCGGCCTCACTGCTGTCTCTCTCGATACGAAAGGTACACTAGCTCAAGATCCCGAGGAGCTCTCCGGTGGGGCGCCAGTAATGAGCGTAAGCATGCACCGCGTGCTACTGCGAACTATGGGGTGCCGGGTCTAGTGGCAAACCGCCCATGTCCGATCCAAATACCACGCCTAACTAAATCTCTGGATCGGTGTCACCGACATAGGGGTGTGAGACTGGACACGTGAACTATGTCGGCTGAACCACCGCACTGAGGCTAAGGAACCGTCGTGGTAGGCTTACACCGTGAAGCGGTCCTTGCCCTAACAGTGGCAATCAAGGGCTACGGCCGAACACGCCGAGGACGTGCCGATCGTCGAGGACGAGGCAATGCCAAGTCATCATCCCGACCGTTGGGGCATTTAACGATCTGCCACCCTCACCCAAGATTGCGGGGCCTACCGGTCGGGTTAGCTAAACCCTTACGGGGTCGAGGGGCGGAGAACTGTCTCGACGTCCCCGCCATGGATGCAAGATACTTTATGCATCGGGCCGGATGATGCTACCTACCTACACTTTAACCTATCACATCAATAACATACAATCCAATACAATCCAAAACGTGCTCAACAGATACAACGAACCTAGCATGGTACTACGAAGCAAGAATAGATATGAGCATGCTAGAACGGAACAACCTAGCATGGGCTAACATGAGAGAACAACATACGAAGTCATGCTAGTCGAGAATTGAAACGAGCACCTAAACTATACATGCTGATAATCACAAACAAACATACAAACAACAATCACATAGAACATCGCAGGTCCACACAACTCCTGTAAGAAATCCTTACAGCCGGAGGCAACTACACACAAAATCCTAAGCTGCGATCGAACCCGAGCTAGCTACCGAGAACCTAACAAAAACAATGATAATCACACTCTAAAGGCTTAAATATAATAAAATAAATAGGGCTCGGCTCAAGGAGCAACTCACGCGATGCGGTGACACGCGGACGGCAGTAAAGACGGCCGCGGTGGGGCTGCTTCTTTGCGCGGTTTGGCGCTGATGGGCGGCAAATGGGCGCACACTGGGCGCTGATGGGCGGCAAATGGCGCGACACCGGGCCCGATGGGCGGCAAATGGCGACACAGCAGCGCGCCCGCTGCGCGCACGACACAGCGCCCTGGGCGCGGATGGCGCGCTAAGCGCGCGAGCGCGCTGACGGCGGCGCGACGCAGCGCAGCAGACGCAGAGGCGCGCGCGCGCGAGCGCGACGCGACGACGGGCGCTCGGGCTGCGATGCGGGACGCGAGCTCGGCCGGCGATGGCGGCGGCGCTGGCGCGCGCGCGCGACGGCGGTGCGATCGCGGCGGCCGCGACGCGCGGGACGCGCGCGGATCGTGCTTTGCGACGCCTCTGCTGGCGGCCGCGACGGCTGGCGCTGGGCTGCGCGCCTGCTTTGGCGCTGGCGGCGTCTGGGCGGCTTCTTCTTTGGCGCCTGGGCTGCTGGTGCGATCTGGCTGGCCGCTGACCGGCCGCTTTCGGCTGGTCGCTTAGCTGGCCGGAACAGCGCGGGGCCGCAAGGGAAGAAAATCACGGCAAGGGGCTTGGGAGAGAAGAGGGTTGGGCGGCCATGGAGTTTTGGGGGAGAAAACACAAAACCTAATTTCTTTTCATTTAACCAAATGCACAAAACTCCAAAGATCCAAGGGTAACTAAGATATGACGCGGAAAGAGTAACAAGAGCTCTCCATAGCTCAACTAGCACGCCTCCTCACAGGCTTTCCCGGAGACCCGGGTTCGAATCCCAACTGCAACATAAATTTCCTATATTTTTACTTTTGCATCTATCCATGCTCAAACCCATCCACAAAGCCTCAAAAACTTACATAATACCATCCAATAATTTTAGCAACTGGAAAAAGACATAAACGGCCCTGACGGCCCGACCAAATTACCAAAATACCCCCAGGGCATACCTTGAAGACCGGGATGAAAACCTGGGCCGTTACAGAGTTGCTCGCCGAGGCACATAGTTCCCCATTCACTTGGCACCCAGGAGGTACCAAGATGTACCAGGATCTCAAGCAGACATTTTGGTGGATGGGCATGAAGCGGGATATAGCGGAGTTTGTTAGCCGGTGTCTCACTTGTCACCAAGTGAAGGCTCCTGCGTAAGCCCTGCGAGGTTTATTGCGGTAGTTAAGTGTTCCACAGTGGAAGTGGGACGAGATTTCGATGGACTACATCTCTGGTTGCCAAGGACACCGAGAGGGTTTACTCGAGATCTGGGTAGTAGTGGACCTAGGTGACTAAGAGTGCACACTTTATACCCTGTAGGATTAGTTATACTGATGGAGCAATGAGGCACGCTTATTTCTAGAGCAAATTGTGCGGTACCACGGAGTACCCGTGAAGATAGTGTCGGATCGGGATTCTCGGTTCACATCTCGCTTCGAGAGCGCCCGGAAGGGTTTGGGAATCGAGTGCGCTTTTCAAGATCGCCTTCCACCTCAAACCGATGGTCGATCGAGAGGGTGAATCGATTCTGGAAGACATGTTGAGAGCTTGTGTCTTGGACTTCCCGTGCAGCTTGGGACCAATGACTGTGACTTGATGGAGTTCGCTTACAACAACGGCTATCGGTGACTATTCGAGATGGCCCCATTCGAGCGTTGTATGGTAAGCGCTGCAGATCCCCGTGTTCAGGGGAGGAGGTTGGGGATAGGCGTGTTACGGGACCCGAGTTATCTGCAGATGACGAACGACGCAGATCACGAGAAGATAAGGGCTCGCATGTTGACAAAGACACGAGTAGGCAAAAAGTTACGCCGATGTGAGGCGTAGAGACTTGGAGTTTGAGGTGGGTCAACATGTTTTCCCCGAAGGTAGCACCTATGCGTGGGGTGTTAAGGTTTGGAAAGCGAGGCAAGTCGAGCCCCGTGTTTGTAGGGCCTTTTGAGATCCTTGAGCGGATCGGAGCAGTGGCCTATCGGTTAGCTTTACCCCCGTCTTTGTCAGCGGTGCATAATGTGTTCCACGTTTCGATGTTGAGAAAGTACGTGGCAGATCCGTCGCATGTGCTAGAGTATGAGCCCTTAGAGTTGAGTAAAGATTTATCCTTCCAAGAGAAGCCCGTGCGATTTTGGCTTATGAGCGCAAGGTATTGCATGGCCGAGAGATAAGTTTAGTAAAGGTTCTTTGGAGGCATCAGAGGGCAGAGGAAGCGACGTGGGAGCTAGAGGATGAGATGAGGACTCATTTCCCGGAGTTGTTCCAGTCTTAGGACTTTCGGGGACGAAAGTCTTTTAAGGGGGGAGTATTGTAACGGCCCCGTTTTCCTTCCCGGTTAATAGCAAAATTAATTGGGAATTAATTGGATCCTTTGGGAATTGAACCCTTGCCCTAGATGGTGGAATTGGAGTTTTAAATAAGAATTTGAACTAAAAAGAGAAAAGAATTTCTTTAGCCGGACCCCGCAAGAGAAAAATCCTTGGGAAGGGAATTTTAGGTTTCCTAACCCTATTTAAAATAAGGAAGAGAAGGAAAAATCAAGAAACCCCTATTTTTCCCTTTGTTGGCCGTCTCTCTCTCTCTCTCTCTCTCTCTCTCTCTCTCTCTCTCCTAAAACCCTAGCCGAGCAGCCCTAGCCACACCATCGAACCACCATCGAACCACCCCGAGCCACCTCCGCAAATTTCTAGCCGCACGCACCACCGCTCCATCGCACCACCCTCGCGCCGCACACCCCCTGCGCGCCCAACCTCTGCCGCCCGGCCACTGCATCGCGCTGCGGACTGGAAGCCCCACCATTGCACACCCATCGCCGCTGACGTCGCTCGTGGCGCCAGCCTGCCCGACGCGTCGCTCGTGGTCGCGCCTGCAGCCTGCGCAACGCAGCCAGACGCGTCGCGCGCCGCACGCTGCCGCGCGCTCAGCGCGACCCCTCGCCGCGCGCCAACCCAGCCGAAGCCGCTGCGCTCGCTGCGCCGCCTTGCTGCCACGCGACACCCACCCAGCCGCTCAAGCGTCCGCCCGACTTGCCGCGCGCCCAGCGCCAGCGCCAGCGCCAGCGCCCCAGCCGCACCAGCAGCGCCAAGCCACCCTCCTTGCTGCGCCGGGCCCGTGTCCTCTCTCGGTGGTAATTCCCGAACCAATCCCTTTGTGTTTTCTAAGCTTCGTCACTGTATGTATTTACTTAGGATGCTTTATTTATGCCTAGGTTGCTCGAGTTCGTATTAAGCTCGAGGGTCTTTTTGGTTGTGATAGCTATTCTCCACTTGTTTCCGTGTAAGGGCTTCCTACCGTGGTTGTGTGGACCTGCTATGCTTTCTTAATTGTGCCTTGTATGCTTGTTTACCTTTATGAGCATGTTAGTGGATAGGATAGCTAGTGATTGAATTCTTGCTAGCATGTTTTGCCTTTTGTACATGTTAGTGCCATGCTAGGTTTGTTCTTCCAAAGATGCTTGAGATTCCCGCTTTAAGCTCGTAGTATCATGCTAGGCTATGTATGATGAGATGTCTTTGTGAATGTTAGCCAGAATCACGTACTTGGTAGTCTAAGCTAGTATGATAGGGTTTGTCATCATCTAGAGGTTGAGAGCGGACATAACGTACCTTGTCCCCACCGGTCGGGAGTAGAGCGAAGCATAACGTACCTTGCTTCCCCGGCGACCGGTGAGGATTAGCTACCTCATTGGCATAAGCCTAGTTTGTAGCTGCTAGAGCGGAACCACATAAGCGGTGCAAGCTGCCTTGGCGGTTCTTAGCTTCAGTCGGTGGTACAGTGCGCACAGATGAGTGCCGAGGGCCTCGCACTCGTGTGTTCGGTGACACCGCTTTCGAGTCTTAGGCATGCATACCGCCCGCGTAGTTTGCCCTTAGGCCCCGCATTTACGCCGGTTGCGAGAAGAGCATGCGGTGTGCGCGCACACGCGTTAGTAGCCGGCCTCGGAGAGCTCCCCGGGCTAATGTTCGTGAGTACACCAATTCCTTCCCGTTTAGAGCCGGACTTGGGTACTCTCCGATAGTCCGTTATTTATAGCGAGGGTAAGAGGCCCTTGAGGACACCCATTGGGATTGACTTTAGAGTTAATCAATTGGTCGAGGAGAAAGACCCTCGAGGGTGTCGGACATCTTGGGATCGGTTTTAGAGTCGATCAAGTGGCCAAGGGAGAAAGACCCTTGGAGATGTCCCGGATTGGTTTGAGAGCCAATCATTAGGCCGGAAGTAGGAGACTTCCGAGGATTCCGGATTTGCCTTGTTAGCTCGTTGAGCTAAGATCCGTGTTGATATTTGTGGCATGTGTACTAGGTTGCTAGATGATAGGTTGCATCGTATCGCACTCCTGGTCGGGGTTCTTCTGAGTATGTTTATACTCACCCTTATCGTGGTTTCTTCCACGAGGTAACTTGGGACAAAGACAGGGTGGCTAGCGGAGAGAGCCGAGATCATGGATGCCGCGACACTCTGTCGTGTCTTATTTTACTGCTTTTGAATTTCAAAGATGTAGTTGGACTTAGGTCCGTAGGGAAAACTATGATTTGAACTATTTTATGTTTTTAAGGAAAGTCTTGATCGATCCAACTGTTTTAATTTGAATGGTTCGTTTTTGCCTAATGAATGTTTACTTTGTTTTTAATGTTTTCCACTCTTATAATTGAAAAGTTTTACAAACCGACCCTAGCTGGGTCCTTTTAAGCTTTTCACTGGCATGCTGAGTAAAGGCCTAGGTTTAGCACCGTTTTCTGGTTGGGTCTTTACAAGTAGCCAGTTGGACTTAAGAGTTGAGTGGTAGCTTGGAGGCGAGCTTTGCTCGCGATGAGCTTGAGTTGAGTTCTGCTGAGCAAGTCCTTCTAGGGCTTTGCTTCTTGTTGTTGTGCTTTCGCAGTTGGCGTTAGCTGAGCCTCAGTGGAGTGAGTTGGCACAGTGGTGTCGTGGCTCTGGTTGGTTAGCCTTTGGGCTGTTCTTCTCAAGCTGTTGTGTTGCTGGTAGCCCTGTGAGGGTTTGGTCCTTGCTGCCGAGATTTCCATGAGAGGATCGTTGGTTGTTTCCTTGCCTGGCAATGTTCTCTTTGGCCAGTTGCTAGTGGATTTTCATGGAAAAGTTTGTGTTCGGCCGTTGAGAGGCTCTTGTTTGTTGGCTAGGCCGAGTGGAGCTCACAATGCTCGGTTTTGGCCATTTAGGGTTGGCCGTGGTGAAGTTTCAACTTGTGCTTGTTGGAAAAGTTTGCCTTTTGGATCGATCGCCAGTTGGTGATTTGTTTGCTTTTCGTTAAGGCTTTAGGCTAGCTTTGTGGTTCGCTGATCTCTTGTGAGGCAAGAGTAGGCCGTTTGGTTTCTGGAACCTGAGAGGTTCAGCTGTTTGGCCAGCTTGGTGTAGAGTTGAGGCTGTTTGTTAACAGCTGTGGGCTTTCAGAAAAGTTACGCCAGTGCTTGGCGTTGAGTTTTGGAGCTTGTGCCCAGTCTGGAAGTTTGCTGGGAGTAACACCGTAGAGAGGTGTTCAGTGTTGGATTAGCAGGGTTTAGATTGAGCCCCTGGTTTGTAGGCCTTTTGAGATCCTTGAGCGGATCGGAGCAGTGGCCTTTTGGTTAGCTTTGCCCAGTCTTTGTTGGGATAGCTTTGTGGCTTTGAGCCTTTGAGAACCCAAGAGGGTTTGGTTCTCGAAGAAGGGCTAGTGTTGTCTTAGCCGAGAAGTTCAGTTGGCTAGGAATCAGTGGAGTATTCCTAGAGCCGTTTCGTCTTAGGACTTTCGAGGACGAAAGTCTTATAAGGAGGGAGTATTGTAACGGCCCAGTTTTCTGTCCCGGTTCTCGAGGAGCTTCCGGTTCAGATTCAGTGGTTTGGTTGGGCCGTTAGAGCTGTTTGGACCCTTAGGGGCATTTTGGTCTTTTTGCTCCCTGGGCAGGATTTGTGGTTTTTCAGGGCTTCGAGGCAGCTCCTGCCTTTGTTGAGGCTTGTTTGTTGGTGGCTGCGAGTCCCGAGATGTTTGGGCTTTTCGTTTGGGATTCCGATTGTGATTTGGGTTTTGGGCAAAGTGATGGTTGTTTGGGTGTTTCCTTTGGGATTCGAGCCGGGACTTCAGTATTGGTTTGGGAGGCTGATTTTAGTGAGATTTGTTGTTTGGAAAGGTTGCTTCAGTTGGGTCTCGAAGGAGGAAGCCGGGAAATGGGATTTAAGGATTTTAAGGATTTTTGGAAAATTTGGAAAATGGATAAAATGGATTTTATTTTGGATAAAGTTGGATTTTATTTTGGATAAGGATAAAAGAGAAAAGAAAAGAAAAAAAAAAAAAAGAAAATCCATTTTTTTTCCCTTTTTCCCCTTTCTCTCTCCTCCAGCCCGAGCCCCCCCTTGGCCCTCTCCTCCCTGCCCGAGCCCCCTGGTCGCGCCCCAGCTCGCCCACGCCCGAGCTCCACTCGCCAGCCAGTGCCGACCAAGCGCCGCAGTGCCTCGCCGCGCCGCCGCCACCCGCCCGCCCGTCGCGCGCCGCGCACCGTGTCGCCCTCACCCAGGCCCCACGTCACCCAGGTCCGTGCCGCCCGCAATGTGCCATGCCCGTCGCCCTGTAGCTCGCCGTGCCATCCCAAGCGTCCCCGAGCCCATGCGCGCGCGTCTCTGTAGCGCCTCGTGCGGCTCGCGCCAGTGCGCGCCGTCCCCTGTGCTTGCCGAGCTCGCGCCCGCGCGCCGTTCACTGTGCCGAGCCACGCCGCGCGCCCTCGCCTCGTCCCAGCTCGCCCGCGCGCAGCTCCGCGCCCCTGCGCCCGTGCTCTGCGCCCGCCTGCGCCCAGCGCCTACCCTGCGCCCAGCCAGCCCAGCCCCTGTGCCCAGCCTGCCCTGTTGTGTGCTGGTTGGCCCGAGCCTTGTGGCTTCTCGGATGGTATTTCCCGAGTCTTTTCTTCGTTGGGCCCGGATTTATTGGCTGCTGGTTATGGATTTATTGGGTTGTTTATGTATTTGATTTGGGTGCATTATTTGATGTTCAGGCTGTTCGGGATCGATTAGAGGCTCGAGGATTCGCTCGTAGATTTATTATAATTATTGTTTTTCTGCTTGTTCCAGGTAAGGATTCCTTACCGTGGTTGTGTGGAACCTGCGATATATCTCGATATGCCTTGCTTGTTTGCTGATTGTTATGAGCATGTTAGAGATAGAGCAGTTGATTGAATTCTTGCTAGTATGTTTGCCTGATTTTACATGTTAGTGCCATGCTAGGTTTGTTCTCACAAAGATGCTTATGATTCCTGCTTAAGTTGTAGTATCATGCTAGGTAATGTGATTTATGTCGGTCATTGCTTGCTAGCCAGGAATCATTGATTTTGCTCTGTACTCTTAGATAGAGTTGTAGGGTTTGTCATCATCCAGAGGCTGAGCGGACATAACGTACTTTGTCCCAGTAGCTCAGGTCGGGAGTAAAGTGTGCGAAGCATAACGTATCTTGCTACCCCCCCGACCCACCGGTTGTGGACTTAGCTACCCACTTCGGCCGGAGCCTAGTTTGTAGCCTGCTAGAGCGGAACCCTGCCATCGGTGTAAGCCTGCCCTGGCCGGTTCTTAGCTTCAGGTCGGTGGATCATGCTTTTGCGCATGATGGCGCCGAGGGCCTCGAGCTCTCGTGATCGCGACACACCGCTTCCGAGTCATAGGCATGTGCACTGCCCGCGTAGTTTGCCCTTAGGCCCCGCATTTACGCCGGTTGCAGAGGAGCATGCGGTGTGCGCGCGCCACACGCGCGTTAGTTGCCGGTTCGAGAGCTCCTCCGGGCTAATGTCGTGAGTACACCATTCCTTCCGTTAGAGCGACTTCGGTACTCTCCGTAAGTCCAGATTAGTGCAAGGGCAAGGAGGCCCTTGAAGACATTCTAGGGATCGAGTGTATTCCCAGAGTGACGATACCTCGGTGATGTCCCGGATTGGTCGATGTATCCAATCCCAGCTTAGGCCTAAGTAAGAGACTTCCGATGGCTCCAGATCTTGTTTTATGAGCTCGTTGAGCTATGATCCATGTTGATAGTCGTTTGCTTGCATGTTGAGGTGCTAGATGACCGATGTGTCGTATTGTACCCCCTGTTGGGGATTCTTACCGAGTATCTTTATACTCACCCTTATTTATCTTTCGGTAGCTTGGGACAACACCGGGAGGGCTAGCGGAGGAGCCGATTGATCATGGGAGCCGCCAAGCACTCATCATTTATTGTTGCATTGTTTATTCAAATGTAGATGGACAGGAGTCCTAGGGGAACATTGTTTAAAAAGCTGTTTAAATTGTATTGTATGATTTTATAAATACTGGCCAGGTTGTTTTACTTCGTTGGATGGTTTAAAGGAAAATTGTTGATTATGTTTTAAGGGTTCCCCCTTCTCATATGTTTGAAATGATTTTTAAATATGAGCACTAAACCGCTTGATTTCATATTTACTTGCATGCTGAGTTAGAACCCCGGTTTAGGGCCATGTTTTGGGTCGGGTTCGTCACATAATTTCTCGTATAGTATCGTATCGCGTGGTAGTTTTCCGGAGTAAGACCGTATGATGGCATCCGAGGTTTATGTATGGAGTAAAGTGATGTGCTCTCTTCTGTGTTTATATTCATGGCTTGCATACATTCTGCTAGATGACCAGTTGTATCCTATTGTACCCCGGTTGGGGATTCTTACTGAGTAATTCGTTACTCACCCTTATTATGTGGTTTTCCACAGGTAACCATGGTGCGAGACAGTATGGCTGAAGGAGGAGCTTCTGATCAAGAAACCAGCTGATTAAACTCTGAGTCTTATGTTTATGTTTTTGTGTTTAAATGTCCTCTGAATGCATGTAGTTGGGCACAGAACCCTTAGGTTGTTTCGGGTTGCTTTCTGGATTCTGACACTGATGTAAACTATTTTGGATTTGAATGTTTGAATTGAATCTCTGACCAGAGTACGTTTTAAATTGTATTTAGCTTGGAACAGGTACTTGGAAATAGGGATAGGTTCCAGGACATTTTGTGTTTGTTTTGAATGAATGTTTACCGTTTTTAGTTTTATTCAGAATCTGGCATACAACCCTGCATAATGTTTTCTAAGTTTTTAAAGCATGCATTGAGGTAAAGGCCTAGTTTAGGACCCCATTCGGGTCAGGTCTTTACACGCATGCACCCAGCCGCAATCTCCACTTCTTAGTTGAGTTTTTCCAACCCTAGCCGAGAGCAAGGCTGCCTTGGTTGGTTTGAGTTGTTTGCTTCTTGATCGAGCTAACATGTCTTCTGTTGCTGTTGAGGTGAAGCCTAGCCGAATCCAAGAGCTTGTTGTGTGGAGGCCGAGAAGACCCTAGCCCTAGCCGAGAGCTCTTTTGGTCAATCCCAAGGAGCTGGCATTGAGTAGCTTGCTGGGTAACTTCCCAATTCCTGGTCTCTTGATTTCTAGTTTAGTAATAGCTAGCTAGGTTGTTGACTTATTTTGTATGTTGTTAGGTTGTGTTGAATTCTGCAGCTCAGGGATCTTTGTCTTGTTTGTTTGTAACGACCCAGGTTTTCATCCCGGTCTTCCAGGTATGTCCTAAGGGTATTTTGGTAATTTGGTCGGGCCGTTAGAGTCGTTTCTGTCTTTCTTAGCTGTTAATATTCTTGGATGGTCAAATGTAGGGTTTGGTTGCTTTTTGGATGAGTTTGGGCATGGAGAGATGCAAAAATAAAAATAAGAGTTTTGCTAGATTAATTATGTTTCAACTGGGATTCAAGCCCAGGTGGCTAGGAAGTAAGCAGGGAGGTTCTGCCAGTCGAGTCACAGGTAGTTATTGATGCTCATTCCGCAGGTTATCTTGGTCTGCCTTGGTTTTCAGGATTTAGGTGAGTTTGATTAAAAAGAAAAGAAATAGGTTTTCTTTTCCTCCTTCCCCAAATCTCCTTGCCGTCCAACCTTTCTCTCCAAGCCCTCTTGTCGTGCGTCTTCCTCCCAAGAGCTCCATCGTTTCATTCGTCCCGGGTAAGCGTTCCTCGATCTCTCCTTCTAGTCTTTTGGTGTTGTTCTTGCTGGCCGAGAGAAGGGGATGGTTAAGTTTTGTGTTTGAAGCGGCCAGTTTGGCGCCCCAAGCCGAGCGAGATCGCGTCGCCGCCGCCCGGCTGCAGCGCCCATCCCCGATTGCGCCTGTCGCGACGCCCGCTGCAGCAGCGGCGGATCGCATCATTGCAGCGAGCCCCATCCCGTCGCAGCTTCTGCCGTCGCTCGATCCCGCCAGCTGCAGCAGCGCTTCGCCCAGCACCGAGCAGCATCTCTCAGGCCAGCCTGCGCGCAAACAGCAACCCCGTTCGCCCGCTCGTCCAACTGCACGCGAGCACGCCCGCATCGCATCGCCCGTCCTCACGCAGCCCCAGCGCCCTGTCGCGTCTGCACGCCCAGCCGCACGCCCAGCAACGCCCCATCGCTGTTGCAGCCTATCCGTCCGGCGCCAGCCCCATGCCGTGTGAGTTGCTCCCGACCGAGCCGAGCTCTGTTTGCATTTTGCCTAAGTCTTATATATTGTGATGTTTATTGTTTATTTGTTATGTTCCCGATAGCTATCTCGGGTTCGATTGCAGCTTTAGATCCTTTTGTGTGTTGTTGCCTTCCGACCCAGGTAAGGATTTCTTACCGGAGTTGTGTGGGCCCTGCGATATTTTATGTGATTTAGCTTGTATGTATGTGTATGTTTATCAACATGTTAGTGGATAGGTGCTCTGTTCTGAATTCTGACTGGCATGATTCTCGTGTTGTTTCTCATGTTAGTTCCATGCTAGGTTGTTCTGTTCTGGCATGTTCGTTATATGTTCTTGCTTCGTAGTATCATGCTAGGTTCATTGTTTCTGCTGAGCACGTATTAGAATGTTTGCTGTTATCTGTTTATAGCTTAGAGTTCTTGTAGGTAGCATCATCCGGGCGAGGATGCATAACGTAACTTGCATCCGTGGCAGGGACGTGCTAGGCAGTACTCCGTCCCTGATCCGTCGTTAGGGTTTAGCTAACCCTAACGGCAGCGTCAATCAATCTTTGGGTGAGGGTGGCGGTCATTAAATGCCCCAACAATCGGGGGAATGACGAGGCATTGCCTTGTCCCCGACAGTCGACACGACCTCAGCGTGTCGGCAGTAGCCCTTGATTGCCACTTGATAGGGCAAGGACCGATTCCTAGTGTAAGCCTACCACGACCGGTTTCTTAGCCTCAAGTGCGGTGGTACAGGCTGACATAGTCATAGTGTCCTGGTCTCACACCACTATGTTCAGTGACACCGATCCAGAGATTTGTTAGGCATGCGTACTGGACCAGGGCAGCATGCCCTATGTGACAAACCCGACCCAAAACATGGTCGTAAACCGGGGTTCTCACTCAGCATGCAAGTTAAATATGATAACAAGCGGTTTAAAACTCATATTTAAAAACCATTCAAAACATATGAGAAGGGGGAACCCTTAAAACATAAACAACGGTTTTCATTTAAACCATCCAACGAAGTAAAACAACCTGGCCAGTGTTTATAAAATCATACAATACATTTAAAGAACGTTTTAAACAATGTTCCCCTAGGACTTCTGTCCATCTACATGCTGAATAAACAATGCAACAATAAATGACAGAGTGCCGGCGGCTCCCCATGATCAATCAGCTCCCTCCGCTAGCCATCCTGGTGTTGTCCCAAGCTACCTGAAAGATAAATAAGGGTGAGTATAAAGATACTCAGTAAGAATCCCCAACCGGGGTACAATACGATACATCAGTCATCTAGCACCTCAACAAGCAAGCAAACAGCTATCAACACAGATCATAGCTCAACGAGCTCATAAAACAAGATCTGGAGCCATCGGAAGTCTCTTACTTCCGGCCTAACTGGAATTGGATACACTGACCAATCCTGGGACATCGGCGAGGTATCTGTCACTCGGGGGGAATACACTGATCCCTAGAATGTCCTCAAGGGCCTCCTTGCCCTTGCACTAATCTGGACTTACGGGAGAGTACCCGAAGTCAGGCTCTAACGGAAGGAATGGTGTACTCACGACATTAGCCCGGGAGAGCTCTCCGAACCGGCAACTAATGCGTGTGCGCGCACACCGCATGCTACTCTGCAACCGGCGTAAATGCGGGGGCCTAAGGGCAAACTACGCGGGCCAGGTGCACATGCCTATGACTCGGAAGCGGTGTCACGATCACGATGCGCGAGGCCCTCGCGCTCATCATGCGCGGCATGATCCACCGACACGAAGCTAAGAACCGGCCAGGCGGGCTTACACCGATGCGCGGGTTCCGCTCTAGCGGAGCTACAAACTAGGCTCTGCCGAAGTGGGTAGCTAAGTCCACAACCGGCGGGTCGGGGGGGGGGGGGGTAGCAAGATACGTTATGCTTCGCACACTTTACTCCCGACCTGAGCTAATCCACCTTAGTGACCGGGGGGGAAGCAAGATACGTTATGCTTCGCACACTACTCCCGATCAGTGGGGACAAATTACGTTATTATTCGGATGTTCGGATGGGCCGTTAGAGCTGTTTTAACCCTTAGGGGTATTTTGGTCTTTTTTCCCCCGGTCAGGGTTTTGAGGATTTTCAAGATTTCAGGGCCTTTCCTGCCTTCGTCGAAGTTTGGTGGTTGTTGGTTGCAAGACCCAAGAGGTTTGGGCAAGTTGTTTGGGAGTTTGGAGGTATTTTAGTTATTGGCAAAATTAATGGGTTTTTGAGTGCTTCCTTTGGGATTTGAACCCTTGCCCTAAATGGTTTTGGGAGTTTGTAGGAAAAAGAGTTTTATTAGAAAGAAAAGTTTGTTTGGGCCGGGTTTTGAAAGAGGAAGCTTTGGGAAGGGATTTTAGACCCATTTAAATTAGGAAAAGGGAAGAAAATCAAGAAAATCCCTTTCCCCTTGTTTTGCAATCTCTCTCTCTCTCTCTCTCTCTCTCTCTCTCTCTCTCTCTCTCTCCTAGCCGACCTCACCAAGAAAACCCAACCCTAGCCGCCCAACCATGCCCTAGCCGCACCACACCACAGCGCATCGAGACCGCTCGGCCCAAAGATAGCCCCCTCGCCTGTACCACGCCGCACCAGACACTTTGCATCGCCCAGCCCAGGTGCGCCCAGACGCGTTGCATCACCCAGCCAGTACCCAGACGCGCGTTACGCCGCCCAGCCTTAAGCGCGCCCGAGATGCGCGCGCCGTTGCTGCGAGACGCGCGAACTCGCCAAGCCCGCTCCGCTCGCTGATGACCCGACGCGTCGCCCAGCGCCGCTCGCTGCCGCCCAGACGCGTCACCCGCGCGCTGTCCTCTCAGACCCGACGTCTCGCCCGCGCGCCCGACCTAGCGTGTTCGCTCGCCTGCGACAGCCCGCGTCTGCACGTCCCCTGCCTCGCTAGCGCTAGCGCCCAGCGCCCAGTGCCAGCGCCCCGCTTGTACTTGCTGGCGGACAGCCTGCCCTGCCGTGCGGGTTGGGGCGTGACCTTGTGTCTTCTTGGTCGGTAATTCCCGAGCCTTTTCTCCTTTGGGCACTAGGCTGTTGGCTGCCGTTTATTTAATTAGGTTGTTTTTACTAAAATGCTTAGGTTGCTCGGTTTCGCTTTAAAGCTCGAGGGTCATTATTTGATTGTGAAAGTTATTTCTGCTCGTTTCCAGGTAAGGATTTCTTACCGTGGTTGTGTGGACCCTGCGATGCTTTCTTGATTGTGCCTTATATGCATGTTTACTTTTATGAACATGATTAGTGGATAGGACAGCTTGTGATTGCACTCTTGCTAGCATGTTTGTCTGTTTTTACATGTTAGTGCCATGCTAGGATTGTTCTTCCAGCATGCTTGAGATTCCTGCTTTAAGTTCGTAGTATCATGCTAGGTTATGTGTGATTGATGATGATATGTATGTCTAGCCAGGAATCAGTTATTTTGTACTTTTAGCTAGTATAGTAGAGTTTGTCATCATCCGGAGGCCGAGAGAGGACATAACGTGCTTTGTCCCCACCGGTCGGGAGTAGAGCGAAGCATAACGTACATTGCTTCCCAGCACGGCCGATGTGGATTTAGCTACCACATCGGCATAAGCCTAGTTTGTAGCTCCGCTAGAGCGGAACCACGCCCAGCGGTGCAAGCTCGCCTTGGCCGGTTCTTAGCTTCAGTGTCGGTGGTACAGTTGCGCACAGATGAGTGCCGAGGGCCTCGCACTCTCATGTTCGGTGACACCGCTTCCGAGTCTTTAGGCATGCGTGCACGCCCGCGTAGTTTGTACCTAGGCCCCCACATTTATGCCGGTTGCGCGAGAAGATGCGGTGTGCGCGCGCACACGCGCGTTAGTCGCCGGTTCGGAGAGCTCCCCCGGGCTAATGTTCGTGAGTACACCAGTTCCTTCCAGTTTAGAGCCAGACTTCGGGTACTCTCCCGTTAGTCCAGATTTATTAGCGAGGGTAAGAGGCCCTTGAGGACACCCATTGGGATTGGCTTTTGAGCTAATCATTTGGTCGAGGGAGAAAGACCCTCGAGGGTGTCGGACATCTTTGGGATCGGTTTTTGAGCTGATCAATTGGCCGAGGGAGAAAGACCCTCGGAGATGTCCCGGGATTGGTTATGAGAGCCAATCATTAGGCCTGAAGTAGGAGACTTCCGAGGATTCCAGATTCTGCCTTGTAAGCTTGTTGAGCTATGATCTGTGTTGGTAACTGTTTGCATGTATACTAGGGTGCTAGATGATTGATGTATCGTATTGTACCCCGGTTGGGGATTCTTACTGAGTATGTTTATACTCACCCTTATTTCTGTGGTTTTCCACCACGTAACTTGGGACAGCACCGGGACGGCTAGCGGAGGGAGCTGATTGATCATGGGAGCCGCCGACACTCTGTCTTTTATTGTTTGCATAATTTGTTCAGCATGTAGACGGACAGAAGTCCTAGGGGGACGTTTTTAAAAGTTGTTTAAATTGTATTGTATGATTTTATAAACACTGGCCAGGCTTGTTTTACTTTGTTGGCTTTGCTTAAAAGAAGGTTGTTGTTTATGTTTTAAGAGTCCCCGCTTTTAAATGTTTTGAAAGATTTTAATATGAGCACTAAACCGCTTGATGAAGTATTTAACTTGCATGCTGAGTGAGAACATAGATTTAGGACCGTGTTTTGGGTCGGGTTCTTACAGTTATGTCCGCTCAGCCTCTGGATGATGACAAACCCTACAACTCTATCTAAGAGTACAGAGAAAAATCAATGATTCCTGGCTAGCAAGCAATGACCGATATAAATCACATTACCCAGCATGATACTACAACTTAAGCAGGAATCATAAGAATGCTGGCAGAACAAACCTAGCATGGCACTAACATGTAAAATCAGGCAAACATGCTAGCAAGAATTCAATCAACTGCTCTATCTCTAACATGCTCATAACAATCAGCAAACAAGCAAGGCATATCGAGATATATCGCAGGGTCCACACAACCACGATAAGAAATCCTTACCTGGAACAAGCAGAAAAACAATAATTATAATAAATCTACGAGCGAATCCTCGAGCCTCTAATCGATCCCGAACAGCCTGAACATCAAACAAAGCACCCCAATCAAATACATAAACAGCCCAAATAAATCCATAACCAGCATCCAATAAATCCGGGCCCAACGAAGAAAAGACTCGAGAAATACCATCCGAGAAGCCACAAGGCTCGGGCCAACCAAAGACACAACAGGCGGCAGTGGGGCGCAGGGATGGGCCGGTGGGCGCAGGCGCGGCGCGAGCGCGCGCAGGCACGGCTCGGGGCGCGGAGTCGCTTTCGCGCGAGCCGACGAGGCGAGGGCGCGGGCGCGCGCGGCTTCAGCCACGAGTTACGGCGCGCGGGCGCGAGCTCGGCAAGCATAGGGGCGCGCGCGAAACGACGCGACGCGACGGGCTCGGGGCGCTCGATCTAGCACGACACCATCTTGTATGGTGGGCGACGTGGCATCGTCTTGCGGCTCAAGACAAATGAGAGCGACACGGACCTGGGCGAGGCGGATCTGGGCGACGCGGGCTTGGGCGAGCAGGGCTGGGCTCGGCGCGCACGGGCGAGCTGGGCGCTGGGGCTGGCGAGCTGGGGGCGAGCTCGGGCGGCCAGGGGCTCGGGCTGGGCGGCCAGGGTGGGCGACCAGGGGCTGCTCAGGCAGGGAGGAGAGGGCCAAGGGGGGGGCTCGGGCTGGAGGAGAGAGAAAGGGGAAAAAAAAGAGAAAAAAGGAATTTTGGGAAAAAATAAAAGGAAAATGGGATTTTAAATAAAAAAGAAATTTCCTTTTTCTTTTTATCCTTATCCAAAACCATTTTATCCAATTTTCCAATTTTCCAAAAATCCTTAAAATCCTTAAATCCCATTTCCCGGCTTCCTCCTTCGAGACCCGACTGAAGCAACCTTTCCAAACAACAAATCTCACTGAAATCAGCCTCCCAAATCAACACTGAAGGCCCGGGCTCGAATCCCAAAGGAAACACCCAATTTCCATCACTTTGCCCAAAACCCAAATCACAACCGGAATCCCAAACGAAAAGCCCAAACATCTCGGGACTCGCAGCCACCAACAAACAAGCCTCAACAAAGGCAGGAGCTGCCTCGAAGCCCTGAAAAACCACAAATCCTGCCCGGGGAGCAAAAAGACCAAAATGCCCCTAAGGGTCCAAACAGCTCTAACGGCCCAACCGAACCACTGAATCTGAACCGAAAGCTCCTCGAGAACCGGGATAGAAAACTGGGCCGTTACACCTAGACCAGCACTCCACCTGGTTTGCGCGAAGATGCGGTGCGCGCGCACGCTCATTACTGGCGGCCGAGAGCTCCTCGGGATCTTGAGTTCAGTGCACCTTTCGTATCGACAGTAGTAGGAAAGCTGAGGCCGAGGTTAGTTTCTCGTAGAGTATCGAGATGCGTTGTAGTTTTCATGAGTAAGACCGTAAGATGGCATCCGTGGTATTTTATGTATGGATTAAAGTGATGTGCTCTCTTCTGTGTTTATATTCATAGCTTGCGTACTTTCTGCTAGATGACCAATTGTATCGTATTGTACCCGGTTGGGAATTCTTACTGAGTAATTCGATACTCGCCCTTATTTTGTGGTTTTCCACAGGTTATCAGGGCGCGAGATAGGATGGCTGAAGGAGGAGCTGCGGATCATGGAATAACTGTTGTTTTAAACTCTGAGTTTATATTTGTGTTTTTAATTTGTCCTCTGAATGCATGTAGTTGGGCACGGAGCCCGTAGGACGTTTTCTGATTGTTTATGGATTCTGGCACTGTTGTAAACTGTTTGGGATTTTTTAATGTTTTGAATAAATATCTGATCAGAGTATGTTTTAAACTGTATTTAGCTTGGAACATGTGCTTGGAAAAAGGGACAGGTTTCAGGACATTTTTATATTTGATTATTGAATGGATGTTTATAAGTTTTTGTTTTCATTATGTTTTCTATTGAGGTTTGAATAAGTTTTATCTTGAGCTATTTCCTTAATGTTTAAGAATTTAAAACTGCAAGCATGCTAGTAAGAACTGGGTTTAGGACCATTTTGGGTTGGGTTCTTACAGCAGCTCAGTTGTAATCTTGGGTGAGGGTGGCAGACTATTAAATGCCCCAACGGTCGGGGGAATGAAGAGGCCTTGCCTTGTCCTCGGCAGTCGACACGACCTCAACGTGTCGACAGTAGCCCTTGATTACCACCTGATAGGGCAAGGACCGATCTCTGGTGTAAGCCTACCACGAGCGGTTTCTTAGCCTCAGGTGCGGTGGTACAGGTTAACATAGTCATAGTGTCCTGGTCTCACAACACTATGTTCAGTGACACCGATCCAAAGATTCTTTTAGGCATGCGTACTGGACAAGGGAAGCATTCCTTAGACCCAACACCTCCCTTCTTTGCAGCAGCATGCGGTGCATGCGCACGCTCATTACAGCGCCGACTGGAGAGCTCCTCGGGATCTTGAGAACAGTGCACCTTTCTTATCGACAGTAGTAGTAAAGCTGAGGCAGAGACTAGTTTCTCGTAGAGTACCGAGTTTTGATGTAGTTCCTAGAGTAAGACCGTAAGATGACATCCGTTTATATTTATGTATGGATTAAAGTAAAGTGCTCTCTTCAGTGTTTGTATTTATAGCTTGCATACATTCTGCTAGATGGCCAGTTTTATCGTATTGTACCCCGATTGGGGATTCTTACTGAGTAATTCGTTACTCACCCTTATTTTGTGGTTTCCACAAGTAACCAAGGCGCGAGACAGGATGGCTGAAGGAGGAGCTACTGATCATGGAATCCTGCTGTTTTACTGTAACGACCCAGGTTTTTCTTCCCGGTCTTCCAGGTATGCCCTAGGGGTAATTTGGTAATTTGGTCCGTCCGTCAGGGTCGTTTGTGTCTTTTCCAGTTACTAAAATTATTGGATGGTTTTATGTAGGTTTTTGGAGGGGTTTGTGGTTTGGTTTGAGCAAGGTTTGATGCAAAAGTAAAAATAAAGGAAATTGTCTTTGCAAATTGGGGTTTGAACCCGGGTCTCCTGGGAAGCTTGTAGAGATGTGTGCCAATTGAGCCATTAGGTGCTCTTGTTGTTCTTTCTGCATCACATCTTAGTTAACCTTGGATTTTGGAGTTTTGGTGCATTTGGTTAAATGAAATAGAATTAGGTTTATTCCATCTTCTTCTCCAAATCTCCTCTTGGCCGCACAAGCTCTCCCTCTCCATAGCCTTTGCCGATTCTTCTTTCCCTTGCATCTCCTTGGGTTCGATCATCATCATTCCGGGTAAGTCTTCATCCTCTTCATCTCCTCATTTGGTTTTGATCTTTGGCGAAGGTAAGATGTAGAGTGTTGTGTGTGTTTGTGTTGATTGCAACCACCGAGAGAAGCGACCATCGTCGCCGCCCAGTAGCCCGACCCCTCGCCCGATCTGTTTGAAGCACCGCCGCGCCGCCAAAGCGGACAGCCTTCCGCGAGATCCACCGTCGCGAACCTCCCCCGCGCCGCCATCGCACACGGTCGCCCGATCCGTTGAGCGGCCCTGCCGTCGCACGGATCGCCCAGATCTGTTGAAGCAGCCCTCCCCGACGCCATCGCCGCGAGATCGTGCGATCGCGCGCCAGCAGCGCGAGACGCCAGACGCCACGCGCGCCGCGCGCCTTCGCCGCTGCTCGCCGCGCAGCCCAGCCGCGTCGCGCCGCTGCTCGCCGCGCTTAGCGCCGCGCGCCTTCGCCGCGGCGGCTCGCCCGCGACGCCCGACGCTTCGCCGCGCGCGCGCGTTCTGCCGTGCCGTGCGGCGCGCGCCGGCAGCGCGTCCTGCCGCCGTGCGTGCGGCGCCAGCCACTGCCGTGCAGCAAGCGCGGCTGCGCCCACCCTGCCGTGCGGCTTGCAGCGGCTCAAGCTCGTGTCGCCGCTGCGCGTGAGTTCCCGAGCCGAGCTTGCTTTGTTCATTTGTTGTTTAGACGTTGTAGATGCCGATTATTATTGGTTTGCTAGGTTTCCGCTCGCTAGCTCGGGATTGTTCCGCACTTAGGATTTGTGTGTAGAAGCCTCCCACCAAGGTAAGGATTTCTTACCGGAGTTGTGTGGGCCTGCGGTATATTTGTGATTGTTGTTTTGTATGCACGTGTATGATTATTAGCATGTTTAGCCCTAGGTGCTCTGTTTCAATTCTGATCGCATGAACTCTTGTATTGTTTCTCATGTTAGCCCATGCTAGGTTGTTCCATTCTCGCATGTTCGATATCTGTTCTTGCTTCGTAGTATCATGCTAGGTTCCTTGTATCTTTTGAGCACGTATTGGACCGCATTGATTGAATTGTTATTATTGCTATGGTTTAGAGTTCGTAGGTAGCATCATCATCCGGCCGGATGCATAACGTAACTTGCATCCCCGACGAGGGCGTGCGAGATGGTACTCGTCCCGATCCCGTTAGGGTTTAGCTAACCCTAACGGCCGGCCTCGCAATCTTGGGTGAGGGTGGCGGTCGTTAAATGCCCCAACGGTCGGGATGATGACTTGGCATTGCCTCGCCCCCGCGATCGGCACGTCCTCGGCGTGTTCCGCCAGTAGCCCTTGATTGCCACTGTTAGGCAAGGACCGCTTCGGTGTAAGCCTACCACGACCGGTTCCTTAGCCTCAAAGCGGTGGTGGTGCAGCCGACATAGTTCACGTGTCAGTCTCACACCCTATGTCGGTGACACCGATCCGAGATTTAGTTAGGCATGGTGATCGAACACAGGCGGCTTGCCACTAGACCCGCACCCCGAGTTTGCGGTGAGCATGCGGTGCGCGCTTACGCTCATTACAGCGCCGGCGATCGAGAGCTCCTCGGGATCTTGAGCGATGCACCTTTCCTATCGGCGATGAGATGAAGCCGAGGCCGGGACTTGTTCCCGTATAGCGCGTTTAGTGTGTTGTGGTATTTCCGGACTAAGACCACGAGTTGGCATCCGAGGTCCAAGTGTGGACTTAGCTATGTGCTCCGCTCTGTGTTTGTACTCATAGCTTGCATACATTCTTCTAGATGATCATGTATATCGTATTGTACCCCGGTTGGGGATTCTTCTTGGGTAATTCGTTATTCACCCTTATTCGTGGGTTTTCCACGGTAATCAAGGCGGGAGACAGGATGGTCAAGAAGGGAAGCCGTGATCATGGAATCCTGCTTGTCATCTCTCGACTATTTTATTTTATCATGACTCTTGACTTTTGTTATTTCCCCAGATGCATGTAGACGGGCACAGAGCCCCGTGATGTTTTCTTACGTTTTATGGATTCCAAAGATATTTGTACTTGTGGATTGTTTTAATGGTTTAAATAAATCTCTGATCGAGTATGCTTTTAGAAATGTATGTTTTGGTTGTTGAATGTTTCTGCTTTTTACTTGGAATCAAAAATGTGTTTTTCATAATGTCTTCTATTTGCAATACATGCATTGGGGTAAAGGCCATTTAGAGCCCCTTTTGGGTCGGGTCTTTACTGATTGGTATCGAGCTCGAGTCATAGATTCTGTGAGACTTACCTTTGTTGTAGGTCATCCTTCCATGATCACCAAAGACTCAAGCGATCATCAGTGCGCCTAGATTTATTGTTTTAGAAAGGAAAAGGGTTAAGAATTTACAATACCTATCATCTAGTGTATGCCTTGTTTGGTGTTGTGGAATGGTGACAGGAGGTTTTTGATTCGTTGTTGGTTTGGATGTAGATCGCCAAAGATGCGATCCCCGCATCGGGAGAGGAGGTTCGAGAGCGTCGGAGGTATCGGGATCGGATCGATCTCGCAGGGACATCGTCCCAAGCCGAGATCGATGGCATTCCACCAAAGAAGACCTCTCGTTACGCCTAGAGCGGGCGTTGAGGCGATCGAGCGCCGTGAGAGATCGCTCCCCGAGCGAGTTTGGCTTTGAGTCTATGAGGGCTTTTATGGTCGCATGTTGAGTGACCAGAGGGCGAGACCCAGTGCCTTGTTGGCGCCGCGGCGGGAAGAGTCCCGAGCCCAGATCGAGCAGGTGACTCGATTGGTTCAAAGTGAGCTCGAGAGCACCTCCAGGCTCCTCGAGAGCAAGTAGCCCCAGAGGCGATATGGCGGAGGGGTGCCGAGGAATTGGGTAGGTGGTGAAGGATTTTGTGAAGTGGAAGCTTTGAGAAGTTTGATGCCACCGGTGATGCGTTAGCGGCGGCCAGTGGATTGCCCATTTGGAGTACACCTTCACGATCATGGTGTGCCCCGATATTCAGAGGCCGAGGTGTGCGGCTCATGTGCTAGGAGGCACAATGAGATGGTGGTGGGAGTCCACCTTGAGCGAGAGACCACCGGGTCTCCACCCGCTACTTGGGAGTTCTTCAAGGCCGAGTTCAAGGTAAAGTTCATCGGTGATGAGGCTCAAGAGAAGATGGTGGAGCTCTTCCGGAACCTCAAGCGGGGTTCCGATTCCATTGAGGAATATGAGCGCAAGTTCTCGAGTATGGATATTTTGCTCCTCGATTGATTGCCACCCCGAGAAGATTCGGAAGTTCATATCTGGATTGAGGCGGGGTGTTTCCCGAGATGTCGTGGCTCGTGCCCCTAACACTTATGCTAGGGTCATCCCGATTAGCCACGATCTATAATGGGAAGTATCTGCGCCGAGCGGGTTGTTGCCGCTCTGTTCAGCGTCCCCCCCCAAAGCAAATGGGGCGAAGAGGAAGTTTGATTTTCGGGAGGCGGCGGCGCCCGCCAAGGCGCTTCGAAACAGATCTGCGGAGAGCTCCATCCGTTTCGCCCGCTGCAGGGAGGACCCGGCGAGTTCCCGCTTGTGCTACTTGTGGGAAAGTCCACGCCCGAGCTTGTCGGCCGGACCTAGATTGTGCTTCCGTTGTGGTAGAGAGGGCACATGGCCCGTTTTTGTGATCGGCCACTATGGCGGCGGCTCGGCCAGTAGCAGCAGCAGCGAGGTCGAGTGTTTGCTACGACCCGTCAGAGGCCGAGCGTCACGGATGCTGCTGCCGTGGCGAGTACGCTTCTTGTTTTAGATCATCTGCGCATTTGTCTTGTTTGATTACGTTCCACGCATTCATTTGTATCTGTGTTGTTTGCTTTGAGCATGCTAAGTTAAGACTAGAGCCTCTAGGTTTCGAGTTATCTGTTGCAACTCCTTCGAGAGTTAATATGTTGGCTAGAGATAAGATTAGGGATGGCCGGATCGAGATATCCCAGGAGAGTTGCTTGGGCTACGCTCATAGTTACGCCTATGAGCGGTTTTGATGTGATTCTTGGTATGGAGTGGTTAGTCGCTAACCACGCGTTGATTGACCGCCACCGGAAAGAAGTAGTGTTCAGCCGCCAGTCGGCCCAGACTTTAAGTTTCGTGGAGTCGGTGGTGGAGTTTGCCCGCCGATGGTGTCACCGTGAAAGCTCGTCGTTTGCTAGCTCATGGAGCTTGGGGCTATCTAGCCAAGTTGTGCGGGAAGAGCCGCCCCTCGCCGTCTGTTGATCGTGCACCGGTCGTGCGCAGAGTTTGCGGACGTGTTTCTGAGGAGTTCACGGGGTTGCCCCGAAGAGAGAGGTTGACTTCACAATTGAGCTCGAGCCGTGGACCCTCCCTATCTCGAAGGCTCCGTGATCGTATGGCGCCAGTGAGTTAAAGGAATCGAAGATTCGATTCAGGGAGATGTTAGATCGAGGGTTCATCCGTCCGAGTGTGTCCCCGTGGGGAGCACCCGATTCTGTTTGTGAAAAGAAGGATGGTTCTATGCGCTTATGTATTGTTTACCGCGAACTTAATAAGGTGACGATGAAGAATAAGTATCCGCTTTGCCCGTATCGATGATTTGTTCGATCGGCTTCAGGAGCTTCGTGTTCTCCAAGATAGATCCGAGATCCGATTACCATCGATTCTGCGGATCGGGGACGCCGACATTCCTAAGACGACTTTTCGTGTCTAGATATGGTCACTATGAGTTTGTGGTCATGTCGTTTGGATTGACCAATGCCCCAACCTGCGTTCATGGACATGATGGATAGGGTGTTCAAATCATTTTTGACGGCTTCGTCATCGTGTTCATTGACGATATTTTGATTTATTCGAGGTCTAAAGAAGACCATGCGAGCATTTGAGGCGAGTATTGGCGGCTTTGAGGGAAAACCACTTTATGCGAAGTTTTCCAAATGTGATTCTGGTTGGAGCAGGTGGCCTTCCTAGGCCACGTGGTTTCGAGAGATGGTATAGCCGTGGACCCCGCGAAGATTGAGGCCGTGAGTTCATGGGCCAAGCCGACTTCGATTCCGAGATTCGCAGCTTTACTGGTTTGGCGAGTTACTACCGTCGGTTCGTCAAGGACTTTTTCGCTTTAGCCTCGCCCCTCACTCGTCCGACGAGGAAGGGTGTCGAGTTTGTTTGGGACAAGCAGTGTGATGAGAGCTTTGCGTGCTCAAGCGCAGCTTTGACTTCAAACGATGTTGGCGATCCCGAGGGGACAGTGGTTTCGTGGTCTCTGATGATGCTTCCAAGTTTGGATTAGGTTGTGTGTTGATGCAAAGACGGGGAGGTCATTGCCTATGCTTCCCGTCACCAAGCCGTATGAGCGAGAACTACCCGACTCATGATATGGAGTTGGCGGCGATGGTGTTTGCAATCAAGATTTGGAGGCATTACCCGTATGGTGAGCGGATTCGGATGTTTACCGATCACCGTGAGCCTCAAGTATCTGTTTACTCGTAAGGAGTTGAATATGAGGCGAGAGGAGATGGTTAGAGTTGGTAAAGGATTATGATCGAGATTTTGTACCATCCGGTAAAGCCAATGTAGTGGCCGATGCTATGAGTAGAAAGACGTCGCACTCTGCGGCGTTGTTGAGTTCCCACCCAGTTTGCGGAGAGAGTTCGAGCGGGCCGAGGTTGCGATGTTGTTGGGTGAGGTTCTGACCAAGGTAGCTCGATTGGATCTGCTCACCGTCGATTAGGAAGCGGATTATAGACGAGCGGTTGGGTGACCCCGCACTTAAGAGATTGGTTGACAGAGTTAGTCTTGACGGTGACTTTGACTTTGTATATTCACCGCACGGTGGGTTGACTTATAGAGGCCGGTTGTGTGTTCCGGACATTGCGGGTTTTGCGAGCGAGTTGCTCTCGGAGGCCCACAGCCCTTTTGCTTGGCACCCGGGGTACCAAGATGTATCAGACCTTAAGCGCACCTTACGGTGGATGGGAATGAAGAGAGATGTGGCGAGTTTGTCGGTAGGTGTCTCACTTGTCGCCAAGTGAAGGCACCTAGACAGAGGCCACCGGTGGTTTGTTGCAACCACCGAGTGTGCCCAGTGGAAATGGGAAGAGATCTCCATGGACTTTATCTCTGGTTTGCCAAGGACTCAGGAAGTTCTCTCGATTTGGGTGATAGTCGACCGTTTGACCAAGAGCGCACACTTCATTCCCTAAGAGACACTTATACCGTGGGAACAATGGCGCGATTGTTTTTGGAGCGAGATCATCCGTTATCATGGTGTGCCGGTGAGGATTGTGTCCGATCGTGACTCGCGGTTCACTTCTCGTTTAGAGAGCGCTCAAACAGGTTTGGGCACAGAGTGCGATTTCAGATGACTTTTCACCCTCGGACGGATGGTCGACCGAGAGAGTAAATCGATTCTCGAGGATATGTTGAGGGCTTGTGTGTTGGATTTCCCGTGCGATTGGGACCAAAGATGTCTGACTTGATGGAGTTTGCCTATAACAACGATTACGATCGGCGATTGAGATGGCTCCATTCGAGGCTTTGTATGGTAAGAGTTGTCGGTCCCCGTGTTCGGGAAGAGGTTGGTGATAGAACGAGTTTTGGGTCCCGAGTTACTACTGATTGACCAATGGTGCGCAGTCAGAAGATTAGAGCTCGTATGTTGACAAATACAGAGCGGCGCAGAAGAGTTATTAGAATGACCTGTGTTTTCATCCCGTCTTCCGTATGCCCTAGGGGTATTTTAGTAATTTGGTCGGGCCGTCAGGGACCGTTTATATCTTTTTCCCAGTTGCTAAAATTATTGGATGGATTTATGTAAGTTTTGTAGGCTTTGTGGATGTGTTTGGGCATGGGGAGATGCAAAAGGAAAATGGTGTGTTAAAAGTGTGTTTGGTGGGTTTCGAACCCAGGTGGTCTGAGAAGTCAGGTGGGTGGTGTGGCCAGTTGAGCTATTGAGAGCTCTTGTTGCTCTTTCTGTGTCATTTTATAGTTAGCCTTGGATTTTGGGGTTTTGGTGCATTTGGTTAAATGGAAAAGAAAAGCTAGGTTTTGTTCTTCTTCTCCATCACATCCTCCTAGCCGTCCAAGTTTGTTTCCCCATCTTTCTCTAGCCGAATTTCATCCCCTTGCTGCTCCGTAGTTCGATCATCATTCCAGGTAGGTATTCATCTTCTTCATCTTCTCGATAAGTTGTTTTGCTGGCCGAAGGTAAGAGGAGGTGCCCATGTGTGTGTGTGTTGTTGCAGGTCTGCCCAGGCGCCGGATCTGCCCACCAGCCGGCCAGACCGCCTGAGCAGCACGCCCAGATCGCACCAGCGAGCCGGTCGCGCGCGCGCCAGCCGATCCAGATTCTGCCCGAGCAAAGACGCACTGGAACGCGTCGGTCAGCCTGCGCCGTCGCACACCAAAGCAGCCGCCTGATCAGATCCATCGCGACGCCCGATTCGCGCGCAGCTGCGCCGTCGCACGGTTCGCCGCGCGCACGGCGCGAGACGCCAGCGCCGCGCGCCGCCGCCCAGCGCTGCCGCTACGCGCCGCCAGCCGCGTCGCGCGTCGCCGCTCGCGCGCCAGCGCCAGCGCGCCATGAACGCTTCGCCAGCGCGCTCGCGTCCTGCCGTCTGCAACCGTGCCGTGCCGTTCAGTAATACAGCCAGCAGCGCCAGCCCACTGCGCGTGTCGCATCGCTGGCAGCCCGCGCCCCCAGCGCCTTGGCCAGCGCCAGCCCGGCCGCACCAAATGCCGCTGAAGAAGATTTCGGCCGTGTCGTCGTGCCGTGTGAGTGCCCCGAGCCGAGCCTGCTTGTTTTATTATATTTTAGGGCTATGATGGTGATTTCTATTGTGTTTGTTAGGTTCCCGTTAGCTAGCTCGGGATCGATCGCAGCGTAGGATTTTGTGTGTAGTTGCCTCCCGGCCAAGGTAAGGATTTCTTACCGGGGTTGTGTGGACCCTGCGGTATATTTTGTGATTGTTGTTTTGTATGCCTGTGTATGATTACTAGCATGTTTAGCCCTAGGTGCTCTGTTACAATTCTGATCGGCATGAACTCTTGTATTGTTTCTCATGTTAGCCCATGCTAGGTTGTTCTATTCTAGCATGTTCGATATCTGTTCTTGCTTCGTAGTATCATGCTAGGTTCCTTGTATCTGTTGAGCACGTATTGGACTGCATTGATTGAATTGTTATTATTATTATTGTTAAGGTTTAGAATTCAGGTAGATAGCATCATCCGGGCCCGATGCATAAAGTATCTTGCATCTATGGCAAGGACGTTCGAGACAGTTCTCCGTCCTTGGACCCCGTGAGGGATTAGCTATCCCAACCGTAGGCCCCGCAATCTTGGGTGAGGTGGCGGTCGTTAAATGCCCCAACGGTCGGGATGATGACTTGGCATTGCCTCGCCCCCGGCGATCGGCACGTCCTCGGCGTGTTCGACCGTAGCCCTTGATTGCCACTGTTAGGGCAAGGACCGCTTCTCGGTGTAAGCCTACCACGGCCGGTTCCTTAGCCTCGAAGTGCGGTGGTTCAGCCGACATAGTTCACGTGTCCGGTCTCACACCCTATGTCGGTGACACCGATCCGTAGATTTAGTTAGGCATGGTGGTCAACTCGGGCGGCTTGCCACTAGACCGCACCCCGAGTTTGCGGTAGCATGCGGTGCGCGCTTACGCTCATTACAACGCCCGATCGGAGAGCTCCTCGGGATCTTGAGCTAGTGCACCTTTCGTATCGACGATGAGACAGTGAGGCCGGGACTCGTTCCCGTATAAGCGCGTATAGTGTGTTGTGGTATTTTCCTGACTAAGACCACGAGATGGCATCCGAGGTCCAAGTGTGGACTTAAGCTATGTGCTCTGCTTACGTGTTTGTACTCATAGCTTGCATACAATCTTCTAGATGATCATGTATATCGTATTGTACCCGGTTGGGGATTCTTCTTGAGTAATTCGTTACTCACCCTTACGTATCTTCGGTAACCATGGCGCGAGGCGGATGATGATGAAGGAGGAGCTGTGATCATGGAATCCTGCTTTGTCATCTCGATTATTTTATTTATTTATCATGACTCTTGACTTTTGTTATTTCCCTGAATGCATGTAGACGGGCACAGAGCCCCGGGATGTTTTCTTACGTTTTATGGATTCCAGCATATTTGTACTTGTGGATTGTTTTAATGGTTTAAATAAATCTCCGATCGTAGTATGCTTTTAGAAATGTATGTTTTGGTTGTTGAATGTTTCTGTTTTTACTTGGGATCCGAAATGTATTTTTCATGATGTCTTTTATTTTCACTACATGCATTGGGGTAAAGGCCCATTTAGAGCCCCTTTTGGGTGGGTCTTACTGATTACGCCGATGTTCGACGTCGAGATTTGGAGTTTGAGGTTGGTCGGCATGTGTTCCTTAAGGTTGCTCCGATGCGAGGTGTTCGAGGTTTGCAAGCGTGGGAAGTTGAGTCCCCGTTTTGTTGGTCCATTTGAGATCCTAGAGAGGATTGGCGAGTTGCTTACCTGTTAGCCCTACCTCCGTCACTATCGGCGGTGCATAGTGTTTTTCATGTATCGATGTTGAGGCGGTATGTGCCGGACCCGTCGCACATTGTGGACTTTGAGCCTTTGCGGTGAATGAGGATTTGAACTTCGAGGAGAAGCCGGTGAGGATCCTTGCCTTTGAGACCAAGACGCGTTGCGTAATCGCGAGATTCGTTTGGTAAAGGTTCGGTGGAAGAATCGGGTTACGAGGAAGCCACTTGGGAGCGGGAAGACGAGATGAGATTGCATTACCCCCGAGCTATTTCTCGTTTTAAGGACTTTCGAGGACGAAAGTCATAAAAAGGAGGGAATATTGTAACGACCCGTGTTTTTCTTCCCGGTCTTCCGTATGCCCTAGGGGTAATTTGGTAATTTGGTCGGGCCGTCGAGTCGTTTGTGTCTTTTCCATTACTAAAATTATTGGATGGTTTTATGTAGGTTTTTGGAGGGGTTTGTGGTTTGGTTTGAGCAAGGTTTGATGCAAAAGTAAAAATAAAGGAAATTGTCTTTGCACTGGGGTTTGAACCCTGTCTCCTCGGAAGCTTGTAGAGATGTGTGCCAATTGAGCCATTAGGTGCTCTTGTTGTTCTTTTTCTGCATCACATCTTAGTTAACCTTGGATTTTGGAGTTTTGGTGCATTTGGTTAAATGAAATAGAATTAGGTTTATTCCATCTTCTTCTCCAAATCTCCTCTTGGCCGCATAAGCTCTCCTCTCCATAGCCTTTGCCAATTCTTCTTTCCCTTGCATCTCCTTGGGTTCGATCATCATCATTCCGGTAAGTCTTCATCCTCTTCATCTCCTCATTTGGTTTTTGATGTTTGGCCGAAGGTAAGATGTAGAGTGTTGTGTGTGTTTGTGTTGATTGCGGCCCGGTAGGGAAGCGACCATCGTCGCCGTCCAGCCGGCCAGCCCCTCGCCCAGATCTGTTGAAGCAGCCCCTGCCGCACGCCAGGCCGGACAGCAGCTTCGCCAGATCCACCGTCGCAGACCTCCCGCACGCCATCGCTCACCAGGTCGCCCAGATCCGTTGAGCAGCCCCTGCCGTCGCACCAGATCGCCCAGATCTGTTGAAGCAGCCCTCCCGCACGCCATCGCTCGCGGATCGTGCGGTCGCGCCAGCCAGCGAGCGACGCCAGACGCCAGCGCCAGCGCGCCGCCCGCCTTCTGCTCGCCGCGCGCCCACCCGTGTCGCGTCGCTGCGCGCCGCACGCCAGCGCCGCGCGCGCCGCCGCCCGGCGGCTGCTCGCGCCGCGCGCCCGACGCTTTCGCCGCGCGCGCGTTCTTCTTGCCGTCTGCGTGCGGCCAGCGCGGCAGCGCCAGCCACTGCCGTGCGTAGCGCGGCTGCGCCCAGCCTGCCCTGCCGCTGCGTTAGCTTGCCGCGCAGCCTCCAAGCTCGTGTCGCCGTGCCGCGTGAGTTCCCCGAGCCGAGCTTGCTGTTCTTTTGTTGTTTAGACGTTGTAGATGCTGATTATTATTGGTTTGCTAGGTTCCCGCTCGCTAGCTCGGGATTGTTCCGCAGCTTAGGATTTGTGTGTAGAAGCCTCCCGACCAAGGTAAGGATTTCTTACCGGAGTTGTGTGGGCCCTGCGGTATATTTGTGATTGTTGTTTTGTATGCACGTGTATGATTATTAGCATGTTTAGCCCTAGGTGCTCTGTTCAATTCTGATGGCATGAACTCTTGTATTGTTTCTCATGTTAGCCCATGCTAGGTTGTTCCATTCTGGCATGTTCGATATCTGTTCTTGCTTCGTAGTATCATGCTAGGTTCCTTGTATCTGTTGAGCACGTATTGGACTGCATTGATTGAATTGTTATTATTGCTATGGTTTAGAGTTCAGGTAGGTAGCATCATCCGGGCCGGATGCATAACGTAACTTGCATCCCCGACAGGGACGTACGAGATGGTACTCCGTCCCTGATCCCGTTAGGGTTTAGCTAACCCTAACGGCTGGCCCTGCAATCTTGGGTGAGGGTGGCAGACTGTTAAATGCCCCAACGGTCGGGATGATGTGTAAGGACCCGACCCAAGAAACGGTCTCTAACCTAAGGTCCATACTTAGCATGCATGATTAAGAATATAAACATCATTCAGAGTCGGAAGTTTAAAACTTTGCAATAAACATTTTTAAAACAAAACCATGAATTCAATTAAATAAAATAGGTAAATGACTGATCAGTACTTTCTTAAAACAATTCAAAGGGAAACGGTACGAGAACATAAAATAGTTTGAGTGCTTTTTCCTAGGGACCCAAGTCCCACTACATGCTAAATCATTAAGGAAAACATTTAAAGAAACGCGTGCGTTCAGTCGTCACCGTCATGATCATCGAGCCGCTTCCTCCTAGCCATCCAGCCTCTGTCCCAAGTTACCTGTGGAAGCCACAGAAAATAAGGGTGAGCAACAAGTTACTCAGTAAGAATCCCCAATCGGGGTACAATACGAAATCATCTCATTTAGCACATGGGCAAGCAACCATACAAGACTTAGAGCACGAACGGCTGGCTTAGGCTATGAGCTACTTCTAGGGCGAGCCTATTCAAGGGCTCCCATCAGCAGTCACTCCTAGGTCCTACATTTGGATGCCCTTCGGGCCTTACACAATCTAGGACTCAGTGATGCCCAGTGGGGCCTTACACACTTAGGACACAGTGATGCCCAGTGGGGCCTTACACACTTAGGATGCCCATCGGGCCTTACACCTTCAGTATCAGTGATGCCCAGTGGGCCTTACACACCTAGGATGCCCGTAGGGCCTTACACCTTCCAGATTAAGGGAGCCCAAGTGGGCCTTACACACCTAGGATGCCCGTGAGGGCCTTACACCTCAGAGTCGGTGATGCCAGTGGGGGCCTTACACACTTAGGATGCCCATCGGGCCTTACACCTTCAGATGTCCATCGGGCCTTGCCCGAGCGGGACCCCAAATTAGTTACCTCTACGTCCCTCTATACTATACATCACACATCTAACCGTAACTTGAATCTAACAAAGATACACAATGGCGGCATGGGTCTATCAAGATAGGAATGCCTAGCATGGAACTAACGGGATGTAAACATGTCACGAACATGAATCAAAAGAAAACATGAAACCTATCACTAGAAATTCGTATAACTACAGATGTCGTGCTATCAACTATTCGCGGGGTCCACACAACCCCGGTAAGAATCCTTACACTGGAAATAAGTGGAGGTTGATTATCCCGAATCGAATAACGACCCTCGAGCTTTTAAGTGAACTCGAGCAACCTAAGCAAGCAATAAAATATCCTAATTAATAAACAGCATCTAAAATCAGGACGTCCAAAGGGTGGAGGCTCGAAATTTACCAACCGAGAAGACACTCGTCTCGCAGCAGCAAGCAAAGAGGAGAGTATTGCCGCTAGGCGCGCCAGCGGCGCGGCGCCGGCGCGGGCGAAGGCGATATCGGTCGCTTGGCGGGGCGCCGGCGCGCAGCGAGGGACGAGCGCTGGCGCTGGGCTGCGTCAGGGGCGAGCCGCCGCGCGCTGGCTGCGCGGATCTGGACGAGCGCACGCGCACGCACGACTTCGGGTGGTGCGTGCGCGCGCGTGCGCGCATCGGGTGGTGTCGTCGGCGGCGCGAGGTGGCTACACGGCCCGTCTGGCCGGGCGACTGGTGCGGAGTGGAGGCTGGGCTGTTGCGGCGGTGGGCGAGCTGGCTGCCCGACGCGATCTAGGTTGGCGGTGACTCGGTGCGGTGCGGCAGTGGTCAGCAGGGCGTGCGATGTCGTGGGGCGAAGCAGCAGGGCGTTGGGCGGCGGTGTGGGGCGGGACACGGCGGCGGTGTGGGCGAGACACGGCGGCGGTGTGGGGCGGCTTGGGCGAGAGTGAAGGAGAGTCTAGGGTTTTGGGGTTTTTTTTTTCCTTTTTCCTTGTTTTCTCTTTTCTTTTCTCTTTTAATATAATTCCCTTCCTTAACTTAAATAGACTTGGGAATCTCTTATGACCTCCCTAAGAATTCCCCTTCGAGCCCCGGCTGACGCGTTTATTTTCCTTATTTAAACCCAAGCTTCCCAACCCCTTTTTAGGCCAAGGGTTCGAGTCCTTTCAACAGTTCCTCTCAAACTTAAAAATATAAAAAGGAAACCTTATTTTACAGTTAGCTGAAAACCGGGCCGTTACAATACTCCCTCCTTAGAAGACTTCCGTCCCCGGAAGTCGCTGCTCCTAAAACAACTCTGGGTAACTCCTCCTCATCTCCCCTTCCAACTCCCAAGTAGCTTCCTCAACTCCCTGATTCCGCCACTGCACTTTCACTAGGTCAATGGCTCGGTTCCTCAAAACCTTTTTCTCAAATGCCAGGATCCTTATGGGTTTCTCCTCAAAGCTCAGGTCATGGTTCAACTGTAAAGGCTCAAAATCTATGACGTGCGAAGGATCTGCCACATACTGGCGGAGCATCGAAACGTGGAATACACTATGCACTGCAGCCAAGGACGGCGGCAATGCTAACCGATAGGCCACAACCCCAATCCTCTCAAGGACCTCGAAAGGTCCAACAAACCTGGGGCTCAGTTTCCCCTTTTTACCGAACCTTAGGACCCCTCGCATCGGAGCTACCTTGAGGAAAACATGCCGGCCAACCTCAAACTCCAGCTCCCCTACGCCTAACATCGGCGTAGCTCTTACACTGCTTCTGGGCGGTCAACATACGAGCTCTCGATTTTACGGGATGACCTCATTGGTCAGCTGAAGCAACTCCGGGCCTAACACCTGCCGGTCACCAACCTCTTCCCAGAAGGCCGGGGATCTGCAGCGCTTACCATACAACGCCTCAAACGGTGCCATCTGAATGGTCGACTGAAAACTGTTGTTGTAGGCAAACTCCATCAAGTACAAGTACTGGTCCCAACTGCCGGGGAAATCCAATACGCAAGCTCGCAACATATCCTCTAAGATCTGATTTACCCGCTCAGTCTGGCCATCGGTCTGTGGGTGGAAGGCTGTGTTGTAGCTGCACTCTGTGCCCAAACCTGCCTGAAGGGCCTTCCAAAACCGTGATGTAAAACGGGAATCCCGATCGGAGATAATTTTAACTGGCACTCCGTGGTACCTCACTATCTGCTCAAGGAACAGTTGTGCCCACTGCTCCACGGTGTAGTTTATCCTGCCCGGAATGAAATGGGCACTCTTAGTCAACCTATCAACGACCACCCAAATCTGTGCATATCCTCTAGGAGTCCTGGGCAAACCCGAGATAAAATCCATGGTGATCTCCTCCCACTTCCACTGTGGCACCCCGAGCGGTTGCAACAAACCTGCTGGCTTCTGCCTGGGCGCCTTCACCTGTTGACAGGTGAGACACCGACTAACGAACTGGGCAATCTCCCTCTTCATCCCCATCCACCAAAAAGTCTGTTTAAGATCTTGGTACATCTTGTTACCCCCTGGGTGCCAAGAAAAAGGCGAGGTGTGAGCCTCGGTCAATAACTCTGTGCGAACAGAACATCGGTGGTACACACAGTAACACCTTTATATCTCGGACCCCATCTGCAAGTATCACAAAGTCGAAGTCACCATCACCTGAACCCTCTCATACAAACTTTTTAACTTAGGATCTTTCACCGGTATCAATAATCCTTTGCCTTATCGAAGAATTTGGATGGTTAATCGAGCTACCACAGCGGTAACATCCCCTAACAACACTCGCTATTTCCGCCTCTCGAGATCCTTCCCGATGCTACTCTTGGGGTTTGCCAATGTTGCCGGATCACGAGGTCTTTCTACTTAGTGCATCAGCCACAACATTCGCTTTTCGAGGTGATACAAGATCTCACAGTCGTAATCCTTCACGAGCTCCAACCACCTCCTCTGCCTCATGTTCAGGTCCTTCTGAGTGAAGAAATACTTGAGGCTTTGGTGATCCGAGAAAATCTGAATCTTCTCCCCATACAAGTAGTGCCTCCAAATCTTAAGTGCAAAGACGATCCATTTGCCAACTCCATATCATGAGTCGGGTAATTCTGCTCGTGCGGTTTCAATCGCTCGAAGCGTGCGCTATCACCTTACCGTGTTGCATCGTAACGCATCCCAAACCAAACTTGCTTTGGCATCACTTTGTACACCACGAAACCCCAGCCCCTCCGGGACCGCCAAACACGGGCGGACGTCAAACCGCTCTTTAGCTTAGCAAAACTCTCATCGCACTTCCTATCCCAAACGAAATCAACACCCTTCTTCGTCAATCGAGTAAGCGGGGCGGCTATAGCGGAAAAATTTTGAACGAAGCGTCGGTAATATCCTGCCAGACCCAGGAAGCTACGAATCTCCGTCACAGTCGTCGGTCTGGCCCACGAACTAACGGCCTCTACCTTGAAGGGTCTCAGACCACTCCTCCTTAGACACAACGTGTCCCGAAATGCTACCTCCTCGAGCCAAAAGTCACACTTTGAGAACTTCGCGTAGAGCTTGTTCTCGCGCAAGGCTGCCAAAATCTGCCTTAGGTGCGAGGCGTGGTCCTCCTTAGACTTAGAGTACACAAGAATGTCATCTATGAATACGATGACAAAGCGGTCCAAGAATGCCTTGAACACTCTGTCCATCATGTCCATGAATGCAACAGGGCGTTTGTCACCCGAAAGACATGACTACGAACTCATAATGCCCATACCTTGACCTGAACGCTGTCTTGGGAATATCCGCATCCCGAATCCTCAACTGGTGGTAGCCCGACCTCAAGTCAATCTTTGAAAACACACGAGCCCCCTGGAGCTGGTCAAACAGGTCGTCGATACGAGGCAACGGGTACTTGTTCTTAATGGTTACCTTGTTCAGTTCCCTGTAATCGATGCATAGCCGCATCGAGCCATCCTTTTTCTTAACAAACAAAGACGGGTGCTCCCACGAGAACACACTCGGCCTAATAAATCCTCTGTCAAGCATCTCCATGGTGTTCTTTTAACTCTTTCACTCTGCTGGCGCCATGCGATAAGGAGCTTTCGAGATAGGGCGAGTCCCCGGCTCAAGCTCTATTGAGAAGTCCACCTCCTCTCTTCGGCGCGGCCGTGGCAACTCTTCGGGAAAAACATCCGCAAACTCTTGCACTATGGGCACTGCTCGACAGATATAGTGGGTCACGGTTCTCCCCACCAACTTAGCTAAGAAACCCCAAGCTCCTCGAGCTAACAAGCGGTGAGCTTTAATCGCCGAAATCACCGCGGACACACCCCCACTCTGGGGTGCCCCGAAATTTAAAGGTAGGCCTACCCGCGGCTGAACACCACCTCCTTACAGCGACAGTCAATCATAGCGTGGTTATCAGCTAACCAATCCATGCCGAGGATCACATCAAAACCGCTCATAGCTAGCACAATGAGGGTAACCTGCAGGGTCTGGTCGGATACCTGTACCCGACCGTCCCTTACCTTCTGGCTAGCCAGCATACTAGTTCCCGAGGGAGTAGCGACAGACAACTCAAAACCTAGAGGCTCTAAATCCATGCAAGCAAGCTCAGCAAAAACAGCAGAGACAAACGAATGGGTGGAACCCGAATCAAACAACACAAAGGCGAGGTGATCAAGAACTAGGAGCGTGCACGCCGCATCGCGAGGGTCGGCTCTCTCGACCTCTGGCGAGTCGTAGCATATACTCTTCCTCGTCTTGAGCTGGCCGTGCCACCACGCTTTCCTGCAGGTGCGATCTGCGGGGCCGATGCCCTTCCTTTCCACAGTTGAAACAAGCTCTGGGGTTACCACCACGGGGTCCCCAATCTTTTGCTTCCCGCAGGATCTACAATACGGTGGCGGCCTCCCTCCCCTCCTGTTGCCGAGCCGGATCACGTTTCGCGGTCTCTGTTGTGGTCTCTGCCATAATAAGAACCCTGGGGACGCTGACCGCCCCCCCGGACATTGCTCCCTGAGTCAAACTTGCGCTTCTGGCCCGAGTACACTGGGGCCTTAGACACTACGGTACTAACAACCGGCTCCGGAGGATACTTCCCATCATAAATCGTTGCCAGCTGTACCGCCTTGGCAAAAGTTTCTGGGGCTGCCTGTGCCCTAACATCCTGAGACACCCCCTGTCTCAAACCCGCGATAAATTTCCTGATCTTGATTCGGTAGAAATCAAGCGTAGTAGCGAAGTATCCATACTCGAGAACTTCTTCTCGTACACCTCGATCGAGTCGATCCTGCTTAAGGTTTGAAAACAGCTCAATCATCTTCTCTTGGGCTTCTTCGCTGATAAATTTTGCCTTGAACTCAGCCTTGAAGAACTCCCAGGTGGCAGGTGGAGATCCGGCCGGTCTCTCACTTAAGGTGGATTCCCACCACCACTTAGCTGCATGCCGGCTAATACGTGAGTCGCACATCGAGCTCGCGCACCTCGAGACACTCCATTACCATAAACGTATACTCTAACTCGGCAAATCCACGTGGCAGCTACCAATGGTTCCCGGGGCGCTAAACTTCTCCGGCTTCCATTTCACAAAATCCTCGACCACTTGCCCGGATCCTCGGCACCTTCTCGCGAACGGCCTCATTCACAATTGGCTCTGTGGAGTGGCGGTCTTGGTGGCACTGCTGCAGCCCTCTCTTTGAACCAACTCGGTCACCGCCAGATCTGAACGCGGGACTCCTCCTCTGCAAGCGCCTAACAAAGCTTGTGTTTCAGCTCTGCTCGGCCCTCCAGTCGGCTAGCAACCCAACCACAAGAGCCCTCATAGACTCCACAAAGCGGCCCCGGTGCGACCTCTCGGGACTCGCTTGCCCCTACACCCTCTCCCGGGCAACACGGTTGAAGGGCCTGATGGTGGCCTAACCTCGGCAAGATCGGCTTGGGACGAGGTCCCCGGTGTCGAGAATCGATCGAATGCCTGGGTGGTCGGCCTCGAGCCTCCCGCCCTCTACGAGTGATCGGCATACCGAAAATCTACAGCCAAACCAACAATGGGTCGAACTCGTCTTCCCCGCTGCTCTACAACAACAAGTCATGTACATGCAAGATGCAACCGCTATTGTAATTCTTAACCCTTAACTTTAAACTTACGGACATACACGATGGTCAAGCGGGCGCCGATGATCATGGAAAACAACCTACAAGCTGCAGTCGATCTGACGAACCTATAACTCGGGCTCGATACCAAGCTATGAAGGACCCGACCCAAGAAACGGTCTCTAACCTAAGGTCCATACTTAGCATGCATGATTAAGAATATAAACATCATTCAGAGTCGGAAGTTTAAAACTTTGCAATAAACATTTTTAAAACAAAACCATGAATTCAATTAAATAAAATAGGTAAATGACTGATCGAGACTTTCTTAAAACAATTCAAAGGGAAACGATGCGAGAACATAAAATAGTTTGAGTGCTTTTTCCTAGGGACCCAAGTCCCACTACATGCTAAATCATTAAGGAAAACATTTAAAGAAACGTGCGTTCAGTCACCGTCCATGATCATCGAGCCGCTTCCTCCTAGCCATCCACCCTCTGTCCCAAGTTACTGTGGAAGCCACGAGAAAATAAGGGTGAGCAACAAGTTACTCAAGAAGAATCCCCAATCGAGGTACAATACGAAATCATCTCATTTAGCACATGGGCAAGCAACCATACAAGACTTAGAGCACGAACGGTGGCTTAGGCTATGAGCTACTTCTAGGCGAGCCTATTCAAGGGCTCCCATCAGCGATCCTCCTAGGTCCTACATTTGGATGCCCTTCTGCCTTACACAATCTAGGACTCGGTGATGCCAGTGGGGCCTTACACACTTAGGACACAAAGTGATGCCCGGTGGGGCCTTACACACTTAGGATGCCCATCCGGGCCTTACACCTTCAATGATCGGTGATGCCCGGTGGGCCTTACACACCTAGGATGCCCGTAGGGCCTTACACCCTCTGAGTCGGTGATGCCCAGTGGGCCTTACACACCTAGGATGCCCGTGAGGCCTTACACCTACAGAGTCGGTGATGCCCGGTGGGGCCTTACACACTTAGGATGCCCATCCGGGCCTTACACCTTCAGATGTCCATCGGGCCTTGCCTTGAGCGGGACCCCAAATTAGTTACCTCTACGTCCCTCTATACTATACATCACACATCTAACCATGTAACTTGAATCTAACAAAGATACAATAGGCGGCATGGGTCTATCAAGATAGGAATGCCTAGCATGGAACTAACGGGATGTAAACATGTCACGAACATGAATCAAAAGAAAACATGAAACCTATCACTAGAAATTCGTATAACTACAATGATGTCGTGCTATCAACTATTCGCGGGTCCACACAACCCCGGGTAAGAATCCTTACCGGAAATAAGTGGAGGTTGATTATCCCGAATCGAATAACGACCCTCGAGCTTTTAAGTGAACTCGAGCAACCTAAGCAAGCAATAAAATATCCTAATTAATAAACAAACATCTAAAATCGTGGACGTCCAAAGGGTGGAGGCTCGGGAATTTACCAACCGAGAAGACACTCGTCTCGGCAATGAGCAAGGGAGGATATTGCGCCGCTAGGCGTGGCGAGGCGCGCTGCGCGTGGCGGCGATATCGGCCGTCTCTTGGCGTATTGGCGCGGCAGCGACGAGCAGGCCAGCGGCCCGGGCGCTGGCGGCGCGGCGCGCGCATGCGCTGCGCCGGGCGTGGATCTGGACGAGCGGCACGCGGCACGCAGACTTCGGGTGGTGCGGCGCAGCGCGCGGCATCGGGTGGTGTCGTCGCGGGCGCGCGAGAGTGGCTACGGCTTTGTCTGTTGGCGACTGGTGCGGAGTGGAGGCTGGGCATTGGCGGCGGTGGGCGGCCGGCCGCCCGACGCGATCTAGGTTGGCGGTGACTTCGGTGCGGTGCGGCGGTGGTCAGCGAGGCGTGCGATGTCGTGGGGCGAAGCAGCAGGGCGTTGGGCGGCGGTGTGGGGCGGGACACGGCGGCGGTGTGGGCGAGACACGGCGGCGGTGTGGGCGAGACACGGCGGCGGTGTGGGGCGGCTTGGGCGAGAGTGAAGGAGAGTCTAGGGTTTTGGGGTTTTTTTTCTTTTTCCTTGTTTTCTCTTTTCTTTTCTCTTTTAATATAATTCCTTCCTTAACTTAAATAGACTTGGGAATCTCTTATGACCTCCCTAAGAATTCCCCTTCGAGCCCCGGCTGACGCGTTTATTTTCCTTATTTAAACCCAAGCTTCCCAACCCCTTTTTAGGCCAAGGGTTCGAGTCCTTTCAACAGTTCCTCTCAAACTTAAAAATATAAAAAGGAAACCTTATTTTACAGCTTATTAAAACCGGCCGTTACATGATGACTTGGCATTGCCTCGTCCCGGCGATCATGCACGTCCTCGGCGTGTTCCGCCGTAGCCCTTGATTGCCACTGTTAGGGCAAGGACCGCTTCTGGTGTAAGCCTACCACGACCGGTTCCTTAGCCTCGGATGCGGTGGTACAGCCGACATAGTTCACGTGTCCGTGTCTCACACCCCTATGTCGGTGACACCGATCCAGAGATTTAGTTAGGCATGGTGGCGAACACGGGCACTTGCCACTAGACCCGCACCCCGAGTTTTGCGGTAGCATGCGGTGCGCGCTTACGCTCATTACAATACCGGTCGAGAGCTCCTCGGGATCTTGAGCCGATGCACCTTTCGTGTCGACGATGAGCGCCGAGGCCGGACTTGTTCCCGTATAGCGCGCGTTAGTGTGTTGTGGTATTTCCGACTAAGACCACGAGTTGGCATCCGAGGTCCAAGTGTGGACTTAGCTATGTGCTCCGCTCTGTGTTTGTACTCATAGCTTGCATACATTCTTCTAGATGATCATGTATATCGTATTGTACCCCGGTTGGGGATTCTTCTTTGGGTAATTCGTTACTCACCCTTATTCTGTGGTTTTCCACGGTAATCAAGGCGGGAGACAGGATGGTGAAGGGAAGCTGTGATCATGGAATCTCTTTGTCATCTCTCGACTATTTTATTTTATCATGACTCTTGACTTTTGTTATTTCCCACGAATGCATGTAGACGGGCACAGAGCCCCGTGGATGTTTTCTTACGTTTTATGGATTCCAAAGATATTTGTACTTGTGTATTGTTTTAATGGTTTAAATAAATCTCGATCAGTAGTATGCTTTTAGAAATGTATGTTTTGGTTGTTGAATGTTTCTGTTTTACTTGGAATCCGAAATGTGTTTTTCATAATGTCTTCTATTTTCAATACATGCATTGGGGTAAAGGCCATTTAGAGCCCCTTTTGGGTCGGGTCTTTACATTTACAACTCTGAGTTTATGCTTTATCTTTTGATCTTTGAATGCATGTAGTTGGGCACGGAGCCCTTAGGATGTTTTTGGACTGTATCTGGATTCTGACTTTTACTGAACTAATTTGGAACTTAATGTTTTGAAATAAAATCTCTGATCAGTGTATGTTTGAACTATTTTTAGCTTGGAACATGTGCTTGGAAACAGGGACAGGTTTCAGGATGTTTTATAATTGTTTGTAAAATGAATGGTTGCAAGTTTTACATTTTATTCAGAATCTGGATGACAATCTTGCATAACATATTTAAGTTTTAAAAGCATGCACTGAGGTAAAGGCCTAGGTTAGGACCTCTTTTGGGTCGGGTATTTACAGTTGGTATCAGAGCTCAGAGTCATAGATTTTGTAGACTGACCTTTTGTTGTAGGTTGTTTTTCCATGATCATCAGCACTCCGACAACCATCATGTACGCCTAAGTTTACTATTTTAGAAAAGGGTTAAGAATTTACAATACTTTTACATCTACTGTATGCCTTGTTTAGTGGTGTAGAGCGGAGACGAGCAGGTTCTGACTCGTTGTTGGTTTGGGTGTAGATCGCCAGCATGCCAACTACCCGCACATGAAGAGGAGGTTTGAGAGCAGTAAGTTAGGGTATCAGGATTGGTTCGGATACCGCGGGGACATCGTCCCAAGCTGAGACAGATGGTGTACCACCAACAGCTCCTCCTGTTTTGCCTAGAGAAGGCGTCGAGGCGACAGAGCCTCGAGAGTCTGCTCCTAGAGCAGAGTTTGCAGATTATATGAGAGCCATGATGGTCAGCTTGTTGAGTGACCAGAGAGCAGAGACTCTGGCCATGATGGCCGCACAGCGGGAAGAGTCCCGAGCCCAGATAGAGCAGCTGACTCGTATGTTCCAACAGGACATCGCAGCACCACCAGCTCCATAGGAGCATGCAGCCACAGAGACAGTTGGGCCAGATGGTGCTGAGGAACTTGACAAAGAACTGAAAGATTTTGTGAAGTGGAAGCCAGAGAAGTTCGATGCCCGAGGAGATTCTTTAGCAGCAGCCAGATGGATTGCCCATCTGGAGTACACCTTTCTAATCATGGTGTGTCCTGATGTGCAGAGACCGCGTTGTGTAGCCCATGTGTTAGAGGGCACAGCTAGATGGTGGTGGGAGTCTAGCTGGGTCACCACCTGTCACCTGGGATTTCTTCAAGACAATGTTTAAGGCCAAGTACATCAGTGAAGAGGCCTAGGAAAAGATGGTAGAGTTGTTTCAGAACCTGAAGCAGGGGACTGATTAGATAGAGGAGTATGAGAGGAAATTCTTTGAGTATGGTTATTTTTCCCCGCAGTTGATAGCCACGCTTGAGCTGAAAATCAGGAAGTTTATTTCTGGTCTGAGACAAGGTGTATCCCAAGACGTCAGGTGTAACGGCCCAGTTTTCTATCCCGGTTCTCGAGGAGCTTCTGGTTCAGATTCAGTGGTTCAGTTGGGCCGTTAGAGCTGTTTTGGTCTTTTGGCTCCGCGGGCAGGATTTGTGGATTTTCAGGGCTTCGAGGCAGCTCCTACCTTTGTCGAGGTTTGTTTGTTGGTGGCTGCGAGTCCCGAGATGTTTGGGCTATTCGTTTGGGAGTTCGGTTGTGATTTGGGTTTTGGGCAAAGTTATGGTTGTTTGGGTGTTTCCTTTGGGATTCGAGTCGAGCCCTCAGTGTTGATTTGGGAAGTTGATTTAAGTGAGGTTTATTGATTGGAAAAGGTTGCTTCAGTCGGGTCTCGAAGGAGGAAGCCGAGAAATAGGATTTAAGGATTTTAAGGATTTTTAGAATTTGGATAAAAGTGGATAAGGTTGGAAAATGAAGATTAAATCCCCATTTTCCCTTTTTATTTTTAAAATCCCATTTTTCCTTTTTATTTCCCAAATTCTTTTTTTTCAAATTTTTCCCTTTTTCCATTTTTTCCCCTTTCTCTCTCCTCCAGCCCGACCCCAGCCCCCTACTCACCCCTCCCAGCCCGAGCCAGCCCCTGGTTGCCCAGCCTTGGCCGCCCAGCTCGCCCAAGCCCGAGCGGCCCGAGCCCAGAGCTCGGCCACCGCGTCGCCAGCTCGATCGCCCGGCCGAGTCGCCCTCGCCCGAGCCGTCCCGAGCGGTCGCTCTGTCCGTGTCGCCCAGTGCGCCTTTGTCGCGGCCGAAGCCGCGCTGCTGCCGCGTCGCCCGACCACGTGCCGCGCTGCCGTGCTGCCGAAAGCGTCTTGTAGCTCGTGTCGCTCGCGCCCACGCGCTGTCCCCTGTGCCTAGCCTCGCCGCGCGCCGTCGCCCAGCTGAGTCGATCCCCTGCGCCCAGCCAGCCCAGCCCCTGCGCCCAGCCTGCCCTGTTGTGTGTTGGTTGGCTCGAGCCTTGTGGCTTCTCGGATGGTATTTCCCGAGTCTTTTCTTCGTTGGGCCCTGATTTGTTGGCTGCTGGTTATTGATTTATTTGGGGTGTTTTATGTATTTGATTTGGGTGCTTTATTTGATGTTTAGGCTGTTCGGGTTCGATTAGAGGCTCGAGGATCGCTTGGTTGATATATGATTATTATTTGTTTCTGCTTGTTCCAGGTAAGAATTTCTTACCGTGGTTGTGTGGACCCTGCGATATATCTTGATTGTGCCTTGTATGCTTGCTGATTGTTATGAGCATGATAGTGATAGGCAGCTTTGATTGATCTCTTGCTAGCATGTTTACCTGATTGTACATGTTAGTGCCATGCTAAGTTTGTTCTTCCAGCATGCTTATGATTCCTGCTTAAGTTTGTAGTATCATGCTAGGTAAGCGTCTTTGATGTCGGTCATTGCTTGCTAGCTAGGAATCATTTATTTGCTCTGTACTCTTAGATAGAGTTGTAGGGTTTGTCATCATCCAGAGGCTGAGAGCGGACATAACGTACTTTGTCCCCACCGGTCGGGAGTAAAGCGAAGCATTGCTTCAAGGGTTGAGAGCGGACATAACGTACTTTGTCCCCACTGGTCGGAAATAGAGCAAAGAATAACATACATTACTTTTTCTCCCCCCTCCTGACAGCCAATGAGAATTAGCTACCTCATTGGCGTATGCCTAGTTTGTAGCCTGCTAGAGCGGAACCCTGCCAACGGTGTAAGCCTACCTTGGCCGGTTCTTAGCTTCAGGTCGGTGGTTCAGGCTGCACAGATGAGCGTCGAGGGCCTCGCGCTACTGTGATCAGTGACACCGCTTCCGAGTCATAGGCATGCATACCTGGCCCGCGTAGTTTGCCCTTAGGCCCCCGCATTTACGCCGGTTGCAGCAGCATGCGGTGTGCACGCACACGCGTTAGTTGTCGGTTCGGAGAGCTCCCCCAGGCTAATGTTCGTGAGTACACCATTCCTTCCAGTTTAGAGCCAGACTTCGGGTACTCTCCCGTAAGTCCAGATTAGTAACAAGGGCAAGAGGCCCTTGAGGACATTCTTGGGATCAGTTTTTGTGTTGAGCAATCCCCCCGAGTGAAAGATACCTCGGTGATGTCCCAGGATTGGTCAGGGTAACCAATCATTAGGCCGGAAGTAGGAGACTTCCGATGACTCTAGATCTTGTATTATGAGCTCGTTGAGCTATGATCTGTGTTGATAGTTGTTTGCTTGCATGTTAAGGTGCTAGATGACTGATGTATCGTATTGTACCCCGGTTGGGGATTCTTACTGAGTATGTTTATACTCACCCTTATTTATTTTTCAGGTAACTTGGGACAACACCAGGAGGGCTAGCGGAGGGAGCTGATTGATCATGGGAGCTGCCGGCACTCTGTCATTTATTATTGCATTGTTTATTCAGCATGTAGATGGACAGGAGTCCTAGGGGAACATTGTTTAAAAAGTTGTTTAAATTGTATTGTATGTTTTTATAAATACTGGCCAGGTTGTTTTACTTCGTCGGTTTGTTTAAATGTAAACTGTTGGTTATGTTTTAAGGGTTCCCCCTTCTCATATGTTTTGAAAGGTTTTTAAATATGAGCACTAAACCGCTTGATATCATATTTAACTTGCATGCTGAGTCAGAACCCCGGTTTAGGGCCATGTTTTGGGTCGGGTTCGTCACATCAGGGCACAGGCCCCCGATACTTATGTTAAGGCAGTGCAGTTGGCGACCATTTATAATGGGAAGTACCCAGTCGAGCAGGTTGTCGCCGCTCCAGTTCAGCGTCCTACCCCAGCCTCATCAGGGCAGAAGAAGAAGTTTGACTTTAGAGGTGGCGGCTAGGACTGCCAAGGACGATGATGCTCGGCACCGAGATCGGCGTAGAGCTCCACTCGCTTCGGCCTCGCGCGAGAAGAAGCGATCGCAGCATGAATTCCCCTATGTGCTACTTATGGGAAGGCTCACACTGGAGTTTGTTAGGCAAGTCCCAGATTGTGTTACAGTTGTGGTAAAGAGGGCACTGGCCCATTTTGTAACCAAACCCGGCTATGGCGATTCAAAGAAAAAAAGCGTGCGATAGCGGTCGGGTGTTCGATACGACCCGACAGGAGGTCGAGCGTATAGATGCCGCTGTGGCAGGTACGCTACTTGTTCTAGATCACTGCACATTTGTTTTGTTTGTTTCTGGTTCTTCATATTCATTTGTATCTGTTATGTTTGCTGAGCATGCTAGTTTGAGATTAGAGCCTCTAGGATTTGAGTTGTCAGTTGCAACTCCTTCGGGAGTCAGTATGTTAGTTAGAGATAAGGTTAAGGATGGCCGAATCGAGATATCCAGAGAGTTTCTTGTAGCGACGCTCATAGTCTTGCCTATGGCGGCTTAGATGTGGTACTTGGCATGGAGTGGTTAGCTGCTAACCACGCGTTGATCGACTACCACCGAAAAGAAGTAGTGTTTTGTAACGGCCCAGGTTTTCATCCCGGTCTTCTAGGTATGCCCTAGGGGTATTTTGGTAATTTGGTCGGGTCGTTAGGGCCGTTTATGTCTTTTTCCAGTTGCTAAAATTATTGGATGGTCTTTTGTAGTTTTTGAGGTTTTGTGGAAGTGTTTGGGCATGGTTAAGTGCAAAAGTAAAAATGTAAGGTATTTATGCTGCAGTTGGGTTTCGGACCCGAGTCTCCGAGAAACCTGTTGGGATGCGTGCCAATTGAGCTATTTGGAGCTCTTGTTGCTCTTTCCGCGTCATATCTTGGATAGCCTTGGATCTTTGGAGTTTTAGTGCATTTGATTAAAAGAAAAGAAATGTAGGGTTTTGTCTTCTTCTCCAAAATCTTCTTGGCCGCCCAAGCTTTTCTCCCTAGCTCCCAAGCCGAATCCTTGCTCCTTTGCAGTCTTGAGGTCCGATCGTCGTTCCGGTAAGGTTCTTCGTCCTCTTCTTCTTTTTCTTCTCCGATTGATATGTTGGTTGGCCGAGTGAGTAGAAGTGTGTGTGTGTGTGTTTGGTTGCAGCTAGCCGAGAGAAGCCCACTAGCCAGCAGCCCCATCGTCGCCCAGTCAGCAGCCATCGTCGCACCCACCAGCAGGCCCAAATCGCCAGATCGCCAGCTCCATCGCACCCAGATCGCCAGCTCCATCCCGCCCAGATCGCCCGCGCTCCCACTCCTCGCCAGCGCCTGCATCGCGCCCAGATCGCTCGGGCGCCCAGCCGCTCCGCGTCGCTTGCCCGCGCGTCCTCGTCCGCTCCCGAGCGCCTTGTCTCGCCCGCAGCTCGGTCGTGCCAGCACGCCCAGCCGCGCCCCAGCGCCGTGCCAGCGTGTAGCCCTACCGCCCAGCAACAGCCTCGCCGTGCAGCCTGCCCGTCCACGTGTCAGCAGCGCCGCGTGAGTTGCTCTCGAGCCGAGCCTTGTTTATTTTATTATATTTAGGCCTATTGATTGTGATTATTATTGTGTTTGTTAGGTTCTCGTTAGCTAGCTCGGGATCGATCGCAGCTTAGGATTTTGTGTATAGTTGCCTCCCGACCAAGGTAAGGATTTCTTATCGGAGTTGTGTGGGCCCTGCGATATTATATGTAGCGACCCGACCCGAAAGGGTTCTAAAATAGGCCGTTACCTCAATGCATGCATTCAAATCTACAGAAAATTTGCAAGAGGGTGTTCGGATTCTAAGTAAAAACTAAAACATAAAACATCCATTTAAAATCAACATCAATTCCTGAAACCTGTCCCTGTTTCCAAGCACCTGTTCCAAGACAAATACATTTACAAAACTTACTCTGATCAGAGATTTATTTAAAACATACAATCTTTACAACAATGCTAGAATCCTAAATACATTCGAAAAACACCCTAGGGCTCCGTGCCCAACTACATGCATTCAGAGAACATTTAAAACATCAACATAAAACTCGAGAGTTGAACAACGGGTTTCCATGATCACAGCTCCTCCTCCAGCCATCCTGTCTCGCACCATGGTTACCTGTGGAAAAACCACAAAAATAAGGGTGAGTAACGAATTACTCAGTAAGAATCCCCAACCGGGGTACAATACGATATAATCAGTCATCTAGTACCAAAGCATGCAAGCAAACAGCTACCAACACATATCATAGCTCAATGAGCTCATAAAACAAGATCTGGAGTCATCGGAAGTCTCTTTCTTCCGGCCTAGGGATTGGATACACTGACCAATCCTGGACATCACCGAGGTATATGTCACTCGGGGGAATACACTGATCCCTAGAATGTCCTCAAGGGCCTCCTTGCCCTTGCACTAATCTGGACTTACGGGAGAGTATCCGAAGTCAGGCTCTAACGGAAGGAATGGTGTACTCACGACATTAGCCCGGGGGAGCTCTCCGAACCGGCAACTAACGCGTGTGCGCGCACACCGCATGCTCTCTGCAACCGGCGTAAATGCGGGGGCCTAAGGGCAAACTACGCGGGCCAGGTACGCATGCCTATGACTCGGAAGCGGTGTCACTGATCACAGTAGCGCGAGGCCCTCGCGCTCATCATGCGGCATGATCCACCGACCTGAAGCTAAGAACCGGCCAGGGCAGGCTTACACCGATGGCAGGGTTCCGCTCTAGCAGGCTACAAACTAGGCTATGCCGAAGTGGGTAGCTAAATCCACAACCGACGGGTCGGAGGGGAAGCAAGATACGTTATGCTGCGCACACTTTACTCCCGACCTGAGCTAAATCCACCTTGGCGACCGGGGGGGGGGAAGCAAGATACGTTATGCTGCGCACACTTTACTCCCGATCAGTGGGGACAAAGTACGTTATGTCCGCTCAGCCTCTGGTTGATGACAAACCCTACAACTCTATCTAAGAGTACATAGTAAAAAGCAATGATTCCTGGCTAGCAAACAAAGACCAACATCAATCACATTACCTAGCATGATACTACGAGCTTAAGCAGTAATCATAAGCATGCTGGCAGAACAAACCTAGCATGGCACTAACATGTAAAATCAAGCAAACATGCTAGCAAGAAATCAATCAAAGCTGCTCTATTATTATCATGCTCATAACAGTCAGCAAACAAGCAAGGCATATCATGAAAAATATTGCAGGGCCCACACAAATCCTGTAAGAAATCCTTACCTGGTCGGAAGGCAACAACACACAATAAAATTAACTGCGATCGAACCCGAGCAACCTATAATGAGCCAAACAAACACATCAATAATCATAAAATAGCCCTAAATACAATAAAATAAATAGGGCTCGGCTCGGGAGCAACTCACGAGGCGCGGCTGACACGCGAACGAGCCGGTGCGGCACGGCTAGGCAAAGGTGAGCGCAGACAGCGCGAGGGGCGCTGCTCGGCGCTGGGGCGACACTGGGCGCTTGCTCGACTGGGCGACGGCGCACGGCGCGGCTCGGCACAGGGGACGGCGCGCGGGCGCGAGCGACACGATGCGTCGGGCTACAGGACGCGCGATCTGGCCGACACGGGCGTGAACGACACGATCGACGCGACGCGGCACTGTGCGCGGCTCGGCACAGTGCGCAGCTGGGCGACACGGACCAGGGCAGAGCGAGGGCTGGGCGACGCTGGGCGATGGCGAGAGTGACTCGGGGCTGTGGCTAGCGACGCTGGGCTGGGCGAGGCTCGACCTGGGCAGGGCTGGGTTGCTCGGGCTGGCTGGGTTGGGGGACCAAAGGGGGCTCGGGCTAGGGGGCTCGGGGAGAGAGAGAGAGTGAAAAGGGATTTTGGAAAATAAAAGGAAAAAAGGAAATAAAAAGGAAAATGGGGATAAAAGGAAATAAATGGGATTTTTAATCCTATTTCCATCCTTATCCACTTTTATCCAAATCAAAACCTTAAAATCCCATTTCCCGGCTTCCTCCTTCGAGAACCGACCGAAGCAATCTTTTCCAATAAATAAAACTCACTTAAATCCAACTCCCAAAGCAACACTAAGGGCCCGGGCTCGAATCCCAAAGGAAGCACACAACCAACCATCACTTTGCCAAAGCCCAAACCACAACCGAGCATCCAACCGACTAACCCAAACACCTCGGGACTCACAGCCACCAACAAACAAGCCTCGACAAAGGCAGGAGCTACCTCGAAGCCCTGAAAACCACAAATCCTGCCCGGAGAGCCAAAAGACCAAAATACCCCCAAGGGTCAAAACCGCTCTAATGACCCAACCAACAACCGAATCTTGACCCGAAGGCACCTCGAAAACTGGAATAGGATACTGGGCTGTTACATTATATGTGATTGTTTTTTGTATGCTTGTTTGTGTTTATCAGCATGTTTAGTGATAGGTGCTCTGTTCTGAATTCCTGGCAGGCATGATTTCTAATGTTGTTTCTCATGTTAGTCCATGCTAGGTTGTTCCGTTCTGGCATGCTCGTATCTATTCTTGCTTCGTAGTATCATGCTAGGTTCGTTGTATGTGTTGAGCACGTATTGGATTGTTTGCTGTTGATGTTATAGTTTAGAGTTCAGATAGGTAGCATCATCCGGGCCAGGATGCATAAAGTACCTTGCATCCATGGCAGGGGCGTACGAGGCAGTACTCATTCCCTGGACCCCGTTAGGCTTTAGCTAACCCTACCGGTAGGCCCTGCAATCTTGGGTGAGGGTGGCAGACTGTTAAATGCCCCAACGGTCGGGATGATGACATGGCATTGCCTTGTCCCTGCAATGCAAACACGTAGTCGGCGTGTTCGGCGAAGAGCCTTTGATTGCCACTGTTAGGGCAAGGACGAATTCTGGTGTAAGCCTACCACGACCGGTTCCTTAGCCTCGGTGCGGTGGTTCAGGTGACATAGTTCACGTGTCGTGTCTCACACCCTATGTCGGTGACACTCGATCCGCAGATTTAGTTAGGCATGGTGATCGGACACAGGCGACTTGCCACTAGACCCGGCACCCCATGGTTTGCGTAGCATGCGATGCGCGCATACACTCATTATAGCGCCGATTGGAGAGCTCCTCGGGATCGTGAGCGATGCACCTTTCGTGCTCGATAGTAGGCAGTGAGGCCGAGACTTGTTTCTCGTATAGGATCGTATCATGAGGTGGATTATTCTCGGAGTAAGACCACGAGATGGCATCCGAAGTTTATGTGTGGATTTAAGCTATGTGCTCTCTTACTGTGTTTATATTCATAGCTTGCATACCTTTACGCTAGATGACCATGTATATCGTATTGTACCCGGTTGAGGATTCTTCTTGAGTAATTCGTTACTCACCCTTTATTTTGTGGTTTTCCACGAGTAACCATGGTGCGAGACAGGATGGCTGGAGGAGGAGCTGTGATCATGGAAACCCGTTGTTGAACTCTGAGTTTATGTCTATGATTCTTTATGTCTATTTTCCTCTGAATGCATGTAGTTGGGCACGGAGCCCTAGGTTATTTTCTCTGATTTTTTTCTGATTCTAGCACAGTTGTAACTATTGGAAAGTTTTGAATGTTTTAAATAAATCTCTGATCAGAGTGAGTTTTGGAAATGTATTTGCCTTGGAACAGGTGCTTGGAAACAGGGACAAGTTCCAGGAATTTTGTATTGCTTTTCTAAATAGTTGTTTGAATGTTTTAGTTTTCATTTAGAATCCGAAAACCATTCCTGCATATTGTCTTTAAGTTTTGAACACATGCATTGAGGTAAAGGCCTATTTTGGACCCCATTCGGGTCGGGTCTTTACATGTTCAGGCTGCCGGTTCGGCCCAGCTTTAAGTTTCATGGAGTCTAGGGTGGAGTTTGCCAGCCGATGGTTTTAGCTGTGAAAGCTCATCGTTTGTTAGCTCGTGGAGCTTGGGGCTATGTAAAGACCCGACCCAAAAGGGGCTCTAAATGGGCCTTTACCCCAATGCATGTAGTGAAAATAAAAGACATTATGAAAAATACATTTCGGATTCCAAGTAAAAACAGAAACATTCAACAACCAAAACATACATTTCTAAAAGCACACTGATCGAGATTTATTTAAACCATTAAAACAATCCACAAGTACCAATATGCTGGAATCCATAAAACTTAAGAAAACCTCCCGGGGCTCTGTGCCTGCCTACATGCATTCAGGGGAAATAATAAAAAGTGAAGAGTCATGATAATTAAAATAAAACAATCGAGATGACAAAGAGTTCCATGATCATAGCTCCTCCTTCACCATCCTGCCTCCCGCTTTGATTACTGTGGAAAACCACGTAATAAGGGTGAGTAACGAATTACCAGTAAGAATCCCCAACCGGGGTACAATACGATATACATGATCATCTAGAAGAATGTATGCAAGCTATGAGTACAAACACGAGAGCGGAGCACATAGCTAAGTCCACACTTGGACCTCGGATGCCATCTCGTGGTCTTAGTCCGGAAATATCACAACACACTAAACGCACTATACGGGAACAAGTCCCGCCTCGGCCGCCATCGACGATACGAAAGGTGCACTGCTCAAGATCCCGAGGAGCTCTCCGGTCGGCGCCAGTAATGAGCGTAAGGATGCACCGCGCGCTTCTTCTACAGCACTATGGGGTGCCGGTCTAGTGGCAAGTCGCCCATATCCGGATACCACGCCTAACTAAATCTCGGATCGGTGTCACCGACATAGGGGTGTGAGACTGACACGTGAACTATGTCACTGTACCACCGCACCGAGGCTAAGGAACGGGTCATGGTAGGCTTACACCAGAAGCCGCCCTTACCTTATCGTGGCAATCAGGGCTACCGCCGAACACGCCGAGGACGCGTGCCGGCCGGGGACTAGGCATTGCCAAGTCATCATCCCGACCATTGGGGCATCGCTTAGACTACCACCTCACCCAAGATTGCGGGGGCCTACCGGTTGGGATAGCTAATCCCTCACGGGGTCCAAGGACGGAGAACTGTCTCAATCGCCCTTGCCATAGATGCAAGATACTTTATGCATCGGGCCTGATGATTCTATCTACCTCAATTCTAAACCTTAACAATAATAACGATTCAATCAATGCAATCCAATACGTGCTCATCGATATACAAAGAACCTAGCATGATACTACGAAGCAAGAAGCAGATATCGAACATGCTAGAATAGAACAACCTAGCATGGGCTAACATGAGAAACAATACAAGAGTTCATGCCATCAGAATTGCAACAGAGCACCTAGGCTAAACATGCTAGTAAACATACACAGCATACAAAACAACAATCACAAATATACCATGAGTAGTCCACACAACCCCTGTAAGAAATCCTTACCTTGGTCTAAAGACTTTTACACACAAATCCTAAGTCATGAAACAATCCCGAGCTAGCGAGCGGAACCTAGCAAACCAACAATAATCGTGATCTAAAATATCTAAACAACAATAGAATGCCAAGCTCGGCTCGGAACTCACGCGCGCGACGACACGAGCTTGGGGCTCTTGCAAGTCGCTCGGCAAGGTCGGGCGCTGGCCGCTACCGGCACGGCAGGACACGCTACCGGTTGCGCTACCGCACGGACGGACACGCTACCGGGCCGCGCTACCGCACGGCAGGCAGCAGTGGACACGCGCGCGGGCGAGCGCTCGACGGCGGCGCGCGGCGCCGGGCGCAGCGGGCGGCGGCGCGGCGCCGGCGCTCGGGCGGCGGGCGCGCGCGCGAACGCGCTCGAGCGGCGCGCGCGCGCGAGCAGCTTCGGCAAGCGGACACGGCGAGGGTGTGCGAGCGACGGCCGACGCGGCGTCTTTGCGCCGCGAGACCCTCGGCGTGGCGCAGCGATCGGGCGATTCGGCCGCTGGCGAACGCGAGGCCGCCGCGAATGTGTCCGGCGTGCGCGGCAGGCCGGCTCGACCGATCCGGGCGCGCGGCGACAGGCCGCTCGACCGATCCGGGCGTGCGACGGTGCTCGGCTCGACCGACCGGGCGTGGTGAGCTGGGCCGAGGATGATGGTCGCTCCCTCTACCGGGCCGCACAACACACACACACACACACCCTTTTTCTTACATTCGCCAACAAACACCCAAATGAGAAGATGAAGAAGACGAAGACTTACCCGGAATGATGATGATCGAACCCAAGGAGATGCAAGGATGAAGAACTCGGCAAGGCTATGGAGATGGAGAGCTTGGGCGGCCAAGAGATGTTTTGGAGAAGGAGATGAAATAACCTATTTCTATTTCATTTAACCAAATGCACCAAAACTCCAAAAATCCAAGGTTAACTAAGATGTGATGCAGAAGAGTAACAAGAGCACCTAATGGCTCAAATGGCACACCTCTCTACAAGCTTCCCGGAGACCCGGTTCAAACCCCTACTGCAAAGACAATTTCCTTTATTTTTACTTTTGCAACAAACCTTGCTCAAACCAAACCACAAACCCCTCCAAAACCTACAAAACCATCCAATAATTTTAGTAGCCGGAAAGACACAAACGACCATGACGGCCCGACCAAATTACCAAATTACCCCTAGGGCATACCCGAAGACCGGGAAGAAAACCACAGGTCGTTACAATATTCCTCCTTTTTATGACTTTCGTCCTCGAAAGTCCTTAAGACAGTAAAACAACTCGTGGTAATGCAACCTCATCTCGCCTTCCCGCTCCCAAGTGGCCTCCTCGTAATCCCGACTCTCCACCGAACCTTTACTAAACGAATCTCGCGACATTACGCAACGCCTTGGTCTCAAAGGCAAGGATCCTCACCGGCTTTTCCTCAAGTTCAAATCCTCATTCACCGCAAAGGCTCAAAGTCCACAATGTGCGACGGTCCGGCACATACCGCCTCAACATCGATACATGAAAAACACTATGCACCACCGATAGTGACGGAGGTAGGGCTAACCGGTAAGCAACTCGCCAATCCTCTCTAGGATCTCAAATGGACCAACAAAACGGGGACTCAACTTCCCACGCTTACCAAACCTCGTAACACCTCGCATCGGAGCAACCTTAAGGAACACGTCTTTGACCAACCTCAAACTCCAAATCTCGACGCCGAACATCGGCAGAACTCTTCTCGCTCGCTCGCCTCGAAATACAACATACGAGCTCTAATCTTCTCGCCTTCGCACCATTGGTCAATCGCAGAACTCGGGACCCAACACTGCCTATCACCAACCTCTTCCCGCAACACGGGGACCGATAACGCTTACCATACAATGCCTCGAATGGAGCCATCTCAATCGCCGATCGTAATCGTTGTTATAGGCAAACTCCATCAAGTACAGATATCGTCCCAATCGCCGGGAAATCCAACACACAAGCCCTCAACATATCCTCGAGAATCGATTCACTCTCTCACCGACCATCCGTCCGAGGGTGAAAAGTCAGGCTTTGGCGCACTCAGCGCTCAAACCCTTCCGAGCGCTCTCCAGAACGAGAAGTGAACCACGAGTCACGATCGGACACAATCCTCACCGGTACACCATGATAACGGATGATCTCGCTCCAAAACACCGCGCCATCGCTCCACTCAGATAAGTGTCTCTACCGGAATGAAGTGTGCGCTCTTGGTCAAACGGTCGACAATCACCCAAATCTGAGAACTTCCTGAGTCCTTGGCAAACCGTATATAAAGTCCATAGAGATCTCTTCCCATTTCCACTGGGTACACTCGATGGTCGCAACAAACCACTGGCTCTCTCTGGTGCCTTCACTTGGCGGGCAAGTGAGACACCTACCGACAAACTCTGCCACATCTCTCTTCATTCCCATCCACCGTAAAAGTCCGCTTAAGGTCTCGATACATCTTGGTACCCCCGGTGCCAAGCAAAAGGGGGAACAGTGGGCCTCCGAGCAACTCGCTCGCAAACTCGCAATGTCCGGAACACACAACCGCCTCTATAAGTCAACCCATTGTCCGGTGAATATACAAAGTCAAAGTCACCGCCAAGACTAACTCACAACCAATCTCTTATGCGGGTCGCCTAACCGGCCGTTTATAATCCATTGCGCGCCGAATCGACGGCCGATAATACCAATCGAGCTACCACAGCGGTAACCTCTCCCAACAACATCGCAACCTCGCCCGCTCGAACTCTCTCTCGCAAACTGGCTGAACTCAACAACGCCGCAGAGTGCGACGCTTTTCTCTCAAAGCATCGGCCACTACATTGGCTTTACCCGATGGTACAAAATCTCGCAGCCATAATCCTTTACCAACTCTAACCATCTCCTCTCGCCTCATATTCAACTCCTTCTCGAGTAAATGATACTTGAGGCTCGTGATCGGTAAACATCCGAATCCGCCACCATACAGTAATGCCTCCAAATCTTCAAAGCAAACACCACTCGCCGCCAACTCCATATCATGAGTTGGGTAGTTCTCGCTCATACGGCCAAATGACGGGGAAGCATAGGCAATGACCTTCCCGTGCCGCATCAACACACAACCTAATCCAAACTTGGAAGCATCATCAGAGACCACGAAACCACTGTCCCCTCCGGATCGCCAACACCGTGCCAAGTCAAACTACGCTTGAGCTCGCAAAGCTCTCATCACACTCTGCTGTCCCAAACAAACTCGACACCCTTCCTCGCCGACGAGTGAGGGGCGAGGCTAAAGCGAAAAGTCTCGACGAACCGACGGTAGTAACTCGCCAAACCCGCAAAGTCGCGAATCTCAGAATCGGAGTTCTCGGCTTGGCCCATGAACTCACGGCCTCAATCTTCGCGGGGTCCACGGCTATACCATCTCTCGAAACCACGTGGCCTAGGAAGGCCACCGCCCAACCAGAAATCACATTTGGAAAATTTCGCATAAAGTCGTTTTCCCTCAAAGCCGCCAATACTCGCCTCAAATGCTCGCATGGTCTTCTTTAGACCTCGAATAAATCGTAATATCGCCAATGAACACGATGACGGCCGTCCAAAAATGATTTGAACACCCTATCCATCATGTCCATGAACGCGGTGGGGCATTGGTCAATCCAAACGACATAACCACAAACTCATAGTGACCATATCCGACTCTCAAAGTCGTCTTAGGAATGTCGGCATCCCCGATCCGCAAATCGATGGTAACCGGATCTCGAGATCTATCTTGGAGAACACGTAAGCTCCTCAAGCCGATCGAACAAATCATCGATACGGGCAACGGATACTTATTCTTCATCACACCTTATTAAGCTCGCGGTAATCAATACACAAGCGCGCAGAACCATCCTTCTTTTTCACAAATGAATCGTGCTCCCACGGGACACACTTGGACGGATGAACCCTCGATCTAACATCTCCCGCAAATCGAATCTTCGCCTTTAACTCACTGGCGCCATGCGACACGGAGCCTTCGAGATAGGGAGGGTCCTCGCTCGAGCTCAATATTGAAGTCAACCTCTCTTTTGGGGCAACCCCAGAACTCCTCGTGAAACACGTCCGCAAACTCCTCGCACGACCGGCACTGATCAACAGACACGAGGGGCGCTCTTCCTGCATAACTTGGCTAAATAGCCCCAAGCTCCATGAGCTAGCAAACGACGAGCTTTCACAAATGACACCATCGGCGGGCAAACTTCACCCCGACTCCACGAAACTTAAAGTCGGGCCGACTGCGCGGCCGAACACTACTTCTTTCCGGTGGCAATCAATCAACGCGTGGTTAGCAAAACTAACCACTCCATACCAAGAATCACATCAAAACCACTCATAGGCGTAACTATGAGTGTGGCTACTAGCAACTCTCCTGGATATCTCGATCCGGCCATCCTTAATCTTATCTCTAGCCAACATACTAACTCCCAAGGAGTTGCAACAGATAACTCAAAACCTAGAGGTTCTAGTCTTAACTTAGCATGCTCAAAGAAACAACACAGATACAAATGAATGCGTAGAACCGTAATCAAACAAGACAAATGCGCAGTGATCTAAAACAAGAAGCGCACTCCGCCATACAGCGCATCCGTGACGCTGGGCCTCCGACGGGTCGTAGCAAACACTCGACCGCCGCCGCTACTGGGCCGAGCCGCCATAGCCGGGCCGAGGACGTAAACGGATCATATGTCCTCTTTACCACAACGAAAAAACACACTCGGGCCCCGCTCGCAAGCTCCAGCAGTGGGTCCTCCCGCAAGAAGCACAAGCAGAACTCGCTCGGGACCGCCTGGCCGGGCGAGGCCGAAAACGGATCGGGCCCTATGTTGATCCCGCTTTGAATCGCCCTTGGCGACGCCGCCGCCACCCCGAAAGTCAAACTTCCTCTTACGCCCCCACACCGCCGGGACAGACGCCAAACAGAGCGGCAACAACCCGCCAAAGCAGATACTTCCCATTATAGATCGTGGCTAATCGATGACCCTTAGCATAAGTGTCGTGGGCCCGAGCCTCGACATCCTCGGGAAACACCGCCTCAATCCGGATATGAACTTCCGAATCTTCACTCGGGGTGGCAATCAACCGAGGAGCAAAATATCCATACTCGAGAACTTGCGCTCATATTCCTCAATGGAATCGTAACCCCGCTCGTGTTCTCCGGAAGAGCTCCACCATCTTCTCCTGAGCCTCATCACCGATGAACTTTACCTTGAACTCACCTTGAAGAACTCCCAAGTAGCGGGTGGAGACCAGTGGTCTCTCGCTCAAGGTGGACTCCCACCACCATCTCATTGTGCCTCCTAGCACATGAGCCGCACATCTCGGCCTCTCAATATCGGGGCACACCATGATCGGGAAGGTGTACTCCAAATGGGCAATCCACCGGGCCGCCGATAACGCATCACCGGTGGCATCAAACTTCTCGTGCTTCCACTTCACAAAATCCTTCACCACCTACCCAATTCCTCGGCACCCTCTCGCCATATCCGCCTCAGGGCTACTTGCTCCTCGTGGAGCCGAGGTGCTACCGAGCTCACAACCAATCGAGTCACCGCTCGATCCGCTCGGGACTCTTCCCGCCGCGCCGCCAACAAGGCTCGGGTCTCGCCTCCGTCACTCAACATGCTGACCATAAAAGCCCTCATAGACTCAAAGAAACTCGCTCCAGGAGAGCGATCTCACGGCGCTCACGATCGCCTCAACGCCCGCTCTAGGCGTAACAGAGGAGCTGCTTTGGTGGAATGCCATCGATGTCGGCTTGGGACGATGCCCTCGCAGCATGTCGATCCGATCCCGATACTCTCGACCGCTCTCGAACCTCCTCTCCGATGACGGATGATCGCATGTCAAGCGATCTACATCCAAACCAACAACGAATCAAAACTCGCTGTCACCATTCCACAACACCAAACAAGGCATACACTAGATGATAGGTATTGTAAATTCTTAACCCTTTTTCTTTCTAAAACAATAAATCTAGGCGTACTGATGACCGCTTGAGATGTTGATGATCATGGAAAACGACCTACAACAAAGGTCGGTCTACAGAATCTATGACTCGAGCTCGATACCAATCAGAAAGACCCGACCCAAAAGGGGCTCTAAATGGGCCTTTACCCCAATGCATGTAGTGAAAATAAAAGACATTATGAAAAATACATTTCTTGATTCCAAGTAAAAACAGAAACATTCAACAACCAAAACATACATTTCTAAAAGCACACTCGATCGTCGAGATTTATTTAAACCATTAAAACAATCCACAAGTACCAATATGCTGGAATCCATAAAACTTAAGAAAACCTCCCCGGGCTCTGTGCCCGCCTACATGCATTCAGGGAAATAATAAAAAGTGAAGAGTCATGATAATTAAAATAAAACAATCGTGAGATGACAAAGAGTTCCATGATCATAGCTCCTCCTTCACCATCCTGTCTCCCGCTTTGATTACCCGTGGAAAACCACGAATAAGGGTGAGTAACGAATTACCCAAGAAGAATCCCCAACCGGGTACAATACGATATACATGATCATCTAGAAGAATGTATGCAAGCTATGAGTACAAACACAGAGCGGAGCACATAGCTAAGTCCACACTTGGACCTCTGATGCCATCTCGTGGTCTTAGTCCGGAATATCACAACACACTAAACGCACTATACGGAACAAGTCCCGCCTCACCGCCTATCGACGATACGAAAAGGTGCACCGCTCAAGATCCCGAGGAGCTCTCGATCGGCGCCAGTAATGAGCGTAAGGATGCACCGCGTGCTTCTACAGACTATGGGGTGCCGGGTCTAGTGGCAAGCCGCCCATATCCGGATACCACGCCTAACTAAATCTCCGGATCGGTGTCACCGACATAGGGGTGTGAGACTCGACACGTGAACTATGTCACCTGTACCACCGCACCGAGGCTAAGGAACGGGTCATGGTAGGCTTACACCGTGAAGCCGCCCTTACCTTATCGTGTGGCAATCAAGGGCTACCGCCGAACACGCCGAGGACGCGTTTACCGCCGGACTAGGCATTGCCAAGTCATCATCCCGACCATTGGGGCATCGCTAGACTACCACCTCACCCAAGATTGCGGGGCCTACCGGTTGGGATAGCTAATCCCTCACGGGGTCCAAGGACGGAGAACTGCCTCAATCGCCCTTGCCATAGATGCAAGATACTTTATGCATCGGGCCCTGATGATTCTATCTACCTCAATTCTAAACCTTAACAATAATAACGATTCAATCAATGCACCCAATACGTGCTCATCGATATACAAAGAACCTAGCATGATACTACGAAGCAAGAACAGATATCGAACATGCTAGAATAGAACAACCTAGCATGGGCTAACATGAGAAACAATACAAGAGTTCATGCCACCAGAATTGCAACAGAGCACCTAGGCTAAACATGCTAGTAAACATACACAGCATACAAAACAACAATCACAAATATACCATAGGTCCACACAACCCCTGTAAGAAATCCTTACCTTGGTCGGAAGACTTTTACACACAAATCCTAAGTCATGAACAATCCCGAGCTAGCGAGCGGAACCTAGCAAACCAACAATAATCGATGATCTAAAATATCTAAACAACAATAGAACGACAAGCTCGGCTCGGAACTCACGCGCGCGCGACGACACGAGCTTGGGGCCGCCGCAAGCCGCTCGGCAAGGTGGGCGCCGGCCGCGCGCTACCGCACACGCAGGACACGCGCTACCGTTGCGCTACCGGCACGGACGGACACGCGCTGCCGCGCTACTGCCAGCACGGCAGCGAGGACACGCGCGCGCTAGGCGAAGCTGCGACGGACGACGGCGCGCGCGCGCCGCGTCGGGCGCGCGCGCGGCGCGGGCGCGTCGGGCGGCGCGCGCGCGCGGGCGAACGCTCGAGCGGCGCGCGGCGAGCAGCTCGGCAAGCGACACGGCGAGGGTGTGCGAGCGATCGGCCGACGCGGCTGGCGCTGGGCGAGGACTCTCTGGCGTGGCGAGCGATCGGGCGATTCGCTGGCTGGGCGAACGGCGAGGCTGCCGCGAATGTGTCAGGCGTCGCGGCAGGTCTGCTCGACCGATCTGGCGTGGCGACAGTGGCTGGCTCGACCGACCGGGGCGTCGCGACGAGTGGCTCGGCTCGACCGACCGGGCGCGGCGAGTCCGGGCCGAGGATGATGGTCGCTCTCTCTACCGGGTGCACAACACACACACACACACAACCCCTTTTTCTTACATTCGCCAACAAACACCCAAATGAGAAGATGAAGAAGACGAAGACTTACCCGGAATGATGATGATCGAACCCAAGGAGATGCAAGGATGAAGAACTCGGCAAGGCTATGGAGATGGAGAGCTTGGGCGGCCAAGAGATGTTTTGGAGAAGGAGATGAAATAACCTATTTCTATTTCATTTAACCAAATGCACCAAAACTCCAAAAATCCAAGGTTAACTAAGATGTGATGCGAAAGAGTAACAAGAGCACCTAATGGCTCAAATGGCACACCTCTCTACAAGCTTCCCGAGAGACCCGGTTCAAACCCCACTGCAAAGACAATTTCCTTTATTTTTACTTTTGCAACAAACCTTGCTCAAACCAAACCACAAACCCCTCCAAAAACCTACAAAAACCATCCAATAATTTTAGTAGCTGGAAAAGACACAAACGACCATGACGGCCCGACCAAATTACCAAATTACCCCTAGGGCATACCTGGAAGACCGGGAAGAAAAACCTGGGTCGTTACAGGCTACCTCGCCAAGTTGTATGGGGAGAGCCACCCCTCGCTGACTGTTGATCAGGTACCGGTCATACAGGAGTTTGTGGATGTGTTTCCTGAGGAGTTACCGGGGTTGCCCCCGCAGAGAGAGGTTGACTTCACATTCGAGCTCGAGCCAGGGACCCTCCCTATCTCAAAGGCTCCGTATCGCATGGCGCCAGCAGAGCTAAAGGAACTTAAGGTTCAGTTGCAGGAGATATTGGATCGAGGGTTCATCCGACCGAGTGTGTCCCCGTGGGGAGCACCAGTTCTATTTGTAAAGAAGAAGGATGGTTCGATGCGCTTGTGCATAGATTACCGTGAGCTTAATAAGGTTACCGTGAAGAATAAGTACCCGTTGCCTCGTATTGATGATTTGTTTGATTAGCTTCAGGGAGCTTCCGTGTTCTCCAAGATAGATTTGAGATCCGGTTACCATCAGTTGCGGATGAGGGATGCCGACATTCCTAAGACAGCTTTCAGGTCTAGATATGGTCACTACGAGTTTGTGGTCATGTCCTTCGGATTGACTAACGCCCCAGCAGCGTTCATTGACATGATGGATAGGGTGTTCAAAGCATTTTTGGACAGCTTCGTCATAGTGTTCATTGACGACATTCTAGTATATTCGAGGACTAAGGAGGATCATGCAGGACACTTGAGGCGAGTATTGGCAGCTTTAAGGGAAAACCAGCATTATGCGAAGTTTTCCAAGTGTGATTTCTGGTTGGAGATGGTGGCCTTCCTAGGTCACGTAGTATCGAGAGATGGTATAGCCGTGGACCCAACGAAGATTAAGGCCATGAGTTCGTGGGCCAAGCCGACTTCAGTTGCCGAGGTTTGTAGCTTTCTGGGTTTGGCAGGTTACTACCGTCGGTTCATCAGGGACTTTTCTGCCATAGCCTCGCCGCTCACTCGTCTGACGAGGAAGGGTGTCGAGTTTTTTTGGGATGGTAAGTGTGATGAGAGCTTTGCCAGGCTCAAGCGCAGTTTGACTTCAACACCAGTGCTAGCGGTCCCGTAGGGGACAGGTGGTTTCGTAGTCTACAGAGATGCTTCCAAGTTTGGGTTAGGATGTGTGTTGATGCAGCATGGGAAGGTAATTGCTTAAGCTTCTCGTCAGTTGAAACCGTATGAGCAAAACTACCCGACTCATGATATAGAGTTGGCAGCAGTAGTGTTTGCTTTAAAGATTTGGAGGCATTACTTGTACAGAGAGCGGATACAGATGTTTACTGATCACCAGAGTCTCAAGTATCAGTTTACTCAGAAGGAGTTGAATATGAGACAAAGGAGATGGTTAGAATTAGTAAAGGATTATGACTGCGAGATCTTATACCATCCGGGTAAAGCCAATGTTGTGGCTGATGCGTTGAGTAGGAAGACGTTGCACTCCACGGCGTTGTTGAGTACCCAGTTCAGATTGTGGAACGAGTTCAAGCGGGCCAAGGTTGTAGTGTTGTTGGGTGAGGTTATCGCTAGGATAGCCCAGTTGTCAGTTCAGCCTTCGATCAGGCAGCAGATTATTGATAGCCAGCTGAATGATCCCGCACTTAAGAGACTGATTGACAGAGTTAGTGCTGACGAAGAATTTGACTTAGTGTATTCACCAGTCGGTGGGTTGACTTACAGAGGCCGATTGTGTGTGTCGGAGGTTGCATTACTTTCAGTGGCTCACAGTTCACCGTTTGCTTGGCACCCCGGGGGTACCAAGATGTATCAGGATCTTAAGCAAACGTTCTGGTGGATGGGCATGATGTAACAGCCCGGTTTTCAGCTAAATGTAAAATAAGGTTTCCTTTTATTTTATTTTATTTTTTTTAGTTTGGGAGGAGCTGTTGAAGGGACTCGAACCCTTGGCCTAAAAAGGGGTTTGGAAGCTTGGGTTTAAATAAGGAAAATAAACGCATCAGCCGGGGCTCGAAGGGGAGTCTTGGGAAGGCCACATGAGATTCCCAAGTCTATTTAAGTTAAGGAAGGGAATTATATTTAAAGAGAAAGAAAAGAGAAAATAAGGACAAAAAGAAAGAACCCAAAACCCTAGACTTCTCCTTCACCCTCGCCCAAGCCGCCCCACCGCCGCCGTGCCTCGCCCACGCTGCCGCCCAACGCCCTGCTGCTTCGCCCCACGAAATCGCACGCCTTGCTGACCACTGCCGCACCGCTACGAGCCACCGCCAGCCCAGATCGCGTCGAGCAGCCAGCTCGCCCACCGCCGCAACAGCCCAGCCTCCACTCCGCACCAGGTCGCCCAGCGCACCGGCCGTGTAGCCGCCTCCGCGCCCGCACGACACCACCCCAGCGCCGTCGCGCCCGCACACCCTGCACCGCACCGCCCGCGTCTGCGTGCCGTGCTTAGCTTCGTCGGCGTCGCCCGCCAGCCCAGCGCTGCGCTCGTCCCTGCGGCCACAGCGCAGCCCAGCGCCAAGATTTCGTCCCTCGCGCGCGCCAGCGCCACACACAAGATCGTCCCTGCCGCGCGCCAGCCACCCCAAGAAGCGCCAGTCAGGCGCCCACGCCTGCCGCCGCCTAGCGGCGCTCGCCTTCCGCTTGCTGCCGAGACAAGTGCCTTCTTGGTGGGTAAATTCCCGAGCCTCCACCCTTTGGACTTCCTGCTTTTAGATGCTGTTTATTAATTAGGATGTTTTATTACTTGTTTAGGTTGCTCGAGTTCGCTTAAAAGCTCGAGGGTCGTTATTTGATTCGGGATAATTAACCTCCACTTATTTCCAGGTAAGGATTCTTACCCGGGGTGTGTGGACCTCGCGAATAGTTGATAGCACGTTGATTATTGTAATTATATGAGTTTCTAGTGATAGTTTTCATGTTTTCTTTTGATTCATGTTCGTGACATGTTTACATCCCGTTAGTTCCATGTTAGGCTTTCCTATCTTGATAGAACCATGCTGCCTATTGTAAGTTGCTAGATCCAAGTTACGGTTAGATGTGTGATGTATAGTATAGAGGGCCGTAGCGGTAACTAGTTTGGGGTCCCGCTCGGGCAAGACCCGATGGACATCTGGAGGTGTAAGGCCCTACGGGCATCCTAGGTGTGTAAGGCCCACTGGGCATCACTGAGTCTGGAGGTGTAAGGCCCTACGGGCATCCTAGGTGTGTAAGGCCCACTGGGCATCACCGAAGTCTCGAGGTGTAAGGCCCTCACGGGCATCCTAGGTGTGTAAGGCCCACCGGGCATCACCGAAGTGCCGAGGTGTAAGGCCCTACGGGCATCCTAGGTGTGTAAGGCCCACCGGGCATCACCGAAGTCCGATGTGTAGGCCCTACGGGCATCCTAGGTGTGTAAGGCCCACTTTGGGCATCACCGATTCTCGGTGGTGTAAGGCCCGATGGGCATCCTAAGTGTGTAAGGCCCCACTGGGCATCACTGTGTCCTAGGTTGTGTAAGGCCCGAAGGGCATCCAAATGTAGGACCTAGGAGAGGCTATAGACGGAAGCCCTTGGATAAGCTCGCCTAGAAGTAGCTCATAGCCTAAGCCACCGCTCGTGCTCTAAGTCATTGTATGGTTGCATGTCGGTGTGCTAAATGAGATGATTTCGTATTGTACCCGATTTGGGATTCTTCTTGAGTAACTTGTTGCTCACCCTTATTTTCTGTGGCTTTCCACCGTAACTTGGGACAGAGGTCGGATGGCTAGGAGGAAGCGGCTCGATGATCATGGATAGCCGACTGGTCGCACGCTTTCTTTAAATGTTTTCCTTAATGATTTAGCATGTAGTGGGACTTGGGTCCCTAGGAGAAAAGCACTCAAACTATTTTATGTTCTCGCATCGCTTTCCTTTGAATTGTTTTAAGAAAGTACTGTTCACCATTTACTTTTTTTATTTAATTGAAATCATGGTTTTGTTTTTAAAGTGTTTATTGCAAAGCTTTAAACTTCCGACTCGAATGATGTTTATATTCTTAATCATGCATGCTAAGTATGGACTTTAGGTTAGAGACCGCTTTCTTGGGTCGGGTCCTTACAGCTTGGTATCGAGCCCGAGTTATAGGTTACGTAGACCGACTCGCGCTGCGATTGTAGGTTGTTTCCATGATCATCAGCGCCACGCCCACCATCGTGTATGTCCGTAAGTTTAAAGTTAAGGGTTAAGAATTACAATACGGGGTTGCACCTTGCATGTACATGACTTGTTGTTGTAGAGCAGGAAGACGTGTTCTCACCCATTGTTGGTTTGGTCAGAGATTTTCGGTATGCCGCCACTCGTAGAGGCGGGGAGGCTCGAGGCCGACCACCCAGGCATTCGTGATCGATTCTCGACACCGGGGACCTCGTCCCAAGTCAAGCCGAGGTTAGGCCACCATCGTGCCCTTCAACCGTGTTGCCCGAGAGGGTGTAGGGGCAAGCGAGTCTCGAGAGGCCGCACCGAGCCGCTTTTGTGAGTCTATGAGGGCTCTTATGGTTGGGTTGCTAGCCAACCAGAGGGCCGAGCAGAGAGCTGAAACGCAAGCTTGGTTAGTCTGCAGAGAGGAGGAGTCCGCGTTCGAGATCACAAAGAATCGACCGAGTTGGTTCAAGAGAGGATCAGCAGCCACCACCAAAGACCGCCACCCGCATGAGCCAATTGTGAATGAGGCCGTTATGGCGGAAGGTGCCGAGGATCTAGGCAAGTGGTCAAGGATTTTGTGAAATGGAAGCCGGAGAAGTTTAGTGCCCCCGGGGAACCATTGGTAGCCGCCACGTGGATTTCTCGAGTTAGAATATACGTTTATGGTAATGGAGTGTCTCGAGGTGCAATGAGCTCGATGTGCAACTCACGTATTAGCCTGGTGATGACTAAGTGGTGGTGGGATTCCACCTTAAGTGAGAGACCTACTGGGTCTCCACCGCCACCCGGGAGTTCTTCAAGGCCGAGTTCAAGGCAAAATTTATCAAGAAGAAGCCCAAGAAAAGATGATTGAGTCTGTTTTCAAACCTTAGCGAGGGTCCGACTCGATCGAGGTGTACGAGAAGAAGTTCTCGAGAGTATGGATACTTCGCGCCACGCTTGATTTCTACCCCGGATCAAGATCGTGAAGTTTATTGCGGGTTTGAGACAGGAGTGTCTCGAGATGTTAGGGCACAGGCCCTGAAACTTTTGCCAAGACAATGCAGCTTGGCAACGATTTATGATGGGAAGTATCCTCTGGAGCAGTTGTTAGTACCGTAGTGTCTAAGGCCCCAGTGTACTCGGGCGAAAGCGCAAGTTTGACTCGGGGAGCAATGTCCGGGGCGGTCGGCGCCCCGTGGTTCTTATCATGGCGAGAGACCAAGATCGAGATCAGAATCAGTGATCACCCTGCGCCAACAGGGCGTGGGAGGCCGCCACCGTATTGTAGATCTGCGGGAAGCGGCATTGGGGACCCCGTGGTGGTAACCCCAGAGCTTGTTTCAACTGTGGAAAGGAAGGGCATCGTGCCCGCAGACCGCACCCGCATAGGCAGTGGTGGCACAACCAAATCAGAAGAAATAGGAAGAGTATATGCTACGACTCGCCAGAGGTCGAGAGAGCCGACCCGCAGCAAGGTGCACGCTCCTAGTTCTTGATCACCTCGCCTTTGTGTTGTTTGATTCGGGTTCCACCCATTCGCTTGTTTCTCTTGCTTTTTGAGCTTGCTTGCATGAATTGAGAGCCTCTAGGTTTTGAATTGTCTGTCGCTACTCCCTGGGAACTAGTATCTTTGGCTAGCTAGAAGGTAAGGGGACGGTCGGATACAGTATCCGACCGCACTCTGCAGTTACCCTCATTGTGTTAGCTATGAGCGGTTTTGATGTGATCCTCGGCATGGATTGGTTAGGCGATAACCACGCTATGATTGACTGTCGTTGTAAGGAGGAGGTGTTCGTTCGCCCGCTGTAGGCCTACCTTTAAATTTCCCCGGGCACCCAGTGTGGGGTGTGTCCGCCCGGTGATTTCGGCAGCTAAAGCTCACCGCTTTGTTAGCTCGAGGAGCTTGGGGTTTCTTAGCTAAGTTGGTCGGGAGAACCGTGACCCACTATCTGTCGAGCAGTGCCCATAGTGCAAGAGTTTGCGGATGTTTTTCCCGAGGAGTTGCCTCGCCCGCCCAAGAAGAGGGAGGTGGACTTCTCAATAGAGCTTGAGCCGGGACTCGCCCTATCTCGAAAGCTCCTTATCGCATGGCGCCAGCAGAGTTGAAAGAGTTAAAAGAACAAACATGGGAGATGCTTGACAGAGGATTTATTAGGCCAAGTGTGTCCTCGTGGGGAGCACCCGTCTTTGTTTGTTAAGAAAAGGATGGCTCGATGCGCCTATGCATCGATTACAGGAATTGAACAAGGTAACCATTAAGAATAAGTACCCGCCGCCTCTATGATCGATGACTGTTTGACCACTCCAGGAGCTTGTGTGTTTTCAAGATTGACTTGAGGTCGGGCTACCACCGGTTGAGGATTCGGGATGCGAGATATTCCCAAGACGGCGTTGTGTCGAGGTATGGGCATTATGAGTTCGTAGTCATGTCTTTCGGACTAACGAACGCCCTAGCTGCATTCATGGACATGATGGACAGAGTGTTCAAGGCATTTTTGGACCGCTTTGTCATCGTGTTCATAGATGACATTCTTGTGTACTCTAAGTCTAAGGAGGACCATGCCTCGCACCTAAGGCGATTTTGGCGGCCTTTGCTTGCGAACAAGCAAGCTCTATGCGAAGTTCTCAAAGTGTGACTTTTGGCTCGAGGAGGTAGCATTTCTGGGACACGTTGTGTCTAAGGAGGGAGTGGCTTAGGACCCTTCGAAGGTAGAGGCCGTTAGTTCGTGGGCCGGACCGACGACTGTGACGGAGATTCGTAGCTTCCCGGTCCGCCGGATATTACCGACGCCGTTCAAAATTTTTCCGCTATAGCCGCCCGCTTACTCGATTGACGAGGAAGGGTGTTGATTTCGTTTGGGATAGGAAGTGCGATGAGAGTTTTGCTAAGCTAAAGAGCGCTTTGACGTCCGCCTTGTTGGCGGTTCCGAGGGGACTGGGGTTTCGTGGGGTGCAGTGATGCCAAAGCAAGTTTGGTTTGGGGTGCGTTACGATGCAACACGGTAAGGTGATAGCGTACGCCTCGTGCGCTTGAAACCGCACGAGCGACTTACCCGACTCATGATATGGAGTTGGCGTGATGGTCGTCTTTGCACTTAAGATTTGGAGGCACTACTTGTATGGGGAGAAGATTCGATTTTCTCGGATCACCAAAGCCTCAAGTATTTCTTCACTCGAAGGACTGAAACATGAGGCGAGAGGAGGTGGTTGGAGCTCGTGAAGGATTACGACCGTGAGATCTTGTATCACCACTGAAAAGCAAATGTTGTGGCTGATGCACTAAGTAGAAAGGCCTCGCATCGGCGCAACATTGGCAAACCCCAAGAGTATCATCGGAAGGATCTCGAGAGGGCGGAAATAGCAAGTGTTGTTAGGGGATGTTACCGCTGTGGTAGCTCGATTGACCATCCACCTTCGATAAGGCAAAGGATTATCGACAAACAAATTGAAAGATCCTAAGTTAAAAAGTTTGTATGAGAGGGTTCAGTGATGGTGACTTCGACTTTGTGATACTTGCGGATGGGGTCCGAGATATAAAGGTCGGTGTGTGTTCCAGTGATGCCTGTTGTTCGCACAGAGTTATTGACCGAGGCTCACACCTCGCCTTTTTCTTGGCACCTGTGGGGTAACAAGATGTACCAAGATCTTAAATGACTTTTTGGTGGATGGGGATGAAGAGGAGATTGCCCAGTTCGTTAGTCGGTGTCTCACCTGTCAACAGTGAAGGCGCCCAGCAGTGGGCCAGCAGAGTTTGTTGCAACCGCTTCGGTGCCACAAAGGAAGTGGGAGGAGATCACCATGGATTTTATCTCGGGTTTTCCCGTGACTCCTAGAGGATATGCACAGATTTGGGTGGTCGTTGATAGGTTGACTAAGAATGCCCATTTCATTCCGGGCGGGATAAACTACACCGTGGAGCAATGGGCACAAACTGCTCCTTGAGCAGATAGTGAGGTACCACGGAGTGCCGCTTAAAATTATCTCCGACCGGGATTCCCATTTTACATCACGGTTTTGGAAGGCCCTTCAGTGTGTTTGGGCACAGTGCGGCTACAAAGACGACTTTCCACCCATTGCATCGATGGCGGGCCGACCGAAAGGTAAATCGATCTTAGAGGATATGTTGTGAGCTGCGTGTTGGATTTCCACGGCGCTTGGGACCAAGATTTGTACTTGATGGAGTTTGCCTACAACAACGCTTTTGATCGACCATCTGAGATGGCACCGCTTGAGGCATTGTATGGTAGCGCCGCTGCAGATCCCTACCTTCCGGGAAGAGGTTGGTGATCGGCAGTGTTTAGGCCCGGAGTTGCTTCACCACCAATGAGGTCATCCAGTAAAATCGAGCTCAGTATCTTCGACCGCCCCCAAAGCAGTAAGAGCTACGCCGATGTTAGGCGTAGGGAGTTGGAGTTTGAGGTTGGCCAAATGTTTTCCTCAAGGTAGCTCCGATGCGAGGGGTCCCGAGGTTCGGTAAAAGGGGAAACCGAGCCCTGGTGTTTGTTGGACCTTTCGAGGTCCTTGAGAGGATTGGGGTTGTGGCCTATCGGTTAGCATTGCCGCCGTCCCTTGGCTGCAGTGCATAGTGTGTTCCACGTTTCGATGCTCGCGCCGCCCCTGCCTAGCTAGCGGCCTTGTCCTGTCTTTGCTTCTCGCCGAGACAAGTGCCTTCTTGGTGGGTAAATTCCCGAGCCTCCACCCTTTGGACTTCCTGCTTTTAGATGCTGTTTATTAATTAGGATGTTTTATTACTTGTTTAGGTTGCTCGAGTTCGCTTAAAAGCTCGAGGGTCGTTATTTGATTCGGGATAATTAACCTCCACTTATTTCCGTAAGGATTCTTACCCGGGTTGTGTGGACCTGCGAATAGTTGATAGCACACCGACATTCAGAATTATATGAGTTTCTAGTGATAGTTTTCATGTTTTCTTTTGATTCATGTTCGTGACATGTTTACATCCCGTTAGTTCCATGTTAGGCTTTCCTATCTTGATAGAACCATGCTGCCTATTGTAAGCTGCTAGATCCAAGTTACGGTGAGATGTGTGATGTATGGTATAGAGGGCCGTAGAGGTAACTAGTTTGGGGTCCCGCTCGGGCAAGACCCGATGGACATCTCGAGGTGTAAGGCCTACGGGCATCCTAGGTGTGTAAGGCCCACCGGGCATCACCGAAGTCGGAGGTGTAAGGCCCTACGGGCATCCTAGGTGTGTAAGGCCCACTGGGCATCACTGAGTCTGGAGGTGTAAGGCCCTACGGGCATCCTAGGTGTGTAAGGCCCACTGGGCATCACTGATTCTGAAGGTGTAAGGCCCGATGGGCATCCTAAGTGTGTAAGGCCCCACTGGGCATCACTGTGTCCTAGGTTGTGTAAGGCCCGAAGGGCATCCAAATGTAGGACCTAGGAGAGGCTATAGACGGAAGCCCTTGGATAAGCTCGCCCTAGAAGTAGCTCATAGCCTAAGCCAGCCGTTCGTGCTCTAAGTCATTGTTTGGTTGCATGTCCGTGTGCTAAATGAGATGATTTCGTATTGCACCCCGATTGGGGATTCTTACTGAGTAACTTGTTGCTCACCCTTATTTTCTGTGGCTTTCCACCAGGTAACTTGGGACAGAGGTCGGATGGCTAGGAGGAAGCGCTCGATGATCATGGATAGTGACTGGGTCGCACGTTTCTTTAAATGTTTTCCTTAATGATTTAGCATGTAGTGGGACTTGGGTCCCTAGGAGAAAAGCACTCAAACTATTTTATGTTCTCGTACCGTTTTCCTTTGAATTGTTTTAAGAAAGTACTGATCAGTCATTTACCTGTTTTATTTAATTGAAATCATGGTTTTGTTTTTAAAGTGTTTATTGCAAAGCTTTAAACTTCCGACTCTGAATGATGTTTATATTCTTAATCATGCATGCTAAGTATGGACTTTAGGTTAGAGACCGTTTCTTGGGTCGGGTCCTTACACATGAAGAGAGACGTTGCAGAGTTTGTTAGTCGGCGCTTCACCTGTTAGCAAGTGAAGGCACCCAGGCAGAGGCCAGCCGATTTGTTGCAGCCGCTGAGCGTGCCTCAGTGGAAATGGGAAGATATCTCCATGGACTTTATTTCTGGATTGCCGAGGACTCCAAGGAAGTTTTCTCAGATCTGGGTGATTGTAGACCGCTTGACGAAGAGAGCACACTTCATTCCTGGTAGAGACACTTATTGTAAAGACCCGACCCAAGAAACGGTCGCTATCCTAAAGTCCTTACTTAGCATGCATGATTAGGAATGTAAAACGTCGTTCAGAGTTTGAAATTTTAAATCTTTGAAGTAAGCACATTTAAAACAAGGAAAATATAGTTCCATTTAAAATAAACAGGTAGATAACTGATCAGTTCTTTCTTAAAAACAAATCAAGGGAAACGGTACGAGAAACATAAAATAGATTTTTGAGTGCTTTTCCTAGGGACCCAAGTCCCACTACATGCTAAATCATCAAAGAAAACATTAAAAGAACGCGTGCAACTCGTAGTCACTATCCATGATCATCGAGCCGCCTCCTCCTAGCCATCCACCTCTGTCCCAAGTTACCCGGGAAAGCCACAGAAAAAAAGGGTGAGCAACAAGTTACTCAAGAAGAATCCCCAATCGGGTACAATACGAAATCATCTCATTTAGCACACTGACAGCAACCATACAATGACTTAGAGCGGCACGGTTGGTGTAGTCTATGAGCTACTTCAAAGCGAGCCTACTCAAGGGCTTCCGTCTATAGCCTCTCCTAGGTCCTACATTTGGATGCCCTTCTGGCCTTACACAACCTAGGACACGTTGATGCCCATGGGGCCTTACACACTTAGGACACATGATGCCCAAAGGGGCCTTACACACTTAGGATGCCCATCGGGCCTTACACCTTCAAAGATCGCTGATGCCCAAAGGGCCTTACACACCTAGGATGCCCATAGGGCCTTACACCTCCGAGAATCGGTGATGCCCAATGGGCCTTACACACCTAGGATGCCCATAGGGCCTTACACCTCCGTATTCGGTGATGCCCAAAGGGCCTTACACACCTAGGATGCCCATAGGGCCTTACACCTCCGATGTCCATCTGGTCTTGCCCGAGCGGGACCCCAAACTAGTTGCCTCTACGGTCCTCTATACTATACATCGCACATCTAACTGTAACTTGGATCTAGCAAAGATACAAATGGCGGCATGGTTCTATCAAGATAGGAAAGCCTAACATGGAACTAACGGGATGTAAACATGTCACGAACATGAATCAAAAGAAAACATGTAACCTATCACTAGAAACTCATATAATTACAATGAATCGAGTGTGCTATCAACTATTCGCAGGTCCACACAACCCCGTAAGAATCCTTACCGGAAATAAGTGGAGGTTAACTATCCCGAATCAAATAACGACCCTCGAGCTTTTAAGCGAACCCGAGCAACCTAAGCAAGTAATAAAATATCCTAATTAATAAACAAAGATCTAAAATCGAAGTCCAAAGGGTGGAGGCTCGGGAATTTACCAACCGCCGAGAAGGCACACGCCTCGGCAGCAGCAGCGCAAGGACGGGCGCCGGGCGGCGGCGCTGGCGCTGGCGCGCGCGCTGCTCGAGCGCGCGCAAGGCGAGACGTCGGTTCGCGAGAGGACGGCGCGCGAGCGCGCGCGCGTCGGCGGCAGCGAGCGGCGTTAGGGCGACAACGTCGGCGGCGCAGAAGCGGAGCGCGCGGCGCGTCTGGGCGGCTGGGCATGGGCCGTCTTTGCGATCTCGTGCGGCGTGGCTGGGCGGCTGGTGCGATCTGGGGCGGCGTGGTGGTCGGGCAGTGGCGCGCGATCCGTGTGGGGATGGGTGGGCGGCTAGGGTTTGGTTTCTTGGTGAGGGGCTCTGCAAGGAGAGAGAGAGAGAGAGAGAGAGAGAGAGAGAGAGAGAGAGAGAGAGAGAGAGAGAGAGAGAGAGAGAGAGAGAGAGAGAGAGAGAGATGTTTCCAAAACAAGGGGAATAGGATTTCTTTTCCTTTTCCTAATTTAAATGGGTCTAAAATCCCTTCCCAAGGTTTTCTCTTGCGGGTCCCTACCAAGAAATTCTTTTCTTTTTAACTAAATCTTCTTTTTCTAAAAACTCCAATTTCACCATTAGGGCAAGGGTTCAAATCTCAATGGGACCAATTAAATTCCAATTAATTTTGCTATCAACCGGAATGTCTCCGAACTTTTAATCAACTAACCCAAACTCCTTGGGTCTTGCAACCAACATTAATCAAGTCTCAACGAAGGCCGAAATGACCACAAGCCCTCGAAAATCCTCAACCTCCGACCGGGAGCAAAATACCAAAATACCCTTAAAGGTTAAAAAGCTCTAACGGCCCATCCGAACATCCGCATAATGTCCCGAAAACTCCTGGGAAACCGAAATAGAAAACTGGGCCGTTACACTTATACCGTGGAATAGTGGGCGCAGTTGTTTTTGGACAAGATTATCCGTTACCATGGTGTGCCTGTGAGGATTGTGTCGGACCGTGATTCGCAGTTCACTTCCCATTTCTGGAGAGCGCTCCAGAAGCGCTTAGGCACCAAGTGCAGTTTCAGTATGGCTTTTCACCCACAGACAGATGGTCAGACTGAGAGGGTGAACCAGATTCTTGAGGATATGCTGAGAGCCTGCGTGTTAGACTTTCCGGGCAGATGGGACAAGTATTTGTATCTGATGGAGTTCGCTTATAATAACAGTTATCGGTCGATGATCCAGATGGCTCCATTCGAGGCTTTGTATGGTAAGCGTTGTCGGTCTCTTGTGTTCTTGGAAGAGGTTGGGGATAGACAGGTTTTGGGTCCTGAGTTGCTACAGTTGACCAACAGTGCAGTGCAGAAGATTAGAGGTCGTATGGTGACAGCTCAGAGCAAACAGAAAAGTTACGCCGATGTGCGGCGTCGAGACTTGGAGTTTGAGGTTGGACAACATGTGTTCTTGAAAGTGGCACCGATGCATGGTGTGTTGAGGTTTGGTAAGTGAGGGAATTTGAGTCCCAGATTTGTTGGTCTGTTTGAGATTCTTTAGAGGATTGGCAGAGTTGCGTATCGGTTAGCCTTACCTCCGTCGTTGTCAGCAGTACACAGTGTTTTTCACGTATCGATATTGAGGAAGTATGTACCGGACCCGTCGCACATTGTAGACTTTGAGCCTTTGCAGCTGAATGAGGATTTGAGCTTCGAGGAGAAGCCTGTGAGGATTCTAGCATTTGAGACTAAGACATTGCGTAACCTAGAAATCCGTTTGGTAAAGGTTTAGTGGAGGAGTCAGAGTAGTGAGGAGGCTACCTGGGAGCGGGAGGACGAGATGAGATTGCACTATCCTGAGTTGTTTCAGTCTTAAGGACTTTCGAGGACGAAAGTCATAAAAGGAGGGAATACTGTTACGGCTCAGGTTTTCATCCTCGTCTTCCAGGTATGTTCTAGGGGTATTTTGGTAATTTGGTTGGGCTGTTGAGGCTGTTTGAGTCCTTTGCTGAGGTTAGGGATTTACTGTGTGTGCAGGTTCTATGCCCCAGGAATGTTTGGAGAGGTTTGTGGCCTTGGTTGCCAAAATAGAAATTAAAAAGAAAAAGGTGTTCGAGCCAAGGATCGAACTCGGGTTGTCTTGGTTGTGGCAGTTAGCAAAAGGAGGCTTTTCTAGTTGAGCCGGGTAAATAGTTTGTGCTCTTGTTTCATTGGTGTTTTGCTTATTCCGTGGTTGCTTGGGATTTGGAGTGAAATTAGAAGCTAAGGGTTGAGGTTTGTTTCATTTGTTCCAGAATACAGAAAGTTGGCTCATCTCCCTCTCCCTCTTCGTATTTTGTCCTGTTCGTAGTACCATGCTAGGTTCGTTGATTCTTCTGAGCATGTGTTGGTATGTTTTGTTGTTAGCTGTTTATAGCATAGTGTTCTGATAGGTAGCATCATCCGGGCGAGGATGCATAACGTAACTTGCATCCATGGTAGGGACGTGCGATGCTGTACTCCGTCCTTGATCCATCGTTAGGGTTTAGATAACCCTAACGGCAGCCCAGTTGTAATCTTGGGTGAGGGTGGCAGGCTGTTAAATGCCCCAACAGTCGGGGGAATGATGAGACCTTGCCTTGTCCCCAGCAGTCGACACGACCTCAGCGTGTTGACAGTAGCCCTTGATTACCACCTAATAGGGCAAGGATCGATCTCTGGTGTAAGCCTACCACGATCGGTTTATTAGCCTCAGGTGCGGTGGTATAGGCTGACATAGTCATAGTGTCCTGGTCTCACACCACTATGTTCAGTGACACCGATCTAGAGATTCTTTTAGGCATGCGTATTGGACCAGGGCAGCATGCCTTAGACCCAGTACCTCCTTGGTTTGCAGCAGCATGCGGTGCACGCGCACGCTCATTACAGCGCCGACTGGAGAGCTCCTCGGGATCTTGAGTTTAGTGCACCTTTCGTATCAACAGTAGTAGTAAAGTTGAGGTCGAGACTAGTTTCTCGTAGAGTATCGAGTTTCGATGTAGTTCCCGGGTGTAAGACAGTTAGTTGGCATCCCTTTATATTTATGTATGGATTAAAGTAAAGTGCTTTCTTCAGTGTTTGTATTAATTGCTTGCATACATTCTGCTAGATGGCCAGTTGTATCGTATTGTACCCCAGTTGGGGGTTCTTACTGAGTAATTCATTACTCACCCTTACTTTGTGGTTTCCATAGGTAACCAGGGCACGAGACAGGATGGCTGAAAGAGGAGCTGCTGATCATTGAATCCTGCTATTTTACAACTCTGAGTTTATGCTTTATCTTTTGATCTTTGAATGCATGTAGTTGGGCACGGAGCCCTTAGGATGTTTTTGGATTGTATCTGTATTATGACTTTTACTAAACTAATTTGGAACTTAATGTTTTGAAATAAAATCTCTGATCAGAGTATGTTTGAACTGTTTTTAGCTTGGAACAAGTGCTTGGAAATAAGGTGTAATGGCCCAGGTTTTCATCTCGGTCTTCCAGGTATGCCCTAGGGGTATTTTGGTAATTTGGTCGGGCCGTCAGGGCCGTTTATGTCCTTTTATAGTTGCTAAAATTATTGGATGGTCTTAAGTAGGATTTTGATGCTTTGTGGATGTATTTGGGCATAGAGAGATGTTAAAGTAAAATAGGGATTTAAAAGTGTGAGTGTGGGGTTTCAAACCCGGGGTGCTAGGAAGTCAGGTGGGTGGAGTGGCCAGTTGAGCCACAGGAGGTTCTTGTTACTCTTTCCGCGGCATGTCTCAGTTAGCCTTGGATCCTTGGAGTTTTGGTGCATTTGATTAAAAGAAAAGAATTAGGTTTTTGAGTTTCTTCTCCAAAAGCACCTTGGCCGCCCAACCCTCTTCTCTCAAGCCCCTTGCGAGTGTCTTCTCCCGAGAGCCCCACCAATCGTCGTCCTGGCCAACCAAGCAACCCAACCGAGCAGCCCAATGAGCAAAATTTCAGCCAGATCGCACCAGCGAGCCCCATCGTCGCCGCGATGAACGCCCGGCCAGCCAGAAGAGTCCGCCGTAGCAGCAGCCCTAGGCGCCCGACGCCGCTACCAGCAAAGCGTTGCTCGAACTGTCGCCGCGCGCCGCCCAGCGCCCAAGACGCCCATCGTTGCGCGCCACCGCCGCCCCCATCGTTAGCCGCGCGCACGCCGTCGCGCGCACCATACGCCATCGCCCAGCCGAGCTCGTGCCCGCACTCCCGCATTCACCCGTCCGCGTCTGCGCCCGCGCCCGCGAGCCCTTGTTTCGCCTGCAGCTCGTCGGCGCCAGCGCCCCAACGTTGTGCCAGCACGCTCAGCCGTGCAGCCCAGCGCCCCAGCGCCCATGCCAGCACGCCCAGAGCGCAGCCACCGCCGCCGCCAGCGCCAGCGTAGCCACGCCCGTCAGCAAATGTCAAGTCTGTCACAAGTCGGCCGTGCTGCGTGTGAGTTGCTCTCGGCCGAGCCTCATTTATTTTATTATATTTAGGCCTACGGATTGTGATTATTGTTGTGTTTGTTAGGTTCTCGTTAGCTAGCTCGAGATCGATCACAGCTTAGAATTCTTGTGTGTAGTTGCCTTCCGACCAAGTAAGGATTTCTTACCGGAGTTGTGTGGGCCCTGCGATATATTATGTGATTGCTGTTTGTATGCTTGTTTATGTTTATCAGCATGTTTAGTGATAGGTGCTCTGTTCTGAATTCCCGACTGGCATGATTTCTTATGTTGTTTCTCATGTTAGTCCATGCTAGGTTGTTCCGTTCTGGCATGCTCGTTATCTGTTCTTGCTTCGTAGTATCATGCTAGGTTCGTTGTATCTGTTGAGCACGTATTGGATTGTTTGTTGTATCTGTTTATAGGTTTGAGATATGGTAGGTAGCATCATCCGGGCCAGGATGCATAACGTAACTTGCATCCACGACAGGGACGTACGAGGCGGTACTCCGTCCCTGATCCCCCGTTAGAGTTTAGCTAACCCTAACGGCAGGCCCTGAAATCTGGGGTGAGGGTGGCAGACTATTAAATGCCCCAACGGTCGGGATGATGACATGGCATTGCCTTGTCCCCGACAGTCGTGTAAAGATCCGACCCGAATGGGGTTCTAAAATAGGCCTTTACCTCAATGCATGCATTCAAAGCTAAAATCAAAATGAAAAATGGTGTTTCAGATTCTAAGTAAAAACTAAAACATAAACATTCATTTAAAAGTCAACATAAAATTCTTGAAACCTGTCCCTGTTTCCAAGCACCTGTTCCAAGACAAAAACATTTCCAATACTCACTCTGATCAGAGATTTATTTAAAACATTCAAACTTTCCAATGGTTACAATAGGGCTAGAATCCAGAAATACATTCAGAAAACAACCTAGGGCTCCGTGCCCAACTACATGCATTCAGAGGACCTTTAAAACATCAAAACATAAATGCAAGACTCAGAGTTGAACAACGGGTTTCCATGATCACAGCTCCTCCTCCAGCCATCCTGTCCCGCACCATGGTTACCTGTGGAAAACCACAAAATAAGGGTGAGTAACGAATTACTCAGTAAGAATCCCCAACCGGGGTACAATACGAAAACATCTCATTTAGCACACCGACATGCAACCATACAATGACTTAGAGCAAAACGGTAGGTTTAGGCTATGTGCTAACACTAGAGCTAGCCTAACAAGGGCTTTCAACTACAACCTATCCTAGGTTCTACACCTGGATGTCCATCGGGGTCTTACACAACCTAGGATACAATGACACAATGATGCCCATCGGGGACTTGCACACAAGGATGCCCATCGGGGTCTTACACCTACAAACAATGATGCCCATCGGGGTCTTACACATACGGATGCCCATCGGGGTCTTACACCTCAATCAATGATGCCCATCGGGGTCTTACACATACGGATGCCCATCAGGGTCTTACACCTACGGATGCCCATCGGGGTCTTACACTTACGGATGCCCATCGGGGTCTTACACCTTTGGCTATCAATGCTGCCCAACGGGGTCTTACACATCTAGGATGCCCATTGGGGTCATACATGTAAGGACCCGACCCAAGAAACGGTCTCTAACCTAAAGTCCATACTTAGCATGCATGATTAAGAATATAAACATCATTTAGAGTCGGAAGTTTAAAGCTTTGCAATAAACACTTTAAAAACAAAACCATGATTTCAATTAAATAAAACAGGTAAATGACTGATCAGTACTTTCTTAAAACAATTCAAAGGAAAACGGTACGAGAACATAAAATAGTTTGAGTGCTTTTCTCCTAGGGACCCAAGTCCCACTACATGCTAAATCATTAAGGAAAACATTTAAAGAAACGTGCGACCCAGAGTCAGCTATCCATGATCATCGAGCCGCTTCCTCCTAGCCATCCAGCCTCTGTCTCAAGTTACCTGGTGGAAAGCCACAGAAAATAAGGGTGAGCAACAAGTTACTTAGTAAGAATCCCCAATCGGGGTACAATACGAAATCATCTCATTTAGCACACGGACATGCAACCATACAATGACTTAGAGCACGAACGGGTGGCTTAGGCTATGAGCTACTTCTAGGGCGAGCTTATCCAAGGGCTTCCGTCTATAGCCTCTCCTAGGTCCTACATTTGGATGCCCTTCGGGCATTACACAACCTAGGACACAGTGATGCCCAGTGGGGCCTTACACACTTAGGATGCCCATCGGGCCTTACACCTTCAGAATCAGTGATGCCCAGTGGGCCTTACACACCTAGGATGCCCGTAGGGCCTTACACCTCCAGACTCAGTGATGCCCAGTGGGCCTTACACACCTAGGATGCCCGTAGGTCCTTACACCTCCAGACTCAGTGATGCCCACTGGGCCTTACACACCTAGGATGCCCGTAGGGCCTTACACCTCCAGATGTCCATCGGGTCTTGCCCGAGCGGGACCCCAAACTAGTTACCTCTACGGCCCTCTATACTATACATCACACATCTAACCGTAACTTGGATCTAGCAGCTTACAATAGGCAGCATGGTTCTATCAAGATAGGAAAGCCTAACATGGAACTAACGGGATGTAAACATGTCACGAACATGAATCAAAAGAAAACATGAAAACTATCACTAGAAACTCATATAATTACAAAGAATCAGCGTGCTATCAACTATTCGCGAGGGTCCACACAACCCCCTGGGTAAGAATCCTTACACGGAAATAAGTGGAGGTTAATTATCCCGAATCAAATAACGACCCTTGAGCTTTTAAGCGAACTCGAGCAACCTAAACAAGTAATAAAACATCCTAATTAATAAACAGCATCTAAAAGCAGGAAGTCCAAAGGGTGGAGGCTCGGGAATTTACCCACCGAGAAGGCACTTGTCTCGGCAGACAGCGACAGAGGACAGCGCCGCTAGGCAAGCAGGGCGCGCGCGCCGTGACTGCGCGCTGCGCTTAAGCCTGGGCGCGGCAGGGACGCAGTCTTGGCGTTGGGTCTGCGCGCGGCGAGGGACGCAATCTTGCGCTGGCCGCGCGCCTTGTGCGAGGAGGACAGCGCAGCGCGGCCGGCGGCGGACGCGACGAAGCGCGCACGCACGCAGACGCGGGCGGTTTGGTGCGAGTGTGCGCGGCGCGCGACGGCGCTGGGTGGTGTCGTCGCGGGCGCGAGGCGCCTACACGGCGGCGGTGCTCTAGGCGACTGGTGCGGAGTGGAGGCCGTCTTTGTGCGCGGCGGTGGCGAGCCGGCCGCTCGACGCGATCTGGGCCGGCGGTGGCTCGTAGCGGTGCGGCAGCGGTCGCAGGGCGTGCGATGTCGTGGGGCGGCAGCAAAGAGGCGTTAGGCGCGGCGTGGGCGGCACTGCGGCGGTGGGGCGGCTTGGGCGAGGTGAAGAAGGAGAAGTCTAGGGTTTTGGGTTCTTTCTTTTGTCCTTATTTTCTCTTTTCTTTCTCTTTAAATATAATTCCCTTCCTTAACTTAAATAGACTTGGGAATCTCATGTGGCCTTCCCAAGACTCCCCTTCGAGCCCCGGCTGATGCGTTTATTTTCCTTATTTAAACCCAAGCTTCCAAACCCCTTTTTAGGCCAAGGGTTCGAGTCCTTCCAACAGCTCCTCCCAAACTAAAAAAAATAAAATAAAATAAAAGGAAACCTTATTTTACATTTAGTGAAAAACGGCCATTACAATACTCCTCCTTAGAAGACTTCCGTCCCCTAAGTCGCCTCCTAAAACAACTCTGGGTAACTCCTCCTCATCTCCCCTTCCAACTCCCAAGTAGCTTCCTCGACTCCCTGATTCCGCCACTGCACTTTCACTAGGTCAATGGCCCGGTTCCTCAAAACCTTTTTCTCAAATGCCGGGATCCTTATGGGTTTCTCCTCAAAGCTCGTGTCATGGTTCAAGCAGTAAAGGCTCAAAATCTATGACGTCTGAAGGATCTCGCCACATACCGGCGAGCATCGAAACGTGGAACACACTATGCACTGCAGCCCAACCAAGGGCGCGCAATGCTAACCGATAGGCCACAACCCCAATCCTCTCAAGGACCTCGAAAGGTCCAACAAACTGGGCTCGGGCTTCCCCTTTTTACCAACCCTCGGGACCCCTCGCATCGGAGCTACCTTGAGGAAAACATGCCGCCAACCTCAAACTCCCACTCCCTACGCCTAACATCGGCGTAGCTCTTCCGCTCGCTTTGGGCGGTCGGCATACGAGCTCGATTTTCTGGCAGCCTCATTGGTCACCAAAGCAACTCGGGCCTAACACTGCGCCGGTCACCAACCTCTTTCCGTAAGGCGGGATTCTGCAGCGCTTACCATACAACGCCTCAAACGGTGCCATCTGAATGGTCGACTGAAAACTGTTGTTGTAGGCAAACTCCATCAAGTACAAGTACTGGTCCCAACTGCCAGGGAAATCCAACACGCAGGCTCGCAACATATCCTCTAAGATCTGATTTACCCGCTCGGTCGGCCATCGGTCAATGGGTGGAAGGTCAGGCCGTAGCCGCACTCAGTGCCCAAACACGCTGAAGGGCCTTCCAAAACCGTGATGTAAAACGGGAATCCCGGTCGGAGATAATTTTAACTGGCACTCCGTGGTACCTCACTATCTGCTCAAGGAACAGTTGTGCCCACTGCTCCACGGTGTAGTTTATCCTGCCCGGAATGAAATGGGCACTCTTAGTCAACCTATCAACGACCACCCAAATCTGTGCATATCCTCTAGGAGTCCTGGGGCAAACCGAGATAAAATCCATGGTGATCTCCTCCCACTTCCACTTTGTGGCACCCCGAGCGGTTGCAACAAACCTGCAAGCTTCCTGCTGGGCGCCTTCACTGTTGACAGTGAGACACCGACTAACGAATCGGGCAATCTCCTCTTCATCCCCATCCACCAAAAAGTGCATTTAAGATCTTGGTACATCTTGTTACCCCAGGGTGCCAAGAAAAAGGCGAGGTGTGAGCTCAGAAGACCCGACCCAAAAGGGGCTCTAAATGGGCCTTTACCCCAATGCATGTAGTGAAAATAAAAGACATTATGAAAAATACATTTCGATTCCAAGTAAAAAGAGAAACATTCAACAACCAAAACATACATTTCTAAAAGCACACTGATCGAGATTTATTTAAACCATTAAAACAATCCACAAGTACCAATATGCTTTGGAATCCATAAAACGTAAGAAAACATCCTGGGGCTCTGTGCCCGCCTACATGCATTCAGGGAAATAATAAAAAGTGAAGAGTCATGATAATTAAAATAAAACAATCGAGAGATGACAAGAGTTTCCATGATCATAGCTCCTCCTTCACCATCCTGTCTCTCCCGCTTGATTACACCGTGGAAAACCACGTAATAAGGGTGAGTAACGAATTACCCAGTAAGAATCCCCAACCGGGGTACAATACGATATACATGATCATCTAGAAGAATGTATGCAAGCTATGAGTACAAACACGAGAGCGGAGCACATAGCTAAGTCCACACTTGGACCTCGGATGCCATCTCGTGGTCTTAGTCCGGAAAAACCACAACACACTAAACGCACTATACGGGAACAAGTCCCGGCCTCGGCTGTCTCACCGCCGATCACGAAAGGTGCACTCGCTCAAGATCCCGAGGAGCTCTCCATTCGGCGCCAGTAATGAGCGTAAGCGCGCACCGCATGCTCTTTGCAAACTCGGGGTGCCGGGTCTAGTGGCAAGTCGCCTAGGTTCGATCACCATGCCTAACTAAATCTCTGGATCGGTGTCACCGACATAGGGGTGTGAGACCGACACGTGAACTATGTCACCAGTACCACCGCACTTTGAGGCTAAGGAACCGGCCGTGGTAGGCTTACACCGTGAAGCGGTCCTTGCCCTAACAGTGGCAATCAAGGGCTACGGCCGAACACGCCGAGGACGTGTCGATCGCCGGGGGCGAGGCAATGCCAAGTCATCATCCCGACCGTTGGGGCATTTAACGATCCGCCACCCTCACCCAAGATTGCGGGGCCTACCGGTTGGGATAGCTAATCCCTCACGGGGTCCAAGGATCGGAGAACTGTCTCGAACGTCCTTGCCATAGATGCAAGATACTTTATGCATCGGGCCCTGATGATTCTATCTACCTCAATTCTAAACCTTAACAATAATAACGATTCAATCAATGCACCCAATACGTGCTCATCGGATACAAAGAACCTAGCATGATACTACGAAGCAAGAACAGGATATCGAACATGCTAGAATAGAACAACCTAGCATGGGCTAACATGAGAAACAATACAAGAGTTCATGCCACTGAGAATTGAACAGAGCACCTAGGCTAAACATGCTAGTAAACATACACAGCATACAAAACAACAATCACAAATATACCAAGTAGTCCACACAACCCCTGGTAAGAAATCCTTACCTTGGTCGGAAGACTTTTACACACAAATCCTAAGGCTGCGAACAATCCCGAGCTAGCGGCGGGAACCTAGCAAACCAACAATAATCGGCATCTAAAATATCTAAACAACAATAGAAACGACAAGCTCGGCTCGGGGAACTCACGCGGCGCGACGACACGAGCTTGAGGGTCAGCGGCAAGCCGGCTCGGCAAGGTTGGCGGCTGGCTGCGCTGCTTGCCACACGGCAGAGGACACGCTACCGGTTGCGCTACCGCACACGGCACACGGACACGCTACCGGCCGCTACCGCATGGCATGGCAGTGGCACGCGGCATAACGCGCGAGGCGAGCGCGCGGCGGCGCGCCGGCGCGCGGCGCAGCGTCTGGCAAAGCGCGCGGCGCGCGTCGAGCGGCGGCGCGGCGGCGCTGGCGTCGCGATGCGGACACGGCGAGCAACTTCAGCGAGGACGCGCGCGCGAACGTCTGGCGGCGCGCGCGGCGCAGCAGCTTCGGCAAGCGGACACAGCGAGGGCGTCGCGGCGATCGGCCGGACGTCTTTGGCGCTGGCGAGACCTCTGGCGTCTGCGAGCGATCGGCGATCTTCTTCTTGGGGGCGAACAGCGAGGCCGGCTGGGGGCCAGTCTGGCGTCGCGGCGCGGCTGGTTCGACCGATCGGGCGTCGCGGCGGGGCTGGTTCGACCGATCTGACGGCGTCAGGTGGCCGGGGATGATGGTTTGCTCCTCTCGGTGGTGCCAACAACACACACACACACAACCCCTTTTTCTTACATTCGGCCAACAAACACCCAAATGAGAAGATGAAGAAGACGAAGACTTACCCGGAATGATGATGATCGAACCCAAGGAGAGGCAAGGATGAAGAACTCGGCAAGGCTATGGAGATGGAGAGCTTGGGCGGCCAAGAGGTGCTTTTGGAGAATAAGATGGAATAACCTAATTCTATTTCATTTAACCAAATGCACCAAAACTCCAAACTCAAGGTTAACTAAGATGTGATGCGAGAAAGAGCAACAAGAGCACCTAATGGCTCAATTGGCACACCTCTCTACAAGCTTCCCGGAGACCGGGTTCAAACCCCTACTGCGGCACAATTTCCTTTATTTTTACTTTTGCAACAAACCTTGCTCAAACCAAACCACAAACCCCTCCAAAACCTACAAAAACCATCCAATAATTTTAGTAGCCGGAAAAGACACAAACGACCATGACGACCCGACCAAATTACCAAATTACCCCTAGGGCATACACGGAAGACCGGGAAGAAAAACACAGGTCGTTACAATATTCCCTCCTTTTTATGACTTTCGTCCTCGAAAGTCCTTAAGACAGTAAAATGACTCGGGGGTAATGCAACCTCATCTCGTCTTCCCGCCTCCCAAGTGGCTTCCTCGAAACCCCGATTCTTCCATCGAACCTTTACCAAACGAATCTCGCGATTACGCAACGTCTTGGTCTCAAAGGCAAGGATCCTCACCGGCTTCTCCTCGAAGTTCAAATCCTCATTCACCGCAAAGGCTCAAAGTCCACAATGTGCGACGTGTCCGGCACATACCGCCTCAAATCGATACATGGAAAACACTATGCACTTCTTGAGATAGTGACGGAGGTAGGGCTAACAGGTAAGCAACTCGCCAATCCTCTCTAGGATCTCGAATGGACCAACAAAGCGGGGACTCAACTTCCCACGCTTACAAACCTCAGAACACCTCGCATCGGAGCAACCTTAAGGAACACATGCTTTGACCAACCTCAAACTCCAAATCTCGACGCCTAACATCGGCGTAACTCTTCTCTGCTCTCTGAGTGTCAACATACGAGCTCTAATCTTCTCGTGACTTGCACCATTGGTCAAGCTGCAGTGCTTTCGGGACCCAAAACTCGTCTATCACCAACCTCTTCCCGAACACGGGGACCGACAACGCTTACCATACAATGCCTCGAATGGAGCCATCTCAATCGTCGATCGTAAACTATTGTTATAGGCAAACTCCATCAAGTATGAATCTTCGTCCCAAGCGCCGGGAAATCCAACACACAAGCCCTCAACATATCCTCGAGAATCGATTCACTCTCTCGATCGACCATCCGTCCGAGGGTGGAAAGTCATCTTTGAAATCGCACTCTGTGCCCAAACCCTTCCGAGCGCTTTCGAAACGAAGTGAACCATGAGTCACGATCGGACACAATCCTCACGGTACACCATGATAACGGATGATCTCGCTCCAAAAAGCAGTGCGCACTGCTCCACTGGTATAAGTGTCTCTCACCGGAATGAAGTGTGCGCTCTTGAATCAAACGGTCGACTATCACCCAAATCGAGAGAACTTCCTCGAGTCCTTGGCAAACCAGATATAAAGTCCATAGAGATCTCTTCCCATTTCCACTGGGTACACTCGGTGGTTGCAACAAACTCTGCGGCCTCTGCTGGGTGCCTTCACTTGGCGACAAGTGAGACACCTACGACAAACTCTCGCCACATCTCTCTTCATCCCCATCCACCGTAAAGTCCGCTTAAGGTCTGATACATCTTGGTACCCCGGGGTGCCAAGCAAAAGGGGGAAAATGGGCCTCAGAGAGCAACTCGGCTCAAGAAAACTGCAATGTCCGGAACACACAACCGGCCTCTATACGTCAACCCATCATGCGGGAATACACAAAGTCAAAGTCACCGTCAAGCACTAACTCACAACCAATCTCTTAAGTGCGGGGTCACCCAATCTGGCCGTCTATAATCCGGCGCCGAATCGGCGGTGAGCAGTCAATCGAGCTACCACTGGCGGTAACCTCTCCCAACAACATCGCAACCTCGGCCCGCTCGAACTCTCTCTCGCAAATCTGGCTGAAACTCAACAACGCCGCAGAGTGCGACGTCTTTTCTGCTTAAAGCATCGGCCACTACGTTGGCTTTACCGGATGGTACAAAATCTCGCGATCATAATCCTTTACCAACTCTAACCATCTCCTCTGCCTCATATTCAACTCCTTCGAGTAAACAGATACTTGAGGCTCGGTGATCGGTAAACATCGAATCCGCTCACCATACGGTAATGCCTCCAAATCTTCATTGCAAACACCACTGCTTTGCCAACTCCATATCATGAGTCGGGTAGTTCTCGCTCATACGGCCGGTGACGGAAGCATAGGCAATGACCTTCCCGTCTTTGCATCAACACACAACCTAAACCAAACTTGGAAGCATCATCAGAGACCACGAAACCACCTGTCCCCTCCGGATCGCCAACACATCTTTGAAGTCAAACTACGCTTGAGCACGCAAAGCTCTCATCACACTGCTTTGTCCCCAAACAAACTCGACACCCTTCCTCGTCCGACGAGTGAGGGAGAGGCTAAAGCGAAAAAAAGTCCTTGACGAACCGACGGTAGTAACACGCCAAAAACCGTAAAGGCTGCGAATCTCGGAATCGGGAAGTCGGCTTGGCCCATGAACTCACGGCCTCAATCTTCGCGGGGTCCACGGCTATACCATCTCTCGAAACCACGTGGCCTAGGAAGGCCACCGCTCCAACCAGAAATCACATTTGGAAAACTTCGCATAAAGTGGTTTTCCCTCAAAGCCGCCAATACTCGTCTCAAATGCTCTGCATGGTCTTCTTTAGACCTCGAATAAATCGAATATCGTCAATGAACACGATGACGAAGCCGTCCAAAAATGATTTGAACACCCTATCCATCATGTCCATGAACGCTGGTGGGGCATTGGTCAATCCAAACGACATAACCACAAACTCATAGTGACCATATCCGGACTCGAAAGTCGTCTTAGGAATGTCGGCATCCCCGATCCGCAAATCGATGGTAACCGGATCTCGAGATCTATCTTGGAGAACACGTAAGCTCACTGAAGTGATCGAACAAATCATCGATACGGGGCAACGGATACTTATTCTTCACTCACCACCTTATTAAGCTCGCGGTAATCAATACATAAGCGCATAAAACCATCCTTCTTTTTCACAAATGAATCGGTGCTCCCCACGGGGACACACTTGGACGGATGAACCCTCGGTCTAACATCTCCTGCGCAAATCAATCTTCGATTCCTTTAACTCACGGCCCCGGCGCCATGCGATCACGGAGCCTTCGAGATAGGGAGGGTCCTCGGCTCGCTCTCAATAATGAAGTCAACCTCTCTTTGGGGGCAACCCCAGAACTCCTCGGAAACACGTCCGCAAACTCACGCACGGCCGTGCACTGATCAATCAGCGAGCGGCGAGCGCTCTTCCCGCACAACTTGGCTAGATAGCCCCAAGCTCCATGAGCTAGCAAACGACGAGCTTTCACGGTGACACCATCGGCGGGCAAACTCCACCTGGACTCCACGAAACTTAAAGCTAGGCCGACTGGCGGCTGAACACTACTTCTTTCCGGTGGCGGTCAATCAGCGCGTGGTTAGCGACTAACCACTACATACCAAGAATCACATCAAAACCGCTCATAGGCGTAACTATGAGCGTAGCCTAACAACTCTCCTGATATCTCGATCCGGCCATCCTTAATCTTATCTCTAGCCAACATATTAACTCCCGAAGGAGTTGCAACAGATAACTCAAACCTAGAGGCTCTAGTCTTAACTTAGCATGCTCGAAGAAACAACACAGATACAAATGAATGCGTGGAACCGAGAATCAAACAAGACAAATGCGCGAGTGATCTAAAACAAGAAGCGTACACCACACGGCGGCATCCGTGACTCGGCCTCTGACGGGTCGTAGCAAACACTCGACCTCGCTGCTGCTGGCCGAGGTTGAACGCCATAGCCGGTGATCACAAAAACGGGCCATGTGACCCTCTCTACCACAACGGAAGCACAATCTAGGTCCAGTGACAAGCTCGGCGTGGACTTTCCCACAAGTAGCACAAGCGGAAATCGCTCGGGTCCTCCTCGCTGTCGGTGAAACGGACGGAGCTCTCCGCTCTCCGTGATCTCGAATCGCCTTTGCCCGGCGGCGCTGCCGCCTCCCGAAGTCAAACTTCCTCTTACGCCCCACAGTGCTGGGACGGACGGCCCGAGCAAACGAGCGGCAACAACCCGCCAAGCAGGATACTTCCCATTATAGATCGTGGCTAATCGGGCAGCCCTAGCATAAGTGTCGGGGCACGAGCCCGACATCTGGGAAACACCGCCTCAATCCGGATATGAACTTCCGAATCTTCACTCGGGGTGGCAATCAATCGAGGAGCAAAATATCCATACTCCGAGAACTTGCGCTCATATTCCTCAATGGAATCGTAACCACGCTTCGTGTTCTGGAAGAGCTCCACCATCTTCTCCCGAGCCTCATCACCGATGAACTTTACCTTGAACTCGGCCTTGAAGAACTCCCAAGTAGCGGGTGGAGACCCACCGGTCTCTCGCTCAAGGTGGACTCCCACCACCATCTCGCCAGTGCCTCCTAGCACATGAGCCGCACATCTCGGCCTCTGAATATCGGGGCACACCATGATCGGGAAGGTGTACTCCAAATGGGCAATCCACTGGCCGCGCTAACGCATCACCGGTGGCATCAAACTTCTCGAGCTTCCACTTCACAAAATCCTTCACCACCTACCCAATTCCTCGGCACCCTCGCCATATCTCGCCTCTGCAGGGCTACTTGCTCTGTGGAGCCGGAGGTGCTCTTGAGCTCTGCTTTGAACCAATCGAGTCACCGCTCGATCCGGGCTCGGGACTCTTCCATTTGCTGGCGCGCTAACAAGGCACGGGTCTCGCCCTCTAGTCACTCAACATGCTGACCATAAAAGCCCTCATAGACTCGGCAAACTCTGCTCCGGAGAGCGATCTCCACGGCCTTCGGTCGTCTCAACGCCCGCTCTAGGCGTAACAGAGGAGCTGGGTGGAATGCCATCGATGTCGGCTTGGGACGATGTCCTGCAGATCGAGATCCGATCCCGATACCTCGACCGCTCTCGAACCTCCTCTCCGATGCGGGTGGTAGCATGTTTGGCGATCTACATCCAAACCAACAACGAATCAAAACTCACTGCTGTCACCATTCCACAACACCAAACAAGGCATACACTAGATGATAGGTATTGTAAATTCTTAACCCTTTTCCTTTCTAAAACAATAAATCTAGGCGTGCACTGATGACCGCCGAGTCTTGATGATCATGGAAAACGACCTACAACAAAAGGTCGGTCTACGAATCTATGACTCGAGCTCGATACCAATCAGAAGACCACCCAAAGGGGCTCTAAATGGGCCTTTACCCCAATGCATGTAGTGAAAATAAAAGACATTATGAAAAATACATTTCGGATTCCAAGTAAAAAAAACATTCAACAACCAAAACATACATTTCTAAAAGCACACTGATCGAGATTTATTTAAACCATTAAAACAATCCACAAGTACCAATATGCTTGGAATCCATAAAACGTAAGAAAACATCCGGGGCTCTGTGCCCGTCTACATGCATTCAGGGAAATAATAAAAAGTGAAGAGTCATGATAATTAAAATAAAACAATCGAGAGATGACAAAGAGTTTCCATGATCATAGCTCCTCCTTCACCATCCTGTCTCCCGCTTGATTACCTGTGGAAAACCACGTAATAAAGGTGAGTAACGAATTACCCAGTAGAGAATCCCCAACCGGGGTACAATACGATATACATGATCATCTAGAAGAATGTATGCAAGCTATGAGTACAAACACAGAGCGGAGCACATAGCTAAGTCCACACTTGGACCTCGGATGCCATCTCGTGGTCTTAGTCCGGAAAAACCACAACACACTAAACGCACTATACGGGAACAAGTCCCGCCTCGGCTTCATCTCCGATACGAAAGGTGCACTCGCTCAAGATCCCGAGGAGCTCTCGGTCGGCGCCGTAATGAGCGTAAGCGCGCACCGCATGCTCACGCAAACTCGGGGTGCCGGGTCTAGTGGCAAGCCGCCCGTGTTCACCACCATGCCTAACTAAATCTGGATCGGTGTCACCGACATAGGGGTGTGAGACTGGACACGTGAACTATGTCACCTGTACCACCGCACTTTGAGGCTAAGGAACCGGTCGTGGTAGGCTTACACCGAAGCGGTCCTTGCCCTAACAGTGGCAATCAAGGGCTACGGCCGAACACGCGAGGACGTGTCGATCGCCGGGGGCGAGGCAATGCCAAGTCATCATCCCGACCGTTGGGGCATTTAACGATCGCCACCCTCACCCAAGATTGCGGGGCCTACCGGTTGGGATAGCTAATCCCTCACGGGGTCAAGGGATCGGAGAATGTCTCGAACGTCCTTGCCATAGATGCAAGATACTTTATGCATCGGGCCCGATGATTCTATCTACCTCAATTCTAAACCTTAACAATAATAACGATTCAATCAATGCGGTCCAATACGTGCTCATCGGATACAAAGAACCTAGCATGATACTACGAAGCAAGAATGGATATCGAACATGCTAGAATAGAACAACCTAGCATGGGCTAACATGAGAAACAATACAAGAGTTCATGCCAATCGAGAATTGAAACGAGCACACCTAGGCTAAACATGCTAGTAAACATACACAGCATACAAAACAACAATCACAAATATACCGCAGAGGTCCACACAACCCCTGTAAGAAATCCTTACCTTGATCGGAAGACTTTTACACACAAATCCTAAGTCTGCGGAACAATCCCGAGCTAGCGGCGGGAACCTAGCAAACCAACAATAATCGGCATCTAAAATATCTAAACAACAATAGAACGCAAGCTCGGCTCGGGGAACTCACGCGGCGCGCGACGACACGAGCTTGGGGCAACTGCAAGCCGCTCTCGGCAAGGTCGGGCGCCGGCCGCGGGCCGCACGCGCAGGACACGCTACGGCGCGCTACCGGCACGCACACGGACACGCTACCGGCCGCGCTACGCTGCACGCAGTATTGCACGCAACAGCGAGGACGCGCTGCGGCGCGGCGCGCTGCGAAGGCGCGCGCGCGCCGGCGTCTGAAAGCAAAGCGCGCGCGAAGTCTCGCCGGCGCGCGGGCGCCGGGCGTCGCGATCGCGACACACGCGAGCAACTTCGGCGAGGAGCGCGCGCGGCGAACGCGAGCGGCGGCGCGCGCGCGCGGCGGCTTCGGCAAGCGGACACGGCGCGAGGGCGTCGCGAGCGACGGCATTGGACGTCTTGGGCGCTGGCGAGACCTCTGGCGTCGCGGCGATCGGGCGATCTTTCTTTGGCGGCGAACGCGAGGGCTGGGGGACAGTGCTGGCGTCTGGCGGGCTGGTTCGACCGACTGGGCGTCGGCGACAGGCTGGTTCGACCGATCCGGGCGTCACGAGTGGTGGGGATGATGGTCTGCTCCTCTCTACCGGGTGCACAACACACACACACACAACCCCTTTTTCTTACATTCGGCCAACAAACACCCAAATGAGAAGATGAAGAAGACGAAGACTTACCCGGAATGATGATGATCGAACCCAAGGAGAGGCAAGGATGAAGAACTCGGCAAGGCTATGGAGATGGAGAGCTTGGGCGGCCAAGAGGTGCTTTTGGAGAATAAGATGGAATAACCTAATTCTATTTCATTTAACCAAATGCACCAAAACTCCAAACTCCAAGGTTAACTAAGATGTGATGCGAGAAGAGCAACAAGAGCACCTAATGGCTCAATTGGCACACCTCTCTACAAGCTTCCCAGAGACCCGGGTTCAAACCCCTACTGCAAAGACAATTTCCTTTATTTTTACTTTTGCAACAAACCTTGCTCAAACCAAACCACAAACCCCTCCAAAACCTACAAAACCATCCAATAATTTTAGTAGTGGAAAAGACACAAACGACCATGACGGCCCGACCAAATTACCAAATTACCCCTAGGGCATACACGGAAGACCGGGAAGAAAAACACAGGTCGTTCTGAGCCTCGGTCAATAACTCGTGCGAACACCGCATCGGCCGGTGGAACACACAAATAGACCTTTATATCTCGGACCCCATCCGCAAGTATCACAAAGTCGAAGTCACCATCACTGAACCCTCTCATACAAACTTTTTAACTTAGGATCTTTCACCGGTGTCGATAATCCTTTGCCTTATCGAAAGGTGGATGGTCAATCGAGCTACCCCGCGGTAACATCCCCTAACAACATCGCTATTTCCGCCCTCTCGAGATCCTTCCCGATGATACTCTTGGGGTTTGCCAATGTTGCGAGATCACGAGGCCTTTCTACTTAGTGCATCAGCCACAACATTTGCTTTTCGAGGTGATACAAGATCTCACGATCGTAATCCTTCACGAGCTCCAACCACCTCCTCTGCCTCATGTTCAGTCCTTCGAGTGAAGAAATACTTGATGCTTTGGTGATCCGAAAAATCGAATCTTCTCCCCATACAAGTAGTGCCTCCAAATCTTAAGTGCAAAGACGACCACGCCCAACTCCATATCATGAGTCGGGTAATTCGCGCTGCGGTTTTCAATCGCACGAAGCGTGCGCTATCACCTTACCGTGTTGCATCGTAACGCACCCCAAACCAAACTTGCCGGCATCATCAGACACCCACGAAACCCCAGTCCCCTCGGAACCGCCAACACACAGGCGGACGTCAAAGCGCTCTTTAGCTTAGCAAAACTCTCATCGCACTTCCTATCCCAAACGAAATCAACACCCTTCCTCGTCAATCGAGTAAGCGGGCGGCTATAGCGGAAAATTTTTGAACGGCGTCGGTAATATCCGGCGGCACCCGTGAAGCTACGAATCTCCGTCCGCCGCGTCGGTCCGCCCACGAACTAACGGCCTCTACCTTCGAAGGGTCCACACCACTCCTCCTTAGACACAACGTGTCCCGAAATGCTACCTCCTCGAGCCAAAAGTCACACTTTGAGAACTTCGCATAGAGCTTGTTCTCGCGCAAGGCCGCCAAAATCGCCTTAGGTGCGAGGCATGGTCCTCCTTAGACTTAGAGTACACAAGAATGTCATCTATGAACACGATGACAAAGCGGTCCAAAAATGCCTTGAACACTCTGTCCATCATGTCCATGAATGCACTGGGCGTTCGTTAGTCGAAAGACATGACTACGAACTCATAATGCCCATACCTCGACACGAGCGCTTTGTCTTGGGAATATCGCATCCCGAATCCTCAAGCGGTGGTAGCCCGACCTCAAGTCAATCTTGAAAACACACAAGCTCCTGGAGCCGTGGTCAAATAGGTCATCGATACGAGGCGTGGTACTTGTTCTTAATGGTTACCTTGTTCAGTTCCCTGTAATCGATGCATAGGCGCATCGAGCCATCCTTTTTCTTAACAAACAGCACGGGTGCTCCCCACGAGGACACACTCGGCCTAATAAATCCTCTGTCATGCATCTCCCGCAGCTGTTCTTTTAACTCTTTCAGCTCTGCTGGCGCCATGCGATAAGGAGCTTTCGAGATAGGGCGAGTCCCCGACTCAAGCTCTATTGAGAAGTCTACCTCCCTCTTCGGCGGTAGGCCAGGCAACTCCTCGGGAAAAACATCTGCAAACTCTTGCACTATGGGCACCTGCTTGACAGATAGTGGGTCACGGTTCTCCCCAGTCAACTTAGCTAAGAAACCCCAAGCTCCTCGAGCTAACAAACGGTGAGCTTTAACTGCCGAAATCACCGGCGGACACACCCCACTCTGGGTGCCCCGAAATTTAAAGGTAGGCCTACCCGCGGCACGAACACCACCTCCTTACTCGACGGTCAATCATAGCGTGGTTATCGGCTAACCAATCCATGCCGAGGATCACATCAAAACCGCTCATAGCTAACACAATGAGGGTAACCTGCAGAGTCTGGTCGGATACCTGTATCCGACCGTCCCTTACCTTCTGGCTAGCGAGCATACTAGTTCCCGAGGGAGTAGCGACAGACAATTCAAAACCTAGAGGCTCTAAATTCATGCAAGCAAGCTCAAAGAAAAAGCAGCGAGAAACAAACGAATGGGTGGAACCCGAATCAAACAACACAAAGGCGAGGTGATCAAGAACTTGGAGCGTACACCCATTGCTCGCGGTCCGGCTCTCTCGGCCTCTGGCGAGTCGTAGCATATACTCTTCCTCTTTTCTTGGCCGAAGCCGGCCGTGCCACCACGCCTTTCTGCGGGTGCGATCTGCAGGGCCCGATGCCCTTCCTTTCCACAGTTGAAACAAGCTCTGGGGTTACCACCACGGGGTCCCCAATGCTTGCTTCCGCGGGATCTACAATACGGTGGCGGCCTCCCTACGCCCTGTTGGCGAGGCCGATCACGATTCTGATCTCGTGATCGGGTCTCTGCCATGATAAGAACCACAGGGCGCCGACCGCCCCCCCGGACATTGCTCCCTGAGTCAAACTTGCGCTTCTGGCCCGAGTACACTAGGGCCTTAGACACTACGGTACTAACAACTGCTCGGAGGATACTTCCCATCATAAATCGTTGCCAATCAGTCTCTTGTCTTGGCAAAAGTTTACGAGGCTGTGCCCTAACATCCTGAGACACTTCCTGTCTCAAACCCGCAATAAACTTCCTGATCTTCAGTTCCGGGGTAGAAATCAACTGTGGCGGGAAGTATCCATACTCGGAGAACTTCTTCTCGTACACCTCGATCGAGTCAGACCCCTGCTTAAGGTTTGAAAACAGCTCAATCATCTTTTCTTGGGCTTCTTCGCTGATAAATTTTGCCTTGAACTCACCTTGAAGAACTCCCGGTGGCGGTGGAGACCAGCCTGGTCTCTCACTTAAGGTGGAATCCACCACCACTTAGATGTACCGGAAGCTAATCGTGAGTCGCACATCGAGCTCATTGCACCTCGAGACACTCCATTACCATAAACGTATATTCTAACTCAGCAATCCACGTGGCAGCTACCAATGGTTCCCCAGGGGCACTAAACTTCTCCGGCTTCCATTTCACAAAATCCTTCAGCCACTTGCCTAGATCCTCAGCACCTTCCGACATAACGGCCTCATTCACAATTGGCTCCTGCGGAGCTGGCGGTGCTGGTGGCGCTGCAGTCCTCTGCTGAACCAACTCGGTCAGTTGCTGTATCTGAACGCGGGACTCCTCCCTCTGCGCAGCTAGCCAAGCTTGCGTTTCAGCTCTCTGCTCGGCCCTCTGGTTGGCTAGCAACCCAACCATAAGAGCCCTCATAGACTCCACAAAAGCAGCTCCCGGTGCAGCCTCTCGAGACTCGCTTGCCCCTACACCCTCTCCGGGCAACACAGTTGAAGGGCCTGATGGTGGCCTAACCTCAGCTTCAGCTTGGGACGAGGTCCCCCCAGTGTCAGAATCGATACGAATGCCCTGGGTGGTGGGCCTCGAGCCTCCCTGCCCTCTACGAGTGACTGGCATACCGAAAATCTACAGCCAAACCAACAATGGGTCAGAACCTGTCTTCCCTGCTCTACAACAACAAGTCATGTACATGCAAGGTGCAACCGGCATTGTAATTCTTAACCCTTAACATTAAACTTACGGACATACCTGATGGCTGGCGGAGCGCTGATGATCATGGAAACAACCTACAACTGCAGGTCAGTCTACAGAACCTATAACTCTGGGCTCTCATACCAACTGTAAGGACCCGACCCAAGAAACGGTCTCTAACCTAAAGTCCATACTTAGCATGCATGATTAAGAATATAAACATCATTCAGAGTCGGAAGTTTAAAGCTTTGCAATAAACACTTTAAAAACAAAACCATGATTTCAATTAAATAAAACAGTAAATGGTGATCAAGTACTTTCTTAAAACAATTCAAAGGAAAACGGTACGAGAACATAAAATAGTTTGAGTGCTTTTCTCCTAGGGACCCAAGTCCCACTACATGCTAAATCATTAAGGAAAACATTTAAAGAAACGTGCGACCCAGAGTCAGCTATCCATGATCATCGAGCCGCTTCCTCCTAGCCATCCAGCCTCTGTCCCAAGTTACCCGTGGAAAGCCACGAGAAAAAATAAGGGTGAGCAACAAGTTACTCAAGAAGAATCCCCAATCGGGGTACAATACGAAATCATCTCATTTAGCACACGGACATGCAACCATACAATGACTTAGAGCACGAACGGCTAGCTTAGGCTATGAGCTACTTCTAGGGCGAGCTTATCCAAGGGCTTCCGTCTATAGCCTCTCCTAGGTCCTACATTTGGATGCCCTTCGGGCCTTACACAACCTAGGACACAGTGATGCCCAGTGGGGCCTTACACACTTAGGATGCCCATCGGGGTACAATACGAAATCATCTCATTTAGCACACGGACATGCAACCATACAATGACTTAGAGCACGAACGGCTGGCTTAGGCTATGAGCTACTTCTAGGGCGAGCTTATCCAAGGGCTTCCGTCTATAGCCTCTCCTAGGTCCTACATTTGGATGCCCTTCGGGCCTTACACAACCTAGGACACAGTGATGCCCAGTGGGGCCTTACACACTTAGGATGCCCATCGGGCCTTACACCTTTAGAATCAGTGATGCCCAGTGGGCCTTACACACCTAGGATGCCCGTAGGGCCTTACACCTCCAGACTCAGTGATGCCCAGTGGTCCTTACACACCTAGGATGCCCGTAGGGCCTTACACCTCGGCACTCGGTGATGCCCAGTGTGCCTTACACACCTAGGATGCCCGTAGGGCCTACACCTCGGACTCGGTGATGCCCGGTGGGCCTTACACACCTAGGATGCCCGTAGGGCCTTACACCTTCGCACTCGGTGATGCCCAAAGGCCTTACACACCTAGGATGCTCGTAGGGCCTTACACCTCCAGATGTCCATCGGGTCTTGCCCGAGCGGGACCCCAAACTAGTTACCTCTACGGCCCTCTATACTATACATCACACATCTAACCGTAACTTGGATCTAGCAGCTTACAATAGGCGGCATGGTTCTATCAAGATAGGAAAGCCTAACATGGAACTAACGGGATGTAAACATGTCACGAACATGAATCAAAAGAAAACATGAAAACTATCACTAGAAACTCATATAATTCTGATGTCGTGCTATCAACTATTCGCGAGGGTCCACACAACCCGGTAAGAATCCTTACCGGAAATAAGTGGAGGTTAATTATCCCGAATCAAATAACGACCCTCGAGCTTTTAAGCGAACTCGAGCAACCTAAACAAGTAATAAAACATCCTAATTAATAAACAAACATCTAAAAGCGGGAAGTCCAAAGGGTGGAGGCTCGGGAATTTACCCACCGAGAAGGCACTTGTCTCGCGACAGCAGCAGCAAGACAGCGCCGCTAAGCGCGCGCAGGGCGCCGGCGCTTGCATCTTCTTTGCGCGCTGGGCGCAGCTCAGCGAGGGAATCTTGTGTGCCGGCGCTGGATCGCGGCGAGGCAATCTTGTGGCTGGCTGGCTGCCTTGAGGGAGGAGCGAGCGCAGCGCGCCAGCGCGGGCGCAGACGCGGCGCACCTGCACGCAGACGACGCGGTGCGGTCACGAGTGTCTTGGTAGCGCGCGGCACTGGGGTGGTGTCGTCGTCGCGCGGAGGCGGCTACACGGCCGGGTCTGTTGGGCGACTGGTGCGAGTGGAGGCTGGGCCGTTGTGGTGGTGGGAGGCCGGCCGCTCGACGCGATCTGGTGGCGGTGGCTCGTAGAGGTGCGGCGATGATCAGCGAGGCGTCGCGATGTCGTGGGGCGGCGCAGGGCGTTGGGCGCGGCGTGGCGTGGCACGCACGGCGGCGGTGGGGCGGCTTGGGCGAGGGTGAAGGAGAAGTCTAGGGTTTTGGGTTCTTTCTTTTTGTCCTTATTTTCTCTTTTCTTTCTCTTTAAATATAATTCCCTTCCTTAACTTAAATAGACTTGGGAATCTCATGTGGCCTTCCCAAGACTCCCCTTCGAGCCCCGGCTGATGCGTTTATTTTCCTTATTTAAACCCAAGCTTCCAAACCCCTTTTTAGGCCAAGGGTTCGAGTCCTTCCAACAGCTCCTCCCAAACTAAAAAAAATAAAATAAAATAAAAGGAAACCTTATTTTACATTTAGCTGAAAACTGGGCTGTTACATTACACCAGCTAGGATCACAATGATGCCCATCGGGGTCTTACACATACGGATGCCCATCGGGGTCTTACACCTCTAGCTATCAATGCTGCCCGACGGGGTCTTACACATCTAGAATGCCCATCAGGGTCTTACTCCAACTAGGGTCACTGAGATGCCCATCGGGGTCTTATACTCTTAAGCGGCCTTATGATGCCCATCGGGGGCTTACACACAAGGGAACAGTGCAGTGCCCATCAGGGACTTACCTACATTATGGATCACCTGCCTGGCACTAACATGGAACTATCAGAATATAACAGGAACAAGAATATGCCAAGATAAAAGACCCTAGCCTGTAACTAATATAATAGGAACACCAGTACAACACAAACCCGGAAGCAAGAGAAAACATGTAACCTATCCACTAGAATTTCATATAATCACAAGATATGGCATACTATCAATTATTCGCAGGGTCCACACAACCTCGGTAAGAAACCCTTACCTGGTCGGAAGGCAGTTACACAAGAAACCTAAGCTGCGACCGATCCCGAGCTAGCTAATGAGAAACTAACAAGCATAATAATTATCACAATCCATAGGCCTAAATATAATAAAATAAACAGGGCTCAGCTCGGGAGCAACTCACGCGCACTACTGACGCTTGCGACGGAGACGCTGCGTGCGGGGCTCTTCTTTGGCGGCTGGGAGCACGGATGGCGCGACGCGGCCTTGCAGATAGGCGGAGGACACGGCGGGTGCTAAACCTAGACCCGACCCGAAAACGGTGCTAAACCTAGATCTTTACTCAGTATGCAAGTGAAAAGCATAAAAGGACCCAACCAGGGTCGGTTTGTTTAACTTTTCAAGATAAGAGTGGAAAACATTAAAAACAAAGTAAACATTCATTAGGAAAAAACGAACCATTCAAATTAAAAACAGTGACTGATCAGTACTTTCCTTAAAAACATAAAATAGTTCAAATCATAAGTTTTCCCTACGGACCCAAGTCCAACTACATGCTGAAATCAAAAACAGTAAAATAAGACACGACAGAGTGTCAGCAACATCCATGATCTCCCAGCTCCCTCCGCTAGCCGCCTCGGTGCTGTCCCAAGTTACCTGTGGAAGAAACCACAATAAGGGTGAGTATAAACATACTCAGTAAGAATCCCCGATCGGGGTACGATACGATGCAAACAATCATCTAGCAACCTAGTACACATGCAAACAGTTATCAACAAGGATCTCAGCTCAACGAGCTCACAAGGCAAATCCGGAGTCTTCGGAAGTCTCCTACCTCCGACCTAATGATTGGTTCTCATAACCAATCCCGGGACATCTCCGAGGGTCTTTCTCCCTCGGCCAATTGATCAGCTCAAAAACCGATCCCAAAGATGTCCGACACCCTCGAGGGTCTTTCTCCCTCGACCAATTGATTAGCTCAAGAGCCAATCCCAATGGGTGTCCTCAAGGGCCTCTTACCCTCACTATAAATCTGGACTATCGGGAGAGTACTCGAAGTCTAGCTCTAAACTGGAAGGAACTGGTGTACTCACGAACATTAGCCCGGGGGAGCTCTCCGAACCGGCGACTAAAGCGTGTGCGCGCACACCGCATCTTCTTTGCAACCGCGTAAATGTGGGGGCCTAAGTACAAACTACGCGGGCCGGTGCGCATGCCTAAGACTCGGAGCGGTGTCACGAACACGATGGTGCGAGGCCCACGACACTCATCTGTGCGGCACAGTACCACCGACTGAAGCTAAGAATCGGCCAAGGTAGGCTTGCACCGTTGGCGGTGGTTCCGCTCTAGCGGGCTACAAACTAGGCTTATGCCAATGAGGTAGCTAATCCTCATTGGCTGCCGGGGGGAAGCAATGTACGTTATGCTTCGCTCAACTCCCGACCGGTGGGGACAAGGTACGTTATGTTTGCTCTCAGCCTCTAGATGATGACAACTCTACTACACTAGCTAGAGTACAGAGTAAACGATTCATGGCTAACATACACAATAATCATCGATCATACATAACCTAGCATGGGACTACGAACTTAAAGCAGGAATCTCAAGCATCTTTGGAAGAACAATCCTAGCATGGCACTAACATGTACAAACAAGCAAACATGCTAGCAAGAATGCAATCACAAGCTGTCCTATCCACTAATCATGTTCATAAAAGTAAACATGCATTTAAGGCGCAATCAAGAAAGCATCGCAGGGTCAACACAACCACGGTAAGGAATCCTTACCTGGAAACAAGTGGAAAATAGCTATCACGAATCAATTAAGACCCTCGAGCTTAATAATGAACCCGAGCAACCTAGGCATAATAAAAGCATCCTAAATAAATATCTGACAATGACGAGCCTTAAAAATCTAAAAGGAAAGGTTCGGAAATTACCAACCGAGAAGACACGGTGTCTCGGTAGCAAGGGGGCAGGTTTGGGCGCCTGGTGCGCGCGGCGAGGACGCCGGCGCTGGCGCGCCGCGCGCGACGACAAGCGGCGAACCTGCTGGAGCGGCGCGCGCGCGCAAAGCGGCGGGCCAGCGCGGAAGCGAGCGTCGCGGCACGGCGGGCGATGTCACGGGAGATCAAGCTGCGGAGGCGACGCGCGGCGAGCAGCGGCTCGGCTGGGGCGCGCGCGCGCGTCGTCGGGTCTGCTGGCGAGGCTCGGTTCGATCTGCGCGCGCTGGCGGCCGCGAACGACGTCCCGGGTCTTTGGGCGTCACGACAGCGAGTGTGTGTCTGGATCTGCAGACGAGTGGCCATTGGCGAGGCAAGAAATGGCGGCGGCTGGTGCGGTCGCGGTGTGGGCTGGGTGGCTCGGCTGAGTGGTGCGGCTGGGTTAGGGTGGTTCGGCTGGGTGGCTCGGTTTTAGGAGAGAGAGAGAGAGAGAGAGAGAGAGAGAGAGAGTGTGTGTGTGTGGCTACCAAGGGAACAAAGAGGGTTTTCCCTAATTTCCTTCTTTTTCCTATTTTAAAAGGGTTAGGAGACCTAAAATTCCCTTCCCAAGGCTTTCTCTTGCGGGTCCCGGCTAAAGAAATTCTTTTCTTTTTAACTAAATCTCTTTTTCTAAAAACTCCAATTTCACCATTAGGGCAAGGGTTCAAATCTCAATGGGACCAATTAATTTCCAATTAAGTTTGCTATTAAATGGAATGTCTCCGAACTTCTAATCAACTAACCCAAACTTCTTGGGTCTTGCAACCAACATCAATCAAGTCTTAACGAAGGCCGAAGTGACCCTGAAGCCCTGAAAATCCTCAACCTCTGACCGGGGAGCAAAAAGACCAAAATACCTTTAAAGGTTAAAAAGCTCTAACGGCCCAACCGATTGCCCCAGTTACAACCGAGTACACAGGAAATCGGAATGGAAAAGCAGCCATTACAGTGGGCGAAGCGGCACAAAGACGCTGCCCAGCACTGGTCGCGACGCTGGCTGGGATGGCGATGGGCGCGCAGGCGCGAGCTCGGCTGGGCGATGGCGTGCTCGTGCGCGCGGATGGGCCGGGCGCGCGCGGCGAGCAACGCGATGCGCGATCTGGCGACGCGGCGATGAGAACGCTGATGCAGTGCGTCGCGATGGCCTCTGGCTTGGGCACACAGGCGGCTGCGACGGCACGGGCGCTTAGGCCGCGTCTTCTTTGGGCGCCTAGGCGTTTGGACGACTTTCTTCTTTGTCGCGCTGAAATTTCTTTGGTGCGATCTGGTGAAATTTCTTTGGACCGCCGCTCGGTGGTGAGTTGCTTAGGCTGGCTGAATGACACTCGGAGCACTCTCGGGAGAAGACTCACGCAAGATGGCTAGAGAGAAGAGGGTTGGGCGGCCATGGGGGGTTTGGAGAATAAAACACAAAAACCTAAATTTCCTTTCATTTTAATCAAATGCACCAAAACCCCAAGAACTCAAGGCTAACTAAAATATGTTGCGGACAGAGCAACAAGATCACTTGGTGGCTCAACTGGCAAGGCCTTGCTCTAGCACACAAGGCCACCCTGGCTCGAATCCTAGCTGCTGCAACATTAAATCCTTATTTTTCTTTTGCATCTCTCCATGCCCAAACACATCCACAATGCATCAAAAATCCTACTTAAGTCCATCCAATAATTTTAACAATTGAAAAAGACATAAACGGCCCTGACGGCCCGACCAAATTACCAAAATACCCCTAGGGCATACCTGGAAGACCGGGATGAAAACCTGGGCCGTTACAAGTCGGCACGTCCTCAGCGTGTTTGGCCGTAGCCCTTGATTGCTACCTGTTAGGGCAAGGATGGCTTCCTGGTGTAAGCCTACCACGATCGGTTCCTTAGCCTCAGGTGCGGTGGTTCAGGCTGACATAGTTGACGTGTCCAGGTCTCACACCCTATGTCGGTGACACCGATCCGAGATTTAGTTAGGCATGGTGGCCCGACACAGGCGACTTGCCACTAGACCCCGCACCCCCCATGGTTTGCAGTAGCATGCGGTGCGCTCATACGCTCATTACAGCGCCGACCGGAGAGCTCCTCGGGATCTTGAGCCAGTGCACCTTTCGTATCGACAGTAGACAGGCTGAGGCCGAGACTTGTTTCTCCTATAGGATTGTATCATGAGGTGGATTATTCCTGTAACAGCCCAGGTTTTCATCCCGGCCCTCCAGGTATGCCCTAGGGGTATTTTGGTAATTTGGTCTGGCCGTCAGGGCCGTTTATGTCTTTTTCAGTTGTTAAAATTATTGGATGGACTTAAGTAGGATTTTGATGCTTTGTGGATGTGTTTGGGCATGGAGAGATGCAAAAGAAAAATAGGCATTTAATGTTGTAGCAGCTAGGATTCGAGCCAGGGTGGCCTTGTGTGCTAGAGCAAGGCCTTGCCAGTTGAGCCACCAAGTGATCTTGTTGCTCTTTCCGCGGCATATTTTAGTTAACCTTGAGTTCTTGGGGTTTTGGTGTATTTGATTAAAAGAATGGGAAATTAGGGTTATTGGGTTCTCTTCTCCAAAATAACCATGGCCGGCCAAGCTTTCCCCCCGAGCAGCTCCTCCATCGTTCGTCATTAGGCCGCCCACCGCCCATCGCCCAACAACAAGCGGCGCCCAGCCACCGCCCATCACCACCAAGCGAGCGCCATCGCGCGATCGAGCGGCACTGCGTCGCCCGGCCCGAAATTTCTTTGCCATTGCGCCCCAGACGTCTTCGTACCAGCCCGATGTGCCCAGATCGTGTAGCCGAGCTCGCGCCTGCACGGCCGCGTCGCCAGCGCCCGCGTGCCCGTCGCCGTCTCAGCGCGTTCGCGTCACCAGCGCCTGCGCGCCTGTAGGCGTGCAGCCCCTACCGCCCATCAGCGCCCAGCAGCCCCGCACGTGCAGCCTGTCCGTTCGCGCGTCAGCCGTGCCGCGTTCTTATTAGCTAGCTCGGGATCGGTCGCAGCTTAGGATTCTTGTGTGTAGTTGCCTTCCGACCAGGTAAGGGTTTCTTACCGAGGTTGTGTGGACCCTGCGAATAATTGATAGCATGCCATATCTTGTGATTGTATGAAATTCTAGTGGATAGGTTACATGTTTTCTCTTGCTTCGGAGTTTGTGTTGTCTTTGGTGTTTACATGTTATATTAATTCTGAGGCTAGGGTCTTTTATCTTGGCATATTCTTGTTCCTATTATATTCTGATAGTTCCATGTTAGTGCTAGGCAGGTGATCCATAATGTAGGTAAGTCCCCGATGGGCACTGCACTGTTCCCTTGCGTGTAAGCGCCCGATGGGCATCATAAGGCTGCTAGAGAGTGTAAGGCCCCGATGGCCATCTCAGTGATGCTAGCTGGAGTAAGACCCCGATGGGCATCCTAGATGTGTAAGACCCCGTTGGGCAGCATTGATAGCTAGAGGTGTAAGACCCCGATGGGCATCATTGTTTTGAGGTGTAAGACCCCGATGGGCATCCATATGTGTAAGACCTCGATGGGCATCATTGTTTTGAGGTGTAAGACCCCGATGGGCATCCGTATGTGTAAGACCCCGATGGGCATCATTGATTGAGGTGTAAGACCCCGATGGGCATCATTGTTTAGAGGTGTAAGACCCCGATGGGCATCCTTGTGTGTAAGTCCCCGATGGGCATCCACGTGTAGAACCTTGGATAGGCTGTAGATGAAAGCCCTTGATAGGCTAGCTCCACTGTTAGCACATAGCCTAAACCAACCGTTTTGCTCTAAGTCATTGTATGGTTGCATGTCGGTGTGCTAAATGAGATGTTTTCGTATTGTACCCCGGTTGGGGATTCTTACTGAGTAATTCGTTACTCACCCTTATTTTTGTGGTTTTCCACAGGTAACCATGGTGCGAGACAGGATGGCTGGAGGAGGAGCTGTGATCATGGAAACCCGTTGTTCGAACTCTGAGTTTATGTCTATGATTCTTTATGTTTGTTTTCCTCTGAATGCATGTAGCTGGGCACGGAGCCCTAGGTTGTTTTCTGAATGTTTTTTCGGATTCTAGCACTGCTGTAATTGTTGGTTGTTTTGAATGATTTAAATAAATCTCTGATCAGAGTAAGTTTTGGAAATGTATTTGTCTTGGAACAGGTGCTTGGAAACAGGGACAGGTTTCAGGAACTTATGTTGACTTTCAAATGGATGTTTTATGTTTTTAGTTTTTAATTAGAATCCGAAACCATTTTTGCATATTGGCTTTAGTTTTCAATGCATGCATTGAGGTAAAGACCTATTTTAGGACCCCATTCGGGTCGGGTCTTTACAATTCCGGAGTGAGACCCTGAGATGGCATCCGAAGTTTATGTGTGGATTTAAGCTATGTGCTCTCTTCTGTGTTTATATTCGTAGCTTGTATACCTTTCTGCTAGATGACCATGTATATCGTATTGTACCTCGGTTGGGGATTCTTACTGAGTAATTCGTTACTCACCATTATTTTGTGGTTTTCCACAGGTATCCGTGGTGCGAGACAGGATGGCTGGAGGAGGAGCTGTGATCATGGAAACCCGTTGTTTCAAACTCTGAGTCTTGTATTTATGTTTTATGTTTTAAATGTCCTCTGAATGCATGTAGTTGGGCACGGAGCCCTTAGGATTTAAACCAATTTTGGATTTGAATGTGATTTAAATCTTTGATCAGAGTACGTTTTAAATTGTATTTAGCTTGGAACAGGTGCTTGGCAACAGGGACAGGTTCCAGGACATTTTGTTGTTGTTTTGAATGGATGTTCACTGCTTTTTGTTTTAATCAGAATTTGGCATACAACGTTGCATATTATTTTTCTAAGTTTTAAAAGCATGCATTGAGGTAAAGGCCTATTTTAGGACCTCATTCGGGTCGGGTCTTTACATAAGGACAGGTTTCAGGATGTTTTATAATTGTTTGTAAAATGAATGGTTGCAAGTTTTACATTTTATTCAGAATCTAGATGACAATCTTGCATAACATATTTAAGTTTTCAAAGCATGCATTGAGGTAATGGCCTAGGTTAGAACCTCTTTCGGGTCAGGTCTTTACACCTTCGTGCCCGTGCGTCCGTGCCTAGTCCTTCGCTCGAACGCAGCCCAGCTGTAACGACCCAGGTTTTCTTCCCGGTCTTCCAGGTATGCCCTAGGGGTAATTTGGTAATTTGGTCGGGCCGTCAGGGTCGTTTGTGTCTTTTCCAGTTACTAAAATTATTGGATGGTTTTTGTAGGTTTTTGGAGGAGTTTGAGGTTTGGTTTGAGCAAGGTTTGTTGCAAAAGTAAAAATAAAGGAAATTGTCTTTGCAGTAGGGGTTTGAACCTGGTCTCTGGAAGCTTGTAGAGATGTGTGCCAATTGAGCCATTAGGTGCTCTTGTTGCTCTTTCTGCATCACATCTTAGTTAACCTTGGATTTTGGAGTTTTGGTGCATTTGGTTAAATGAAATAGAATTAGGTTATTCCATCTTCTTCTCCAAAACACCTCTTGGCCGCCCAAGCTCTCCATCTCCATAGCCTTGCTGATTCTTCATCCTTGCATCTCCTTGGGTTCGATCATCATCATTCCGGGTAAGTCTTCGTCTTCTTCATCTTCTCATTTGGGTGTTTGCTTGGCGAATGTAAGAAAAAGGGTTGTGTGTGTGTGTGTTGTGCGGCCAGTAGGGAAGTCCGGCCCCCGGCTCGTCGCATCGGCCGGCTCAAATCAGCGGCGGCCCACAGTCGTCGCGCGCCCAGATCTGTCGAAGCGACCACCGCGCCGCCTGCCGATCTGTCGGCGGCCCCACCGCACGCGCCGAATCTGTCCCGGCCTTGCGGTTCGCCCGGCCAGCCTGAATCGCCGATCGCTCGCCGCGCCAGAGGTCCTCGCATAGCGCCAGCGCATCCAGCCGCGTCGCGTCGCCCGCCGCCGCGCCCTCGCCGTGTCCGCTTACCGAGCTGCTCGCCGCGCGCCTTCCGCCCGACGTTCGCCCGCGCGCGCGTCTGCCGAGATGCTCGCCGTGTCCGCATCGCCACGCCGCCCGCGCCCGCGCGCCGCCCGACGCTTCGCCCGCGCGCTTCCGCCGCGAGCGCTTCGCCGCGCGCGCGTCGTCCGCTGTTGCGTGCCGTGCGGTAGCGCGGCCAGCGCAGCGTCCTTGCCGTGCCGGTAGCGCGGCCGGTAGCGCGTCCTTGCCGTGCCGGCTTGCGCGACCCCAAGCTCGTGTCGTCGCGCGCGTGAGTTCCCCTGAGCCGAGCTTGCTTTGTTCTATTGTTGTTTAGATATTTTAGATCTTGATTATTGTTGGTTTGCTAGGTTCCCGCTCGCTAGCTCGGGATTGTTCCGCGACTTAGGATTTGTGTGTAGAAGTCTTCCGACCAAGGTAAGGATTTCTTCTACAGGGGTTGTGTGGACCTGCGGTATATTTGTGATTGTTGTTTTGTATGCTGTGTATGATTACTAGCATGTTTAGCCCTAGGTGCTCTGTTCAATTCTGTGGCATGAACTCTTGTATTGTTTCTCATGTTAGCCCATGCTAGGTTGTTCTATTCTAGCATGTTCGATATCTGTTCTTGCTTCGTAGTATCATGCTAGGTTCTTTGTATCGATGAGCACGTATTGGATCTGCATTGATTGAATCGTTATTATTGTTAAGGTTTAGAATTGAGGTAGATAGAATCATCCGGGCCCGATGCATAAAGTATCTTGCATCTATGGCAAGGACGTTCGAGACAGTTCTCCGTCCTTGGACCACCCGTGAGGGATTAGCTATCCCAACCGGTAGGCCACGCAATCTTGGGTGAGGGTGGCGGTCGTTAAATGCCCCAACGGTCGGGATGATGACTTGGCATTGCCTCGTCCGGCGATCGACACGTCCTCGGCGTGTTCGGCGTAGCCCTTGATTGCCACTGTTAGGGCAAGGACCGCTTCTGGTGTAAGCCTACCACGGCCGGTTCCTTAGCCTCGGTGCGGTGGTACAGTGACATAGTTCACGTGTCGTGTCTCACACCCTATGTCGGTGACACCGATCCGGAGATTTAGTTAGGCATGGTGGTCAACTCGGCGACTTGCCACTGACCGGCACCCCGAGTTTGCGGTAGCATGCGGTGCGCGCTTACGCTCATTACTGGCGCCGGCCGGAGAGCTCCTCGGGATCTTGAGCGAGTGCACCTTTCGTATCGGCGATGAAGCGGTGGAGGCCGGGACTTGTTCCCGTATAGCGCGTTTAGTGTGTTGTGGTATTTTCCGGACTAAGACCCTGAGATGGCATCCGAGGTCCAAGTGTGGACTTAGCTATGTGCTCCGCTCTGTGTTTGTACTCATAGCTTGCATACATTCTTCTAGATGATCATGTATATCGTATTGTACCCCGGTTGGGGATTCTTACTGGGTAATTCGTTACTCACCCTTATTCTGTGGTTTTCCACGGTAATCAAGGCGGGAGACAGGATGGTGAAGGAGGAGGCGTGATCATGGAACCCTTTGTCATCTCTCTGATTATTTTATTTTAATTATCATGACTCTTCACTTTTATTATTTCCCTGAATGCATGTAGGCGGGCACACAGAGCCCCGGGATGTTTTCTTACGTTTTATGGATTCCAGCATATTTGTACTTGTGGATTGTTTTAATGGTTTAAATAAATCTCTGATCAGAGTATGCTTTTAGAAATGTATGTTTGGGTTGTTGAATGTTTCTGTTTTTACTTGGGATCCGAAATGTATTTTTCATAATGTCTTTTATTTTCACTACATGCATTGGGGTAAAGGCCCATTTAGAGCCCCTTTTGGGTCGGGTCTTTACACCAGCTCACCCACGCCCCTGCCGCTCGATCGCTCGCGCCCGACTCGCTCCAGCAAAGCTGCGCAAGGAAAGACCCAGCACGCCTGTAACGTCCCAGGTTTTCATCCCGGTCTTTCAGGTATGTCCTAAGGGTATTTTGGTAATTTGGTCGGGCCGTTAGGGATGTTTCTGTCTTCTCAGCTGTTTATGTTCTTGGATGTTCAAATTGGGGTTTGGATGCATTCTGGTTGTGTTTGGGTGTTGAGGGTTGCAAAAATAAGAATAAGAGTTTTGCCGGAATAAAAATGCATCAGCTGGGGTTTGAACAAGGGTGGCCTGGCAAGTTAGCTAAGGGGCCTTGCCAGATGAGCTTCAAACAGTTGTTGACACTCATTCAGCAAGTTATCTTGGTTTGCCTTGGTTTTCAGGACTTAAGTGAGTTGTATTAAAAAATAGGTTTTTCTCTTTTCCCCAGAGCTCCTTCTTGTTGTGCGTTTTCCTCCCAAGAGCATCGATCGATCATCCCGGGTAAGTGTTTCGTTGTGCCTCGATTTCTCCTTCTTGTTGTTGGTTGCCGATCCATTGGCTAAGGGGGTTGTTATTTGTCTTTTTTTGGTTGCATTGTCATGGTGTAGTCCTGCCTAAAGCAGCCCCTTTGCAGAGTCGTCGCCGCCAAGCCGAGAGCAGCCCCTTTGCAGCGCCGTCGTCTCCCAACCTGCAGCAGCGCTGTAGCCAGCCTTGCTGTGTCCCCCCATCGCCGCGTCGCAGCCGCAGCCTCAACCCAGCCACACCGCACCCTAGCACAGCCCCTGTCGCCTGTAGCCCTTTGCACGCCTAACGACCGAGCTGCATGCGCACTCTGCGGCACCAGCGCCCGATCCACGGCCCTGCGCCGCCGCCCGGCCTCGCGCTCTCTTGCGCTGCCGCGATTCCGCCGCATTGCCTAGCCGCCTGATGAAGCGGATGCACACCCCAGCACCGCTAGCCTGCTAGCATTATCGCACGCCCTGCCGAGCCCTGCCGCTCACGCCCAGCCGCACGTCACCGAGCCGTGTGCCTTGCAGCTTGTCCGTCCGAGCCCCAGCCCCGTGCCGTGTGAGTTGCTTCCGACCGAGCCGAGTTCTGTTTGTATTTTACCTAAGGCCTATAGATTGTGATGTTTGCTATTTGTTTGTTAGGCTCCCGATAGCTAGCTCGGGTTCGGTTGCAGCTTAAGATCTTTCTTGTGTGTGTTAGCCTTCCGACCCAGGTAAGGATTTCTTACCGGAGTTGTGTGGGCCCTGCGATATTTCTGTGATTGTGGATTGTATGTTTGTTTATGTTAATAAGCATGTTAGTGGATAGGTGCTCTGTACTGAATTCCGACTGGCATGATTCTCATGTTATTTCTCATGTTAGTTCCATGCTAGGTTGTTCTGTTCTGGCATGTTCGTTATCTGTTATTGCATCGTAGTACCATGCTAGGTTCATTGATTCTGTTGAGCATGTGTAGTATGTTTGCTGTTAGTTGTTTATAGCTTAGAGTTCTGATAGGTAGCATCATCTGGGCGAGGATGCATAACGTAACTTGCATCCGTGGCAGGGACGTGCGAGACAGTACTCCGTTTCTGATCCATCGGGGGAATGATGAGGCATTGCCTTGTCCTCGGCAGTCGACACGACCTCAGCATGTCGGCAGTAGCCCTTGATTGCCACCTGATAGGGCAAGGACCGGTTCCTGGTGTAAGCCTACCACGGCCGGTTTCTTAGCCTCAGGTGCGGTGGTACATGCTGACATAGTCATAGTGTCCTGGTCTCACACCACTATGTTCAGTGACACTGATCCAGAGATTCTTTTAGGCATGCGTACTGGACCAAGGCAGCATGCTCTAGACCCAGCACCTCCCTGGTTTGCAGCAGCTTGCAGTGCGCGCACACGCTCATTACAGCTCCGACTAGAGAGCTCCTCAGGATCTTGAGTTCAGTGCACCTTTCGTATCGACAGTAGTAGGGAAGCTGAGGCCGAGATTAGTTTCTCGTAGAGTATCGAGATTCGTTGCAGTTTTCTGGAGTAAGACCGTAAGATGACATCCGTGGTATTTATGTATGGATTAAAGTGATATGCTCTCTTCTATGTTGTATTCATAGCTTGCATACTTTCTGCTAGATGACCAGTTGTATCGTATTGTACCTCGGTTGGGGATTCTTATTGGGTAATTCGTTACTCACCCTTATTTTGTTGTTTTCCATAGGTAATCAGGGCGCGAGACATGATGGCTGAAGGAGGAGCTGTTGATCATGGAAACCTGATGTCTTTAACTCAGAGTTTATGTTTATGTCTTTGTTTTGTCCTCTGAATGCATGTAGTTGGGCACGGAGTCCTTATGACGTGTAACGGCCCAGGTTTTCATCCCGGTCTTCCACGTATGTCTCAAGGGTATTTTTGTAATTTCGTCGGGTCGTTAGGGCCATTTCTGTCTTTTTCAGCTGTTAATATTATTGGATGGTCATATGTAGGGTTTTGTTGCTTTGTGGATGTGTTTGGGCTTGGAGAGATGCAAAAATAAATTAGAGATTTAAAAGTGTTGTTGTTGGGTTTCGAACCCGAGTTGCCAGGAAGTCAAAGGAGTGGTGTTGCCTGTTGTGCCACAAGATGTTATTGATGCTCATTCCGCGTTATGTCTTGGTTAGCTATGGGTTTTTGGGATTTTAGTGTGTTTGATTAAATGAAGAGAAAATAGGTTTGTCACCTCTTTTGTTCCTCCAAAACCCCTAGCCGCCCAACCCATTCTCTCAAGCTCCTTGCCGTGTGTCTTCTTCCAAAGCTCCATCGATCGTCATCTCGGGTAAGTGTCTCGATCTCCCTTTCTATCTTTCATTTTGGTGCTGTTCTTGCTGGCCGAGAGAGAGATGAATTGAATTTCTTGGTGTTGTGTAGCCCAATAGCGTAGAGCTGCCGAGCGGCGTGATGATCGCGTCGCCCTGCCAGCCCGTCGCGTCGCCCGCCGCTGCGGCGGTGATCGCGGTATGTCGCCCAACTTCCAGCGTCCGATCGCAGCCCTGCCGTGTCGCTTCGCCCATCCGCGCACAGCCCAGCCGCCGCATCGCATCGCCCATCGCGTCGCAGCCCCGTGTGCCCAGTTCCAGCTCGAGCACGCCCACGTCGCTCGATCCCATCCGAGCGCAGACCTAGAGCCCGCACGCCGTCGCCCGTCCGCGCCCAGCCCCAGATCCCGCGTCGCCTTTCACGCACGCGCAGTCCAGCATCCTACCGAGCCAGCACACCCAGCTCCAGCGCGAGCTTGTCAAAGTGCGTAGCCCCTGCCGCGCCAACAGCCCAGCAGCGCCCTTGCGCCGTGCAGCCGCCCGTCCCCGCGCGCAGCTCTTGCTGCACCAGCACGCTTAGCAACGCCCAGCGCCCGTGCATCCCGTCTGTCCACGTGCCAGCCGTGCGGTGTGAGTTACTCCCGAGCTGAGCCCTATTTAAATTATTATATTTAGGCCTATAGGTTGTGATATTTGATGTTGCTTGTTAGGTTCCCGTTGGTTAGCTCGGGGTCGATTGCAGCTTAGGACCGTTGGGTGTTGTTGCCTTCCGACCAAGGTAAGGATTTCTTACCGGAGTTGTGTGGGCCCTGTGATATATTCTGTGATTGCTGTTTGTATGTTTGTTTGTGTTTATCAGCATGTTAGTGGATAGGTGCCCTGTTCTGAATTTCGACTGGCATGATTCTCGTGTTGTTTCTCATGTTAGTTCCATGCTAGGTTGTTCTGTTCTGGCATGCTCGTTATCTGTTCTTGCTTCGTAGTATCATGCTAGGTTCATTGTTTCTCTTGAGCACGTATTGGAATGTTTACTGTTATCTATTATAGCTTAGAGTTCTGATAGGTAGCATCATCCGGGCGAGGATGAATAACGTAACTTGCATCCGTGGCAAAGACGTGCGAGGCAGTACTCCGTCCCTGATCCGTCGTTAGGGTTTAGCTAACCCTAATGGCAGCCCAGTGCAATCTTGGGTGAGGGTGGTAGACTGTTAAATGCCCCAACGGTCGGGGGAATGACGAGGCATTGCCTTGTCCCCGGCAGTCGACACGTCCTCAGCGTGTCGGTCCTAGCCCTTGATTGCCACCTGATAGGGCAAGGCCCGGTTCCTGGTGTAAACCTACCACAGCCGGTTCCTTAGCCTCAGGTGCGGTGGTTCATGCTGACATAGTCATAGTGTCCTGGTCTCACACCACTATGTTTAGTGACACCGATCCAGAGATTTGTTAGGCATGCGTACTGGACGAGGGCAGCTTGCCGTAGACCCAGCACCCCCCTGGTTTGCAGCAGCATGCGGTGCGCGAACACACTCATTACAGCGCCGACTGGAGAGCTCCTCGGGATCTTGAGTTCAGTGCACCTTTCGTATCAACAGTAGGAAGGCTGAGGTCGAGACTAGTTTCTCGTATAGTATCGTATCGCGTGGTAGTATTCCAGAGTAAGACCGTGAGATGGCATCCGAGGTTTATGTATGGATTTAAGCTGTGTGCTCTCCTCTGTGTTTATATTCATGGCTTGCATATTTTCTGCTAGATGACCAGTTTTATCGTATTGTACCCCGGTTGGGGATTCTTACTGGGTAATTAGTTACTCACCCTTATTATGTGGTTTTCCACAGGTAACCATGGTGCGAGACAAGATGGCTGAAGGATGAGGTGTTGATCATGGAAACCAGCTGTTTTACTCTGAGTCTTATATTTATGTTTTATGCTATTATTGTCCTCTAAATGCATGTAGTTGGGCACGGAGCCCTTAGGATGTTTCTGATTGTTTTCTGGATTCTAACACTACTGTAAACCGTTTGAAGCTTTTGAATGATTTGAATAAATCTCTGATCAGAGTATGTTTTGAAAATGTATATGGCTTGGAACAGGTGGTTGGAAACAGGGACAGGTTTCAGGAAATAAATGTTTGACTTTTGGAATGGATGTTTATATGTTTTTAGTTTTCATTCAGAATCTGGAATACAATCCTACATAATGTTTTTCTAAGTTTTTTTAAAAGCATGCATTGAGGTAAATACCTAGTTTAGGACCCCATTCAGTTCGGGTCTTTACATGACGTTTTCTGATTGTTTCTGGATTCAGGAACTGTTTGTAAACTGTTTGGGTTTTGAATGTTTTTGAATAAATCTCTGGTCAGAGTATGTTTTAAACTGTATTTAGCTTGGAACAGGTGCTTGGAAACATGGATAGGTTTCAGGACGCTTAATGATTGGTTGTTAAAATGAATGTTTACAAGTTTTTAGTTTTCTCAGAATCTGGATAACAAGCCTGCATATTATATTTGAATTTTAAAAGCATGCATTGAGGTAAAGGCCTAGGTTAGGACCTCTTTCGGGTCGGGTCTTTACAACGCCGCAACCAGCCACGTCGCCCCAGCAGTGTTGTTTCGCCGCTGCGACCCGTACGCAACCGGCAGCCCTTCGCCCCACAGCCTAGCTGTTTGCTGCCGCCCGCACACCCGCCCGCCTGCTTGCTGCTGCGAGTAGCCTTTCCGTGAGCCCTGTCTTGCCGAGGGCTTGGGCCAAGTCCTAGTGCCTTCTCGTTGGTAATTCCTGATCCTTTGCTCTTTTGGACCCTTAGTTAATTTAGCTGCTGATTTTAATTAGGTTGACTTTATTTATTGCCTTGGTTATTCGGGTTGACTTTGTAGCTCGAGGGTCATTTGTCATTGTTGTGATTGCTTTCTTACTTGATCCAGGTAAGGATTTCTTACCGTGGTTGTGTGGACCCTACGATATTATCATGATATGCCTTGTATGTTTGTTTACTGTTATGAGCATGTTAGTGATTGGACATCTTATGTTTGATCTCTTGCTAGCATGTTTGCCTGTTTGTACATGTTAATGCCATGCTAGGTTTTTTCTTCCAACATGATCATGATTCCTGTTTAAGTTCGTAGTACCATGCTAGGTTATGTGTTTTATGTTGAGAATGTATGATTAGCCAGGAATCGATTGCTCTGTACTCTTAGCTAGTATAGTAGGGTTTGTCATCATCCAAAGGCGGAGAGCGAACATAACGTGCGTTGTCCTCACCGGTCGGGGTCCCGTGAGAAGCATAACGTACTTTGCTTCCACCCCGACAGCTAATGCAGATTTCCTCCCGCAATCGGCATAAACCTAGTTTGTAGCCTGCTAGAGCAGAACCCTACCAACGCTGTAAGCCTACCTTGGCCGGTTCTTAGCTTCAGGTCGGTGGTACAGGCTGTTACAGATGGGTGCCGAGGGCCTCGCACTACTGTATTCAGTGACACCGCTTTCGAGTCATTAGGCATTCGTACCTGGCCTGAGTAGTATGTCCCTAGGCCCCCACATTTACGCAGGTTGTAGTAGCATGTGGTGTGCGCCCACACGCGTTAGCCGCCTGTTCGGAGAGCTCCCTCGGGCTAATGTTCGTGAGTACACCACTTCCGTTCCAGTTTAGAGTCGGACTCCAGGTACTCTACCGTTAGTCAAGTATTATCGTTAGTCTAATGTTCGTGAGTACACCACTTCCCTGCTTTTAGAAGTTTGAAAAATTTTAAATTTGAGCACTTTATGTTTGAGTAAATGTTTTTACTTGCATGCTAAGTGTTAACCTACATTTAGGACCATTTTCGGGTCGAGTTCTCACACTCTAGACTCGGAAAGGAAATGTTGTACTGAAAGCATTATCCCGAGGGAGCTCTCCTCCCGGTGCCTAATGCACGTGCGCGCACACTGCATGCTGTTGCAAACTGTGTAGGGACGTGGGACCTTAACGTGCTACAACCGGTCGGTGCATGCCTCGACTCGAGCGGTGTCACTCAACGAGCGATGAGTGCGAGGTCCTCGACACTCGGGTAAGCGACATAAGACCAAGACCACTGCATGTTTGAAGCTAAGAACCGGCCACGGCAAGCTTACATTGTCTGTTGGGTTCCGCTCTAGTAGGCTACAAACTAGGCTTATGCCGATACGGGAGCTAATTCGTACCGACTTTGGGGAAAAAGCATCATACGTCTTGTAACTCACAAACCTGGCCTGTGGGGACAAATTACGTTATGTCTACTCTCAACCTCTAGATGAAGACAACCTTAACAAGTCTAACTAAGAGTTTCGCCCCATGCCTTAACAGGCCAAACATGCTCAACAGATATAAAGGAATGCATGCCAGAGAACAACCTAGCATGATACTAACATGTCACTGAAATATAACCCATGCTAGCAGAATAGGACAGGAAAGTAATCATACGTGCTCAATCACAAACATGCGACCTATCGACTAACATGCTCATAACAATCATATATATAATAACAGCAGTCAAGATGAACGCAGGGTCCACACAACCCTCGGTAAGAAATCCTTACCTGAAAGTAAACAAATAATCACAAACAAGATGCTCCTTAAGCTGCAGAAAACCGAGACTAGCTACAAATCACCTAACACACCACCAACATACCATCACTAACTGAACTACAAAATAATCCAAACATCTAAACCGAGCTAAGGACAGAGTTACCAAATCTCAAACAGGTGCTCGGGACAACCTCTAGGCCAAATAGAGGCTCTCGACAAGGCTAAGCAAACACCACTCCCTAACTAGGTAATTCTGGGCAAGGAAAACAACAAGCACAACCTAAACACACATATTAGCTCTCGACAAGAGGCAAACAACCACAAACAAGTAACCTCGAAAAGCCTTACCTAATTGAAGCTCCCTCGTCAAGGGCCCTCGGCTGCTAGGCAGGGACATGACATAGTGTGTGTGGATACGAGCGGCGTGAGCGGCAGGCCTCGACAAGGCTGGGCGGAGCTGCTCGGTGGATAGGAAGATGCGTGCGACACTACAGGCGTGGATGCGCGGCTGCAGCGATGCGATGGGCAAGTGAGTAGCACTGGTCGCAAGGCGTGGGCGAGTCGATGCGGCGAAGACAGCAGCACGGTAAGGCTCGGGCTGCGATGGGCGTGCGACTCGTGCGGCTGCGCTGTGTGGATCACAGCTATGTAGGAGCTGTCTCGGCTGCGGTTGCTTGAATGCGTGAGGAATGCGATCAGGGAGCTGCGGCTGTGGGAAATTGGCTAGAAGGCGTGCGGTCGGCAGCGAACGGGATGGGCATGAAGATCGGCAAGGGAGCCTATGCGCTGCGTCACGGCTACTGGTGCTTGCGACAGTAGGCGTGGGTGGCTACGTGGAGGGGCTACGATGGGCCGATGGGTTGCGAGTAGGATGAAGGGGTCGGAGGAGGAAAACTTGCGAAGGGAAGAGTGCGATTGAGAGGAGAAGGAATTTTGGCGATGATTTCTTCCGTACGAATGAGACAAAAATACAATAACCCTTAATTTTCATTTAGCTCTTAACTCCAAACACTCAAAGGACAAGATGATTAACAATTGATCAAGGGCATATCTTACTCTCTCAGCTTAACCAGAACTACTTTTGTAACGACCCAGGTTTTCATCCCGGTCTTCCAGGTATGCCCTAGGGGTATTTTGGTAATTTGGTCGAGCCGTCAGGGCCGTTTCTGTCTTTTCCAGCTGCTAATATTATTGGATGGTCGTATGTAGGGTTTTTTTTGCTTTGTGGATGTGTTTGGGCATGGAGAGATGCAAAAATAAATTAGAGAATTAAAAGTGTGGTTGTTAGGTTTCGAACCCAAGTTACCTGGGAGTCAGAGGAGTGGTGTTGCTGGTTGTGCCACAAGCTGTTATTGATGCTCATTCCGCGGTATGCCTTGGTTAGCTATGGGTCTTTGGGATTTTGGTGTGTTTGATTAAATGAAGAGAAAATAGGTTTTCATCTCTTTTGGTTCTCCAAACTCCCTAGCCGCCCAACCATTCTCTCCCAAGCTCCTTGCCGTGCTCTCCTTCCCAAAACTCCATCGTTTGTCATCCCGGGTAAGTGTCTCGATCCCTCTTTCTCTTTCATTTGGTGTGTGTAACGACCCAGGTTTTCATCCCGATCTTCCAGGTAAGCCCTAGGGGTAGTTTGGTAATTTGGTCGAGCCGTCAGGGCCGTTTCTGTCTTTTTCAGCTGCTAAATTTATTGGATGGTCTTTTGTAGGGTTTTGTTTCCTTGTGGATGTGTTTAGGCAAAGAAAGATGTAAAAATAAATTAGAGAGTTAAAATGGAGGTTATTAGGTTTCGAACCCGGGTTGCTAGGAAGTTAGATGAGTGGTGTTGCCGGTTGTGCCACGAGATGTTATTGATGCTCATTCCGCGGTTTGTCTTAGTTAGCTATGGGTTTTTGGGATTTTGGTGTGTTTTGGATTAAATGAAGAGAAAATAGGTTTTTGTTCTTTTGCTTCTCCAAATCCCTTAGCGGCCCAACCCTTTCTCTCCCAAGCTTCTTGCGTGTGTCTTCTCTTCGATCGATCGTCGTTCCGGGTAAGTGTTCTCGATCCCTTCTTCTCTTTTCGTTTGGTGTGTTCTTGCTGGCCGAGAGAAGAAAAGGTGAGTTTTGGTTTTGTTGCAGCTAGCTGAGAGGACCAGCCGAGCAGCCGAGCGTCTAGCCCCTGCCCATCACACCAGCAGTTGATCGCCCGCAGCAGCCAGGTCCGTACATCGCCCCTGCCCATCGCCTGCAGCAGCAGCTCGCGCGCCATCGCGACTAACCCAGCATCGCGCCCAGTCGAGCAGCCAGCACGCCCTATCGCCCAGTCGAGCAGCCCCTGAATCGCTCCTGCCCATCGCACAGCCCGTCGCATCACCTAGACGCCCAGACGCCCAATAGCGCGCTCGCCACGACCTATCGCGACGCCCGACGCCCGCTTTGCACGCATTGCAGCCGCATCGCGTCGCGTTCGATGCCCGGTAGCGCCCGTCGTCGCCGCCATCTGCTGCCCGCAGACAAAGTGCCCGTCCGCGCGTCAGTCGTGCCGTGTGAGTTGCTCCCGAGTTGAGCCCTGTTCGTTTAAATATTTTAGGCCTATTGGTTGTAATATGTGTTGTTGTTTGTTAGGTACCCGATAGCTACCCGATAGCTAGATCGGGGTTTGTTTGCAGCATAGGACCTTTGTGTGTTATTGCCTTCCGACCAAGGTAAGGATTTCTTACCGGAGTTGTGTGGTCCCTGCGATATATTATGTGATTGTTGTTTGTATGCTTGTTTATGTTTATCAGCATGTTAGTGGATAGGTGCTCTGTTCTGAATTTCGACTGACATGATTCTCGTGTTGTTTCTCATGTTAGTTCCATGCTAGGTTGTCCTGTTCTGGCATGCTCGTTATCTGTTCTTGCTTCGTAGTATCATGCTAGGTTCATTGTTTTTGTTGAGCACGTATTGGAATATTTGCTGTTATCTGTTATAGCTTAGAGTTCTGATAGGTAGCATCATCCGGGCGAGGATGCATAACGTAACTTGCATCCTTGGCAAAGACGTGCGAGGCAGTACTCCGTCCCTGATCCGTCGTTAGGGTTTAGCTAACCCTAATGGCAGCCAAGTGCAATCTTGGGTGAGGGTGGTAGACTGTTAAATGCCCCAACGGTCGGGGGAATGACGAGGCATTGCCTTGTCCCCGGCAGTCGACACGTCCTCAGCGTGTCAGCCGTAGCCCTTGATTGACACCTGATAGGGCAAGGCTCGGTTCCTGGTGTAAGCCTACCACGGCCGGTTCCTTAGCCTTAGATGCGGTGGTACATGCTGACATAGTCATAGTGTCCTGGTCTCACACCACTATGTTTAGTGACACCGATCCAGAGATTTGTTAGGCATGCGTCTTTGGACCGAGCGGCTTGCCTAGACCCAACACCCCACGGTTTGCGGCGGCATGCGGTGCGCGCTGCGCTCATTACTGATGCTTGGCCGGAGAGCTCCTCGGGATCTTGAGTTCAGTGCACCTTTCGTATCGACAGTAGGAAGGCTGAGGTCGGGACTAGTTCTCGTATAGTATCGTATCGCGTGGTAGATTTTCCGGAGTAAGACCCTGAGATGACATCCGAGGTTTATGTATTGATTTAAGCTGTGTGCTCTCTTCTGTGTTTATATTCATAGCTTGTATACATTCTGCTAGATGACCAGTTATATCGTATTGTACCCCGGTTGGGGATTCTTACTGAGTAATTTGTTACCCACCCTTATTATGTGGTTTTCCACAGGTGATCATGGTGCGAGACAGGATGGCTGAAGGAGAAGCTGCTGATCATGGAAACCAGCTTTTAAAACTCTAAGTCTTGTGTTTATGATTCTTTATGTTTTATTGTCCTCTGAATGCATGTAGTTGGGTAAGGAGCCCTAGGTTGTTTTCTGGTTGTTTTCTGGATTCTGACACTAATGTAAACTGTTTTGGAATTTGAATGTTTTTAATAAATCTCTGATCAGAGTACGTTTTAAATTGTATTTACCTTGGAACAGGTACTTGGAAACAGGGACAGGTTCCAGGACATTTTGTGTTGTTTTGAATGGATGTTTACTGCGTTTTGTTTTAATCAGAATCTGGCATACAACCTTGCATATTATTGTCTAAGTTTTAAAGCATGCATTGATGTAAAGGCCTAGTTTAGGACCCCATTCGGGTCGGGTCTTTACAGTTCTTGTTGGCCGAGAGAAGAAGAGGTGAATTTAGGTTTTGTTGAAGCTAGCCGAGAGGACCAGCAACCCATCGCCCCTGCCCATCGCACGTCCATCGCACCAGTTGAGCAGCAGATCGCGTTGCCCTGTTGCCCAGCTGATGTAACAGCCCAGTTTCCTATTCCAGTTTTCGAGGTGCCTTCGGGTCAAGATTCGGTTGTTTGGTTGGGTTTTAGAGCGGTTTTGCCCCTTGGGGGTATTTTGGTCTTTTGGCTCTCCGGGCAGGATTTGTGGTTTTCTGGGCTTCGAGGTAGCTCCTGCCTTTGTTGAGGCTTGTTTGTTGTTGGCTGCGAGTCCCGAGGTGTTTGGGCTAGTCGTTTGGAAGTTCGGTTGTGGTTTTGGGTTTTGGCAAAGTGATGGTTGTTTGGGTGTTTCTTTTGGGATTCGAGCCCGAGCCTTTAGTGTTGCTTTGGGAGTTGGATTTAAGTGAGTTTGATTGATTGGAAAAGATTTCTTTGATCGGGTCTCGAAGGAGGAAGCCGGGAAATGGGATTTTGAGGTTTTAAGTGGATAAGGATGGAAAATGGAATTTTAAATCCCATTTTTCCCTTTTATATCCCATTTTTTCCCTTTTTTCCCATTTTTCCTTTTTATTTCTTTTTTTTTTTATTTTTCCCAAAATCAACTTTCTCTCTCTTTCTCTCTCTCTCCCCCCCAGCCCCCACCTAGCCCAGCCCCTAGCCTTGGCTCGCCCATTGACCGTCACGGCCCTGGCTCGCCCGCCCGCCCGGCCCCGAGCCAGCGTCGCGAGCGGCCAGGCTCGCTCGGCGCCAGCGCACCTGCCTCGCCCGGCCGGCGCCGCGCCCTCTCCCAGCGTCGCCCGGCCAGCGGCGCCCTCGCCTGCCTCTGGTCCGTGTCGCCCGGTGCGTCTTGTCTGCGAGCCGCGCCACGATGCGCGTCGCGTCGCCGAGCCTCGCCCGGCTCGTCGCGCGTCCCAGCGCGAGATCTCGCACCCCGCGTCGTGTCGCTCGCGCCCGCGCGCCGTCTCCTGTGCCAAGCGCGCGCGCAAGACACCAACCGAGCAAGCTCGCGCCCCGCGCGCCCAGCGCTTGTCGCGCAGCAGCTCGAGCCCAGCGCCCGTGCAGTAGCGCCCAGTAGCGCCCCCTGCGGCCCAGTGCGCCCGGCCCGGCCTTTGGGTGCCTAGCCCGTCTGTGCCGCTCGTTCGAGTGTCGGCCGCGCCTCGTGAGTTGCTCCCAGCCGAGCCTGTTTATTTTTTTAGAGTATTTAGGGCTATTTTATGATTATTGATGTTTTTGTTTGGCTCGATATAGGTTGCTCGGGTTCGATCGCGATTATTTTATTGTGTGTTGTTGCCTTCGACCGGTAAGGATTTCTTCTGGAGTTGTGTGGGCCTGCGATATTGTCATGATTTTGCCTTGCTTGTTTCTTGTTGTATGAGCATGATAATAATAGAGCGACTTTGGTGATTCTACGCTAGCATGTTTGCTTGATATTACATGTTAGTGCCATGCTAGGTTTGTTCTGCCCGGCATGTTTGTGATTCTGCTTAAGCTCGTAGTATCATGCTAGGTAGTATGATTGATGTCGGTCTTTGCTTGCTAGCCGAGAATCATTGCTTTTTCCTGTACTCTTAGATAGAGTTGTAGGGTTTGTCATCATCCGGAGGCCGAGCGGACATAACGTACTTTGTCCCCACTGATCGGGAGTAGTGTGCGACGCATAACGTATCTTGCTTCCCCCCCGGTCACTAAGGTGGATTTAGCTCAGGTCGGGAATAAAGTGTGCGCAGCATAACGTATCTTGCTACCCCGCCCGACCAGCCGGTTGTGGAATTAGCTACCCACTTTGGCATAGCCTAGTTTGTAGCTCCGCTAGAGCGGAACCACGCCACGGTGTAAGCTCGCCTTGGCGGTTCTTAGCTTCCAGTCGGTGGACCAGTACACAGATGAGCGCGAGGGCCTCGCGCTACTGTGATCAGTGACACCGCTTCCAAGTTTTAGGCATGCGTACACGCCCGCGTAGTTTGCCCTTAGGCCCCCGCATTTACGCCGGTTGCAGAAGAGCATGCGGTGTGCGTGCACACGCGTTAGATGCCGGATCGGAGAGCTCCTTCCGGGCTAATGTTCGTGAGTACACCATTCCTTCCAGTTTAGAGCCAGACTTCGGGTACTCTCCCGTAAGTCCAGTTAGCAAGGGTAAGAGGCCCTTGAGGACATTCTTGGGATCGGTTTTGAGTGATCATTTGGCGAGAGGAGAAAGACCCTCGAGAGATGTCCCGTGATTGGTTAGGATAACCAATCATTAGGCCGAAGTAGGAGACTTCCGATGACTCCAGATCTTTCTTTGTAAGCTCGTTGAGCTATGATCTGTGTTGGTAGCTGTTTGCTTGCATGCTTTGGTTCTAGATGATTGATTATATCGTATTGTACCCCGGTTGGGGATTCTTACTGAGTAATTCGTTACTCACCCTTACTTATCTTTCAGGAAACCATGGCGCGAGGCAGGATGGCTGGAGGAGGAGCTGTGATCATGGAAACCCGTTGTTCAACTCTGAGATTTATGTTTATGTTTTAAATGTCCTCTGAATGCATGTAGTTGGGCACGGAGCCCTAGGTTGTTTTATGAATGTATTTCCGGATTCTAGCATTGTTGTAAATGTTGTAAAGTTGTATGATTTTAATAAATCTCACGATCGAGTAAGTTTTGGAAATGTATTTGTCTTGGAGCAGTGCTTGGAAAGCAGGGACGGGTTTCAAGAATTTTGTATTGACTTTTAAATGAACTCTTGCCGGTTTTTGGTTTTTACTTAGAATCCGAAACAACCCTATTGCAAATTCTATTGTTGATTTGTATGCATGCATTGAGGTAAGGGCCCATTTAGAGCCCCATTCGGGTCGGGTCCTTACAGCTGAGCAGCCCAGCGTCCAGCCCCTGCCGTCGCATCGCACTCCCCTTGCCTGCAGCAGCCCGATCGCAGCGGTTGCAGCCAGCCTGTCGCGTCGCATGCCTAGCCGCCCAGCAGTTCACGCGCCATCGCTCCAGCCAGCGCGAGCCTAGCCAGCGCCCATGTCGCGTCGCCCAGCTCCACCGTGAGCCCGTTCGAACGAGCGCAGCCTCCTGCCGCACCAGCACGCCCAGCAGCGCAGCCCCAGCGCCAGTGCCATCGTGTCTGCGCGGACAACATTGCTGCACCAGCCCGCCAGCAGCGCCCAGCTCCCGTGCAGCCAGTCCGTCCACGCGCTAGCCTCGTGTCGTGTGAGTTGCTCTCGAGCTGAGCCCTGTTTGCTTTATTATTTAAGTTCTATTGGTTGTAATATGTGTTGTTGTTTGTTAGGTACCCGATAGCTACCCGATAGCTAGCTCGGGGTTCGTTTGCAGCATAGGACCTTTGTGTGTTATTGCCTTCCGACAAAGGTAAGGATTTCTTACCGGAGTTGTGTGAGCCCTGCGATATATTCTGTGATTGTTGTTTGTATGCTTGTTTATGTTTATTAGCATGTTAGTGGATAGGTGCTCTGTTCTGAATTTCGACTGGCATGATTCTCGTGTTGTTTCTCATGTTAGTTCAATGCTAGGTTGTTCTGTTCTGGCATGCTCGTTATCTGTTCTTGCTTCGTAGTATCATCCTAGGTTCATTGTTTCTGTTGAGCACATATTGGAATGTTTGCTGTGATCTGTTATAGCTTATTGTTCTGATAGGTAGCATCATCCGAGCGAGGATGCATAACGTAACTTGCATCCGTGGCAGGGACGTGCGAGGCAGTACTCCATCCATGATCCGTCGTTAGGGTTTAGCTAACCCTAACGGCAGCCCAATGCAATCTTGGGTGAGGGTGGCAGAATGTTAAATGCCCTAACGATCGGGGACATGACGAGGCATTGCCTTGTCCCCGGCAGTCGACACGTCCTCAGCATGTCAGCCGTAGCCCTTGATTGCCACCTGATAGGGCAAGGACCGGTTCCTAGTGTAAGCCTACCACGGCTGGTTTCTTAGCCTCAGGTGCGGTGGTACAAGTTGACATAGTTTTCGTGTCCTGGTCTCACACCACTATGTTCAGTGACACCGATCCAGAGATTTGTTAGGCATGTGTACTGGACGAGAGCAGCTTGTTCTAGACCCAGCACCCCCTGGTTTGCAGCAGCATGCGGTGCGGCACACGCTCATTACAGCGCCGACTGGAGAGCTCCTCGGGATCTTGAGTTCAGTACACCTTTCGTATCGACAGTAGGAAGGCTAAGGCCGTGACTAGTTTCCCGTATAGTATCGTATCGCGTGGTAGTTTTCTGGAGTAAGACCGTATGATGACATTCGAGGTTTATGTATGGAGTAAAGTGATGTGCTCTGTAACGACCCAGGTTTTCATCCCGGTCTTCCAGGTATGCCCTAGGGGTATTTTGGTAATTTGGTCGGGCCGTTAGGGTCGTTTATGTCTTTTTCAGTTGCTAAAATTATTGGATGATCTTATGTAGGATTTTGATGCTTTGTGGATGTGTTTGGGCATGGTGAGATGCAAAAGTAAAATTGAGAAATAAAAGTGTAGCAGTTGGGGTTCGAACCCGGGTCTCTGAGAAGTTTGTTGGGTAGTGTGCCAGTTGAGCCATTGAGTGCTCTTATTGCTCTTTCCGCGGCTTGTCTTGTTTAGCTTTGGGTCTTTGGGGTTTTGGTGCATTTGACTAAATGAAGGGAAATTAGGTTTGTTTGTCCATTCTTCTCCAAATCCACCCTAACCGCCCAAGCTTTCTCTCCCCAAGCCCCTTGCCGTGCATCATCTCCCCGAGCAGCCCTTCGATCGATTGTCATCCCGGGTAAGAGTTCTCTTCCTCTTCTTCTTCTTTTGTTTGGTGTATTCTTGCTGGCCGAGAGAAGAAGAGCTGAGCCTCGGTGTTGGGCATCCCAGCCTAGCAGCAGCCCAGCCAAGCAGCAGCAACGCCTGCCTAGCGCCCTGGAGTGCCTATCGCACAGCCGGACTGCATCGCCCAGACTCTCAACAGTGTCGCTCGCCCGTCGCCGGCGCCCGATCCGTAGCTCGTCTCTGCGCAAACACCCGCCACGCCCCCCCCGCTCGACCGCTCTCCGGTAGCGTCCACACGCCCGCCGTCGCTCGTCGTGCAGCGCCAACGCGCCCAAATGAAGTCTGTCGCGCTCGGGCTCAGCCTTTTGCCTAACAGCAGCGCCCAGCAGCAGCCAACGTGTAAGAACCCGACCCAAAACATGGTCCTAAACCTGGGATCTTACTCAGCATGCAAGTTAAATATGATAACAAGCGGTTTAGAGCTTATATTTAAAAACCTTTCAAAACATATGAGAAGGGGGAGCCCTTAAAACATAACCAACAATTTTCGGTTTAAACAATCCAACAAAGTAAAACATCACGGCGATGTTTAATAAAATGTACAATACAATTTAAGCAACGTTTTAAACAATGTTCCCCTAGGACTCTGTCCATCTACATCTTTGAATAAACAATGCAATAATAAAAGGCAGTGTGCGGCGGTTCCCCATGATCAATCGGCTCCTCCGCTAGCCCTCCCGGTGTTGTCCCAAGTTACAGAAAGATAAATAAGGGTGAGTATAAACATACTCGATGAAGAATCCCCAACCAGGTACAATACGATACATCAGGTCATCTAGCACCTCAATATGCAAGCAAACGGCTATCAACACGGATCATAACTCAACGAGCTCATAAAACAAGATCTGGAAACATCCGAAGTCTCTTACTTCGGGAATCATCGGAAGTCTCCTACTTCCCTACCTAATGATTGGTTCTCATAACCAATCCGGGACATCTCCGAGGTCTTTCTCCCTCGGCCAATTGATCACCTCAAAAACCGATCCCAAAGATGTCCGACACCCTCGAGGTCTTTCTCCCTCGACCATATGATCGACTCAAAAGCCAATCCCAATGGGTGTCCTCAAGGGCCTCTTACCCTCGCTAACAATCTGGACTATCGGGAGAGTACCCGCATCCGCTCTAAAGCGGAAGGAACTGGTGTACTCACGAACATTAGCCCGGGAGCTCTCCGAACCGGCTACTAACGCGTGTGCGCGCGCACACCGCATGCTCTTCTGCACCGGCGTAAATGCGGGGCCTAAGGGCAAACTACGCGGGCAGTGCGCATGCCTAAGACTCGGAAACGGTGTCACCGAACACGATGGTCACGAGGCCCTCGGCACTCATCTGTGCGGCTGTACCACCGACACGAAGCTAAGAACCGGCCAAGGCGGGCTAGCACCGTTGGCGGGGTTTCGCTCTAGCGGGCTACAAACTAGGCTTATGCCGATGTGGTAGCTACATCCACATCGGTCCGGGGGAAGCAATGTACGTTATGCTTCGCTCTACTCCCGACCGGTGGGGACAAGGTGCGTTATGTCCGCTCTCACCTCTGGATGATGACAAACCCTACTACTCTATCCAAGAATACAAGAGTAAATCAATGATTTACGCTGCAAAGCAATGACCGACATCAATCACGTTTACCTAGCATGATACTACAACTTAAACAGGGAATCACAAGCATGCTTTGGAAGAACAAACCTAGCATGGCACTAACATGTAAAATCAACAAACATGCTAGCAAGAGGTCAAACAAAGCTACCTATCACTATCATGCTCATAACAATCGGCAAACATACAAGGCACAATCGAGACATATCGCAGGTCCACACAACCACGGTAAGAAATCCTTACAGGGACAAGCGAGAAAATAATCACAAATCAACCAAGCAATCCTCGAGCCTCTAATCGAACCCAAACAACCTAAACATAAAATAAAGCGACCCAAATCAAATACATAATACAGACCCAAATAAATCCCTAAACAAAGACCAACACATCGGGGCCCAACGAAGAAAAGACTCGGGAAATACCATCCGAGAAGCCACAAGGCTCAAGCCAACCAAAGACACAGCAGCAGTGGCGGGGCGCAGAGAGCACCGGCCGGGCGCAGGGCACAGGGCGCAGGGCGTGGCGCGCGCGCAGCGAGCACGCGCGCGCGCAGGCGTGGCGCGCGGCGCAGCACGGCGCTGGGCGCAAAGCGCGCACGCGCGCGAGCTCGAGCTTCGGCTGGCGGCGACACACACCAACGGCAGATGAGAGAGGAGCGCCGCCGACAGCGCGCGGCGAGGCGACGGACGCGCGGCGGGAGGCGCTCGGGAAGGCACGATGGCCTCTGAGGCGAGCGACTTCGGTGCGGCGAGGCTCGGGCGACTTCGACACGGACACAGGCGACACGGAGACGGCTCGGGCGATGCCGATCTAGGCTCGGCGCGACCAAGGCCGAGGCGATGCCGATCCGGGCTCTGCGCGCGACTAGTTCGAGCGGCGATCGACGGCGCCGGGTGGCTCGACGCGGCGCGCATGGGTGAGTGGGCGGCTGGAGCGAGGGCGCGCTTAGGGTGGACGATGCAACGCATCTGGGCGCACTGGGCCGGGAGATGCGGGGCGTCTGGTGCGGCGTGGTGGGGCGCGAGGGCTATCTTTGGCAATGAGCGATCACGATGCGGCGAGTGTGGTGCGGCTAGGGCATGGCTGGGTGGCTAGGGCATGGCTGGGTTTTCTTGGTGAGGTCGGCTAGGAGAGAGAGAGAGAGAGAGAGAGAGAGAGAGAGAGAGATTGCAAAACAAGGGGAAAGGGACTTTCTTGATTTTTCTTCCCTTTTTCCTAATTTAAACAAGTCTTAAAGTCCTTAAATCCCATTTCCGGCTTCCTCCTTGAGACCAGTGAAAGCAACCTTTTCCAAACAATAACTCTCACTTAAACAAACTCCCAAATCATCTCTAAGGGCACAGGCTCGAATCCCAAAGGAAACACCCAAACAACGATTACTTTGCCCAAAACCCAAATCACAACCGAACTCCCAAACGAATACCCCAAACATCTCGGGACTGCATGACCACCAACATACAAGCCTCAACAAAGCGGGAGGCGCCTCGAAGCCCTAAAATCCACAAATCCCGCCTGGGAGCAAAAGACCAAAATACCCCTAAGGGTCAAAAGCAGCTCTAACGGCCCAACCGAACCACTGAATCTGAACCGGAAGCACCTCGAGAACTGGAATAGAAAACTGGGCCGTTACACAACGACCGTGCAGCCTGTCCGTCCGCGCGTCAGCTGTGCAATGTGAGTTGCTCCCGAGCTGAGCCGTGTTTGATTTATTATTTTAGGCCTGTTGATTATAAAATGTGTTGTTGTTTGCTAGGTACCCGATAGCTACCCAATAGCTAGCTCGGGGTCCGATCGCCGCATAGGATCCTTGTGTGTAGTTGCCTTTTGACCAAGGTAAGGATTTCTTACCGGAGTTGTGTGGGCCCTGCGATATAATATGTGATTGTTGTTGTATGCTTGTTTATGTTTATCAGCATGTTTAGTGATAGGTGCTCTGTTCTGAATTTCTGACTGGCATGATTCTCGTGTTGTTCCTCATGTTAGTTCCATGCTAGTTTGTTCTGTTCTGGCATGCTCGTTATCTGTTCTTGCTTCGTAGTATCATGCTAGGTTCGTTGTTTCTGTTGAGCACGTATTGGGTTGTTTGTTGTATCACTTTATAGATTAGAGTTATGATAGGTAGCATCATTCGGGCGAGGATGCATAACGTAACTTGCATCCGTGGCAGGGACGTACGAGGCAGTACTCTGTCCCTGATCCGTCGTTAGGGTTTAGCTAACCCTAACGGCAGCCCTTTGCAATCTTGGGTGATTGTAACGGCCCAGGTTTTCATCCCGGTCTTCCAGGTATGCCCTAGGGGTATTTTGGTAATTTGGTCGGGCCGTTAGGGCCGTTTATGTCTTTTTTTTAGTTCCTAAAATTATTGGATGGGCTTAAGTAGGATTTTGATGCTTTGTGGATGTGTTTGGGCATGGTGAGATGCAAAAGAAAAATTGAGAAATAAAGATGTGTTTGTTGGGATTCAAACCTGGAGTGCTAGGAAGTCAGGTGGGTGGTGTGACCAGTGGAGCCACAAGAGGATTGTGTTACTCTTTCTGCGACATATCTTGGTTAGCCTTGGATCCTTGGAGTTTGGTGCATTTGATTAAAAGAAAAGAATTAGGGTTGTCTTCTTCTCCAAATCTCCCAAGCCTCCTTGGCCGCCCAAGCTCTCCCTCCCAGGTTCCTAGCCGAGCTCTTTCTTCCCTTGCAGCCCCGAGCGTTGTCCGGCCAGCCGAGCAGCAGCCCAGCCGACCAACAGCCCCGTGCCAGCTCTGCCCAGTAATCCCATCGCCGGCAGCCCCTGTCTCGCCCAGCTCCCCCAGCAGCTGAGCCTAGATCACCCAGCAGCTGCGCCCAGATCGCCCAGCAGCCGCGCCCATTTCTCCATCGCAGCAGCTCTACATCGCCCAGCTAGTCGCCTAGATCGCCCAAGTCGCACCAGCCTGACCGCCCAGATCGCACCAGCAGCAGGCGCCATCGCCAGCCCCATCGTTTCCCTATCGCGTGCGGCCAGCGAGCCTTCAAAGCCGCCCGATAGCTAGCCCGGCCGTCGCGCGATCGCGCGCGCCTGCCAGCGTCCGCCGTGTCGCTCGCCCGCGCGCCCGCTCCTCGCCAGCACGCTCACGGGCCCAGCCGCTCAGCGTCCGAGCAAGAACGCCTTGCCTCGCCTGCAGTCCGTCCGCTCGGCGTGCGCGTGCGCCGCCGCGCCCAGCGCCGTGCGGCGTGCGTTCTTCGCTGCGGCCATCGGCGCCCGACAACGACCCCCGCCGTGCGGCTGCCGCCGTCCGCTTGTCAGTCGCGCCGTGTGAGTTGCTCCCTAGCCAAGCATTGTTTATTTTATTGTATTTAGGTCTATGGATTGTGATTATTATTGTGTTTGTTAGGTTCTCGTTAGCTAGCTTGGGATTGATCGCATCTTAGGATTTTGTGTGTAGTTGCCTCCCGACCAAGGTAAGGATTTCTTACCGAAGTTGTGTTGGCCCTGCGATATTATATGTGATTGCTGTTTGTATGCTTGTTTGTGATTATCAGCATGTTTAGTGATAGGTTCTCTGTTCTGAATTCCCGACTGGCATGATTTTTTATGTTGTTTCTCATGTTAGTCCATGCTAGGTTGTTCCGTTCTGGCTTGCTCGTTAACTGTTCTTGCTTCGTAGTATCATGCTAGGTTCTTTGTATCTGTTGAGCACGTATTGGATTGTTTGCTGTATCTGTTTATAGGTTTGAGATATGGTAGGTAGCATCATCCGGGCCAGAATGCATAAAGTACCTTGCATCCACTGGCGGGACGTGCGGCGATACTCGATCCTGGACCCCGTTAGGGTTTAGCTAACCCTACCGGTAGGCCCTGCAATCTTGGGTGAGGGTGGCAGACTGTTAAATGCCCCAACGGTCGGGATGATGACTTGCCATTGCCTCGTCCCCGGTAGTCGGCACGTCCTTAGTGTGTTCGGCCATAGCCCTTGATTGCCACCTGTTAGGGCAAGGACGACTTCTTGGTGTAAGCCTACCACGACCGATTCCTTAGCCTCAAGTGCGGTGGTTCAGGCTGACATAGTTCACGTGTCCAGGTCTCACACCCGTATGTAAGTGATACCGATCCAGAGATATAGTTAGGCATGGTGACTGGACCTGGGCAGCTTGCCACTAGACCCGACACCCCCCAGAGTCTGCAGTAGCATGCGGTGCGCGCTTACGCTCATTACACCGCCGACTGGAGAGCTCCTCGGGATTGTGAGCCAGTGCACCTTTCGTATCGACAGTAGACAGCCTGAGGCCGGGACTTGTTTCTCGTATAGGGCGTATTGCGTGGTGGATTTTCCGGAGTAAGACCCTGAGTTGGCATCCGAGGTTTATATGTGGATTTAAGCTATGTGCTCTATTCTGTGTTTATATTCATAGCTTGCATATCTTCCAGCTAGATGACCATGTATATCGTATTGTACCCCGGTTGGGGATTCTTACTGAGTAATTCGTTACTCACCCTTATTTTTGTGGTTTTCCACAAGTAACCAAGGTGCGAGACATGATGGCTGAAGGAGGAGCTGTGATCATGGGAACCAGCTGTCCATCTCTGATTTTAAGTTATGACTCTTTATGTTTTTGTTTCCTCTGAATGCATGTAACCGGGCATGGAGCCCTAGAATGTTTTCTGAATGTTTTTACGGATTCCAGCATTGTTGCAACTGTTGAAAGTTTTGAATGCTTTAATAAATATCTGATCAGAGTAAAGTTTTGGAAACGTATTTATCTTGAAACAGGTGCTTGGAGACAGGGACAGGTTTCAGGAAATTGTTTTGACTTTGAATTGGTTGTTTGAATGTTTTGGTTTTAATTGGAATCTGAAAGCCATTCCTGCATATTGTCTTTAACTTTGAATGCATGCATTGAGGTAAAGTCCCATTTAGAGCCCCTTTTTGGTCGGGTTTTTACAGTTGGTATCGAGCTCAAATCATCATAGATTACTGTGACCCGACCTTTTTGTTGTAGGTCGTTTTCCCATGATCACCAGCACTCCAACAGTCATCAGGTACGCCTAAGTTTACAGTTTTAGAAAAGGGTTAAGAATTTACAATACTTTTCATCTAGTGTATTCCTTGTTTAGTGTTGTGGAGCGGAGACGAGCAGGTTCTGACTCGTTGTTCGTTTGGGTCTAGAGCACCATCATGCCAACTTCTCGCAGTGTAAGAAGTATGATAGCAGCTAGTCAGGGTATCCAGATAGATCCAGATACCGCTGAGACATCGTCCTAGAGGGAGGCAGAGATTAGACTCCCGTAGGCCACTTGTGGCCCAGTTGTTAGTTTTCCCCTAGAGAGAGGGTGGGGGTGATTTGCCCTGGAGTACCACTTCATTAGAGGAGTTAGCTATGGCTTTGCTTATGTTGATGCTTGTGGAGCAGGTTCCAGTGTGGACTAGCCTGGGTAGTTGAAGTGTTGATCTTAAACCTTTGCAGATTGTTTGGTTGCCCAGAGAGTGGTTGCAGAGTTCGTAGCCTTCGAGGAGGATGTGTAGACATCTTTGTTCTCTTGTAAGTGTTGTTGTTTTGCAGCCAGTAAGCCGGAACCCTATGGTTAAGGGTGCAACGAGCAGTGTTCCCATCGGACTTGATCCGTTGGTGGTTTCCTCAGTTGTCTAGCAGAGTTGAGCACTCTTCTTTTGGTGAGCCCCTAGAGTAGGGCTAGCTGCTGCACGTTGAGAGATCCGGCCAGAGTTTAGTAGAGCATCATGTGGAGATGCAAGAGTAGGCATTGAGATTTCGGTTTGATGAGATGCCATAGGCATGGTTGTTTGAGTTTGAGCTCTTATATTCCTAGCCATAGTTTTTGTCACTTGAGGTTGTGACCTTGCGGGCCCCATTTGTGGTAAGATGTGGATTTGGTAGTAGTGGCACTTGAGGTGCAATGGTTGGTGTGCGGTTTTGGCACTAAGTCTGGTTTAGGCCTGAGTTTGGCATGGGTATAGCTGTTGGTTCTATGACCCGTCCGGAGTTCAGCACACTTCTTTAGCCTTTGGATCCGTTTATGGCAGTTGCACCTGTTTGGGTCGTGCAAGAGGGCTAGTTCAGTGGTAGTCGAAGGACTACAAGCGAAAGGTTGTTCGAGAGAAGCAGGAGCCTCTTTCCATTGTTATTGAGGGTTGAGTAAGTCAGCAGGTTGACGGTTGGTAGTGTTAGTGCGTGTGAGTCTCACGCTAGTGCTAAGGCCAGGAGGTCTTTGTGGTTGGTAGTGCGGTCAACTACCTTCGAGTGCCTAAATCCTAGGATAGTTGGGCATTGTAGATGCAAGTTTGGTTCAGCAGAGGAACCATGAGTTTGATGCCTATGAGTTGAGCCGGATGCCTATGAGGCGAGTTGTATGCTTATGAGATGAGTTGGATGCATATGAGATGAGCTGGATGCCTATGAGGAGAGTTGGATGCCTATGAGATGAGTAGGATGCCTTATGAGAGGAGTTGGACGCCTTATGTGTAAGCACACTTGGTAGGGGATTGGTATAAAGTAAGTTCGGTTTGGCATTGTTATGCTTTAGTGGAGCAAGGTTGCCGCAGCTTCGAGTATCGTGTGGAGATGGAACTTTTGGTGTTCCTTTGGTTGATTGTATCTCTGCCAGATGTTAGTGTTGCCTTTTGGAAAGCACCTGTTAGTCTTTGATCTCTGAAGGAAGGTTGAGAGTTGTGCACACAAGTGTGTTTTGTGTAGTTCGTTCTGGTGGCGAGAGTTTCAGAACCATGTAGGGTTTGCATTGGAGTACTGGTGCTCAGTTATTGGAGAAGTTGGACTCCAGGTGGATGTTGTAAGGCATTAGTTGAGGTGGTAAGGATACAGTGCTCGTGGTCGGGTTGTTTCTTAGGCAAGTTTTGTTAGGTTGAACCTAAGCTTGGTTAGTGGAACCTCTTGTGTTCATGGTTGGAGTTAAAATGGTACTGATCAGATGGTGGTTGTAGCGAAGCCACGTAGTTCTTGACCGTAGTTGCTAAGGGTGTTGCTCGGAGTCCTTACCCTGGGTGGAAGCTACGATGTGGCTGATGCTTTGAGTAGGAGGATGACACATTCTGAAGCGTTTCTGGTCTTTTTGGTTTCGAGGTTCGGAGCAGGCCAGCGTGGTTGTGATGCTGGAAAAAGGAGTTGTTTGTTCAGGCAATTGGTTGTTAGACCGTTAGAGGACAGTGTGTGTCGAGGGTTGTCGAAGAACCCTAGTTGTGGAGAGCCTCACCAGAGCTCAGTAAGACCCAGGTAGTGAGTTTCAGTTGGCAAGCCGGAGTTGTGTAGGTTGTAGACCTCGAGTGAGTTGCTGGCAGATTTGGTAGGCTAGCAAGCTAGAGTTTGTGTGAAGTAGAGTCCGGATTGGTTCCGGTGTGGTGGCAAGTTGGTGCTTGGTGTTGACCAAGGTGTGGATTGGAGTTGCTAGAAGTTAGTTTTACTCGTGGGGCGAGTGGTTCGTGCCCTGTCGGTTGTTTTTTTTTTTTTTTTTCTGTTTCCAGGATGTTGAGAGTTGCCCTCCTTTGGTGTTTGGAGGCGTGTCTTGGCTAGTGTGTGGTTGGAGGTTCAGTCTGTGGTGGACCCCCCCTATTGTTGCCCCCGTGAGACTTAGGTGTTGTTGCTTTAGCTGAGCAAGACAGCGAGCGTGTGTGGAGCTCTCTGTCCTTCGGTTGTCCGCTTGTAAGGAACTGTTTCTCCTTGGGAGTTGTCAGATTATTCCTTGGTCTTGGAGTTGATGGTAGTGGTGCTAGCAAGAGGGAAAAGTTTGTTGGCTGCTTGGAAGCAGTTGTTTGTCCAGTTAAGCGGACTCTTGAGTGGTGTTCTGGAAGTTGCAGTAGGGTTGTTCTGCCTCTTGTGAGTGTTTGGCCTAGTTGGTTAAGGTTCTTTATGTCTTTGGCCTGGGAGCTGTTGCACCTTTGTAGTTGAGGAACCCCTTTGTATCAGTTGTGGGATGTGGTTGCACCATTGTGGCTGGATTAGGGTCTTGTCCTTTTGAGGGATCCTTGATGGTTAGTGTAGCTTGTGCTCTGCCAACCATTGTTGGTATTCTTGTTCTTGGTAGTTGGTGTTAACCGAGTAGTGGAGTTCCGTTTATGAAGTTTCAGTGGGAAGGTGCAATAAGCCTAAGCTAGAGGGTTAAGCCTGTATGTGTTATCGTTTGACTTTTCCAGTCAGTGATCTAGGTCGAGTTGAAGTTGAGTAGACTGGTGTGGTTATGCAGTGTGCGGTTGGTTAGGCTACCGAGTTCGTAGCACTCAAGTTGTTGGTTTGTAAGAGTCCGTGTGGAAGCTGGCAGTTGGTTGAGGTTGTTGTGTGAGTTTGGATTTTTGGTGGATTGGTTTCAGTAGCTAGAGCTCGCACCTCGCCCAGGTGGAGATGTCATTACTGTGGAGTAGTGGCATGACAGTTTCAGGCTAGAGTTGTTGGCACCTGGGTGTGGCAACAAAGGTTATTCTAGGCAGTGCGTTGAAGAACCGTGGTTCTGGAGAGCGTTCGTAGAGGCTTGTGAGTCGAGTGCAGTTCTTGTAGTGTTTTCACCCTCTGACCGATGGTCTTTTGGGAGGAGTGAACCAGATCCTTCAGAGCTTGTTGCGAGTTGGTGTTTCTGTGGTTAGGCAGCGGGAGACCAGTGTTGGTTTTATGAGTTTCCCTTGGGTAGCAGTTCCCAGCTGTTAGTTCATATAGTTCCGTTGAGGCGTTGTATTGTAAGTGTTGCAGGATTCCAGTGTTCTGGGAAAAGGTTAGTCGTCGTCAGTTATTTTTTGGGTCCTGAGTTGCTGCGGTTGGCCAGCAGTGTAGTGTAAAAGTGTAGAGCTCGTATGTTGGTAGCCCAGAGCAGGCAGAAGTGTTACACCGATGTATGGCGTCGAGTTTTAGAGTTTGAGGTTGGACAGTGCATGTTTTTAAGGTTGCACCGATGTGAGGTGTGTTGAGGTTTGGTAAGCGAGGGAAGGGGAGTCCCTGTTTGTTGGATCATTTGAGATTCTCGAGAGGATTGGCAGAGTTGCATATTGGTTAGCCTTTCCTCCGTTGATGTCAGCTGTGCACAGTGTTTTCATGTATCGATGTTGAGGCAGTATGTGCCGGACCCATCGCTCATTGTGGACTTTGAGCCTTTGCAGCTGATTGAGAATTTGGGCTTCGAGGGGAAGCCTGTGAGTATTCTGGTCTTTGAGACGAAGACGTTGCATAATCGTGAGATCCGTTTGGTAAAAGTTCAGTGGAGGAGTTGGAGTTCTGAAGAAGCCGCTCGTGAGCGGGGAGGACGAGATGAGGTTGCGATATCTGAGTCAATTTGATCTTAAGAACTTTCGAGGACGAAAGTCATAAAAAGGAGGGAATATTGTAACGGCCCAGGTTTTCATCCCGGTCTTCCAAGTATGCCCTAGGGGTATTTTGGTAATTTGGTCGAACCATCAGGGCCGTTTATGTCTTTTTTTTAGTTTATAAAATTATTGGATGGGCTTAAGTAGGATTTTGATGCTTTGTGGATGTGTTTGGGCATGGTGAGATACAAAAGAAAAATTGAGGAATAAAGATGTGTTTGTTGGGATTCGAACCTGGAGTGCTAGGAAGTCAAGTGAGTGGTGTGGCCAGTTGAGCCACAAGAGGATTGTGTTAATCTTTCTGTGACATATCTTGGTTAGCCTTGGATCCTTGGTGTTTGGTGCATTTGATTAAAAGAAAAGAATTAGGGTTGTCTTCTTCTCCAAATCTCCCAAGCCTCCTTGGCCGCCCAAGCTCTCCCTCCCAGGTTCCTAGCCGAGCTCTTTCTTCCCTTGCAGCCCCGAACGTCGTCGTCTGCGCGGCAGCGGCGGCCCGCGCCCGGCTACGCCCGAAGAACCCCATCTCCCGGCGAGCCCTATCGCGCCCAGCTCGCCCAACAGCTGCGCCCAGATCGCCCAGCAGCCGCGCCCATTGCTCCATCGCAGCAGCTTTGCATCGCCCAGCTAGTCGCCCAGATCGCCCAGGTCGCACCAGCATGACCACCCAGATCGCACCAGCAGCAGGCGCCATCGGCAGCCCCATCGTTTCACTGTCGCGCGCAGCAGCAGGCTCCAGGCCTCCCAGATCGCCAGCCGGCCGTCGCCCATCGTCGCCAAGATCGCCAGCCCCGTCGCAGCCGCGCGCGCCCAGCGCGTCCTCACCATGTCGCGGGCCCGCGCGCCCGCTCCTCGCCAGAACGCACATGTGACCAACCGCTCCGCGTCCGCGCCCGAGCACCTTGCCTCGCCCGCCCGCCCGTCGCTCGGCCGCCCGTACGCCCGCGCGCCCGTAGCGTGCCAGTGCATCATCCTGCCCATCACTCCAAGAAGAAGGCCCGTGAGAGTGCGGCTGCCGTCCAGCGTGTCAACCGCGCCGCGTGAGTTGCTTCCAAGCCGAGCCTTGTTTATTTTATTATATTAAGGCCTATAGATGGTGATTATTATTGTGTTTGTTAGGTTCTCGGTAGCTAGCTCGGGTTCGATCGCAGCTTAGGATTTTGTGTGTAGTTGCCTCCCAGCCAGGTAAGGATTTCTTACCGGAGTTGTGTGGGCCCTGCGATATATTATGTGATGCTGTTTGTATGCTTGTTTGTGTTTATCAGCATGTTTAGTGATAGATGCTATGTTCTAAATTCCTGACTGGCATGATTTCTTATGTTGTTTCTCATGTTAGTCCATGCTAGGTTGTTCCGTTCTGCCATGCTCGTTATCTATTCTTGCTTCGTAGTACCATGTTAGGTTCGTTGTATCTGTTGAGCACGTATTGGATTGTTTGCTGTATCTGTTTATAGGTTTGAGATATGGTAGGTAGCATCATCCGAGCCAGAATACATAAAGTACCTTGCATCCACGGCAGGGACGTACGAGGCAGTACTCCGTCCCTGGACCCCGTTAGGGTTTAGCTAACCCTACCGGTAGTGTAACGACCCAGGTTTTCATCCTGGTCTTCCAGTTATGCCCTAGGGGTATTTTGGTAATTTGGTCGGGCCGTCAGGGCCGTTTATGTCTTTTCCAGTTGATAAAATTATGGGATGGATTTATGTAAGTTTTTTAGGCTTTGTGGATTGGTTTGAGCTTGAGTTGGTGCAAAAGTAAAAATAAAGGAATTTGTGTAGCAGCTGGGATTTGAACCCGGGTCTCCAGGAAAGCCTGTGGGGATGCGTGCCAGTTGAGCCATGGAGAGCACTTGTTGCTCTTTCTGCGTCATATTATGGTTAGCCTTGGATCTTGGAGTTTTGGTGCATTTGGTTAAATGAAAAAGAAATTAGGTCTTTTGTCATTCTCCTCCATCATCCTCTTTGCCGTACAAGTCAAGCTCTCCCTAGCCCCCTTGCCGATTTTTCATTTCCTTTGCAGCCCGAGGTTCGATCATCATCATTCCGGGTAAGTCTTCTTCCTCTTCATCTTCTCGATTGGTTGCTCTTGCTGGCCGAAGGTAAGAGGAAGTTCTCGTGTGTGTGTGTGTGTTTGTTGCAGGCTGCCCAGCGCGTCCAAGTCTGCCCAGGCGCCCAACTCAGCCCACCAGCTGGCCAGATCGCCCAAGCAGCACGCCCAGATCGCCCCTGCACGCCATCGCCCACCGTCGTAGCACACCAGGCCACCCGTCGCACACCCAGCAGCCGAGCCAGCCCATCGTCCCTGTCGCGTAAAGCAGCAGGCGCCAGATGCCCAGATCGCCCTCGCGCGCGTCCTCGCCCGAGCTGCTGGTCCGCGTCTTCATCGCACGCCCAGCGCCCGCGCGCCCTCGCTCCGAGCCGCTCGCCCGCGCGTCCTCGCCCTTGTCCGCGCGCAGCCAGCACCCCAGCGCCTGTGCTAGCGCGCAGCCAGCGCCCAACCCAACCGCACCAGCCTGCCAGCAGCGCCTAGCCTCGTGTCGCCGTGCCATGTGAGTGCTCCCGAGCCGAGCCTGCTGTTTTAGTATTTTTAGGCGTATAGATATTTTATTATTGTGTTTGCTAGGTTCCCGTTCGCTAGCTCGGGTTTGTCCGCAGCTTAGGATTTGTGTGTAGAAGCCTCCCGACCAAGGTAAGGATTTCTTACCGGAGTTGTGTGGGCCCTGCGGTATTATATGTGATTGTTGTTGTATGCCTGTTTATGATTATTAGCATGTGTAGCATTAGGAGCTCTGTTCTGAATTCCTGACTGGCATGATTCCTTATGTTGTTTCTCATGTTAGTCCATGCTAGATTGTTCCGTTCTGGCATGCTCGTATCTGTTCTTATTTCGTAGTATCATGCTAGGTTCGTTGTATCTGTTGAGCACGTATTGGTTTGTATTGGATTGTATGTCATTGATATGATAGATTAGAGTGTAGGTAGGTAGCATCATCCGGGCCCGAATGCATAAAGTATCTTGCATCCATGGCAGGGACGTACGAGGTAGTACTCCGTCCCTGGACCCCGTGAGGGTTTAGCTAACCCGGCCGGTGAGGCCACCGCAATCTTGGGTGAGGGTGGTAGTCTGCGCGATGCCCCAGCGGTCGGGATGATGACTTGGCATTGCCTCGTCCGACGGTAAAGCACGTCCTCAGCGTGTTCGGCCGTAGCCCTTGATTGCCACCTATTAGGGCAAGGACGGCTTCCTGGTGTAAGCCTACCACGACTGATTCCTTAGCCTCAGGTGTTGTGGTTCAGGCTGACATAGTTCACTTGTCCAGGTCTCACACCCCTATGTCAGTGACACCGATATAGAGATTTAGTCAGGCATGGTGACTGGACCTGGGTAGCTTGCCACTAGACCCGGCAACCCCCAGAGTTACAGTAGCATGCGGTGCACGCATACGCTCATTCTGCGCGCCATCGGAGAGCTCCTCGGGATTGTGAGCGATGCACCTTTCGTGTCGGCGATGACAGCCGTGGCCGAGACTTGTTTCTCGTATAGGGCGTATTGTGTGGTGTGGATTTTCCGGACTAAGACCTTGAGTTGGCATCCGAAGATTATGTGGATTTAAGCTATGTGCTCCATTCTGTGTTTATATTCATAGCTTGCATACATTCATCTAGATGACCATGTATATCGTATTGTACCCCGGTTGGGGATTCTTACTGAGTAATTCGTTACTCATCCTTATTTTGTGGTTTTCCATAGGTAACCAAGGTGCGAAACAGGATGGCTGAAGGAGGAGCTGTGATCATGGGAATCCTGCTGTCGTCTCTGACTTTTTATATTATGACTCTTGTCTTTTATTTTCCCTTGAATGCATGTAGCCGGGCACGGAGCCCTAGGATGTTTTTCTCAATGTTTTGTGGATTCCAGCATTGTTGTATCTGAGAAGGTTTTGAATGATTTTAATAAATCTCTGATCAGAGTAAACTTTGGAAAAGTATTTATCTTTGAGCAGTGCTTGGAGACAGAATGTGTTTAAAGAAATCGTAATGATTTTTGTTTGAATGTTGAATGTTGTAAGTTTTAATTGGAATCCAAATCATATTTTCATATTGTCCTTTACTTTGAATGCATGCATTGGGGTAAAGGCCCATTTAGAGCCCCTTTTTGGGTCGGATCTTTACAGTTGGTATCAGAGCTTAGAGTCATAGATTCTGTAGACTGACCTTTTGTTGTAGGTCGTTTTCCCTATGATCACCAGGACTCCGACAGTCATCAGGTACGCCTAAGTTTTCTGTTTTAGAAAAGGGTTAAGAATTTACAATACTTATCATCTAGTGTATGCCTTGTTTAGTGTTGTGGAGCGGAGACGAGCAGGTTCTGACTCGTTGTTGGTTTGGGTCATGAGCACCTTCATGCCAACTTCCCGTAGTGTAAGATGTATGTTTGCAGCTTGTCAGGGTATCCAGATAGATTCAGATGCCGCTGGGACATCGTTCCAAAGGGAGGCAGAGATTAGACTCTCGTAGGCCCTTGTGGTGTAGCCCAGTTGTTAGTTTTCCCCTAGAGCGAGGGTGGAGGTGTTTTGCTCTGGAGTACCACTCCAGGAGAGGAGTTAGCTTTGGCTTTGCTCGTGTTGATGCTTGTGGAGCAGGTTCTAGTGTGGACTAGCCTGGGTAGTTCAGGTGTGGATCTTGAACCTTAGCAGATTGTTGATTGCCCAGTGAGTAGCTGCCGAGTTGGTAGCCTTCGAGGAGGTTGCTGAGACATCTTTTTGCTCTTGTAATTTGTTGTTGTTTTGCAGCCAGTAAGTCGGAACCCTGTGGTTAAGGGTGCAGCGAGCAGTGTTCCCATCGGACGTGATCCGTTGGTGGTTTCCCAGTTGTTTAGTAGAGTTGAGCACTTTTCTTTTGGTGAGCCCTAGAGTAGGGCTAGCTGCTGCATGTTGAGAGAGCCGGCCAGAGTTTTGGTGAGCATCAGGTGGAGATGCAAGAGTAGGCCGTGAGACTTCAGTTAGATGAGATGTCATAGTCAGGGTTGTTTGAGTTTTGAGCCCTTGTATGCTTAGCCTTAGTTTTTGTCACTTGCGGTTGTGACCTTGTTGGCCCCATTTGTGGTAAGAGGTGGATTTGGTAGTAGTGGCACTTGAGGTGCATTGGTTGGTGTGCCACTTTGGCACTAAGTTTGGTTCAGGTCTGAGTTTGGCATGGGTATAGCAGACGATTCTATCCCGTCCGGAGTTCAGCGCACTCATTTAGCCTTGGATCTGTTTATGGCAGTTGCACCTGTTTAGGTCGTGCTAGAGGGCTAGTTCAGTGGTAGTCGAAGGACTACAAGCGAAAGGATGTTCTAGAGGAGCCGGAGCCTCTTCCCAGTGTTACTGAGGGTTGAGTTAGTCAGCAGATTGACGGTTGGTAAGTGTTAGTGCGTGTGAGTCTCACGCTAGTGCTAAGGCCAAGAGATCTTTGTGGTTGGTAGTGCGGTCAACTACCTTGGAGTGCTTAAATCTGAGGAGTGTTGAGCATCGTAGATGCGAGTTGGCCTAGCTGAGGGGTCATGAGTTAGATGCTTTTGAGATGAGCTGGATGCCTATGAGGCGAGTTGGATGCTTATGAGATGAGGTGGATGCCTATGAGGAGAGTTGGATGCCTATGAGATGAGTAGGATGCCTTATGAGAGGAGTTGGACGCCTTATGTGTAAGCACACTTGGTAGGGGATTGGTATAAAGTAAGTTCGGTTTGGCATTGTTATGCTTTAGTGGAGCAAGGTTGCCGCAGCTTCGAGTATCGTGTGGAGATGGAACTTTTGGTGTTCCTTTGGTTGATTGTATCTCTGCTAGAAGTTAGTGTTGCCTTTTGGAAAGTACCTGTTAGTCTTGGATCTCTGAAGGAAGGTTGAGAGTTGTGCACACAAGTGTGTGTCGTGTAGTTCGTTCTGGTGGCGAGAGTTCCAGAACCATGTAGGGTTTGCACTGGAGAACTGGTGCTCAGTTCTTGGAAAAGTTGGACTCCAGGTGGATGTTGTAAGGCTTTAGTTGAGGTTGTAAGGATGTCGTGCTCGTAGTCAGTTTGTTGCTTAGGCAAGTTTTGTTTGATTGGACCTAAGCTTGGTGGGAGTTCAGATGGTACTGAACAAATGGTGGTTGTAGTGAAGCCACGTAGTTCCTGTCCGTAGTTGCTAAGGGTGTTGCTCGGAATCCTTACCCTGGGTGGAAGCTACGATGTGGCTGATGCTTTGAGTAGGAGGATGGCACGATGCAGGCGCTTTGTGTCTTTTTGTTTTTGAGGTGCGGAGTAGGCCAAAGATGGTTGTGATCTTTGGAAAAAAAAAAAAGTTGTTTGTTCGGGCATTTGGTCACATTAGGCCGTTAGACGACAGTGTGTGTCGAGGGTAGCTGAAGAACCCTAGTTGTGGAGAGCCTCACCAGAGCTCAGTCAGACCTAGGTAGTGAGTTTCAGTTGGCAAGCCGGAGTCGTGTAGGTTGTAGACCTCGGGTGAGTTGCTGGCAGATTTGGTAGGCTAGCAAGCTGGAGTTCGTTTGGAGTAGAGTCCGGATTGGTTCCGGTGTGGTGGCAAGTTGGTGCTTGGCGTTGACCAAGGTGTGGTTTTTGAGTTGCTAGAAGTTAGCCTTGCTCGTGGGGCAAGTGGTTTTGCCCTGGCGGATGTCCTTCCTGTTTCTAGAGTTTGAGAGTTGCCCTTATTTGGTGTTTGGGGTTCAGTCTTCTCTTGCCCATGGTTGGCGGTCCAATCTGTGGTGGACCCCTTGTTGTTGCTGTAAAGACCCAACCCGAAAACGGTGCTAAACCTAGATCTTTACTCAGCATGCAAGTGAAAAGCATAAAAGGACCCAGCCAGGGTCAGTTTGTAAAACTTTTCAAGATAAGAGTGGAAAACATTAAAAAACAAAGTAAACATTCATTAGGCAAAAACGAACCATTCAAATTAAATACAGTGACTGATCAGTACTTTCCTTAAAAACATAAAATAGTTCAAATCATAAGTTTTCCCTACGGACCCAAGTCCAACTACATGCTTGAAATCAAAATAAGAAAATAAGACACGGCAGAGTGTCGGCGAAGATCCATGATCTCCCACTCCTCCGCTAGCCGCCTCGGTCTTGTCCCAAGTTACAATGGAAGAAACCACAATAAGGGTGAGTATAAACATACTCGGTAAGAATCCCCGACCGGGTAGTGATCACGATGCAAACAATCATCTAGCAACCTAGTACACATGCAAGCAGATTATCAACAAGGATCTCACTCAACGAGCTCACAAGGCAAATCCGGAGTCCTCGGAAGTCTCCTACCTCCGACCTAATGATTGGTTCTCATAACCAATACCAGGACATCTCTGAGGGTCTTTCTCCCTTGGCCAATTGATTAGCTCAAAAACCGATCCCAAAGATGTCCGACACCCTCGAGGGTCTTTCTCCTCGACCAATTGATTAGCTCAAGAGCCAATCCCAATGGGTGTCCTCAAGGGCCTCTTACCCTCGCTTATAAATGGGACTATCGGAAGAGTACCCGAAGTCCGGCTCTAAAGCTGGAAGGAACGGTGTACTCACGAACATTAGCCCGGGAGCTCTCGAACCGGCGACTAAAGCGTGTCTTGCGCACCGCATCTTCTTTGCAACCGGCGTAAATGTGGGGGCCTAAGTACAAACTACGCGGGCCAGTGCGCATGCCTAAGACTCGGAGCGGTGTCACGAACACGATGGTGCGAGGCCCTCGGCACTCATCTGTGCGGCTGTACCACCGACACGAAGCTAAGAACCGGCCAAGGCGGGCTTGCACCGCTAAGGTGGTTCCGCTCGAGTAGGCTACAAACTAGGCTTATGCCGATGTGGTAGCTAAATCCACATCGGCTGCCGGGGGGAAGCAATGTACGTTATGCTTCACTCTACTCCCGACCGGTGGGACAAAGTACGTTATGTCCGCTCTCAGCCTCTAGATGATGACAAACTCTACTATACTAGCTAAGAGTACAGAGTAAACGATTCCCGGCTAACATGCACAATAATCATAGATCATACATAACCTAGCATGGGACTACGAACTTAAAGCAGGAATCTCAAGCATGCTGGAAGAACAATCCTAGCATGGCACTAACATGTACAAACAAGCAAACATGCTAGCAAGAATGCAATCACAAGCTGTCCTATCCACTAATCATGTTCATAAAAGTAAACATGCATTTAAGGCGCAATCAAGAAAGCATCGCAGGGTCCACACAACCACGGTAAGGAATCCTTACCTGGAAACAAGTGGAAAATAGCTATCACGAATCAATTAAGACCCTCGAGCTTAATAACGAACCCGAGCAACCTAGGCATAATAAAAGCATCCAAAATAAATACACACAGACGAGCTTAAAAGTCTAAAAGGGAAAGGTTCGGGATTACCAACCGAGAAGACACGGTGTCTCGGCAGTGAAGGGGCAGTTTGGGTGCTTCTTGGTGCGGCGAGGACAGCTGGCGGCCTGGCCATGCCTGGCGCCACGGCAAGGCGACGGACACACTAGAGCGGGCGCGTGGCAAGGGGGAGCGGACGCGCAGGAGCGGAGTCTGCGCACCTGGCGAAGCGATGTCTTGGGCGATCGGCTACTGACGACGCGCGAGCGAAGCTCGGCTGCTGGGGCGGCGCGCGGCGAAGCGGCGTCGGGTCTGGCTGGCGAGGCTCGGTCGCGATCGCGGCCACTGGGCAGCCGCGAGCGACGTCGAGCGGTCTTTGGGCGTCGCGACGGCGGGGTGTCTAGACTCCAGAACGGCGCGGTGGCGGGCGAGGCAAGGGGTGAGCGGCACAGGTGCGATCTGCAGTGCACCGCAGTTGGCCGGCCGAGCGGCCCGGTGCGGTGCAGTGCGGCGCAGATGGTGGTGAGCGGGCGGTGTGGTGCGGTGTTCTTTGGGGTGGCTCGGCTTTAGGAGAGAGAGAGAGAGAGAGAGAGAGAGAGTGTGTGGCTACCAAGGGAACAAAGAGGGTTTTCCCTAATTTCCTTCTTTTTCCTATTTTAAAAGGGTTAGGAGACCTAAAATTCCCTTCCCAAGGCTTTCTCTTGCGGGTCCCGGCTAAAGAAATTCTTTTCTTTTTAACTAAATCTCTTTTGCTAAAAACTCCAATTTCACCATTAGGGCAAGGGTTCAAATCTCAATGGGACCAATTAATTTCCAATTAATTTTGCTATTAACCGGAATGTCTCCGAACTTCTAATCAACTAACCCAAACTCCTTGGGTCTTGCAACCAACATCAACCAAGTCTCAACGAAGGCCGAAGTGACCCTGAAGCCCTGAAAATCCTCAACCCCTGACCGGGGAGCAAAAAGACCAAAATACCCTTAAAGGTTAAAAAGCTCTAACGGCCCAACCGATTGCCCCAATTCAACCGAGTACACAGGAAACTGAATGGAAAACTGGGCCGTTACAATACTCCCTCCTTAAAAGACTTTCGTCCCCGAAAGTCCTAAGACTGGAACAGCTCCGGGTAAAGAGTCCTCATCTCATCCTCTAGCTCCCACGTCGCTTCCTCTGCCCTCTGATGCCTCCAAAGAACCTTTACTAAACTTATCTCCCGGTTGCGCAATACCTTGCGCTCATAAGCCAAAATATGCACGGGCTTCTCCTCGAAGGATAAATCTTTACTCAACTCTAAGGGCTCATGCTCTAGCACATGCGACGGGTCTGCCACGTACTTCCTCAGCATTGAAACGTGGAACACATTATGCACCGCTGACAAAGATGGGGGCAAGGCTAACCGATAGGCCACTGCTCTGATCCGCTCAAGGATTTCAACGGGCCCTACAAACCTGGGCTGTCAACATGCGAGCCCTGATCTTCTGCACTGCGTCGTTGGTCATCTGAAGCAACTCGGGTCCCAGAACCTGTCTATCACCGACCTCTTCCCAGAACACTGGGGATCTGCAACGCTTACCATACAACGCCTCGAATGGGGCCATTTGAATAGTCGCCTGATAGCTGTTGTTGTAAGCGAACTCCATCAAATACAGGTACTGGTCCAAACTGCCGGGAAAATCCAAAACACAGGCTCTCAACATATCTTCCAGAATCTGATTCACCCTCTCAGTCTGACCATCGGTTTGAGGGTGGAAGGCAGTGCTGAAGCTGCACTCAGTTCCCAAACCCTTATGGAGCGCTCTCTAGAAACGAGATGTGAATCGAGAATCCCGATCTGACGCAATCTTCGCTGGTACTCCATGGTACCGCACAATCTGCTCTAGGAATAACTGTGCCCACTGTTCCACTGTATAATTAATCCTCCCGGGAATAAAGTGTGCACTCTTAGTCAGCCGGTCCACTACTACCCAGATCTGAGTAAACCCTCTCGGTGTCCTCGACAACCCAGAGATATAATCCATCGAAATCTCGTCCCACTTCCACTGTGGAACACTTAATGGCTGCAATAAACCTGCAGGCTTCTGCCTGGGAGCCTTCACTTGCTGACAAGTGAGACACCGGTTAACAAACTCCGCTATATCCCGCTTCATGCCCATCCACCAAAATGCCTGCTTGAGGTCCTGATACATCTTGGTACCTCCTGGGTGCCAAGTGAAAGGGGAACTATGTGCCTCGGTGAGCAACTAGGCTCAAATCCTTGCGTCGTCCGGGACGCACAACCGACCTCTGTATCTCAAGCCTCCGTCTGGTGCCACAACAAAGTCGAAATTGCCATCAGCCTCAACTCTCTCGAGCAATCTCTTTAACTTGGGATCACTCAACTGGCTGTCGATGATCCTCTGCTTAGCGATGGCTGAACCGATAGGCCGGGCTACCACAGCGGTAACCTCTCCCAACAAAGCTCGTGATACCGCACGCTCAAGCTCTTTCCGCAATTCAACTTGGGAGCTCGGCAAGAAAGCTGCTGAATGCAACGTCTTCCTACTCGGTGCATCGACCACAACGTTGGCTTTTCGAGGATGGTACAAGATCTCACGATCGTAGTCCTTTACTAACTCGAGCCACCTCCTCGCCTCATGTTCAACTCCTTACGAGTGAAGAAATATTTGAGGCAATCGGTGGTCCGTGAACAATCGAATCCTCTCACCATATAAGTAGTGCCTCCAAATCTTTAGGAAAAAACAATCTGCAGACCAACTCCATATCATGAGTTGGATAGTTCTTCTCATAAGGCTTCAAATCTGCCGGGAAGCATAAGCTATCACCTTCCCATCTTTGCATCAACACACAACCTAAACCATACTTGGAAGCATCACTATAAACTACGAAACCTCCTGTTCCTTCCGAATCGCCAACACAGTCTTTGTCGTCAAAGCGAGCTTAAGCCGGGGCAAAACTTTCCTCACATCTAGCATCCCAAACAAAGTCAACACCCTTCTTTGTCGACGGGTTAGGGTGCTTGCCTTAGCGAAAAGTTTTTCACGAAACGCCGGTAATAACTCGCCAGTCCCGAAAAGTCACGTATCTCGGCGACCGTCGTCGATCTCGCCCACGAGCTAATCGCCTCTATCTTTGCGGGGTCCACCGCTACACCATCTGCCGACACGATATGCCCAAGGAAGGCTACTCTCTAGCTAGCCGAATTCACACTTAGAGAACTTTGCGAACAATCGGTTCTCTCGCAATCTTTATCAAAACTTGCCTCAAATGCGAAGCATGGTCCTCCTTTGTCCTGGAATAAATCAAAATGTCGTCTATGAATACGATGACAAAGTTGTCCAAGAATGCCTTGAACACTCTGTCCATCATGTCCATAAACGTTGCGGGGGCGTTCGTTAGTCCAAAAGACAAGACCACGAACTCATAATGACCATACCTCGATCTGAACGCGGTCTTCGGGATATCTGCATCCCGAATCCTCACCGATGGTACCACGACCTCAAATCAATCTTAGAAAACACCGAGGCTCCACGAAGGTGATCAAACAGATCATCTATACGGGCGGGGATACTTATTCTTCACCGTGACTTTATTCAGCTCTCTGTAGTCTATACACAGACGCATGGATCCATCCTTCTTCTTAACAAACAGGACAGGTGCTCCCCACGGGGACACACTCGGTCGGATGAAACCTCGATCCAACATCTCTTGCAACTGCACTTTGAGCTCTTTTAACTCAGCTGGCGCCATACGATACGGGGCTTTAGAAATGGGAAGAGTCCTTGGCTCCAGCTCGATGGTGAAGTCTAACTCCCGCTTCGGGGGTAAACCCGACAACTCTTCAGGGAAAACATCTGCAAACTCTTGCACCACAGGGACCATGTCAACAGTCAACGCAGTACTACTATCTCCTGACAGCTTTGCCAAGAAGCCCCAAGCTCCTCGAGCTAACAATCTACGGGCTTTCACTGCTGAGATTAGTGGCGGGCAAGTTCCGCCCTGGACACCGCAAAACTTGAAGCTTGGCTTCTGAGGCGGCCTAAACACCACTTCTTTCCGGCGGCAGTCTATCAATGCATGGTTCTCTCGCCAACCAATCCATGCCAAGGATCACATCGAAATCGCTCATAGACAAAGACTATGAGGGTAGCCTCTAAAATCTCATCGATATCTCAGTGTCTGGCCATGCTTAACTCTCTATCGCTAGCTAACATACTCACACCCGAGGGAGTGGCAACACACAGCTCAAACCCTAGAGGTTCGAGTTCCACACAAGCTTGTCTAACGAATGCATCAGAAACAAAGGAAAGGGTCGAACCCGAATCAAACAATACAAATGCATAATCTTTGTAAGACAAGCGGCGTACTGCAATCGCAGCATCATCGATGACGCTCCGCCTCCTAGCGAGTAGTGGCAAACACCCGCCCTATTGTTGGGCCGGTCCTGCCGCCGCTAAATCCACGAGTGCGAGAATCGGCCAAATGCCCTTCCTTGCCACATCCGCGTAGCAAGCACGGGCGATGCTCCACACAAACCAAAGTGTGCCCTTCCACACTTGTTGCACCGAGCCGTTTGCTCGCCCCGCCTGCTTTGGCGATCCCGGCTCTACCACAGGGTCGGCGTTGATCTCGACCTCTAGATCGCCCTCGGGCGGCGAGTATGCTGACCACCGAGCGGACACCACTAGAAGTCCTGCACTTCCTCTTCGCCGAATAATTCGCTGAGCATCTTTGAATCGGGTGAGTGGAGCAACAGAATCCTCGCAGACCGGCGGATACTTTGGATTATAAATCGTGGCCAACTCCATCGCTCGGTCATAACTCTCTCGGGAGCGAGTGCTCGAACATCCCGAGCAACCTCCTTCCTCAGCCCACAAATAAACTTCTTAGTCTTAAGCTCCTCGGTGGCAATGAGCTCCGGGCAAAGTAGCCAGTACTCAGAGAGAACTTCTTTTAAGTAGCGGCAATACTATCTCGATCCTGTTTGATTCGAGAAGGCCTCTGCCATCTTCTGCACGAGCCTCGTCATTAACATACTTAGCTCTGAACTTCGTTCTAAAGAACTCCTGTGGTGGAGAGAGACCCACCGGTCTAGCTCTATCTGTGGACTCCCACCACCACTCACCGTGTCGAGAGAGAACATGGGCCGCACATCTCGGCCTCTGTACATCTGGCATCCCATAACTCTAAAGATGTACTCCATTCTTGCCAACCACACTGATCGCCACAAGTGGGTTCTCTCAAGCATCAAATTCCCTCGGCTTCCACTTGGTGAAATCTTTCAACCACTTGCCAAACTCGGCAGCTCCTCTCTGCACTATCAAGTGAGTCCGACTGGGCTCGATGACCCTGCCCTCCCGGTTGAGCTACCGGAGCTACCGGGCTCACCGAAGCTGCTGGGGTACAGGAGGCTGCTGGGGTGCTCTTTGCATGAGTTGTGTCAACTAGGCTATCTCGTGCCTAGACTCCTCTCTCTGCTGCTGCTAGGCTGCTGAGTCGCAGACTCTCTGCTCGACCATTAGGCCCATGATCATATCTCTCATAGCGAAATATCTCCTCCTGGAGTGTACCTTGAGGCATAGCGGCCTCCACCCCTTATCTGGGCAAGTTAGCCTCGGTGCCACGCGCGGCGCCTACGAGCCTTTGATATACCCCACGCTGCTGGCTCTGCAACATCTCTATTTGCGCCCAGACGGACTGCTCCATCGCGTGTAACCGGCATACTGGCGGTCTACACGGAAACCACAACGGGTTTGTCCACGCTCGGACTTTCTCTGCCAACAAAGATAACACATGTGTACTGCATATAGTATCGTAAACAAAACCCTTAGCTTATTGAACTTAGACAAACCTGGCGGCCGTGGAGTCTTTGGAGATCATGGGAACACAACCTACAAACAAAGTAGTCTCTGCAGAATCTATGACTCTGCGCTCTGATACCAACTATAAAGACCCAACCCGAAAACGGTGCTAAACCTAGATCTTTACTCAGCATGCAAGTGAAAAGCATAAAAGGACCCAGCCAGGGTCGGTTTGTAAAACTTTTCAAGATAAGAGTGGAAAACATTAAAAAACAAAGTAAACATTCATTAGGCAAAAACGAACCATTCAAATTAAAAACAGTGACTGATCAGTACTTTCCTTAAAAACATAAAATAGTTCAAATCATAAGTTTTCCCTACGGACCCAAGTCCAACTACATGCTGAAATCAAAAACAGTAAAATAAGACACGATAGAGTGTCAGCAGCATCCATGATCTCCCGGCCCTCCTCCGCTAGCCGCCTCGGTCTTTGTCCCCAAGTTACACATGGAAGAAACCACAATAAGGGTGAGTATAAACATACTCAGTAAGAATCCCCGACCGGGGTACGATACGATGCAAACAATCATCTAGCAACCTAGTACACATGCAAACAGTTATCAACAAGGATCTCAGCTCAACGAGCTCACAAGGCAAATCCGGAGTCCTCGAAGTCTCCTACCTCCGACCTAATGATTGGTTCTCATAACCAATCCCGGGACATCTCCGAGGGTCTTTCTCCCTCGGCCAATTGATCAGCTCAAAAACCGATCCCAAAGATGTCCGACACCCTCGAGGGTCTTTCTCCCTCGACCAATTGATTAGCTCAAGAGCCAATCCCAATGGGTGTCCTCAAGGGCCTCTTACCCTCGCTATAAATCTGGACTATCGGGAGAGTACCCGAAGTCTGGCTCTAAACTGGAAGGAACTGGTGTACTCACGAACATTAGCCCGGGGGAGCTCTCCGAACCGGCGACTAAAGCGTGTCTTGCGCACACCGCATCTTCGCCAACCGGCGTAAATGTGGGGGGCCTAAGTACAAACTACGCGGGCGAGTGCGCATGCCTAAGACTCGAGCGGTGTCACCGAACACGAGAGTCGCGAGGCCCTTGGCACTCATCTGTGCGGCTGTACCACCGACACGAAGCTAAGAACCGGCCAAGCGCAGCTTGCACCGTTAGCGGGGTTCCGCTCTAGCAGGCTACAAACTAGGCTTATGCCGATGTGGTAGCTAAATCCACATCGGCTGCCGGGGGGAAGCAATGTACGTTATGCTTCGCTCTACTCCCGACCGGTGGGGACAAAGTACGTTATGTCCGCTCTCAGCCTCTGGATGATGACAAACTCTACTATACTAGCTAAGAGTACAGAGTAAACGATTCCTGGCTTACATGCACAATAATCATCGATCATACATAACCTAGCATGGGACTACGAACTTAAAGCAGGAATCTCAAGTATGCTGGAAGAACAATCCTAGCATGGCACTAACATGTACAAACAAGCAAACATGCTAGCAAGAATGCAATCACAAGCTGTCCTATCCACTAATCATGTTCATAAAAGTAAACATGCATTTAAGGCGCAATCAAGAAAGCATCGCAGGGTCCACACAACCACGGTAAGGAATCCTTACCTGGAAACAAGTGGAAAATAGCTATCACGAATCAATTAAGACCCTCGAGCTTAATAACGAACTCGAGCAACCTAGGCATAATAAAAACATCCTAAATAAATACACAGCAGCCAGCAGCTTAAAAGTCTAAAAGGGAAAGGTTCGAGGATTACCAACCGAGAAGACACGGTGTCTCGGCAGCAAGGGGGCAGGTTTGGGCACTGCTGGTGTGGCAGGGACGCTGGCACTGGGCGCTCGGCGCACGGCAAGGCAAGCGGACACACTGGAGCGGGCGCGTGGCAAGGCGAGCGGACGCGCAGGAGCGGTCGCGCGGCACGGCGGGGCAGTGTGCGGGCGATTGGGCTGCGGAGGCGACGCGCGGGCGAGCGGGCACGCTGGGATGGCGCGCGGGCGAGCGTCGGGTCTGCTCGGCGAGGCTCGGTGCGATCTGTGGCTGGCTGGCTGCGCGAGCAACGTCTGGCGGTCTTGGGCGTCGGGGCGGGTGTCTGATCGCAGACGAGCGGCGGCTTGGCGAGGCAAGGGGCTGAGCGGCCTGGTGCGGTCTGGTGCGGCGCAATGGCTGGCTGAGCGGCCTGGTGCGGTCTGGTGCGGCGCAGTGGTTGGCTGAGCGGGCAGGTGTGGTGCGTTGTGGCTGGGGTGGCTCGACTTTAGAGAGAGAGAGAGAGAGAGAGAGAGAGAGAGAGAGTGTGTGTGTGTGTGGCTACCAAGGGAACAAAGAGTGTTTTCCCTAATTTCCTTCTTTTTCCTATTTTAAAAGGGTTAGGAGACCTAAAATTCCCTTCCCAAGGCTTTCTCTTGCGAGTCCCGGCTAAAGAAATTCTTTTCTTTTTAACTAAATCTCTTTTTCTAAAAACTCCAATTTCACCATTAGGGCAAGGGTTCAAATCTCAATGGGACCAATTAATTTCCAATTAATTTTGCTATTAACCGGAATGTCTCCGAACTTCTAATCAACTAACCCAAACTCCTTGGGTCTTGCAACCAACATCAACCAAGTCTCAACGAAGGCCAAAGTGACCCTGAAGCCCTAAAAATCCTCAACCTCTGACCGGGGAGCAAAAAGACCAAAATACCCTTAAAGGTTAAAAAGCTCTAACGGCCCAACCGATTGCCCCAATTTTGAACCGAGAGTACCTGGGAAACCGGAATGGAAAACTGGGCCGTTACAGTTGCCTCTGGGAGAGTTGGATGTTGTGCTTAGCTGAGCAAGACAACGAGCGGTTGTGAAGTTCTCTGTCCTTCGGATGTTAAGCTTGTAAGATCTGCTTTCTCCTTGGGAGTTGTCGTTATTATTCCTTGGTCTTGGAATTGGTGGTAGTGGTGCTAGTAGGAGGAAAAGTTTGTTGGTCGCTTGGAAGCGCTTGTTTGTCCAAGTTAAGCGGACTCTTGAGTGGTGTTTTGGAAGTTGCGGTAAGGGTTGTTCTGCCTCCTATGAGTGTTTGGCCTAGTTGGTTAAGGTTTTTGTGTGTTGGCATGGAAGCTGTTGCACCTTTGTAGTTGAAGAACTCCTTTGTATCAGTTGTGGGTTGAGGTTGCACCATTGTGGTTGGATTAGGGTCTTGACCTTTTGAGGGATCCTTGCTGGTTAGTGTGGCTTGTGCTCTGCCAGCCATTTTTGGTAATCTGGTTCTTGGTAGTTGGTGTTAACCGAGTAGTGGAGTTCCGTTTATGAAGTTTCGGTGGGAAGGTGCAATAAGCCTAGCTAGAGGGTTAAGCCTGTATGGGTTATCGTTTGGACTTGTGAGATGTGTTTCATATTTGAGGCGAGCTTTGTTCTGGTTGCTTGCGGGCTGTCTTGCCCAGTCAGTGATTTAAGTCGAGCTAAAGTTGAGTGGATTGGCATAGCTATGCAGTTTGTAGTTGTTTGAGCTTCCGAGTTCGTAGCACTCAAGTTGTTGGATCGTAAGTTTCCGTGTGGGAGCTGTCAGCTAGTTAAGGTTGTTGTGTGAGTTCAAATTCTTGGAGGATTGGTTTCAGTAGCTAGAGCTCGCACCTCGTTTCGTGTGCAAAGGCCATTTTTATGGAGTAGAGTCATGTCAGTTTCAGGCTGGAGTTGTTGTCACCAGGGTGTGGCAACAAAGGTTTGTTCTAGGCAGTGCATGGATGAACTGTGGTTCTGGAGAGCGTTGTTAAGAGGCTTATGCGCCGTGTGCAGTTTCTGTAGTGTTTTCACCCTCTGACCGATGGTCTTTTGGGAGGAGTGAGCCAGATCCGTTGGAGCTTGTTGTGAGTTGGTGTTTCCGTAGTTAGGCAGCGGAAACCAGTGTTGGATTTTATGAAGTTGCCTCGGGTAGCAGTTCCCGGCTGCTAGTTCTTTTGGTTTCGTTGAAGTGTGGTTTGGTAAGTGTTGTAGGTTTTCAGTGTTCTGGGAAAAGGTTGGTGGCCATCAGTTTTGTGTTGGGGTCCCGAGTTCTTTGTATTTGACCGGTGGTGATGTGCGGGAGCATCGAGCTCGTAGGTTGATAGCTTAGAGCAGCGAGAAAAGTTACGCCGATGTTCTGGCGTCGAGCTTTAGAGTTTGAGGTTGGGCACTCATGTTTTAAGGTTGCATCGATCTTTGGGTGTGTTGAGGTTTTGTAAGCGAGGGAAGTTGAGTCCCAGTTTGTTGGTCCATTTGGAGATTCTCGAGAGGATTGGCAGAGTTGCTTATTGGTTAACTTTTCCCAGTCATTGTCAACCGTGTGCAGTGTTTTTATGTATCGATGTTGGGGGCAGTATGTGTCGGACCCATCGCTCATTATGGACGTTGAGCCTTTGCAGCTGAGTGAGTGTTTGAGCTTCGAGGGACAGCATGTGAGTATTCTGGTCTTTGAGGGGAAGACGTTGCGTGGCCGTGAGATCCGTTCGGTAACAGTTCAGTGGAGGAGTCGGAGTTCAGAGTAAGCCGCTCGTGAGCGGGGAAGACGGGTTGAGGTTGCAGTATCCTGTGTTGTTTCAGTCTTAAGGACTTTCGAGGACGAAAGTCATAAAAAGGAGGGAATATTGTAACGGCCCAGGTTTTCATCCCGGTCTTCCAGTTATGCCCTAGGGGTATTTTGGTAATTTGGTCGGGCCGTCAGGGCCGTTTATGTCTTTTCCAGTTGATAAAATTATGGGATGGATTTATGTAAGGTTTTTAGGCTTTGTGGTTTGGTTTGAGCTTGAGTTGGTGCAAAAGTAAAAATAAAGGAATTTGTGTAGCAGCTGGGATTTGAACCCGGGTCTCAGGGAAAGCCTGTGGGGATGTGTGCCAGTTGAGCCATGGAGAGCTCTTGTTGCTCTTTCTGCGTCATATTATGGTTAGCCTTGGATCTTGGAGTTTTGGTGCATTTGGTTAAATGAAAAAGAAATTAGGTCTTTTGTCATTCTCCTCCATCATCCTCTTTGCCGCACAAGTCAAGCTCTCCCTAGCCCCCTTGCCGATTTTTCATTTCCTTTGTAGCCCGAGGTTCGATCATCATCATTCCGGGTAAGTCTCCTTCCTCTTCATCTTCTCGATTGGTTGCTCTTGCTGGCCGAAGGTAAGAGGAAGTTCTCGTGTGTGTGTGTTTGTTGCAGGCTGCCCAGCGCGTCCAGGTCTGCCTAGGCACCCAGATCCGCCAACCAGCCGGGCAATTCGCCCGAGCAGCACGCCCAGATCGCCCGCCGTCGTAGCACACCAGGCCGCCCGTCGCACGCCCAGCAGCCGAGCTAGCCCATCGTCCCTGTCGCGCGCAGCAGCAGGCGCCAGACGCCCAGATCGCCCGCTCGCGCGTCCTCGCCCGAGCTGCTCGTCCGCGTCTGCATCGCACGCCCAGCGCCCATGCGCCCTCACTCCGAGCCGCTCGCCCGCGCCTCCTCGGCCGTGTCTGCGTGCACGCGCCCCAGCCGCGCTGGCTAGCGCCCCATCGCCATTCTCAAATACAGGCTAGCGCCAGCCAAACCGCACCCGACTGCCAGCCGGCGCCCCTAGCCTCGTGTCGCCGTGCCGTGTGAGTGCTCCCGAGCCGAGCCTGTTGTTTTAGTATTTTTAGGCGTATAGATATTGATTATTATTGTGTTTGCTAGGTTCTCGTTCGCTAGCTCGGGTTTGTCCTCAGCTTTGGATTTGTGTGTAGAAGCCTCCCGACCAAGGTAAGGATTTCTTACCGGAGTTGTGTGGGCCCTGCTGTAACAGCCTAGTTTCCTATTCCAGTTTTCGAGGTGCCTTCAGGTCAAGATTCAGTTGTTTGGTTGGGTTTTAGAGCCGTTTGGCCCCTTGGGGGTATTTTGGTCTTTTGGCTCTCCGGGCAGGATTTGTGGTTTTCAGGGCTTCGAGGTAGCTCCTGGCTTTGTCGTGGCTTGTTTGTTGGTGGCTGCGAGTCCCGAGGTGTTTGGGCTAGTCGGTTGGATGCTCGGTTGTGGTTCGGGCTTTGGTAAACTGTTGGTTGGTTGTGTGTTTCCTTTGGGATTCGAGCCCGAGCCCTTAGTGTTGCTTTGGAAGTTGGATTTAAGTGAGTTTGATTTGTTGGAAAAGATTGCTTCGGTCGGGTCGCGGAGGAGGAAGCCGGGAAATGGGATTTTGTGGTTTTAAAGTGGATAAGGATGGAAAAATGAGATAAAAATCCCATTTTTCCTTTTTATTTCCCTTTTTCTTTTATTATTTTCCCCAAATTCATTTTTTTCTCTTTTCTCTCTCTCTCTCCCCGAGCACCCCCCGACCCAACCCTTGGCTCACCTAGCCGCCCAGCCCCAGCCCGAGCAGCCCGCGCGCCCTCGTCCCTATAGTTCGCCGTGCCAGCGCGCGTGTCCTGTAGCCTCGAGCCGCGTCGCCCTGTGCCGAGCCCAGCTCGATCGCTCGTCCCAGCGCCAGATCGCGCTCCCCCGCGTCGTGTCGCTCGCCCACGCGCCCGCCCGTCCTATCTTGGCTGAGCGCACCGCAGCCAGCCTGCGCCAGCCAGCGCCCTGCGGCCCAGCAGCGCCAAAAGCTTTGCTCGCTTAGCCTGGCGGCAAACACTCGTTCGCGTGTCAGCCGCGCCTTGTGAGTTGTTCTCGAGCTGAGCCCTGTTTATTTTAGTGTATTTAGGGCTATTTTATGATTATTGACGTTTTTGCTTGGCTCGTTATAGGTTGCTCGGGTTCGATCGCAGTTATTTTATTGTGTGTTGTTGCCTTCCGACCAGGTAAGGATTTCTTACCGGAGTTGTGTGGGCCCTGCGATATTTTCATGATTTTGCCTTGCTTGTTTGCTAACTGTTATGAGCATGATAATAATAGAGCAGCTTTGATTGATTTCTGCTAGCATGTTTGCTTGATATTACATGTTAGTGCCATGCTAGGTTTGTTCTGCCAGCATGCTTGTGATTCCTGCTTAAGCTCGTAGTATCATGCTAGGTAGTGTGATTGATGTTGGTCTTTGCTTGCTAGCCAGGAATCATTGCTTTTTCTCTGTACTCTTAGATAGAGTTGTAGGGTTTGTCATCATCCAGAGGCTGAGCAGACATAACGTACTTTGTCCCAGTAGTTTAGGTCGGGAGTAAAGTGTGCGAAGCATAACGTATCTTGCTACCCCCCCGACCAGCCGGTTGTGGAATTAGCTACCCACTTCGGCCTAGCCTAGTTTGTAGCCTGCTAGAGCGGAACCCTGCCATCGGTGTAAGCTCGCCTGGCCGGTTCTTAGCTTCGTGTCGGTGGATCATCTTGCCGCACGATGAGCGCCGAGGGCCTCGCGCTACTGTGATCAGTGACACCGCTTCCGAGTCATAGGCATGTGCACTTGGCCCGCGTAGTTTGCCCTTAGGCTCCCGCATTTACGCCGGTTGCAGAGGAGCATGCGGTGTGCGCGCACACGAGTTAGTTGCCGGTTCGGAGAGCTCCCCCGGGCTAATGTCGTGAGTACACCATTCTTTCCGTTAGAGCCTGACTTCGGGTACTTTCCCGTAAGTCCAGATTAGTGCAAGGGCAAGGAGGCCCTTGAGGTCATTCTTGGGATCAGTGTATTCCCCCCGAGTGACAGATACCTCGGTGATGTCCAGGATTGGTCAGTGTATCCAATCCCAGTTAGGCCGGAAGTAAGAGACTTCCGATGGATCCAGATCTTGTTTTATGAGCTCGTTGAGCCATGATATGTGTTGGTAGCTGTTTGCTTGCATGCTTTGGTACTAGATGACTGATTATATTGTATTGTACCCCGGTTGGGGATTCTTACTGAGTAATTCGTTACTCACCCTTATTTATGTGGTTTTTCCACAGGTAACCATGGTGCGAGACAGGATGGCTGAAGGAGGAGTTGTGATCATGGAAAACCCGTTGTCAACTCTGAGTTTTATGTTTATGATTTAAATGTTCTTTGAATGCATGTAGTTGGGAAATACCATCCGAGAAGCCACAAGGCTCGGGCCAAGCCAACACACAACAAGCAGGCTGTCGGCAGAGGCTGGGCGCTGGGCGCAGGCGCAGGCGCTGGGGCGCGGAGGCTGCGTGCGGGCGAGCTGGGGCGACGCAAGGGTGCGCGGGCGCGAGCTCGAGCTTGGCTGGGCGACGACATGCGGCGCGGCACAGAGGACGGCGCGCGCGGCGCGAGCGACACAAGCTAAAGGACGCGCGCGCGATCGCGATGAGGACAGACTCTGAGGGCGCTCGATCGTGCGGGGACACCACAGCGACATCTGCATGCAAGATCGGCACTGAGGCGGCGCGAGCAAGGCTGGGCTCGGCGCGACCTGGGCGACGCTGGGGTGACTCTGTGCGGCAAGGCTCGGGCTGCTCGGGCGACGCTGGGCGCTGGGCTAGGCGGGCTGGCTCGGGTTGGGCAGCCAGGGTGGGCGAGTTGGGGGGCTGGCTCGGTCGTGGGAGGGGCTGCTCGGGTTGGAGGAGAGAGAAAGGGAAAAGAAAAGGGAAACAAAATGGAAAAGAAAAGGAAAAAAGGAAAAATGGGGAAAAAATGGGAAAAATGGGGATTTTATCCTCATTTTCAAACTTATCCAAATTTTCCAATTTTCCAAAAATCCTTAAAATCCTTAAATCCCATTTCCCGGCTTCCTCCTTCGAGACCCGACTGAAGCAACCATTTTCAATAAACAAATCTCACTTAAAACAACCTCCCAAATCAACACTGAGGGCCCGGCTCGAATCCCGAAGGAAACACCCAAACAACCATCATTTTGCCCAAAACCCAAATCACAACCGAACTCCCAAACGAATAGCCCAAACATCTCGGGACTCGCAGCCACCAACAAACAAGCCTCAACAAAGGCAGGAGCTTCCTCGAAGCCCTGAAAAACCACAAATCCTGCCCGGGGAGCAAAAGACCAAAATACCCTAAGGGGTCAAAATGACTCTAACGGCCCAACCGAACCACTCGAATGAACGAAGCTCCTCGAGAACCGGGATAGAAAACTGGGCCGTTACAATACTCCCTCCTTTTAAGACTTTCATCCTCGAAAGTCCTAAGACGAAACAGCTCTAGGAAATCTCCACTGATTCCTAACCAACTGAACTTTTCGGCTAAGACAACACTAGCCCTTCTTTGGGAACCAAACCCTCTTGGGTTCTCAAAGGCTCAAAACCACAATGCTATCCAGTCTGCCACAGACTATCTCAACAAAGACTGAGCAAAGCTAACCGAAAGGCCACTGCTCCGATCCGCTCAAGGATCTCGGAAGGCCCTACAAACCAGGGTGTAACGACCCAGGTTTTTCTTCCCGGTCTTTCAGGTATGCCCTAGGGGTAATTTGGTAATTTGGACGGGCCGTCATGGTCGTTTGTGTCTTTTCCAGCTACTAAAATTATTGGATGGTTTTTGTAGGTTTTGGAGGGGTTTGTGGTTTGGTTTGAGCAAGGTTTGTTGCAAAAGTAAAAATAAAGGAAATTGTCTTTGCAGTAGGGTTTGAACCCGGTCTCCCCGGGAAGCTTGTAGAGAGGTGTGCCAATTGAGCCATTAGGTGCTCTTGTTGCTCTTTCTGCATCACATCTTAGTTAACCTTGGAGTTTGGAGTTTTGGTGCATTTGGTTAAATGAAATAGAATTAGGTTATTCCATCTTATTCTCCAAAAGCACCTCTTGGCCGCCCAAGCTCTCCATCTCCATAGCCTTGCCGAGTTCTTCATCCTTGCCTCTCCTTGGGTTCGATCATCATCATTCCGGTAAGTCTTCGTCTTCTTCATCTTCTCATTTGGGTGTTTGTTGGCCGAATGTAAGAAAAAGGGGTTGTGTGTGTGTGTGTTGTGTAGCCACCGAGAGGAGCAAATCATCATCGCCACCCACTCGCCACGCCCGATCGGTCGAACCAGCCACATCGCCGCGACGCCGTCGGTCGAACCAACCGCCCGCCGCGCCCCGAGACTGTCCCGCAGCCTCGCGGCGTCGCCAGCCCAAAGAGATCGCCCGATCGCTCGCCACGCCAGAGAGTCCTCGCCGCGCCAGCCGCGTCGCCCGATCGCTCGCATGCCCTCGCCGTGTCCGCTTGCCGAGCCGCTCGCCCGCGCGCCGCCGCTCGAGCGTTCGCGCGCGCGCGCGTCGCTGCCGAGTTGCTCGCCGTGTGTCGCGATCGCGCACGCCCGGCGCCGCTAGCCCGCCGCTCGAGCGCTTCGCCCGCGCGCCACGCCCGACGCCCGCACGCCGCGCGCGCGCGCCAGACGCTCGCGCGCGCGCGCGCGTGTGTCCTGCTGCCGTGCGGCAGCGCGGCGGTGTGTGTCCTTGCCGTGCCCAGCGCGCCACCGTAGCGTGTCCTTGCCGTGCGGTAGCGCGGCAGCGTAGCATGGCGTCCTGCCCGTGCCCGGCTTGCCAAGCGACCCCAAGCTCGTGTCGTCGCGCCGCGTGAGTTCCCCGAGCCGAGCTTGCTGTTTCTATTGTTGTTTAGATATTTTAGATGCTGATTATTGTTGGTTTGCTAGGTTCCCTCCGCTAGCTCGGGATTGTTCCGCACTTAGGATTTGTGTGTAAAAGTCTTCCGACCAAGGTAAGGATTTCTTACCGGGTTGTGTGGACCCTACGGTATATTTGTGATTGTTGTTTTGTATGCTGTGTATGTTTACTAGCATGTTTAGCCTAGGTGCTCGTTTCAATTCTGATCGGCATGAACTCTTGTATTGTTTCTCATGTTAGCCCATGCTAGGTTGTTCTATTCTAGCATGTTCGATATCCGTTCTTGCTTCGTAGTATCATGCTAGGTTCTTTGTATCCGATGAGCACGTATTGGACCGCATTGATTGAATCGTTATTGTTGTTAAGGTTTAGAATTGAGGTAGATAGAATCATCCGGCCCGATGCATAAAGTATCTTGCATCTATGGCAAGGACGTTCGAGACGAGTCTCCGTCCTTGGACCCCCGTGAGGGATTAGCTATCCCAACCGGTAGGCCCTGCAATCTTGGGTGAGGGTGGCGATCGTTAAATGCCCCAACGGTCGGGATGATGACTTGGCATTGCCTCGTCCCCGGCGATCGACACGCCCTCGGCGTGTTCGGCCGTAGCCCTTGATTGCCACTGTTAGGGCAAGGACCGCTTCTGGTGTAAGCCTACCACGGCCGGTTCCTTAGCCTCAAAGCGGTGGTACAGGTGACGACATAGTTCACGTGTCCGTGTCTCACACCCCTATGTCGCTGACACCGATCCGAGATTTAGTTAGGCATGGTGATCGAACTCGGCGGCTTGCCACTAGACCCGGCACCCCGTAGTTTGCGGTAGCATGCGGTGCGCGCTTACGCTCATTACAGAGCCGACCGAGAGCTCCTCGGGATCTTGAGCCGGTGCACCTTTCGTATCGACGATGAAGACAGCCGAGGCCGGGACTTGTTCCCGTATAGTGCGTTTAGTGTGTTGTGGTTTTTCCGACTAAGACCACGAGATGGCATCCGAGGTCCAAGTGTGGACTTAGCTATGTGCTCCGCTCGTGTTTGTACTCATAGCTTGCATACATTCTTCTAGATGATCATGTATATCGTATTGTACCCTGGTTGGGGATTCTTCTTTGGTAATTCGTTACTCACCCTTATTCTCGTGGTTTTCCACGGTAATCAAGGCGGGAGACAGGATGGTCAAGGAGGAGCTATGATCATGGAACTCTTTGTCATCTCTCGATTGTTTTATTTTAATTATCATGACTCTTCACTTTTTATTATTTCCCTGAATGCATGTAGACGGACACAGAGCCCCGTGGATGTTTTCTTACGTTTTATGGATTCCAAAGATATTGGTACTTGTGGATTGTTTTAATGGTTTAAATAAATCTCTCGATCGTGAGTGTGCTTTTAGAAATGTATGTTTTGGTTGTTGAATGTTTCTGTTTTTACTTGGAATCCGAAATGTATTTTTCATAATGTCTTTTATTTTCACTACATGCATTGGGGTAAATGCCCATTTAGAGCCCCTTTTGGGTCGGGTCTTTACACAGGGGCTCAAATAAACCCTACTAATCCAACACTGAACAACTCTCTACGGTGTTACCCTCAGCAAACTCGCAGACTGGGCACAAGCTCCAAAACTCAACTTCACGCACTGGCGTAACTTCTCTGAATGCCCACATCTGTTAACCAACAACCTCAACTCTACACCATGCTGGCCAAACAACTGAACCTCTCAGGTTTCAGAAACCAAACGGCCTACTCTTGCTTCACAAGAAGACCAGCAAACCACAAGGCTTGCCTACAGCCTTAACGAAAAACAATCGAACCACCAACTGGCGATTGATCCACAAGGCAACTTTTCCAACAAGCACAAGCTGAAACTTCAGCTACAGCCAACCCTAAATGGCCAAAAACCAGGCACAGGCTCCACCCGGCCTAGCCAACAAACTGGGGCCTCACAACGGCCGAACACAAAATTTTCCATGCAAACCTACTAGCAACTGGCCAAAGAGAACATTGCCAGGCAAGGAAACAACCAACGTTCCTCTCATGGAAAATCTCGGGCTGCAAGGACCAAACCATCACGCAGCCACTAGCAACACAACACCTTGAGGATAGCAACTCAAGGGTTAAACCAACCAATGCCACGGCACCTCTGTGCCAACACACTCAACTGAGGCTCCGCTAATCGCCAACTGCGAAAGCACAACAACTAGAAGCAAAGCCCGAGAAAGGCTTGCTCAGCTGAACTCAACTGAAGCTCATCACGAGCAAAGCTCGCCTCCAAGCTACCGCTCAACTCTTAAGTCCAACTGGCTACTCAAAGGAATTCCTCCTTTTTAGCCTAGGCCCAACTCATCTTGCGACTAGAAACTCCACACTTGGAACATCGTAAGGAAACGGACCGACGAGGCTACCTCCAAAGCTAATACTAGAGGCTGGCATCCATGGTGCAACTCAACCACCATAGAAACTAGGGGTTCCTCAAACCCCAAAGAACCAACAACTTTCCAGCAAAAACTCAACTCTTAAACTGGCTGGCCACCGCTCTTGCGGGGACAAACAACTTTCGCTTGCTAACAACACAATGCAGGGACCCTCTCGCTCGGCTAACCACTGCGCTACTCTGATCCACTACACAACTCAGGAGCTAAGCTGACTCCTCAACGGGAACGATTCCCAGCAAGCAACCTCTGAAGGGCAGCGAACATCACACATGCTCGCTGACTAGCTCAAACCCAAGGGCAACAACAACCAACTCTCTTGGAAGCAACACCCAAGGGGAAACCCAACTGATTGGACCACAACCCAGAACTAGCAGAACTTACTCAACCACCGAGGGAGGGGTCAACTCCCAAAACCTCCTGACTAGGAACAAGTCCTCAGGGCAACGCCCTCTTGCTCGAACCGAGCTAGCTCTTGAAACAACAAGCTAACCGAATCTTGGTCAACACCAAGCTCCAACTAGCCAACTCACCGGAACCAATCCGTGCTCTACTTCAAACAAACACTAGCTTGCTAGACTACCAAGTCTGCAAGCAACTCACCCAAGGAACACTGCCTGGGTCTAACTGAGCTCTGGAGAGGCTCTCCACAACCTAGGGATCCTCCGATCACCCTCCGACACACACGGTCGACAAACGGATCTAACAGACAACCGGCTACAAGGGCACAACACTCTCCAGCATCTCAACTACGCTGGCCAACTCCAACTTGAAAACCAAGAGGACCGGAAACGCTACAGAATGCGTCATCCTCCTACTCAAAGCTCAACCACAACATACCTTCTGCCCAAGGCAAGGATCTGAACAGCTCTTTGAGCCATAACGATCAGAAACTGCGCGACTTTGCTACCACCGCTCTTGTTCAGTTCCAACTGAACTCTGACCAGGCTAAGGACCAACAAGAAAAACTTGTTTAAACAACAACCCTGCAACGAGCACGGCATCCTTACAACCAAAGCTGGGGCACTTGCCATGAACTAAAGCCTTGACACCTCAAAGACTGAGCACTGGTTGCTCAACACGAACCTCTCATGGTTTCCAAACATAAACCACGGAACGAGCTACACAAAAGTACACCGGCGTGTACAGCTCCAACTCGATCCCTTAAGATCCAATGCCAACAAGGGCTCTCACACAAGGAAACTTTTGCCTCCAACAGAGCCACTACTAACCAGGGAGCAACAAGAGTTCAAACCCTCTCGGGGCCAACTCACCACGAAAAGCCACATTGGCCAACTCACTCTACAAGAGCGTATCCAACCAAGCTGACAAACCTCAAGCCAATGTGCTCACTAAACATGCTCCGAACAGCCATCCAACTCATGGCTCTAACACTGGATCAACCACGCATCCATCGATGCCAACACTACCCATACTAGGGTAACTCAAAGGGTAGCCGAATCATGCTACCACCAAACTGGCTCACAGGCTCACAACACAGGCGTGAGAACTCGAACGCGCTAGCTCTTAACAACCTACAACATCCTTTGCACCCAACTCTCGGTGACACTAAAAAGCTCCTACTTTCCCTCGAAAACCTCATACTTGTAGTCCTCTGACTACCACCGAGCTAGATCTCCTATGCAACCAAACAGGTGCAACCTCACGAAATGGGTACAAGACTAGCGGGGATGCTATACTCTGGGCGGCCATGGAACCACCAGCACAAAAGTGCCAACTGGCCTCAATCTAGGCCTCCTCTCAAAGCCTGGTGCCAACAGGCACTACATCCTTTACAACACAAATCAGCCTTAAACGAGCTTATGCCCCTCTGAGGAAAGGTCACACTCCAAGTGACGGGGCAAAGGCACTCAGCACAAGAGTCCAAACACTCGAGCAGCCTAATCTCTGGCATCTCGCCTAACAGACATGCCAAGGCCTACTCCTGCATCCCACTCGATGCTCAACAAAAGCTCAAGCCAACTCTTGCATCTCACTCCATGCTCAACAAAGCTCAGGGCAACTCTTGCATCCCACTTGATGCTCAACAGAAGCTCAGGCCAACTCCTCGGGTGGCAACAACTAGTTCCACACTGGGAACATCCAAATAAAAAGAGTGTTCCACTCTACTAGCCCGCTGAAATCCACAAACGGATCAAACCCTGGCAAGCAAACTCCATACTACACCCTGGCTACGAGGGCACTAAAAGAACTGGCTGTACCACGACAGCAGGCTTGCAAGGGGGCAAAGATGTCTCTACATCTGCCTCAAGCCACTAACACGGCAACTTGCCAATCAATCGGGCGACTGGTGGAGACTCTGCTAGTCCACCTCTCTCAAGGGACTACCACCACCAACTGTTGTACCAAACCGCACAGGAACGGCACATCTCGGCCTCTGAAGAGCAGGGCATCCCAACACACGGATGCTAAACTCAAACCTGGCCAACTGCTTTACTACTAGCAGCAGGACTTTCCAAACATCGAGCTCTACAGGCTTCCACTTGCCAAACTGGGCGGCTCCATCAACGCCAACAAGCTCATCGGCAAAAACCTGCTGATCATGCCGTCCCGAGAACCTTCGGGGCTACAAGAGCTACTGGGGGGAAAATGCTGAAACAAACTCTCTCAGCTGGGCTATCTGTGCCTGGGACTCCTCACTACGCGCTACAAACTGCGCCTAGGTCTCCGCTCTCTGATAGCTGAAGACCTGCCATCAAATCTCTCATGGCTGGAGCACACTCTGCTCAAGGAGTCTCACTCTGAGGCGTGCTAACCTCTACCCCCTCCACTTGGCAACTCAACTGCCAGGGCCAACTATGGCCAACGGGCCTAAACGACCCTGGGACGCGGCCTCAACATCAATACAATCAGTCCAACACCTCCGGTGGACTTGCCAAGCGTCCTGCTCCTCTGAGTGCGATCAACACACTGGCGATCTGCACAAAGCACCTCCACCCTCTCACTAGGGGAAAAGCAACAACTGGGCCACAAATGACCTACGGGAGTCTAAGCTCTGCCTCCCTCTGGGTGCGATCGACACACTGGCGATCTGCACAAAGCATAAATGCTGGCCCACACTGGGGCTCTCACTGCTCATCAAACTGCTCGCACTGCGAAAAGTTGGCATGATGGCGCTCCATGCCCAAACCAACAACGAGTCAGAACCTGCTCGTCTTCGCTCCACAACACTACACAAGGCATAAAAGCTAGATGAAAAGTATTGTAAATTCTTAACCCTTAGCTTAATTGAACTCAGACAAACCTGGCGGCCGTGGAGTGCTGATGATCATGGGAGCAACAACCTACAAAGCAGGTTTGTCTACAGAATCTATGACTCTGATACCAACTGTGACGAACCCGACCCAAAACATGGTCCTAAACCGGGGTTCTCACCCAACATGCAAGTTAAATATGATAACAAGCGGTTTAGTGCTCATATTTAAAAACCTTTCAAAACATATAAGAAGGGGGAACCCTTAAAACATAAACAACAGTTTTCATTTAAACAATCCAACGGCGAAACAACTCGCCAAAGATTTATAAAAATATACAATACAATTTAAACCACGTTTTAAACAATGTTCCCCTAGGAGTCCTGTCCATCTACATGCTTGAATAAACAATGCAATAATAAATGACAGTGCTTGCGGCTCCCATGATCAATCGCCTCCTCCGCTAGCCCTCCTGGTGTTGTCCCAAGTTACCCGAAAGATAAATAAGGGTGAGTATAAACATACTCAGTAAGAATCCCCAACCGGGGTACAATACGATACATCAGTCATCTAGCACCTCAACATGCAAGCAAACAGTTATCAACAATGATCATAGCTCAACGAGCTCATAAAACAAGATCTGGAGTCATCGGAAGTCTCTTACTTCCGGCCTAAGGATTGGATACACTGACCAATCCTGGGACATCACCAAGGTATCTGTCACTCGGGAGGAATACACTGATCCCTAGAATGTCCTCAAGGGCTCCTTGCCCTTGCACTAAACTGGACTTACGGGAGAGTACCCGAAGTCAGGCTCTAACGGAAGGAATGGTGTACTCACGACATTAGCCTGGGGGAGCTCTCCGAACCGGCAACTAACGCTTGTGCCCGCACACCGCATGCTCTCTGCAACAGGCGTAAATGCGGGGGCCTAAGGGCAAACTACGCGGGCGTGTGCGCATGCCTATGACTCGAAGCGGTGTCACCGATCACGATGAGCGCGAGGCCCTCGGCTCATATGTGCGATGATCCACCGACTGGAAGCTAAGAACCACCAGGCGGGCTTACACCGATGGCAAGGTTCCGCTCTAGCAGGCTACAAACTAGGCTTATGCCGAAGTGGGTAGCTAAGTCCACAACCGGCGGGTCGGGGGGGGGGGGTAGCAAGATACGTTATGCCGCGCACACTTTACTCCCGACCAGAGCTAAATCCACCTTGGCGACCGGGGAAGCAAGATACGTTATCTTTGCGCACACTTTACTCCCGATCGGTGGGGACAAAGTACGTTATGTCCGCTCGACCTGGGATGATGACAAACCCTACAACTCTATCTAAGAGTACAGAGCAAATAAATGATTCCTGGCTAGCAAGCAATGACCGACATCAATCACATTTACCTAGCATGATACTACAAGTTAAGCAGGAATCATAAGCATGCTGGCAGAACAAACCTAGCATGACACTAACATGTAAAATTAGGCAAACAGGCTAGCAAGAAATCAATCAACTGCTCTATCTCTAACATGCTCAAAACAGTCAGCAAACAAGCAAGGCATATCGAGATATATCGCAGGGTCCACACAACCACGGTAAGAAATCCTTACATGGAACAAACAGCAAACAATAATAAATCATAATAAATCAACGAACGACACTCGAGCCTCTAATCGATCCCGAACAGCCTGAAAATCAAATAAAGCACCCCAAATCAAATACATAAAACAGCCCAAATAAATCCATAACAAGCAGCCAACAAATCCGGGCCCAACGAAGAAAAGACTCGAGAAATACCATCCGAGAAGCCACAAGGCTCAGGCCAAGCCAACACACAACAAGCAGGCTGTCGGCATGGGCTGGGCTGGCTGGGCGCTAGGGCGCGGAGGCTGCGCGCGGGCGAGCTTGGTTGAGGCAAGGGCACGCGGGCGCGGTCTCGAGCTCGGCTGGGCGACGACGTGCGGCGCGGCTCACCTCAAGGGACGGCGCGCACGGCGCGAGCGACATGAGCTACAGGACGCGCTCGGGCGAGGCGATCTGACGGGCTCTGGGCGCTCGATCCGTGCGGACGGGCTCGGCGCGAGGGCGGGCGACGCGACATTGTCGCCGTGGCTCGGCGAGCGACGCGACACGAACTCGCGGCGGGAGACGCGGCTTGGCGACATCAGCGCGACGCGACGGCACAGAGGCGGCGAGCAGCAAGGCTGGATCGGCGCGACACAGGCGACACTGGGCGACTCTGTCTTGGTGGGCTCGGGCGACGCTGAGCGCTAGGCTAAGCGGGCTGGCTTGGGCTAGGCGGCCAGGGTGGGCGAGCTGGGGGGCTGGCTCGGGCGTGGGAGGGGCTGCTCGGGTTGGAGGAGAGAGAAAGGGAAAAGATAAGGGAAAAAAATGGAAAAGAAAAGGAAAAAAAGAAAAATGGGGAAAAAATGGGAAAAATGGGGATTTTATTCTCATTTTCAAACTTATCCAAATTTTCCAATTTTCCAAAAATCCTTAAAATCCTTAAATCCCATTTCCCGGCTTCCTCCTTCGAAACCCGACTGAAGCAACCATTTCCAATCAACAAATCTCACTGAAAACAACCTCCCAAATCAACACTGAGGGCTCGGCTCGAATCCCAAAGGAAACACCCAAACAACCATCACTTTGCCCAAAACCCAAATCACAACCGAACTCCCAAACGAATAGCCCAAACATCTCGGGACTCGCAGCCACCAACAAACAAGCCTCAACAAAGGTAGGAGCTGCCTTGAAGCCCTGAAAAACCACAAATCCTGCCTGGGGAGCATAAAGACCAAAATACCCTTAAGGGTCAAAACAGCTCTAACGGCCCAACCGAACCATTGAATCTGAACCGGAAGCTCCTCGAGAACCGGGATAGAAAACTGGGCCGTTACAACAAGCCTGGCCAGTATTTATAAAAACTATCAAAATAGTTTAAATCACTTTCAATAACGTTCCCCTAGGACTCCTGTCCATCTACATGCTGAACAAATAATGCAAATAACAAATAACAGAGTGCCGGCAGCTCCCATGATCAAACAGCTCCCTCCGCTAGCCGTCCACCATTGTCCCCAAGTTACACAGTGGAAAAACCACAGAAATAAGGGTGAGTATAAACATACTCCGTAAGAATCCCCAACCGGGGTACAATACGATACATCAGTCATCTAGCACCCTAGTATACATGCAAATAGTTACCAACACAGATCATAGCTCAACGAGCTTACAAGGCAAAATCTGGAATCCTCGGAAGTCTCCTACTTCCGGCCTAATGATTGGTTCTCATAACCAATCCCGGGACATCTCCGAGGGTCTTTCTCACTCGGCCAATTGATCAGTTCAAAAATCGATCCCAAAGATGTCCGACACCCTCGAGGGTCTTTCTCCCTCAACCATATGATCAGCTCAAAAACCAATCCCAATGGGTGTCCTCAAGGGCCTCTTACCCTCGCTAATAAATGGACTAACGGAGAGTACCCAAGTCCGGCTCTAAATCGAAGGAACTGTGTGTACTCACGAACATTAGCCCGGGAGCTCTGCGAACCGGCGACTAACGCGTGTGTCTTGCGCACACACCGCATGCCTTCTTTAACCAGGCGTAAATGTGGGGGCCTAGGTACAAACTACGCGGGCGTGCACGAATGCCTAAAGACTCGGAAGCGGTGTCATCGAACACGAGTGGTGCGAGGCCCTCGGCACTCATCCGCAAACCTATACAACCGACTGAAGCTAATAACCGACCAAGGCAGGCTTGCACCGTTGGCAGGGTTCCGCTCTAGTAGGCTACAAACTAGGCTTATGCCGATGTGGTAGCTAAATCCACATCGGCTGCCGGGGGGAAGCAAGGTACGTTATGCTTCGCTCTACTCCCGACCGGTGGGGACAAAGTACGTTATGTTCGCTCTCAGCCTCTGGATGATGACAAACCCTACTACACTAGCTAAGAATACAGAGTAAATGATTCCTGGCTAACATACAATAATCAACATGAATCAGACTTAACTTAGCATGATACTACGAACTTAAAACAGGAATCATAAGCATGCTGGAAGAACAAACCCAGCATGGCACTAACATGTACAATCAGGCAAACATGCTAGCAAGAGATCAATCATAGCTGCCCTATGTAAAGACCCGACCCAAAAGGGGCTCTAACTGGGCCTTTACCCCAATGCATGCATTCAAAGTAAGGACATTATACAAATATGTTTTCAGATTCCAATTAAAATTAAAACATTCAAAGATTCAATCGAAAATCAATACGATTTCTTCAAACTCATCCCTGTCTCCAAGCACTGCTTTCAAGACAAATACATTTCCAAAAGTTTACTCTGATCAGAGATTTATTAAAATCATTCAAAACCTTCTCAGATACAACATTGCTGGAATCCACAAAAACATTGAGAAAACATCCTAGGGCTCCGTGCCCGACTACATGCATTCAGGGGAAATAAAAAGGCAAAGAGTCATAATATAAAAATCAGAGATAACAGCAGGTTCCCATGATCACAGCTCCTCCTTCAGCCATCCTGTCTCGCACCTTGGTTACCTGTGGAAAACCACAAAACTAAGGGTGAGTAACGAATTACTCAGTAAGAATCCCCAACCGGGGTACAATACGATATACATGGTCATCTAGCCGAAAGATATGCAAGCTATGAATATAAACACAGAATAGAGCACATAGCTTAAGTCCACACTTGGACCTCGGATGCCAACTCAGGGTCTTAGTGCGGAATAATCCACCACACAATACGCCCTATACGAGAAACAAGTCTCCGCCTCAGCCTGTCTACTATCAATACGAAAGGTGCACTAGCTCAAGATCCCGAGGAGCTCTCCGGTCGGCACTGTTATGAGCGTAATCGCGCACTGCATGCTACTGCAGACTCTGGGGGGTGCCGGGTCTAGTGGCAAGCTGCCCAGACCGAGTCACCATGCCTAACTAAATCTCTGGATCGGTGTCACTGACATAGGGGTGTAAGACCTGGACACGTGAACTATGTCAGCTTGAACCACCGCACCTGAGGCTAAGGAACCGGTCGTGGTAGGCTTACACGGTAAAGCCGCCCTTGCCCTATCGGTGGCAATCAAGGGCTACGGCCGAATCTGGCCGGGGCGTGCCGACTCATCGGGACGAGGCAATGCCAAGTCATCATCCCGACCGTTGGGGCATTTAACGATCGCCACCCTCACCCAAGATTGTTGGGCCACCGTTAGGGTTAGCTAAACCCTAACGGGATCGAGGACTGAGTACCGCCTCTAAACGCGTCCTCGCGTGGATGCAAGTTACGTTATGCATCCGGCCCGGATAATGCTACCTACCTGAACTCTAACCTATAATATCAACAGCAAACAATCCAATACAATCCAATACGTGCTCAAAAGATACAAGGAACCTAGCATGATATTACGAAGCAAGAACAGATACGAGCATGCCAGAACAGAACAACAAAGCATGGACTAACATGAGAAACAACATAAGAAATCATGCCAGTCGAGAATTCAGAACAGAGCACCTATCACTAAACATGCTGATAAACATGAACAAGCATACAAACAACAATCACATATAATATCGCAGGGCCGACACAACTCCGGTAAGAAATCCTTACCTTGGTCGAGAGGCTTCTACACACAAAATCCTAAGCTGCGAGAAATCCCGAGCTAGCTATGAAAACCTAGCAAACACAATGATAATCATCATCTATAAGCCTAAACATGATAAATAAGCAGGCTCGGCTCGAGAGCACTCACATGGTACGGCGACATGGGGCTGGCTTGTAAAGACCCGACCCAAGAAACGGTCGCTATCCTAAAGTCCTTACTTAGCATGCATGATTAGGAATGTAAAACGTCGTTCAGAGTTTGAAATTTAAATCTTTGAAGTAAGCACATTCAAAACAAGGAAAATATAGTTCCATTTAAAATAAACAGGTAGATAACTGATCAGTTCTTTCTTAAAAACAAATCAAGGGAAACGGTGCGAGAATCATCAAATAGTTTTTTTGAGTATTTTTCCTAGGGACTCAAGTCCCACTACATGCTAAATCATAAACACAATGAAAGAACGTGCAACTCAGAGTCAGCTATCCATGATCATCCAAAGAGCCTCCTCCTAGCCATCCACCTCTGTCCCAAGTTACCGTGGAAAACCACAGAAAATAAGGGTGAGTATAAACATACTCAGTAAGAATCCCCAACCGGGGTACAATACGAAAACATCTCATTTAGCACACGGACATGCAACCATACAATGACTTAGAGCGGGCACGGTTGGTGTAGGCTATGAGCTACTTCAAAGGCGAGCCTACTCAAGGGCTTCCGTCTATAGCCTCTCCTAGGTCCTACATTTGGATGCCCTTCGGCCTTACACAACCTAGGACACAAAGTGATGCCCAGTGGGGCCTTACATACTTAGGACACGCTGATGCCCGGTGGGGCCTTACACACTTAGGATGCCCATCGGGCCTTACACCTTCAATGACGGTGATGCCCGGTGGGCCTTACACACCTAGGATGCCCATAGGGCCTTACACCTCCGAGAATCGGTGATGCCCAAAGGGCCTTACACACCTAGGATGCCCATAGGGCCTTACACCTCCGGTTCGGTGATGCCCGGTGGGCCTTACACACCTAGGATGCCCATAGGGCCTTACACCTCCGTTTCAAAGATGCCCAAAGTGGGCCTTACACACCTAGGATGCCCATAGGGCCTTACACCTCTAGATTCAAAGTGATGCCCAAAGGGCCTTACACACCTAGGATGCCCATAGGGCCTTACACCTCCGTGATTCGGTGATGCTCGGTGGGCCTTACACACCTAGGATGCCCATAGGGCCTTACACCTCCGGATGTCCATCGGGTCTTGCCCGAGCGGGACCCCAAACTAGTTGCCTCTACGGTCCTCTATACTATACATCGCACATCTAACTGTAACTTGGATCTAGCAAGATACAAATGGCGGCATGGTTCTATCAAGATAGGAAAGCCTAACATGGAACTAACGGGATGTAAACATGTCACGAACATGAATCAAAAGAAAACATGTAACCTATCACTAGAAACTCATATAATTACAAAGAATCGTGCTATCAACTATTCGCAGTGGTCCACACAACCCCGGTAAGAATCCTTACCGGAAATAAGTGGAGGTTAACTATCCCGAATCAAATAACGACCCTCGAGCTTTTAAGCGAACCCGAGCAACCGAAGAAGGCACACGCCTCGGCGCAGCGGCGAGGACAGGACGGCGCCGGCCGGGCGCAGGGCGCCTGGCGCCGGCCGCGCTGCTCGCGCGCGGCGGCAAGCGGGGCGTCGTTCGCGGTGCGAGGGCAGCGCGGCGCGACGTCTCGGGCGGCAAGAAGCGGAGCGCGCGCGCGCTCGGGCGGCTCGGTGCGGAACGGCAACGACGCAGCGTCTGGGTGAGGTGGCGCGATCGGGCGCGCTGCATGGGCGATGTGGCGCGTCGGGCGCGCTTCGGGCATGGGTTCTTTGGCCGCTCAGTGCGCTGGGCTGAGCAATTGGTCTGCCTGCGCGCCTGGGCTGAGCAAATTGGCTGCCTGTGCGCTGAAATTTGAGTAGGGCTGAGCGGGGTGCGCTAGGGCGGCTAGGGTTTCTTGGTGAGGTCGGCTAGGAGAGAGAGAGAGAGAGAGAGAGAGAGAGAGAGAGAGAGAGAGGGAGAGAGAGATTTTCCAAAACAAGGGGAATAGGATTTCTTTTCCTTTTCCTAATTTAAATGGGTCTAAAATCCCTTCCCAAGGCTTTCTCTTGCGGGTCCCGCTAAAGAAATTCTTTTCTTTTTAACTAAATCTTCTTTTTCTAAAAACTCCAATTTCACCATTAGGGCAAGGGTTCAAATCTCAATGGGACCAATTAAATTCCAATTAATTTTGCTATCAACCTAATGTCTCTCGAACTTCTAATCAACTAACCCAAACTCCTTGGGTCTTGCAACCAACATTAATCAAGTCTCAACGAAGGCCGAAATGACCACAAGCCACGAAAATCCTCAACCTCTCGACCGGGAGCAAAATACCAAAATACCCTTAAAGGTTAAAAAGCTCTAACGGCCCATCCGAACATCCGCATAATGTCCCGAAAACTCCTGGGAAACCGGGAATAGAAAATCGGGCCGTACAATACTCCCTCCTTTTAAGACTTTCGTCCTCGAAAGTCCTAAGACGAAAACAAATCTATGAAACTCCACTGATTCTTAACCAACCAAGCTCCTGATTAAGATAACACAAATCTTTCTTTGAAACCGAACCCTTTTGGGTTCCCAAAGGATCCAAGCCCAAAAGACACCGAGTCTGCCACAAACTATCTCAACCAAAATCCGAACTAACACCGAGCTTGAAGAAATCATGCGATAGCTAGTCGTTGAGTCACACCCTCGACTCGCACGAACTCTCAAACGGTCTTAAAATCTTAGGGCTCACTTAGCCCCGCTAACTCCTAACTCGGACGCCTCTCTCGGCGCTACTCACAGCAAACTCGTGGACGGGTCACAAGCTCTAAAACTCTACGCCACGCTCCGGCGTAACTTCTCTGAATGCTCATAGCTGTTATCACACAGCCTCGACCCTTCACCATGCTGACCAAACAACTGAACCTCCTGTGTTTGAAAACAAAACGGTCTACTCTTACTTCGCAAGAGACTGCGAACCCCACCGGTTGCCTACAATCCTTAACGAAATCCAATTCGAACCACCAACCGTGACTGATCCCTAGGCAACCTTCTCCAACTAGCATGCGTCCACAACACTAAAGCAACCATCTTACGAGAAATCAAGCACCAAAGCCAAGGGGCACTTTTCTCGTTCACCAAGCGGATACCACCACTCACACTAGTTGAAACTTCACGCTTGGCCACCCCGAACGACAAGGTCCAGAGCAGGCTCCACTCACCCAAACTAAAAACCAGAGCCCCTCATCGGTGACAACAAACTTTCCAATGCAATCCGTTCAACCACCGCCTAGGTGAACATCGCGAGACAGAAAACAAACAACATTCCTCTCACGGAAACCTCGAGCAAAGAAAGAATAAAACATCACGCGGCTACTAGCAACACAATAGCCGGAGGATAACAACTCAAAGGTTTCCAACCAATGCCACGACATCTCTGTGCCAACCCACTCAATCGTGGCTCAATTATAACGCCAATCTATGACGCACATCAACTAGGAACAAAGCCCAAGAAGGGCTTGCTCTGCAGAAACTCAACCTAAGCTTATAACGAGCAAGGCTCGCCTCAAGCCGCCACTCAACTCTTAAGTCCAATCGGCTACTCAAAGGACTTTCTCCTTTTAGCCTAGGCCTAACTCATCTTGCGACTAGAAACTCCATACTCGGAACATCGCAAGGGAAACGGACCGACGAGGCTATCTCCAAAGATAATACTCGAGGTGGCATCCATGGTGCAACTCAACCACCAAAGGAACTAGGGTTTTCTTCAAACCCCAAAGAACCAACAACTTTCCAAAGAAAAACTCAACTCTTAAACTGGTTTGGCCTCCGCCCTTGCGAGGACAAACAACTTTTGCTTGCTAACAACACAAGGCGAGGACCTCTCTCATTGGGCTAACCACCGCGCGCTACTCGATCAACTACACAACTCAAGAGCTACACCGACTACTCCTCAACGGAAACGATTTCCCGAAGCTTAACCTCTGAAGGGCGTGAACATCACACATGCTCGCTGACTAGCTCAAACAGAAGGGCAACAACAACCAACTCTCTTGGAAGCAACACCCAAGAGGAAACCTCAACCGATTGGACCACCAATCCAGAACAAGCAGAACTTACTCAACCACCGAAGGAGGGGTCAACTCCCAAAACTTCCCCGACCAGAGAACAGTCCTCGTGGCAACGCCTCTCTTGCTCGAACCGAGCTAGCTCTTGAAACAACAAGAGAACCAAAACTTGGTCAACACCAAACACCAACTAGCCACCTCACCGGAACCGATCCGGACTCTACTCCAAACAAACACTAGCTTACTAGTCTACCAAATCTGCAAGCAACTCACCCGAGGAACACTGCTTGGGTGACTGAGCTCTGGAGAGGCTCTCCACAACCTAGGGATCCTTCGATCATCCTCCGACACACACGGTCGTCAAACGATCTAAGGCTTGTTTAAATTAGGAAAAAGGGAAGAAAAAATCAAGAAAATCCCTTTCCCCTTGTTTTGCAATCTCTCTCTCTCTCTCTCTCTCTCTCTCTCTCTCTCTCTCTCTCTAGCCGACCTCACCAAGAAGACCCATCCCTAGCCGCCCACCATGCCCTAGCCGCACCACTCCTGGCCGCATCGAGACCGCTCACCCCAAAGATAGCCCCGCCCAGCCACGCCGCACAGACGCCTCTCGCATCGCCCACCAGTGCGCCCAGATGCGTTGCATCGTCCAGCCCTAGCCGTGCCGAGCCGCCCCAGCGCCCGATCGCGTCGCCCTCGCCCTAGCCGTGCCGAGCCACCCCAGCGCCCGATCGCATCGTCCTCGCCTTGGTCGCGCCGAGCCCAGACGGCATCGCCAGCCCGCCTCCGTCTGCCGAAGTCGCTCGCCTGAGGGTCGTCGTGCCTTCCCGAGCGCCCCGAGCCGTCGCGTCGCGTCGCCTCGCCGCGCCAGCGCCCGCGCGCCGCCCTCTGCTCAAGCCGCGCGCCGTATGTCGTCGCCAGTAGAAGCTCGAGCCCGCGCCCGTGCGCCTTTGCTTCCCGCGCGCTGCCTGCTGCGCCAGCCCGCCACGCCTGCGCCCCTGGGCCCGGCGCTGTGCCCAGCGCCACCGGCCGCTCTTCTGCGCCACCGCTTGCTGTTGTGTCTTTGGTTGGCCCGAGCCTTGTGGCTTCTCGGATGGTATTTTCTCGAGTCTTTTCTTCGTTGGGCCCCGATTTTGTTGGTCTTTGTTTAGGGATTTGATTTGGGCCGCTTTATTTTATGTTTAGGTTGTTTGGGTTCGATTAGAGGCTCGAGGATCGCTTGGTTGAGTTATGATTATTTTCTCGCTTGTCCTGTAAGGATTTCTTACTGTGGTTGTGTGGACACCTGCGATATGTCTCGATTGTGCCTTGTATGTTTGCTTTGATTGTTATGAGCATGATAGTGATAGGCGGCTTTGTTTGATCTCTTGCTAGCATGTTTGTTGATTTTACATGTTAGTGCCATGCTAGGTTTGTTCTTCCAAATGCTTGTGATTCTGTTTAAGTTGTAGTATCATGCTAGGTAAACGTGATTGATGTCGGTCATTGCTTGCTAGCCAGAATCATTGATTTACTCGGTATTCTTGGATAGAGTAGTAGGGTTTGTCATCATCCGGGCCGAGAGCGGACATAACGTACTTTGTCCCCACCGGCGGGAGTAGAGCGAAGCATAACGTACATTGCTTCCCCTGCAAATGATGTGGATGTAGCTACCACATCGGCATAAGCCTAGTTTGTAGCTCCGCTAGAGCGAAACCACGCCAGCGGTGCAAGCCCGCCTTGGCGGTTCTTAGCTTCAGTCGGTGGTACAGTGCGCAGATGAGTGTCGAGGGCCTCGCACTCATGTGTTCGGTGACACCGCTTCCGAGTCTTAGGCATGCGTGCACTGCCCGCGTGGTTTGCCCTTAGGCCCCGCATTTACGCCGGTTGCGAGAAGAGCATGCGGTGTGCGCGCACACAGCGTTAGTAGCCTGTTCGGAGAGCTCCCGGGCTAATGTTCGTGAGTACACCAGCCTCCTTCCGATTTAGAGCGGCATCATGGGTACTCTCCCGATAGTCCAGATTGTTAGCGAGGGTAAGAGGCCCTTGAGGACACCCATTGGGATTGGCTTTTGAGCTAATCAATTGGTCGAGGAGAAAGACCCTCGAGGGTGTCGGACATCTTGGGATCGGTTTTGAGCTGATCAATTGGCCGAGGAGAAAGACCCTCGGAGATGTCCCGGGATTGGTTATGAGAACCAATCATTAGGCGAGAAGTAGGAGACTTCCGATGATTCCTAAGTAAGAGACTTCCGATGTTTCCAGCATCTTGTGTTATGAGCTCGTTGAGCTATGATCTGTGTTGATAGTCGCTTGCTTGCATATTGAGGTGCTAGATGACTGATGTATCGTATTGTACCCCGGTTGGGATTCTTCACGAGTATGTTTATACTCACCCTTATTTATCTTTCGGGTAACTTGGGACAACACTAGGAGGGCTAGCGGAGGGAGCCGATTGATCATGGGGAACCGCCAGACTGCACTCTGTCTTTTATTATTGCATTGTTTATTCAAAGATGTAGATGGACAGAGTCCTAGGGAACCTTGTTTAAAACGTTGCTTAAATTGTATTGTACATTTTATTAAACACTTTGCCGAGTTGTTTTACTTTGTTGGATTGTGTAAATCGAAAATTGTTGGTTCTGCATTTTAAGGGCTCCCCCTTCTCATATGTTTTGAAAGGTTTTTAAATATAAGCTCTAAACCGCTTGTTAACATATTTAACTTGCATGCTGAGTAAGATCCCAGGTTTAGGACCATGTTTTGGGTCGGGTTCTTACACTTAGACACTACGGTACTAACAACTTTGCCTCGGAGGATACTTCCCATCATAAATCGCTGCCAACTGTCTCGCCTTGGCAAAAGTTTCGGGCTGTGCCCTAACATCCTCGAGACACTCCACGTGTCAAACCCGCAATAAACTTCCCGACCTTCGGCCTGGTAGAAATCAACTGTGGCGCGAAGTATCCATACTCTGAGAACTTCTTCTCGTACACCTCGATCGAGTCAGACCCCTGCTTAAGGTTTGAAAACACTCAATCATCTTTTCTTGGGCTTCTTCACGATAAATTTTGCCTTGAACTCACTTGAAGAACTCCCGGTGGCGGTGGAGACCCACCGGTCTCTCACTTAAGGTGGAATCCCACCACCACTTAGTCAGACTGCTAATACGTGAGTCGCACATCGAGCTCATTGCACCTCGTGACACTCCATTACCATAAACGTATATTCTAACTCAAAGAATCCACGTGGCGGCTACCAATGGTTCCCAGGGCACTAAACTTCTCCGCTTCCATTTCACAAAATCCTTCACCACTTGCCTAGATCCTCGGCACCTTCGCCATAACGGCCTCATTCACAATTGGCTCCTACGAGTCGGGGCGGTCTTGGTGGCGCTGCATCCTCTCACAACCAACTCGGTCGATTCTTGTCAGATCTCGAACGCGGACTCCTCCTCTCTGCGCAGCTAACCAAGCTTGCGTTTCAGCTCTCTGCTCGCGGCCCTCTGCAGTGCGGCTAGCAACCCAACCATAAGAGCCCTCATAGACTCCACAAAAGCGGCTCCGGTGCAGCCTCTCGAGACTCGCTTGCCCCTACACCCTCTCCGGCAACACGGTTGAAGGGCCTGATGGTGGCCTAACCTCGCCTTGACTTGGGACGAGGTCCCCGGTGTCGAGAATCGACACGAATGCCTGCTGGCGGTCGGCCTCGAGCCTCCTCGCCCTCTCTACGAGTGATCGCATACCGAAAATCTACACCCAAACCAACAATGGGTCGAACTCGCTCTTCCCCGCTCTACAACAACAAGTCATGTACATGCAAGGTGCAACCGGTATTGTAATTCTTAACCCTTAACTTTAAACTTACGGACATACCGATGGTGGCGAGAGCGGTGATGATCATGGAAACAACCTACAATCTGCGCAGTCGGTCTCTACGAACCTATAACTCGGGCTCGATACCAACCGTATGACCCGACCCAAGAAACGGTCTCTAACCTAAAGTCCATACTTAGCATGCATGATTAAGAATATAAACATCATTCGAGTCGGAAGTTTAAAGCTTTGCAATAAACACTTTAAAAAAAAAAACCATGATTTCAATTAAATAAAATGTAAATGACTGATCAAGACTTTCTTAAAACATTTCAAAGGAAAACGATGCGAGAACATAAAATAGTTTGAGTGCTTTTCTCCTAGGGACCCAAGTCCCACTACATGCTAAATCATTAAGGAAAACATTTAAAGAAACGTGCGACCAGTCGATTATCCATGATCATCGAGCCGCTTCTCCCTAGCCATCCAAATTCTGTCCCCAAGTTACCCGGTGGAAAGCCACGAGAAAATAAGGGTGAGCAACAAGTTACTCAAGAAGAATCCCCAATCGGGGTACAATACGAAATCATCTCATTTAGCACACGGACATGCAACCATACAATGACTTAGAGCACGAACGGTGGCTTAGGCTATGAGCTACTTCTAGGCGAGCCTATCCAAGGGCTTCCGCCTATAGCCTCTCTAGGTCCTACATTTGGATGCCCTTCGGGCCTTACACAACCTAGGACACGGTGATGCCCAAAGGGGCCTTACACACTTAGGATGCCCATCGGGCCTTACACCTTCGAGAATCGGTGATGCCCAAAGGGCCTTACACACCTAGGATGCCCGTAGGGCCTTACACCTCCGCACTCGGTGATGCCCGGTGGGCCTTACACACCTAGGATGCCCGTGAGGGCCCACCTCCGACTCGGTGATGCCCGGTGGGCCTTACACACCTAGGATGCCCGTAGGGCCTTACACCTCCACACTCGGTGATGCCCAAAGGGCCTTACACACCTAGGATGCCCGTGAGGGCCTTACACCTCCGGACTTCGGTGATGCCCAAAGGGCCTTACACACCTAGGATGCCCGTAGGGCCTTACACCTCCGCACTCGGTGATGCCCAAAGGCCTTACACACCTAGGATGCCCGTAGGGCCTTACACCTCCAGATGTCCATCGGGTCTTGCCCGAGCGGGACCCCAAACTAGTTACCTCTACGGCCCTCTATACTATACATCACACATCTAACCGTAACTTGGATCTAGCAGCTTACAATAGGCAGCATGGTTCTATCAAGATAGGAAAGCCTAACATGGAACTAACGGGATGTAAACATGTCACGAACATGAATCAAAAGAAAACATGAAAACAATCACTAGAAACTCATATAATTACAATGTCGCGTGCTATCAACTATTCGCGAGGTCCACACAACCCCGGTAAGAATCCTTACCTGGAAATAAGTGGAGGTTAATTATCCCGAATCAAATAACGACCCTCGAGCTTTTAAGCGAACTCGAGCAACCTAAACAAGTAATAAAACATCCTAATTAATAAACAACATCTAAAAGCAGGAAGTCCAAAGGGTGGAGGCTCGGGAATTTACCCACCGAGAAGGCACTTGTCTCGGCAGCAGCGACAGGGCGAGTAGGACTAAGCGCGCGTTAGGCGTTGGCGCCGCCAGACTTCGGCGGCGCTTCTGGGCGCTGGCGCCTTGGAGACGCAATCTTGGCGCGCTGGGCGCGCGCGCGAGGACGCAGTGCCGGCGCCAGGCTGCGCGCGGCAGGACGAGAGCGCAGCGCTGCCTGGCGGCGACGCGGATGAGCGTCACGCACGCAGAACTTCGGGCGGTGCGGTCAGTGGGGTGTCGCGCGCGACGGCCACAGGGTGGTGTCGTCGCGGCGCGCGAGAGGCGGCTACACGGCGGTCTTATTTGGGCGACTGGTGCGGAGTGGAGGCTGGGCTGTTGCGGCGGTGGGCGAGCTGGCTGCTCGACGCGAGGGTGAAGGAGAAGTCTAGGGTTTTGGGTTCTTTCTTTTTTGTCCTTATTTTCTCTTTTCTTTCTCTTTAAATATAATTCCCTTTCTTAACTTAAATAGACTTGGGAATCTCATGTGGCCTTCCCAAGACTCCCCTTCGAGCCCCGGCTGATGCGTTTATTTTCCTTATTTAAACCCAAGCTTCCAAACCCCTTTTTAGGCCAAGGGTTCGAGTCCTTCCAACAGCTCCTCCCAAACTAAAAAAAATAAAATAAAAGGAAACCTTATTTTACATTTAGCTGAAAACCGGGCTGTTACATTTGTGGCTTTGAGCCTTTGAGAACCCAAGAGGGTTTGGTTTTCGTAGAGGGCTAGTGTTGTATTAGCCGAGAAGTTCAGTTGGCTAGGAATCAGTGGAGTATTCATAGAGCCGTTTCGTCTTAGGACTTTCGAGGACGAAAGTCTTAAAAGGAGGGAGTATTGTAACGGCCCGCTTTTCTATCCCGCCTCGAGGAGCTTAGCCTTGATTCGATGGTTCGGTTGGGCCGTTAGAGTTTGCTTTTGACCCTTAGGGTATTTTGGTCTTTTGCTCCCGGGGCGGGATTTGTGGATTTTCGTGGCTTTGAGGTAGCTTCACGCGCTTTGTTGAGGCTTGTTTGTTGGTGGTCTGCGAGTCCCGAGATGTTTGGGGTATTCGTTTGGGAGTTCGGTTGTGATTTGGGTTTTGGGCAAAGTGATCGTTGTTTGGGTGTTTCCTTTGGGATTCGAGCCTGTGCCCTTAGAGATGATTTGGGAGTTTGTTTTAAGTGAGAGTTATTGTTTGGAAAAGGTTGCTTCAGTGGGTCTCAAGGAGGAAGCCGGAAATGGGATTTAAGGACTTTAAGACTTATTTAAATTTGGAAAGAAAATTGGTTAAGGATGGAAAGGAGGATAAAATCCCATTTTTCCTTTTAATTCCCTTTTTCCTTTTATTTTTCCCTTTTATTTTCCAAAATCCCCAAAATTCCTTTTTCTCTTCCTTTCTCTCTCCTCCAGCCCGAGCAGCCCCTTGGTCGCCCATGTCCAGCCCTAGCCGCACCATGGCCAGCCCTAGTCGCACCATGTCCAGCCGAGCCGCACCCTAGCTCCATGCCGCCCAGCTCGCCCATGCCCGCGTCGTGCCGAGCCACCCCAGCGCCCGATCGCATCGCCCTCGCCCTAGTCGCGCAGAGCCCGGATCCGCAGACGCCCGTGCCGTCTCCGTGTCGCCCGATTCGCGCCGAGCCCAGATCGGCATCGCCCGTGCCGCCTTCGTGTCGCCCAGTCCGTGTCGAGTCGCCCGAGCCCAGCCGCACCGAAGTCGCTTCGCTCTCGTAGGTCGTCGTGCCTTCCCGAGTGCCCCGAGCCCGTCGCGTCGCGTCGCTCGCTGCGCCTGCCGCCGCGCCGCGCCCTCCTCTGCCAAGCCGCGCAGTGTGTAAATCGCCACCAGAGCTCGAGCTGCGCGCCGCGCGCCTTGCCTCGCCCAGCGCGCCCGTGCTGCGCGGCCAACCTTGACCCTGCGCCCGGTGCCCAGCGCCCGGCCACCGTGCTCTTCTGCGCCCGGCCACACTGTTGTGTCTTTGGTTGGTCCGAGCCTTGTGGCTTCTCGGATGGTATTTCCCAGTCTTTTCTTCGTTGGGCCCCGATTTGTTGGTCTGCTGTTTAGGGATTTATTTGGGTCGCTTTATTTTATGTTTAGGTTGTTTGGGTTCGATTAGAGGCTCGAGGATTGCTTGGTTGATTTGTGATTATTTTCTCGCTTGTCCTGTAAGGATTTCTTACGTGTGGTTGTGTGGACCTGCGATATATCTCGATTGTGCCTTGCATGTTTGCTTTGATTGTTATGAGCATGATAGTGATAGGCGACTTTGTTTGATCTCTTGCTAGCATGTTTGTTGATTTTACATGTTAGTGCCATGCTAGGTTTGTTCTTCCAAAGATGCTTGTGATTCCCGCTAAGTTGTAGTATCATGCTAGGTAAACGTGATTGATGTCGGTCATTGCTTGTTAGCCAGAATCATTGATTTACTCGGTATTCTTAGATAGCGTAGTAGGGTTTGTCATCATCCGGAGGCCGAGAGCGGACATAACGTACTTTGTCCCCACCGGTCGGGAGTAGAGCGAAGCATAACGTACATTGCTTCCCCGGCAGGCCGATGTGGATGTAGCTACCACATCGGCAAGCCTAGTTTGTAGCCTACTAGAGCGGAACCACGCCAGCGGTGCAAGCTTTGCCTTGGCCGGTTCTTAGCTTCGTGTCGGTGGTACAGTGCCGCACAGATGAGTGCCGAGGGCCTCGCACTCTCGTGTTCGAAGACACCGCTCCGAGTCTTTAGGCATGCGTACGACCCGCGTGAGTTTGCCCTTAGGCCCCGCATTTACGCCGGTTGCGGATGAGCATGCGGTGTGCGCGCAAGACACGCGTTAGTCGCCGGTTCGGAGAGCTCCCGGGCTAATGTTCGTGAGTACACCAGCCCTTCCAGCTTTAGAGCCGGACTTCGGTACTCTCCCGATAGTCCAGTTTGTTAGCGTGGGCAAGGAGGCCCTTGAGGACACCCATTGGGATTGGCTTTTGAGCTAATCAATTGGTCGAGGAGAAAGACCCTCGAGGGTGTTGGACATCTTGGGATCGGTTTTTGAGCTGATCAATTGGCCGAGGAGAAAGACCCTCGGAGATGTCCCGGATTGGTTATGAGAACCAATCATTAGGCCTAAGTAGAAGACTTCCGATGATTCCGAAGTAAGAGACTTCCGATGTTTCCGAGATCTTGTTTTATGAGCTCGTTGAGTTATGATCTGTGTTGATAGTCGCTTGCTTGCATGTTGAGGTGCTAGATGACGATGTATCGTATTGTACCCTGGTTGAGATTCTTACTGAGTATGTTTATACTCACCCTTATTTATCTTTCAGGTAACTTGGGACAACACCAGGAGGGCTAGCGGAGGGAGTTGATTGATCATGGGGAACCTGTAAGGACCCGACCGAAGAAACGGTCTCTAACCTAAGGTCCATACTTAGCATGCATGAATAAGAATATAAACATCATTCAGAGTCGGAAGTTTAAAACTTTGCAATAAACATTTTTAAAACAAAACCATGATTTCAATTAAATAAAACAGGTAAATGACTGATCAGTACTTTCTTAAAACAATTCAAAGGAAAGCGGTACGAGAACATAAAATAGTTTGAGTACTTTTTCCTAGGGACCCAAGTCCCACTACATGCTAAATCATTAAGGAAAACACTTAAAGAAACGTATGCGACCCGAGTCGGCTATCCATGATCATCGAGCGACTTCCTCCTAGCCATCCAAATCTGTCCCCAAGTTACCGGTGGAAAGCCACGAGAAATAAGGGTGAGCAACAAGTTACTCAAGAAGAATCCCCAATAGGGGTACAATACGAAATCATCTCATTTAGCACATGTACAAGCAACCATACAAAGACTTAGAGCAGAAACGGTTGGTTAGGCTATGGGCTATTTCTAGGGCGAGCCTATTCAAGGGCTCCCATCAACAGTCACTCCTAGGTCCTACGCTTGGATGCCCTTCACCTTACACAATCTAGGACTCAAAGTGATGCCCAAAGGGGGCCTTACACACTTAGGACACGTGATGCCCAGTGGGGCCTTACACACTTAGGATACAAAGTGATGCCCAAAGGGGCCTTACACACTTAGGATGCCCATCGGGCCTTACACCTTCAAGATGATCGGTGATGCCCGGTGGGCCTTACACACCTAGGATGCCCATAGGGCCTTACACCTCCGAGAATCGGTGATGCCCAAAGGTGGGCCTTACACACCTAGGATGCCCATAGGGCCTTACACCTCCGTATTCGGTGATGCCCTGGGGCCTTACACACCTAGGATGCCCATAGGGCCTTACACCTCCAGGATGTCCATCGGGTCTTGCCTTGAGCGGGACCCCAAACTAGTTACCTCTACGGCCCTCTAAACTTTACATCTCACGTCTAACCATAACTTGGATCTAGCAGCATACAATAGGCAGCATGGGTCTATCAAGATAGGAATGCCTAGCATGGAACTAACGGGATGTAAACATGTCACGAACATGAATCAAAAGAAAACATGAAACCTATCACTAGAAATTCATATATTTACAAAGATGTCGCGTGCTATCAACTATTCGCAGGTCCACACAACCCGGTAAGAATCCTTACCGAAATAAGTGGAGGTTGATTATCCCGAATCGAATAACGACCCTCGAGCTTTTAAGTGAACTCGAGCAACCTAAGCAAGCAATAAATTATCCTAATTAATAAACAACATCGATAATCAGGACGTCCAAAGGGTGGAGGTTCGGGAATTTACTAACCGAGAAGGCACACGCCTCGGCAGCAGCGCAGCGACGGCATCGCCGCTGACCAGGCCAGCGCTGCTCGAGCGCTGCGCGGCGAAGCCGACACTCTGGGCGGGCGCGCTGTCAAGGCGTCGACGGGCGGCGGCGTGGCGACGACTGGCCGCGAGGCCGGCGCGCGCGAACGAGCGACACGCTGGGACGGAGTCGCGGCGAGTGGAGCGACGCGGTTTGGGCGCTGGGTGCTTTGTGTCGGGGCGCGAGGCGGGCTACACCACCGGTCTGGCTGGCGCGAGCGCGCTGGGTGGTGTCGTCGGGCGCGAGGCGACTACACGGCGGTCTGTTGGGGCGACTGGTGCGGAGTGGAGGATGGGTTGTTGCGGTGGTGGGCGAGCCGGCCGCTCGACGCGATCTGGCCGGGCGGTGGCTCGGTCGGTCGCAGGCGCAGCGGTGGTCGTGAGCGTGCGCGATGTCGTGGGGCGGCAAAGAGGCGTTAGGCGAGACACGGCGGCGGTGTGGGGCGGCTTAAGCGAGAGTGAAGGAGAGGTCTAGGGTTTTGGGGTTCTTTCTTTTTCCTTGTTTTCTCTTTTCTTTCTCTTTAAATATAATTCCCTTCCTTAACTTAAATAGACTTGGGAATCTCTTATGACCTCCCAAGATTCCCCTTCGAGCCCCTACGACGCGTTTATTTTTCCTTATTTAAACCCAAGCTTCCCAACCCCTTTTAGGCCGAGGGTTCGAGTCCTTCCAACAGTTCCTCCCAAACTTAAAAATATAAAAGGAAACCTTATTTTACATTTAGCTGAAAACCGGGCTGTTACAGAACCGCCGGCACTCTGTCTTTTATTATTGCATTGTTTATTCAGCATATAGATGGACATGAGTCCTAGGGGAACATTGTTTAAAACGTTGCTTAAATTGTATTGTACATTTTATTAAACACTGCCAAGTGTGTTTTACTTTGTTGGATTGTCTTAAATGAAAATTGTTGGTTATGTTTTAAGGGCTCCCCCTTCTCATATGTTTTGAAAGGTTTTTAAATATGAGCTCTAAACCGCTTGTTATCATATTTAACTTGCATGCTGAGTGAGAACCCAGGTTTAGGACCATGTTTTGGGTCGGGTTCTTACACCACATCTGTAGCAAGCACGGGGCGATGCTCCACACAGACCATAATGTGCCTTTCCGCACTTGTTGCAATGAGTGGTTGCTCGCCCCGCCTGCTGGGCGATCCTGGGGCTCTACCCTGAGGTCGGCGCTGATCTCGACCACTAGACTGGCCCTGCCGGCGAGTCTGCTGACCAGTTGAGCGGTGTAAAGACCCGACCCAAAAGGGGCTCTAAATGGGCCTTTACCCCAATGCATGTATTCAAAATAAAAGACATTATGAAAAATAAATTTCGGATCCCAAGTAAAAACAGAAACATTCCACAATCAAAACATACATTTCTAAAAGCATACTCGATCGAGATTTATTTAAACCATTTAAACATTCCACAAGTACAAATATGCTGGAATCCATAAAACGTAAGAAAACATCCTAGGCTCTGTGTGCTGCCTACATGCATTCAGGGAAATAACAAAAGTCAAGAGTCATGATATAATAAAATGGTCGAGAGATGACAAAGCAGGATTCCATGATCACAGGCTCCTCCTTCACCATCCTGTCTCCCGCTTGTTGGTTACCTGTGGAAAACCACGAGAAAGGGGTGAGTAACGAATTACTCAAGAAGAATCCCCAACCGGGTACAATACGATATACATGATCATCTAGAAGAATGTATGCAAGCTATGAGTATAAACACGTAATAGAGCACATAGCTTAAGTCCACACTTGGACCTCGGATGCCAACTCGTGGTCTTAGTCCGGAAATAAATCCACCACACAATACGCCCTATACGAGAAACGAGTCCCGGCCTCGGCTTTGTCTCATCGCCGATCTGAAAGGTGCACTAGCTCAAGATCCCGAGGAGCTCTCCTGGTCGGCGCAGAATGAGCGTAAGCGCGCGCTTTGCGTGCTCTTTGCAGACTATGGGGTGCGCCGGTCTAGTGGCAAGTCGCCCATGTCCATCCACCACGCCTAACTAAATCTCCGGATCGGTGTCACCGACATAGGGGTGTGAGACTCGACACGTGAACTATGTCACCTGAACCACCGCACCGAGGCTAAGGAATCGGTCGTGGTAGGCTTACACCGAAGCCGCCCTTGCCCTATCGGTGGCAATCAAGGGCTACGGCCGAACACGCCGAGGACGTGTCGACTCTACGGGATGAGGCAATGCCAAGTCATCATCCCGACCATTAGGGCATTTAACGATGCCCACCACCCTCACCCAAGATTGCGGGGGCCTCACGGGCCGGGTTAGCTAAACCCTCACGGGGGTCCAGGGACGGAGTATTACCTCAAATGCGTCCCCGCCATGGATGCAAGATACTTTATGCATCGGGCCCGGATGATGCTACCTACCTACACTCTAACATATCATTTCAATAGCATATAATCCAATACAATCCAAAACGTGCTCAACAGATACAACGAACCTAGCATGGTACTACGAAGCAAGAACAGATATGAGCATGCGAATCTGAACAACCTAGCATGGACTAACATGAGAGAACAACATACGAAGTCATGATAGTCGAATTCGAAATGAGCACCTAAACTATACATGCTGATAATCACAAACAAACATACAAACAACAATCACATAGAACATCGCAGGTCCACACAACTCCGGTAAGAAATCCTTACCGCCGGGCAACTACACACAAAACCTAAGCCGCGAACGAACCCGAGCTAGCTACGAGAACCTAACAAAACAATGATAATCATAATCCATAAGCCTAAATATAATAAAATAAACAAGGCTCGGCTCGGAGCAACTCACGCGGCTCGGCCGACACGCGAGACGGGCAGCGAGACGGCGGCGAAGGCTGGCTGCTTGACGGCGCGCAGTAAGGGGGCTGATGGGCGCGAGACCGCACTGGGCGCCGACGCGGCAGGCGCGGCGGCGGCGGCGGGCGCTGCGCGCGCGCGCGACGAGCTGGCTGGCCGGGCGCAGCGCACGGCGCGGGCAAGCGGACGGACGACGAGCGCTCACGGCGCGAGGCGCGACGCGATGCGCACGCGCCGCGCGCAAGTGAGGAGCGGCGCGCGGCCGCCACCACCGGTGCGCGCGACGGCCGCGGCGACGGCTGGGCGGTTCGGGCGGTTTGGTGCCTGCTGCTGCGCGATCTGGGCAGCCTGGGATTGCTGCTAGGCGATCTGGGCGTCCTGGGCTTCTTCTTTTGGCAGATCTCGGGCATGCCGTGCGCGCTGCAACAAACACACACACACACAGCTCTTCTCCTTACCTTCGCCAACAAGAACACCCAATCGAGAAGATGAAGAGGATGAAGACTTACCCGGAATGATGATTGAACCAAGGAGCTGCAAGGATGAAGAACTCGGCAAGGCAATGGAGAGAAAAGCTTGGGCGGCCACACACTTTGGAGAAGAAGATGAGACAAACCTAATTTCTATTTCATTTAACCAAATGCTACAAAATTCCCAAAATGCAAGGCTAACCATAAAATGATGCAAGGAGAGCAACAAGAGCACCTAATGGCTCAATTGGTACACATCCCCACAAACTTCCCTGGAGACCCGGGTTCAAACCCCACCAAAGACAATTTCCTTTATTTTTACTTTTGCACCAAACCTTGCTCAAACCAAACCACAAATCCTTCCAAAACCTACATAAATCCATCCAATAATTTTAGCAATCGAAAAAAGATATAAACGGCCCCGACGGCCCGACCAAATTACTAAAATACCCCTAGGGCATACCCGAAGACCGGGATGAAAACTCGGTCGTTACAATATTCCCTCCTTTTTATGACTTTCGTCCTCGAATGTTCTTAAGATCAAACAACACAGATATCGCATTCTCATCCCGTCCTTCCCGCTCACGAGCGGCCTTCTCCCGAACTCGGACTCCTTCACTAAACTTTTACCAACGGATCTCACTTCTACGCAACGTCTTCGACTCAAGACCGAGAATACTCATAGGCTTCTCCTCGAAGCCCAAACCCTCAATCACCGCAAGGGCTCAAAGTCCACAATGAGCAATGGGTCCGGCACATGCCGCCCCAACATCGATACATAACAACAACGTGCACACCGTGTCAACAAACAAACTCAACCCTACAACAAATCGGCCAAACAATCGAACCTTCCAGATTCCAAAACTAAACGGCCTACTCTTACTTCACAAGAGACCAACAAACCTCAAACCTTGACTACAACCTTAACGAGATACAAACGAACCACCAATCGGCGATCGATCCAAAAGACAAACTTCTCCAACTAGAACACGACCACAACACTTAAGCAACCATCTTAAGGAGAAATCGCCAAACCAAAGGCAAGGGGCACCATCCTCGGTACACCGCACGGCTAACAACACTCACACCACCAAACTTCACTCGACCACCACCTAAAAAAAAAAAAACAAGGGCCAAGCACGACTCCACTCGGCCAAGCCAACAAACTAGAACTCCTCATCGGCCGAACGCAAACTTTCCAACGAACACCTACCAAAGAACCGACCAAGGAGAACATCGCCAGGGCAAGGAACATCCAACATTCCTCTCAAGGAAAACTCGGGAAGCAAGGACTAAACCATCACGCAGCTATATCCGCGACACAACACCTTGAGGAAAATAGCTCAACAACTTACCAACCAATGCCACGGCACCTCTGTGCCAACTCACTCAAACGCGCTCGCTAACGCCAACCGGAACTCACAACAACTAGGAACAAAGCCCGAGAAGGGCTTGCTCGTGAGTAGAACTCAACCCAAACTTATAACGAGCAACGCCGCCTCAAGCTACTACTCAACTCTTAAAATCCAACCGGCTACTCAAAGGACTTCCCCTTTAAGCCTAAGCCTAACTCATCTTCCAACCGAAGCTCCACTCCGAAAACCTCACAAGGAAAACGGATAACGACAACCTCAAAGCTTACGGATCCTGAGCCACACGAATCCGCAAGACTACCTCGCAAGCTATCACTCGAGGCTGGCATCCAAGGAGCAACTCAACCACCACGGAGGGCTAGAGGGAAAGGAAATCTTCAATCCCCAAAGAACCAACAACTTGCCGAACAACTCAACTCTTCTTGGTGGCCTCCGCGCTCTTGCGGGAACAAACAACTCTTGCTTGCTAACAACACAAAGCGAGGACCCTCTCATTGGGGTGACCATTGCGCTTACTCGATCGACTACACAACTCGGGAGCTAAGTGACTCCTCGCCAAACGGGAAACGACTTCCCAGCAAAGCAAACTCGTATGGGCAAATAACTCCACACACGCTCGCGACTTGCTCAAACCCAAGGCAACAACAACCAACTCTCTTGGAAGCAACACCCAAGAGAAAACTCAACCAATCGGACCACCAAACCAAACAAACAAAGACTTGCTCAATCGCAGAGGGAGGGGTCAACTCCCAAAACTTACTTGACTAGGAACAAGACCTTAGGGCAACGCCCTCCACTAGAACCGAACTAGCTCTCGAAACAACAAACGAACCAAATCTTGGCCAAACACTCACAAGAGGCGAGAACAACCTTTACTCGCGACCCTCTAGAACACCATCCAAGAATCCGCTTAATCGGACAAACGACTACTTCCAAGCGACCAACAAACTTTTCCTTCAAGCTAGCGCTTCCACCATTAACTCCAAGACCAAGGGAGTAACGACAACTCCCAAGGAAACGGCTCTTACAAGCGGACAACCAACGGACAGAGAACTCCACATACGCTCACTGTCTTGCTCCACCAGAGCAACAACATCTAATCTCACGGGGCACAACAAGGGTCCAACTCAGACTGAACCTCCAAATGCCAAACGGGGCAACTCAACATCCCGGAAACAGGAAAAACAACCAACATGGCACAAACCACTCGCCCCCACGAGCAAAACTAAACTCTAGCAACTCCAATCCACACCTTGGTCAACACCAAGCATCAACTTGCCACCACACCGAAACCACTCCGGACTTTACTCCAAACAAACACTAGCTTGCTAGTCTACCAAGACTGCTAGCAACTCCACCGAGGCTACAAACTACACGCCTCCAGCCAGCCAATCTGAAACTCACTAGCTGGGCTCGACCGAGCTCTGGAGGCTCTCCACAACCTAGGGTTCTTCGGCAACCCTCGACACACACACCTGCCAAGATACGATTTAATGCACAACCGCTGAACAAACAACTCCAATTTCCAAAGATCCCAACCATGCTGGCCAACTCCAACTCCTTGGGAACCTAGAGGACCCAAACGCTACTGAATGCCTCATCCCCCTACTCAAAGCATCGGCCACAACATAACTTCTACCCAAGGAAGGATCCGAACAACTCTCTTAGCCATGACGATCAGAAACCACGCGGCTTAGCTACCACCGCTCTTGTTCAGTTTCCAACCGAACTCCAACCAACGATCAACAAGAAGATCCGCCAACCAAGCTTAGGCCCAACTTAACAAATCTTGCCTAAGCAACAACTTGATACCACGAGCACGGTATCCTTACCACCTCAACCAAAGCCTTACAACAACCACCGAGTCCAACTTCTCAAGGAACTGAGCACGAGATCTCTAAAGCAAACCCTACATGGATCTGAAACTCTCACCACGGAACGAACCACACAAAACACACTTGTGTGCACAACTCCCAACCTTCCTTTAGAGATCTAAGACTAACAAGCGCTTTTCCACAAAGCAACGATAACTCCCGGCAAATGATACAAACAATCCAAGGAACACCAAAAGTTCCATCTCCACACGATACTCAAGCCGAGGCAACCTTGCTCTACCAAAGTATAATCATGCCAAACCAAACTTACTTTGTACCAAGCCTCTACCAAGGGTGCTTACCCCTAAGGCATCCAAAACCTCTCGCAAGGCATCACTCATCTCGCCTCAAAAGCATCCAACTCGCCTCATAGGCATCCAACTCATCGATAAGCATCCAACTCATGGTCCTCACCGACCAAACTCGCATCTACAATGCTCAACTCTCCTCGATTTAGGCACACGAAGGTAGTTGACCGCACTACCAACCACAAGGAAAATCTCTTGGCCTTAACACTAGCGCGAGACTCACACGCGCACCAACATTTACCAACCGGCAACCTGTTGACTTACTCAACCTCCGAAAACGGGAAGAGGCTCCAGCTCCTCTCGAGCATCCTTTCGCTTGTAGTCCATCGACTACCACCGAACTAGCCCTCCACACGACCTAAACGGGTGCAAGCGCCATAAATGGATCCAAGGCTAAAAGAGTACGCTGAACTCCGAACGGCATAGAACCATCTGCTATGCCCAAGCCAAACTCAAGCTCGAACCGGACTTAGTGCCAAAGTGGCACACCAACCAATGCACCTCAAGTGCTACTACTACCAAATCCACATCCGAGGAAGTCGGGTCATTAAACAACAAAGCGGAGGCTCGCAAGGGGGCAAAGATGACCCTTCATCTGCCTCAAGCCACTAACACGGCAACTTGCCAAACAATCGGGCGACTGGTGGAGACTCTGCTAGTCCACCTCTCACAAGGGACTTCCACCACCATCTGATGAACCAAACAGCACAGGAACGACACACCTCGGCCTCTGAACAGCAGGGCATCCCACACACGGATGCTAAACTCAAACCTGGCCAACTACTTTACTACTAGCAGTAGGACTTACTAAAACATCGAGCTCTACAGGCATCCATTTGCCAAACTGGGCGTCTCCATCAACGCCAACAAACTCATCTGAATAAACCTGCTGATCATGCCCTCCCGGGAACCTCCGGGGCTACAAGAGCTACTGGGGGAAAAATGCTGAAACAAACTCTGACAGCTGGGCTATCTGTGCCCGGGACTCCTCACTACGCGCTACAAACTGCGCCTGGGTCTCCGCTCTCTGATAGCTAAAGACCTGCCATCAAATCTCTCATGGTCGGAGCACACTCTGCTCAAGGAGTCTCACTGAGGCGCCGCTAGCCTCTACCCCCTCCTCTAGGCAACTCAACTGCCGGGCCAAATCTGGCATGCGGGCCTAACAACCACGGGCGCAGCCTCAACATCAACACGATCGGTCCAACTCCTCGGTCGGACATGCCAAGCGCCACTGCTCCTGCAGTGCGATCAACATCTTGGCGATCGCACGAAGCACCACCACCCTCTCACTGGGGAAAGCGACAAGCCCGGGCCACAAATGGCCAACGGAGTCTAAGCTCTACCTCCCTCCTCGGAGCGATGTCCCGGGGCATCCGAATCTATCTGGATACCTCAACAAGCTGCTAAACAAACCGCTTTCATCTGCGAAAAGTTGGCATGATGGCTCACTAAGCCCAAACCAACAACGAGTCGAAACACCTTTCGTCTCGCTCCACAACACTACACAAGGCATACACAAGATGACAGGTATTGTAAATTCTTAACCCTTTTCAACAACAAATAGTAAACTTAGCGTGCACGATGATCGTCGAGTCTTGATGATCATGGAAAGACGACCTACAACAAAAGGTCGGTCTCACGAATCTATGACTCGAGCTCGATACCAATCTGTAAAGACCCACCCAAAAGGGGCTCTAAATGGGCATTTACCCCAATGCATGTATTCAAAATAAAAGACATTATGAAAAATAAATTTCGGATCCCAAGTAAAAACAAAACATTCCACAATCAAAACATACATTTCTAAAAGCATACTCGATCGAGATTTATTTAAACCATTTAAACATTCCACAAGTACAAATATCTTTGGAATCCATAAAACGTAAGAAAACATCCTAGGGCTCGTGCCCGTCTACATGCATTCGGGGAAATAACAAAAGTCAAGAGTCATGATATAATAAAATGGTCGAGATGACAAGCAGATTCCATGATCACAGCTCCTCCTTCACCATCTGTCTCCCCCCTTGGTTACCTGTGGAAAACCACGAGAATAAGGGTGAGTAACGAATTACTCAAGAAGAATCCCCAACCGGGGTACAATACGATATACATGATCATCTAGAAGAATGTATGCAAGCTATGAGTATAAACACAGAATAGAGCACATAGCTTAAGTCCACACTTGGACCTCGGATGCCAACTCGTGGTCTTAGTCCGGAAATAAATCCACCACACAATACGCCCTATACGAAACGAGTCCGGCCTCGGCTGTTCTCGCCGATATGAAAAGGTGCACTAGCTCAAGATCCCGAGGAGCTCTCGGTCGGCGCGCGTAATGAGCGTAGCGCGCCTTTGCGTGCTCTCGCGGACTATATGGGGTGCCGGTCTAGTGGCAAGCTGCCCATGTCCAGATCCACCACGCCTAACTAAATCTCGGATCGGTGTCACCGACATAGGGGTGTGAGACTGACACGCGTGAACTATGTCGGCTGAACCACCGCACCGAGGCTAAGGAATCGGTCGTGGTAGGCTTACACCGAAGCCGTCCTTGCCCTATCAGGTGGCAATCAAGGGCTACGGCCGAACACGCTGAGGACGTGTCGACTGCCGGGGATGAGGCAATGCCAAGTCATCATCCCGACCATTGGGGCATTTAACAGTCTGCCACCCTCACCCAAGATTGCAGGGCCTACCGGTCGGGTTAGCTAAACCCTCACGGGGTCCAGGGAGAGTATTACCCCTCGCACGTCCCGCCATGGATGCAAGATACTTTATGCATCAGGCCCGGATGATGCTACCTACCTACACTCTAACATATCATTTCAATAGCATATAATCCAATACAATCCAAAACGTGCTCAACAGATACAACGAACCTAGCATGGTACTACGAAGCAAGAACAGATATGAGCATGCCAGAACGGAACAACCTAGCATGGACTAACATGAGAGAACAACATACGAAGTCATGATAGTCAGGAATTCAGAACAGAGCACCTAAACTATACATGCTGATAATCACAAACAAACATACAAACAACAATCACATAGAACATCGCAGGGTCCACACAACTCCGGTAAGAAATCCTTACCTGGCCGGGGCAACTACACACAAAACCTAAGCTGCGAACGAACCCGAGCTAGCTACCGAGAACCTAACAAAACAATGATAATCATAATCCATAAGCCTAAATATAATAAAATAAACAAGGCTCGGCTCGGGAGCAACTCACGCGGCTCGGCTGACACGCGGACGGGCAGGCAGCACGGCGGGGCTGCTGCTGGGCGCTGACGGGCGCAGAAGGGGGCTGATGGGCGGCAGGGACCGCACACTGGGCGCTGACGGGCGGTAGGAGGCAGCGGCCAGCGCGTATGCGCGCGCGCGCGGCTGGCTAGCCGGGCCGGGCGCAGCGCGCGCGCGAGCAAGCGGACGGACGAGCGCTCGGGCGCGAGGCGCGACGCGATGCGCGCGACGGCGCGCAGAGTGAGGAGAGCGGGCGCGCGGGCTGCTTGCTCACCGGTGCGCGCGACGGCCGCGCGACGGGGCGGGCGGTGCAGGCGGTTTGGTGCTCGCTTCTTTGCGCGATCTGGCGACTGGGATTGCTTTGCTAGGCGATCTGGGCGTCTGGCTTGCTCTTTGGGCGAATCTGGGCATGCCAGTCTTTGAACGACCAGTTTTTCTTCCCGGTCTTCGGGTATGCCCTAGGGGTAATTTGGTAATTTGGTCGGGCCATCATGGTCGTTTGTATCTTTTCCAAATACTAAAATTATTGGATGGTTTTTGTAGGTTTTGGAGGGGTTTGTGGTTTGGTTTGAGCAAGGTTTGTTGCAAAAGTAAAAATAAAGGAAATTGTCTTTGCAGTAGGGGTTTGAACCCGGTCTCTGGGAAGCTTGTAGAGAGGTGTGCCAATTGAGCCATTAGGTGCTCTTGTTGCTCTTTCTGCATCACATCTTAGTTAACCTTGGATTTTGGAGTTTTGGTGCATTTGGTTAAATGAAATAGAATTAGGTTATTCCATCTTATTCTCCAAAAACACCTCTTGGCCGCCCAAGCTCTCCATCTCCATAGCCTTGCCGAGTTCTTCATCCTTGCCTCTCCTTGGGTTCGATCATCACCATTCCGGGTAAGTCTTCGTCTTCTTCATCTTCTCTTTTGGGTGTTTGTTGGCCGAATGTAAGAAAAAGGGGTTGTGTGTGTGTGTGTGTTGTGCGACCACCGAGAGGAGCGACCATCATCCCCACCAGCTCGCCACGCCCGGATCGGTCGAGCCGAGCCACTCGCCGCGACGCCCGATCGGTCGAGCCAGCCACTGCCGCACGCCCGGATCGGTCGAGCCAGCCCATCGCGACGCCCGGATCGGTCGAGCCAGCCCGCCGCACGCCCAGACTGTCCCCAAAGATCCTCGCCGTTCGCCCAAAGCGAATCGCCCGATCGCTCGCCGCGCCAGAGAGTCCTCGCCAGCGCCAGCCAGCGTCCAGCCGATCGCTCGCACGCCCTCGCCGTGTCCGCTTGCCGAGCTGCTTGCCCGCGCGCCTTCGCTCGACGCTCGCCGCGCGCGCCTTTCGCCCGACGCGCGGCGCCAAGCGCCGCCGTCGAGACGCTCGCCCGCGCGCGTGTCCCCGCTGCCGTGCGTGCAGTAGCCAGCCAGGCCACGTCTCCGTCTGCGTGCCAGTAGCGCAACCAGCGCGCGTGTCCTGCCGTGCCCGGTAGCGCGGCGCAGCGCCCGCCTTGCCGAGCCCGGCTTGCCAAGCGGCCCCAAGCTCGTGTCGTCGCGCGCGTGAGTTCCGGCCCGAGCTTGCTTTGTTCTATTGTTGTTTAGATATTTTAGATGCTTGATTATTGTTGGTTTGCTAGGTTCCCGCCGCTAGCTCGGGATTGTTCCGCAGGCTTAGGATTTGTGTGTAAAAGTCTTCCGACCAAGGTAAGGATTTCTTACCGGGGTTGTGTGGACCTGCGCATATATTTGTGATTGTTGTTTTGTATGCTGTGTATGTTTACTAGCATGTTTAGCCTAGGTGCTCTGTTCAATTCTGATGGCATGAACTCTTGTATTGTTTCTCATGTTAGCCCATGCTAGGTTGTTCTATTCTAGCATGTTCGATATCCTGTTCTTGCTTCGTAGTATCATGCTAGGTTCTTTGTATCCGATGAGCACGTATTGGACCGCATTGATTGAATCGTTATTATTGTTAAGGTTTAGAATTGAGGTAGATAGAATCATCCGGGCCCGATGCATAAAGTATCTTGCATCTATGGCAAGGACGTTCGAGACAGATTCTCCGTCCTTGGACCCCGTGAGGATTAGCTATCCCAACCGGTAGGCCCTGCAATCTTGGGTGAGGGTGGCGGTATCATTAAATGCCCCAACGGTCGGGATGATGACTTGGCATTGCCTCGTCCCCGGCGATCGACACGTCCTCGGCGTGTTCGGTGTAGCCCTTGATTGCCACTGTTAGGGCAAGGACCGCTTCTGGTGTAAGCCTACCACGACCGGTTCCTTAGCCTCGTGCGGTGGTACAGTGACATAGTTCACGTGTCCGTGTCTCACACCCTATGTCGGTGACACCGATCCGGAGATTTAGTTAGGCATGGTGGTCAACTCGGGCGACTTGCCACTAGACCCGCACCCCCGAGTTTGCGGTAGCATGCGGTGCGCGCTTACGCTCATTACAGCGCCCATCGGAGAGCTCCTCGGGATCTTGAGCGCTGCACCTTTCGTGTCGACGATGAAGCGGTGGCCGGGACTTGTTCCCGTGATAGTGCGTTTAGTGTGTTGTGGTATTTTCCTGACTAAGACCACGAGATGGCATCCGAGGTCCAAGTGTGGACTTAGCTATGTGCTCCGCTTTGTGTTTGTACTCATAGCTTGCATACATTCTTCTAGATGATCATGTATATCGTATTGTACCCCTGTTGGGGATTCTTACTTTGGGTAATTCGTTACTCACCCTTATTCTCGTGGTTTTCCACGGTAATCAAGCGCGGAGACGGGATGGTGAAGGAGGAGCTATGATCATGGAACCTGCTGCTGTCATCTCTGATTGTTTTATTTTAATTATCATGACTCTTCACTTTTTATTATTTCCCTGAATGCATGTAGGCGGGCACAGAGCCCGGGATGTTTTCTTACGTTTTATGGATTCCAAAGATATTGGTACTTGTGGATTGTTTTAATGGTTTAAATAAATCTCTGATCAGTGTGCTTTTAGAAATGTATGTTTTAGTTGTTGAATGTTTCTGTTTTTACTTGGAATCAAATGTATTTTTCATAATGTCTTTTATTTTCACTACATGCATTGGGGTAAAGGCCCATTTAGAGCCCCTTTTGGGTCGGGTCTTTCTGATTGGTATCGAGCTCGAGTCATAGATTCTGTGGATCGACCTTTTGTTGTAGGTCGTTTTCCATGATCATCGAGACTCAGACGGTCATCAGTGCGCCTAGATTTATTGTTTTAGAAAGGAAAAGGGTTAAGAATTTACAATACCTATCATCTAGTGTATGCCTTGTTTGGTGTTGTGGAATGGTGACAGCGAGTTTTGATTCGTTGTTGGTTTGGATGTAGATCGCCAAAGATGCCGATCCGTCGTCATCGGAGAGGAGGTTCGAGAGCGGTCGAGTATCGGGGATCGGATCTCGATGCTGCAGGACATCGTCCCCAAGCCGACACCGATGGCATTCCACCAGCGGCTCCTCTGTTACGCCTAGAGCGGGTGTAACGACCTGTGTTTTCATCCCGGCCTTCGGTATGCCCTAGGGTATTTTAGTAATTTGGTCGGGCCGTCAGACCGTTTATGTCTTTTTCGAGTTGCTAAAATTATTGGATGGATTTATGTAAGTTTTGAGGCTTTGTGGATGTGCTTGGGCATGGGGAGATGCAAAAGAAAATGGTGTGTTAAAAGTGTGTTTGGTGGGTTTTGAACCCGTGGTCCGAGAAGTCGTGTGGGTGGTGTGACCAAATGAGCTATTGAGAGCTCTTGTTGCTCTTTACGCATCACATCTTAGTTAACCGTGGAGTTTGGAGTTTTGGTGCATTTGGTTAAATGAAATAGAATTAGGTTATTCCATCTTATTTTCCAAAAGCACCTCTTGGCCGCCCAAGCTCTCCATCTCCATAGCCTTGCCGAGTTCTTCATCCTTGCATCTCCTTGGGTTCGATCATCATCATTCCGGGTAAGTCTTTGTCTTCTTCATCTTCTCATTTGGGTGTTTGTTGGCGAATGTAAGAAAAAGGGTTGTGTGTGTGTGTGTGTGTGTGCAACCAGCCGAGAGGAAGCGACCATCATCCCGGCCCAGCTCGCCGCGCCCAGATCGGTCGAGCCCGCCACATCGCACGCCCAGATCGGTCGAGCCAGCCTGCGCGCGCGCCCGGATCGGTCGAGCCAGCCACCTGCCGCCGCGCCCGAGACTGTCCCAGCCCGACCTCGCCGTTCGCCCAGCCAATCGATCGCCGATCGCTCGCCGCGCCAGAGGTCCTCGCCAGCGCCAGCGCGCGTCCGGCCGAGCGCTCGCACGCCCTCGCCGTGTCCGCTTGCCGAAGCCGCTTGCCCGCGCGCCTTCCGCTCGAGCGTTCGCGCGCGCGCGCGTCCTCGCCGAGTTGCTCGCGCCGTGTCCGCGATCGCCGCGCCGCGCGCCCGCGCCGCCCCAGCGCCGCCCGACGCCCGCCGCGCGCGCCTCCGTCGAGCGCTCGCCGCGCGCGTGTCCACCCTTGCCGTGCCGTGCGGCAGCGCAGCGGCGATGTAGCGTGTCCGTCTGCCGTGCCCGGTAGCAACAACCAACCAGGTAGCGTGTCCTGCTGCGTGCCCAGCAGCGCGGCGCCCCCACCTTGCCGAGCCGGCTTGCCGCTGACCCCAAGCTCGTGTCGTCGCGCGCGCGTGAGTTCCCTTTGAGCCGAGCTTGCTGCTTCTATTGTTGTTTAGATATTTTAGATGCTGATTATTGTTGGTTTGCTAGGTTCCCGCTCGCTAGCTCGGGATTGTTCATGACTTAGGATTTGTGTGTAAAGTCTTCCGACCAAGGTAAGGATTTCTTCACCGGAGTTGTGTGGACCTGCGGTATATTTGTGATTGTTGTTTTGTATGCTGTGTATGTTTACTAGCATGTTTAGCCTAGGTGCTCTGTTACGAATTCTGGTGGCATGAACTCTTGTATTGTTTCTCATGTTAGCCCATGCTAGGTTGTTCTATTCTAGCATGTTCGATATCTGTTCTTGCTTCGTAGTATCATGCTAGGTTCTTTGTATCTGATGAGCACGTATTGGACTGCATTGATTGAATCGTTATTATTGTCAAGGTTTAGAATTGAGGTAGATAGAATCATCCGGGCCCGATGCATAAAGTATCTTGCATCTATGGCAAGGACGTTCGAGACAGTTCTCCGTCCTTGGACCCCGTGAGGATTAGCTATCCCAACCGGTAGGCCACGCAATCTTGGGTGAGGGTGGTAGTCTAAGCGATGCCCCAATGGTCGGGATGATGACTTGGCAATGCCTAGTCCCGGCGGCCGCACGTCCTCGGCGTGTTCGGCGGTGAGCCCTGATTGCCACTGTTAAGGTAAGGGCGGCTTCTGGTGTAAGCCTACCATGACCCGTTCCTTAGCCTCGGTGCGGTGGTACAGTGACGACATAGTTCACGTGTCCGTCTCTCACACCCCTATGTCAGTGACACCGATCCAGAGATTTAGTTAGGCGTGGTATCCGGATATGGGTAGCTTGCCACTAGACCCGGCACCCCCCATAGTCTGTAGAAGCACGCGGTGCATCCTTACGCTCATTACAGCGCCGACTGGAGAGCTCCTCGGGATCTTGAGCTAGTGCACCTTTCGTATCGACAGTAGACAGGCTGAGGCCGAGACTTGGTTCTCGTATAGGGCGTATTGTGTGGTGTGGATTATTCCGGACTAAGACCCTGAGTTGGCATCCGAGGTCCAAGTGTGGACTTAAGCTATGTGCTCTATTCTGTGTTTATACCCATAGCTTGCATACAATCTTCTAGATGATCATGTATATCGTATTGTACCCCGGTTGGGGATTCTTACTGAGTAATTCGTTACTCACCCTTACTTATCTTTCGGTAACCATGGCGCGAGCGCGGATGGTCAAGGAGGAGCTGTGATCATGGGAACTTGCTGTCGTCTCTGACTTTTCTTATGTTATGACTCTTTTCGTTATTTTTCCCCTGAATGCATGTAGCCGGGCACGGAGCCCTAGGATACTTTTCTGAATTATTTGTGGATTCCAGCTTTGTTGAATTGAGGATGTTTTAAATGTTTTTAATAAAATCTCTGATCAGAGTGTGCTTTTAGAAATGTATGTTTTGGTTGTTGAATGTTTCTGTTTTTACTTGGAATCAAAATGTATTTTTCATAATGTCTTTTATTTTCACTACATGCATTGGGGTAAAGGCCCATTTAGAGCCCCTTTTGGGTCGGGTCTTTCTGATTGGTATCGAGCTCGAGTCATAGATTCTGTAGACCCGACCTTTTGTTGTAGGTCGTCTTTCCCATGATCACCAAACACTCAAAGCGGTCATCAGTGCGCCTAAGTTTACTGTTTTTAGAAAAGGGTTAAGAATTTACAATACCTTTCATCTAGTGTATGCCTTGTGTAGTGTTGTGGAGCGGAGACGAGCAGGTTCTGACTCGTTGTTGGTTTGGGCTTAGTGAGCCATCATGCCAACTTTCCATGATCTTGGCGATTTGTTTAGCGGCTTGTTGAGGTATCGAGATAGATTCGGATGCCACAGGACATCGTTCGAGAGGAGGCGAGCTTAGACTCCGTTGGCCATTTGTGGCCCGATTCTTTGCTTTTCCCTAGTGAGAGGTGGTGGTGCTTCGTGTAGATCGCCCGATATGTTGATCGCACCCGGAGGAGCGGGCGCTTGGCATGTCCGACCGAGGAGTTGGACCGATCGTGTTGATGTTGAGGCGCGTCGGGGTTGTTAGGCCCGCATGCGGTTTGGCCCCGGCGATTGAGTTGCCTAGAGGAGGGGGTAGAGGCTAGCGGCGCCTCGAGTGAGACTCCTTGAGCGAGTGTGCTCCACCATGAGAGATTTGATGGCGGTCTTTAGCTATCTCGAGCGGAGACCAGCGCGATTTGTAGCGCGTAGTGAGGAGTCCCTGCACAGATAGCCCGGTGGCAGAGTTTGTTTCACATTTTTCCCCCAAAGAGCTCTTGTAGCCGGAGGTTCTCGGGAGGGCATGATCGTGAGTTTATTCGGATGAGTTTGTTGGCGATGATGGAGATGCCCAGGTTGGCAAATGGATGCTGTAGAGCTCGATGTTTTAGTAAGTCCTCTCTGCTAGTAGTAAAGTAGTTGGCGAGGTTTGAGTTTAGCATCCGTGTGTGGGATGCCTGCTGCTGTTCGAGGCCGAGGTGTGCCGTTCTGTCTTTGTTTGGTTCATCGGATGGTGGTGGAAGTCCCTTGTGAGAGGTGGACTAGCGAGTCTCCACCAGATCGCCCGATTGTTTGGCAAGTTGCGCGTTAGTGGCTTGAGGCGAATGAAGGGTCATCTTTGCCCCCTTGCGAGCTGCTTTGTTGTTTAACGACCCGACTTCCTCGGATGTGGATTTGGTAGTAGTAGCACTTGAGGTGCATTGGTTGGTGTGCCACTTTGGCACTAAGTCCAGTTCGAGCTTGAGCTTGGCTTGGGCATAGCGAGATGGTTCTATGCCGTTCGGAGTTCAGGCGTACTCCTTTAGCCTTGGATCTGTTTATGGCGGTTGCACCCGTTTAGGTCGTGCCATAGGGCTGGTTCGGTGGTAGTCGATGGACTACAAGCGAAAGGATGCTCGAGAGGAGCGGAGCCTCTTCCCGATGTTTACGGAGGTTGAGTAAGTCGTGCGGGTTGCCGGTTGGTAAATGTTGGTGCGCGTGAGTCTCGCGCTAGTGTTAAGGCCAGAGATTTTCTTTGTGGTTGGTAGTGCGGTCAACTACCTTCGAGGGCCTAATTTGAGGAGAGTTGAGCATCGTATATGCGAGTTTGGTCGATGGGGATCTGAGTTGGATGCTCATGTGATGAGTTGGATGCCTATGAGGCGAGATGAGCCGATGCCTTGCGAGAGGTTTTGGATGCCTTAGGGGTAAGCACCCTTGGTTGAGGCTTGGTATAAAGTAAGTTTGGTTTGGCATGATTATGCTTGGTAGAGTAAGGTTGCCTCGGCTTGAGTATCGTGTGGAGATGGAACTTTTGGTGTTCCTTGGAGTGTTTGTATCATTGCCGGGAGTTATCGTTGCTTTGTGGAAAAGCGCTTGTTAGTCTTGGATCTCTAAAGGAAGGTTGGGAGTTGTGCACACAAGTGTGTTTTGTGTGGTTCGTTCCGTGGCGAGAGTTTGAGATCCATGTAGGGTTTGCTTTGGAGATCTCGTGCTCGGTTCCTTGAGAAGTTGGACTCGGTGGTTGTTGTAAGGCTTTGGTTGAGGTGGTAAGGATACCGTGCTCGTGGTATCAAGTTGTTGCTTAGGCAAGATTTGTTAAGTTGGGCCTAAGCTTGGTTGGCGGATCTTCTTGTTGATCGTTGGTTGGAGTTCGATTGGAAACCGAACAAGAGCGATGGTAGCTAAGCGCGTGGTTTACGATGTCATGGCTAAGAGTGTTGTTCGGATCCTTCCTTGGGTAGAAGTTATGTTGTGGCCGATGCTTTGAGTAGGAGGATGGCGCGTGCAGTAGCGTTTGGGTCCTCTAGGTTCCCAAGGAGTTGGAGTTGGCCACATGGTTGGGATCTTTGAAATTGAGTTGTTGTTCGAGCGGTTATGCTGTTAGATCGTATCTTGGCGGTGTGTGTGTCGAGGTTGCCGAAGAACCCTAGGTTGTGGAGAGCCTCTATAGAGCTCAGTCAGACCCCGGCTAGTGAGTTTCATTGGCTAGCCGGAGGCGTGTAGTTTGTAGCCTCGGTGGAGTTGCTAGCGATCTTGGTAGACTAGCAAGCTAGTGTTTATTTGGAGTAAAGTCCGGGAGTGGTTTCGGTGTGGTGGCAAGTTGATGCTTGGTGTTGACCAAGGTGTGGATTGGAGTTGTTAGAGTTTAGTTTTGCTCGTGGGGCGAGTGGTTGTACCATGTTGGTTGTTTTTCTGTTTCCGGGATGTTGAGTGCCCCGTTTGGCATTTGGAGATTCGATGCGAGATGGACCCTTGTTGTGCCCCGTGAGTCTAGATGTTGTTGCTCTGGTGGAGCAAGGCGGTGGCGTATGTGGAGTTCTCTGTCCGTTGGTTGCACCTTGTAAGAGCCGTTTCCTTGGGGAGTTGTCGAGTTACTCCCTTGGTCTTGGAATTAATGGTGGAAGCGCTAGCTTGAAGGAAAAGTTTGTTGGTGCTTGGAAGTAGTCGTTGTCCAGTTAGGCGGATTCTTGGATGGTGTTCTAGAGGCTGCAGTAAAGGTTGTTCTGCCTCTTGTGAGTGTTTGGCCAAGATTTGGTTCGTTGTTGTTTTGAGAGCTAGTTCGGTTCTAGCTGGAGGGCGTTGCCCTAAGGTCTTGTTCCTAGTCAGTAAGTTTTGGGAGTTGACCCCTCCCTCGTGATTGAGCGAGTCTTTGTTTGTTTTTCGGTTTGGTGGTCCGATTGGTTGAGTTTTCTCTTGGGTGTTGCTTCCAAGAGAGTTGGTTGCTGTTGCCTTGGGTTTGAGCAAGTCAGCGAGCGTGTGTGGAGTTCGCTGCCCTTCTGAAGTTTGCTTGCTGGGAAGTCGTTTCCCGTTTGGCAGGAGTCAGCTTAGCTCCTGAGTTGTGTAGTCGATCGGAGTAGCGCAGCGGTCAGCCCAGCGAGAGGGTCCCTGCTTCGTGTTGTTAGCAAACAAGAGTTGTTTGTTCCCGCAAGGGGCGGAGGCCACCAGTAAGAGTTGAGTTGTTCTGGCAAGTTGTTGGTTCTTTTGGGGATTGAAGATTTCCTTTCCCTCTAGCCTCTGTGGTGGTTGAGTTGCTCCTTGGATGCCAGCCTCGAGTGATAGCTTGCGAGGTAGTCTTGCGGATTCGTGTTGCCCAGGATCCGTAAGCTTTGAGGTTGTCGTTATCCGTTTTCCTTGTGAGGTTTTGGGAGTGGAGCTTCTGGTTGGAAGATGAGTTAGGCTTAGGCTTAAAGGGGAAGTCCTTCGAGTAGCCAGTTGGATTTTAAGAGTTGAGTAGTAGCTTGGAGGCGAGCGTTGCTCGTTATAAGTTTGGGTTGAGTTCTGCTGAGCAAGCCCTTCTCGGGCTTTGTTCCTAGTTGTTGTGAGTTCCCAGTTGGCGTTAGTAGAGCCGCGTTTGAGTGAGTTGGCACAGAGGTGCCGTGGCATTGGTTGGTAAGTCGTTGAGCTTGTTTTCCTCAAGGTGTTGTGTCGCGAGATAGGCTGCGCGATGGTTTAGTCCTTGCTTCCCGGTTTTATTGAGAGGAATGTTGGATGTTCCTTGCACAGCGATTGTCTCCTTAAGATGGTTGCTTAAGTGTTGTGGTCGTGTTCTAGTTGGAGAAGTTTGTCTTTTTGGATCGATCGCCATTGGTGGTTCGTTTGTATCTCGTTAAAAATTTTGTAGTCAAGGTTTGAGGTTTGTTGGTCTTTTGTGAAGTAAGAGTAGGCCGTTTAGTTTTGGAATCTGAAGGTTCGATTGTTTGGCTTGATTTGTTGTAGGGTTGAGTTTGTTTGGTGACAAATTGTGCACGTGTTTTTATGTATCGATGTTGGGGCGGCATGTGCCGGACCCATTGTTCATTGTGGACTTTGAGCCCTTGCGGATGAGTGAGGGTTTGGGCTTGAGGAGAAGCCTATGAGTATTCTGGTCTTGAGTCGAAGGCGTTGCGTAGAAGTGAGATCCGTTGGTAAAAGTTTAGTGAAGGAGTCTCGAGTTCGGAGGAGGCGCTCGTGGCGGGAAGGGCGGGATGAGAATGCACGATATCTGTGTTGCTTGATCTTAAGGACTTTCGAGGACGAAAGTCATAAAAAGGAGGAATATTGTAACGACCCAGTTTTCATCCCGGCCTTCCGGTATGCCCTAGGGGTATTTTAGTAATTTGGTCGGGCCGTCGGGGCCGTTTATATCTTTTTCGATTGCTAAAATTATTGGATGGATTTATGTAAGTTTTGAGGCTTTGTGGATGTGCTTGGGCATGGGGAGATGCAAAGGAAAATGGTGTGTTAAAAGTGTGTTTGGTGGGTTTCAACCCAGGTGGTCCGAGAAGTCGGTGGGTGGTGTGACCAGTTTGAGCTATTGAGAGCTCTTGTTGCTCTTTCTGCATCACATCTTAGTTAACCGTGGAGTTTGGAGTTTTGGTGCATTTGGTTAAATGAAATAGAATTAGGTTATTCCATCTTATTTTCCAAAAGCACCTCTTGGCCGCCTAAGCTCTCCATCTCCATAGCCTTGCCGAGTTCTTCATCCTTGCATCTCCTTGGGTTCGATCATCATCATTCGGGTAAGTCTTTGTCTTCTTCATCTTCTCATTTGGGTGTTTGTTGGCGAATGTAAGAAAAAGGGGTTGTGTGTGTGTGTGTGTTGTGCGGCCCGGTAGGAGAGGAGCAGCGACCATCATCCCAAACCACTCGCCGCGCCCAGATCGGTCGAGCCAGCCTGTCGCGACGCCCGGATCGGTCGAGCCAGCCTGCGCCGCGCCCGATCGGTCGAGCCACCTGCCGCCGCGACGCCGACTGTCCCCCAAGCCTCGCGCCGTTCGCCCAGCCAGAGAGATCGCCCGATCGCTCGCCACGCCAGAGGTCCTCGCCAGCGCCAGCGCGTCCAGCCGATCGCTCGCCGCGCCCTCGCGTGTCCGCTTGCCGAAGCCGCTTGCCGCGCGCGCCGCGCTCGAGCGTTCGCCCGCGCGCGCCCCTGCCGAGTTGCTCGCCGTGTCCGCATCGCACGCCCCGCGCCGCGCGCCTTCGCCCGACGCGCCCGCGCCGCGCGCCGCCGTCGAGACGCTCGCCAGCGCGCGCGTGTCCCTGCTGCGCCGTGCGTGCAGCGCGGCCGCGCGCGTGTCCGTGCCGTGCGTGCGGCAGCGCAACCAGCGCGCGTGTCCTGCCGTGCCAGGTAGCGCGCCAGCGCCCCACCTTGCCGAGCCGAGCGGCTTGCGGCCAGCCCAAGCTCGTGTGTCGTCGCGCGCGTGAGTTCCCTTTGAGCCGAGCTTGCTTTTTCTATTGTTGTTTAGATATTTTAGATGCTGATTATTGTTGGTTTGCTAGGTTCCCGCTCGCTAGCTCGGGATTGTTCCGCGAGCTTAGGATTTGTGTGTAAAAGTCTTCCGACCAAGGTAAGGATTTCTTCACGGAGTTGTGTGGACCTGCGGTATATTTGTGATTGTTGTTTTGTATGCTGTGTATGTTTACTAGCATGTTTAGCCTAGGTGCTCGTTACAATTCTGATGGCATGAACTCTTGTATTGTTTCTCATGTTAGCCCATGCTAGGTTGTTCTATTCTAGCATGTTCGATATCTGTTCTTGCTTCGTAGTATCATGCTAGGTTCTTTGTATCCGATGAGCACGTATTGGGTGCATTGATTGAATCGTTATTATTGTCAAGGTTTAGAATTGAGGTAGATAGAATCATCCGGGCCCGATGCATAAAGTATCTTGCATCTATGGCAAGGGCGTTCGAGAGACAGATTCTCGATCCTTGGACCCCGTGAGGGATTAGCTATCCCAACCGGTAGGCCTGCAATCTTGGGTGAGGGTGGTAGTCTAGCGATGCCCCAATGGTCGGGATGATGACTTGGCAATGCCTAGTCCCCGGCGGCCGGCACGTCCTCGGCGTGTTCGGCGGTAGCCCTTGATTGCCACTGTTAAGGTAAGGGCGGCTTCTGGTGTAAGCCTACCATGACCCGTTCCTTAGCCTCGGTGCGGTGGTACGGTGACATAGTTCACGTGTCCGTGTCTCACACCCCTATGTCGGTGACACCGATCCGTAGATTTAGTTAGGCGTGGTATCCGGATATGGGTAGCTTGCCACTGGACCCGGCACCCCCATAGTGCAGAGAAGCACGCGGTGCATCCTTACGCTCATTACAAATACCGACCGGAGAGCTCCTCGGGATCTTGAGCTAGTGCACCTTTCACGTGTCGGCGATGAGACAGGCTGAGGCCGAGACTTGGTTCTCGTATAGGGCGTATTGTGTGGTGTGGATTATTCCGGACTAAGACCCTGAGTTGGCATCCGAGGTCCAAGTGTGGACTTAAGCTATGTGCTCTATTCTGTGTTTATACCCATAGCTTGCATACAATCTTCTAGATGATCATGTATATCGTATTGTACCCCGGTTGGGGATTCTTACTGAGTAATTCGTTACTCACCCTTACTTATCTTTCAGGTAACCATGGCGCGAGGCAGGATGGCTGAAGGAGGAGCTGTGATCATGGGAACTTGCTGTCGTCTCTGACTTTTCTTATGTTATGACTCTTTTCGTTATTTTTCCCCTGAATGCATGTAGCCGGGCACGGAGCCCTAGGATACTTTTCTGAATTATTTGTGGATTCCAGCTTTGTTGAATTGAGGATGTTTTAAATGTTTTTAATAAAATCTCTGATCAGAGTGTGCTTTTAGAAATGTATGTTTTGGTTGTTGAATGTTTCTGTTTTTACTTGGAATCCGAAATGTATTTTTCATAATGTCTTTTATTTTCACTACATGCATTGGGGTAAAGGCCCATTTAGAGCCCCTTTTTAGGTCGGGTCTTTCTGTGGGCGTTGAGGCGATCGAAGCGCCGTGAGATCGCTCTGGAGCAGAGTTTGCTTTGAGTCTATGAGGGCTTTTATGGTCAGCATGTTGAGTGACCGGAGGCGAGAGACCCAGCCTTGTTGGCGCTGCAAGCGGGAAGAGTCCCGAGCCCAGATCGAGCGGTGACTCGATTGGTTCAAAGTGAGCTCGAGTAGCACCTCCACTCCACGAGAGCAAGTAGCCCCAGAGGCGATATGGCGGAGGTGCCGAGGAATTGGGTAGGTGGTGAAGGATTTTGTGAAGTGGAAGCTTTGAGAAGTTTGATGCCACCGGTGATGCGTTAGCGGCGGCCAGTGGATTGCCCATTTGGAGTACACCTTCACGATCATGGTGTGCCCCGATATTCGAGAGGCCGAGATGTGCGGCTCATGTGCTAGGAGGCACAATGAGATGGTGGTGGGAGTCCACCTTGAGCGAGAGACCAGTTTGGGTCTCCACCCGCTACTTGGGAGTTCTTCAAGGCCGAGTTCAAGGTAAAGTTCATCGGTGATGAGGCTCGGGAGAAGATGGTGGAGCTCTTCCGAACTCCGAGCGGTGGTTCGATTCCATTGAGGAATATGAGCGCAAGTTCTCGGAGTATGGATATTTTGCTCCTCGCTTGATTGCCACCCCGGAGTGAAGATTCGGAAGTTCATATCTGGATTGAGGCGGGTGTTTCCCGAGATGTCGGGCTCGGGCCCCCGACACTTATGCTAGGGCTGTTCGATTAGCCACGATCTATAATGGGAAGTATCTGCTTTGGCGGGTTGTTGCCGCTCTGTTCGGGCTCCTGTCCCAGCAGCTGTAGAGGCGAGAGGAAGTTTGACTTTTCGGGAGCGGCGCGCGCCGCCAGGGCGCTTCGAAGCGCGAGATCGTGGAGAGCTCCAAATCCGTTTCCAGCCCGGCAAGGGGAGGACCTGGCGATTTCCGCTTGTGCTACTTGTGGGAAAGTCCACGCCGGAGCTTGTCACTGGACCTAGATTGTGCTTCCGTTGTGGTAGAGAGGGGCACATGGCCCGTTTTTGTGATCGGCCAACTATGGCGGCTCGGCCAGCGCAGCGGCGAGGTCGAGTGTTTGCTACGACCGTCGAGGCCGAGCGAGCGTCACGGATGCCGCGTATGGCGAGTGCGCTTCTTGTTTTAGATCATCTGCGCATTTGTCTTGTTTGATTACAGTTCCACGCATTCATTTGTATCTGTGTTGTTTGGTGAGCATGCTAAGTTAAGACTAGAGCCTCTAGGTTTTGAGTTATCTGTTGCAACTCCTTCGGGAGTTAGTATGTTGGCTAGAGATAAGATTAAGGATGGCCGGATCGAGATATCCCGAGAGTTGCTTGTGGCTACGCTCATAGTTACGCCTATGAGCGGTTTTGATGTGATTCTTGGTATGGAGTGGTTAGTTTGCTAACCACGCGCGATTGACCGCCACCGGAAAGAAGTAGTGTTCAGCCGCCAGTCGGCCTAGCTTTAAGTTTCGTGGAGTCCAGGTGTGAGAGTTTGCCCGCCGATGGTGTCACCGTGAAAGCTCGTCGCTTGCTAGCTCATGGAGCTTGGGGCTATCTAGCCAAGTTATGCAGGGGAAGAGCCGCCCCTCGCCGTCTGCTGATCAGTGCCGGTCGTGCGGGAGTTTGCGGATGTGTTTCTGAGGAGTTACGGGTTGCCCCAAAGAGAGAGGTTGACTTCATTATTGAGCTCGAGGCAGGACCCTCCCTATCTCGAAGGCTCCGTGACGCATGGCGCCAGTGAGTTAAAGGAACCCGAAGATTCGATTGCGGGAGATGTTAGACCGAGGGTTCATCCGTCCAAGTGTGTCCCCGTGGGAGCACCGATTCTGTTTGTGAAAAGAAGGATGGTTCCATGCGCTTATGTATTGATTACCGAGCTTAATAAGGTGACGATGAAGAATAAGTATCCGTTGCCCGTATCGATGATTTGTTCGATCGGCTTGGGGAGCTTCGTGTTCTCCAAGATAGATCGAGATCCGGTTACCATCGATTGCGGATCGGGGATGCCGACATTCCTAAGACAAACTTTCGAGTCGAGATATGGTCACTATGAGTTTGTGGTTATGTCGTTTGGATTGACCAATGCCCCACCCGCGTTCATGGACATGATGGATAGGGTGTTCAAATCATTTTTGGGCAACCGTCATCATCGTGTTCATTGACGATATTCTGATTTATTCGAGGTCTAAAGAAGACCATGCAGAGCATTTGAGACGAGTATTGGCGGCTTTGAGGAAAACCAGCTTTATGCGAAGTTTTCCAAATGTGATTTCTGGTTGGAAGCGGTGGCTTTCCTAGGCCACGTGGTTTCGAGAGATGGTATAGCCGTGGACCCCGCGAAGATTGAGGCCGTGAGTTCATGGGCCAAGCCGACTTCGGTTGCCGAGATTCGCGACTTTTCTGGTTTGGCGAGTTACTACCGTCGGTTCGTCAAGGACTTTTCTGCTTTAGCCTCGCCCCTCACTCGTCCGACGAGGAAGGGTGTCGAGTTTGTTTGGGACAGCAGTGTGATGAGAGCTTTGCCGAGGCTCAAGCGTAGTTTGACTTCAAAGACTGTTGGCGATCCGGAGGGGACAGGTGGTTTCGTGGTCTCAAAGGATGCTTCCAAGTTTGGTTTAGGTTGTGTGTTGATGCAAAGCACGGGAAGGTCATTGCCTATGCTTCCCCGTCACCAAGCCGTATGAGCGAACTACCCGACTCATGATATGGAGTTGGCGGCGATGGTGTTTGCAATCAAGATTTGGAGGCATTACACCGTATGGTGAGCGGATTCGGATGTTTACCGATCACGAGCCTCAAGTATCTGCTTACTCGAAGGAGTTGAATATGAGGCGAGAGAGAGATGGTTAGAGTTGGTAAAGGATTATGATCGAGATTTTTGTACCATCCGGTAAAGCCAATGTAGTGGCCGATGCTTTGAGCGAAAGACGTCGCACTCTGCGGCGTTGTTGAGTTCCAGCCCGGTTTGCAGAGAGAGTTCGAGCGGGCCGAGGTTGCGATGTTGTTGGGAGAGGTTACCGCCAGGGTAGCTCGATTGATTGCTCAAATTGTCGATTCGGCAATGGATTATAGACACCCAGTTGGGTGACCCCACACTTAAGAGATTGGTTGACAGAGTTAGTCTTGACGGTGACTTTGACTTTGTGTATTCACCGGTGTGGGTTGACTTATAGAGGCCGGTTGTGTGTTCCGGACATTGCGTGTTTGCGGCGAGTTGCTCTCGGAGGCCCAGTTCCCCTTTTTTGCTTGGCACCCCGGGTACCAAGATGTATCGAGACCTTAGCGCACTTTCTGGTGGATGGGGATGAAGAGAGATGTGGCGAGTTTGTCACCGGTGTCTCACTTGTCGACAAGTGAAGGCACCCGTGAGAGCCAGCGAGTTTGTTGCGTACCATCGAGTGTACCCAGTGGAAATGGGAAGAGATCTCTATGGACTTTATATCTGGTTTGCCAAGGACTCAGGAAGTTCTCTCTCGATTTGGGTGATAGTCGACCGTTTGACCAAGAGCGCACACTTCATTCCCGGTAGGGACACTTATACCGTGGAACAGATGGGCGCAATTGCTTTTGGAGCGAGATCATCCGTTATCATGGTGTGCCGGTGAGGATTGTGTCGATCGTGACTCGCGGTTCACTTCTCGTTTCGGAGAGCGCTCGAGAAGGGTTTGGGCACAGAGTGCGATTTCAAGACACGACTTTTCACCCTCGGACGGATGGTCGGTGAGAGAGAGTGAATCGATTCTCGAGGATATGTTGAGGGCTTGTGTGTTGGATTTCCCGAGCGCTTGGGACCATGATCTCAGACTTGATGGAGTTTGCCTATAACAATAGTTACCAATCGGCGATCTGGATGGCTCCATTCGAGGCATTGTATGGTAAGCGTTATCGGTCCCCCCGTGTTCGGGAAGAGGTTGGTGATAGACAGTTTTGGGTCCCGAAGTTACTGCAGCTTGACCAATGGTGCAGTCACGCAGAAGATTAGAGCTCGTATGTTGACAAATCGGAGCGAGCAGCGAGAAGAGTTACGCCGATGTTCGGCGTCGAGATTTGGAGTTTGAGGTTGGTCGGCATGTGTTCCTTAAGGTTGCTCCGATGCGAGGTGTTTTGAGGTTTGGTAAGCGAGGGAAGTTGAGTCCCCGCTTTGTTGGTCCGTTCGAGATCCTAGAGAGGATTGGCGAGTTGCTTACCGGTTAGCCCTACCTCCGTCACTACAATCGCTGCATAGTGTTTTCCATGTATCGATGTTGAGGCGGTATGTGCGGACCCGTCGCACATTGTGGACTTTGAGCCTTTGCGGTGAATGAGGATTTGAACTTCGAGGAGAAGCCGGTGAGGATCCTTGCCTTTGAGACCAAGGCGTTGCGTGTCGCGAGATTCGTTTAGTAAAGGTTCGATGGAAGAATCGGGTTACGAGGAAGCCACTTGGGAGCGGGAAAGACGAGATGAGGTTGCATTACCCTCGAAATGCTGTTTTAAGGACTTTCGAGGACGAAAGTCATAAAAAGGAGGGAATATTGTAACGACCAGTGTTTTTCTTCCCGGTCTTCCGTGTATGCCCTAGGGGTAATTTGGTAATTTGGTCGGGCCGTCATGGTCGTTTGTGTCTTTTCCACTACTAAAATTATTGGATGGTTTTTGTAGGTTTTGGAGGGGTTTGTGGTTTGGTTTGAGCAAGGTTTGTTGCAAAAGTAAAAATAAAGGAAATTGTCTTTGCAATAGGGTTTGAACCCGGTCTCTGGGAAGCTTGTAGAGAGGTGTGCCAATTGAGCCATTAGGTGCTCTTGTTGCTCTTTCTGCATCACATCTTAGTTAACCTTGGATTTTGGAGTTTTGGTGCATTTGGTTAAATGAAATAGAATTAGGTTATTCCATCTTATTCTCCAAAAACACCTCTTGGCCGCCCAAGCTCTCCATCTCCATAGCCTTGCCGAGTTCTTCATCCTTGCCTCTCCTTGGGTTCGATCATCACCATTCCGGGTAAGTCTTCGTCTTCTTCATCTTCTCTTTTGGGTGTTTGTTGGCCGAATGTAAGAAAAAGGGGTTGTGTGTGTGTGTGTGTTGTGCAGCCAGCCGAGAGGAGCAAATATCATCATCCCGGCCACTCGCACGCGCGCCCGATCGGTCGAGCGACCTGCCGACGCCGCGCCCGGTCGGTCGAGCCAGCCCCCTGTCGCCGCGCCCAGATCGGTCGAGCGACTCACAGACGCTGCGCGCCCGGTCGGTCGAGCGAGCCACCGCGCGCCGCGCCGGACACCGTCCCAAAGCCTCGCGCGTTCGCCCGGCCAAAGAAGATCGCCCGATCGCTCGCCGCGCGAGAGAGTCCTCGCCAGCGCCGGCGCGTCCGGCCGATCGCTCGCGCCCTCGCCGTGTCCGCTTGCCGAGCTGCTTGCCGCGCGCGCCGCTCGAGGCGCTTCGCCGCGCGCCTTCCGCTTCAGACGCCTTGCGCCGCGCGCCTTCGTCCGAGACGATCGCCAGCGCGCGTGTCCCTCGCTTGCCGTGCGGTAGCGCAACTGGGCGCAGCGTGTCCGTCTGCGTGCCGGTAGCGCAACCAGGCCGCGTGTCCTGCGCGTGCAGCGCCCGCCTTGCCGAGCGACTTTGCCAAGCTGCACCCCAAGCTCGTGTCGTCGCGCCGCGTGAGTTCCCGAGCCGAGCTTGTTGTTCTATTGTTGTTTAGATATTTTAGATGCCGATTATTGTTGGTTTGCTAGGTTCCCGCCGCTAGCTCGGGATTGTTCCGCATGACTTAGGATTTGTGTGTAAAAGTCTTCCGACCAAGGTAAGGATTTCTTCACGGGGTTGTGTGGACCTCTGCGGTATATTTGTGATTGTTGTTTTGTATGCTGTGTATGTTTACTAGCATGTTTAGCCTAGGTGCTCTGTTCAATTCTGATCGGCATGAACTCTTGTATTGTTTCTCATGTTAGCCCATGCTAGGTTGTTCTATTCTAGCATGTTCGATATCTGCTTCTTGCTTCGTAGTATCATGCTAGGTTCTTTGTATCCGATGAGCACGTATTGGATCGCATTGATTGAATCGTTATTATTGTTAAGGTTTAGAATTGAGGTAGATAGAATCATCCGGGCCCGATGCATAAAGTATCTTGCATCTATGGCAAGGACGTTCGAGACAGTTCTCCGTCCTTGGACCCCGTGAGGGATTAGCTATCCCAACCGGTGAGGCCCCGCAATCTTGGGTGAGGGTGGCGGTCGTTAAATGCCCCAACGGTCGGGATGATGACTTGGCATTGCCTCGTCCCCGGCGATCGACACGTCCTCGGCGTGTTCGGCGTAGCCCTTGATTGCCACTGTTAGGGCAAGGACCGCTTCTGGTGTAAGCCTACCACGACCGGTTCCTTAGCCTCAAAGTGCGGTACAGCGGTGACATAGTTCACGTGTCCGTGTCTCACACCCCCATGTCGGTGACACCGATCCGAGAGATTTAGTTAGGCATGGTGATCGAACACAGGCGCTTTGCCACTAGACCCGGCACCCCCGAGTTTGCGGTAGCATGCGGTGCGCGCTTACGCTCATTACAAATACGATCGAGAGCTCCTCGGGATCTTGAGCGAGTGCACCTTTCGTGTCGGCGATGAGACCGTGAGGCCGGGACTTGTTCCCGTATAGTGCGTTTAGTGTGTTGTGTTATTTTCCGGACTAAGACCACGAGATGGCATCCGAGGTCCAAGTGTGGACTTAGCTATGTGCTCCGCTCTGTGTTTGTACTCATAGCTTGCATACATTCTTCTAGATGATCATGTATATCGTATTGTACCCCGGTTGGGGATTCTTCTGGGTAATTCGTTACTCACCCTTATTCTGTGGTTTTCCACGGTAATCAAGGCGGGAGACAGGATGGTCAAGGAGGAGCCGTGATCATGGAACTCTTTGTCATCTCTCGATTATTTTATTTAATTATCATGACTCTTCACTTTTATTATTTCCCTGAATGCATGTAGACGGGCACAGAGCCCCGGGATGTTTTCTTACGTTTTATGGATTCCAAATATTGGTACTTGTGGATTGTTTTAATGGTTTAAATAAATCTCGATCAGAGTGTGCTTTTAGAAATGTATGTTTTAGTTGTTGAATGTTTCTGTTTTTACTTGGAATCCGAAATGTATTTTTCATAATGTCTTTTATTTTCACTACATGCATTGGGGTAAAGGCCCATTTAGAGCCCCTTTTGGGTCGGGTCTTTACATGTGCAGCCTGCAACAAACACACACACACACAAGCTCTTCTCCTTACCTTCGGCCAACAAGAACACCCAATCGAGAAGATGAAGAGGATGAAGACTTACCCGGAATGATGATTGAACCAAGGGAGCTGCAAGGATGAAGAACTCGGCAAGGCAATGGAGAGAAAAGCTTGGGCGGCCACACACTTTGGAGAAGAAGATGAGACAAACCTAATTTCTATTTCATTTAACCAAATGCTACAAAATTCCCAAAATGCAAGGCTAACCATAAAATGATGCAGGGAGAGCAACAAGAGCACCTAATGGCTCAATTGGTACACATCTCCACAAACTTCCCTGGAGACCCGGGTTCAAACCCCAGCTGCAGCACAATTTCCTTTATTTTTACTTTTGCACCAAACCTTGCTCAAACCAAACCACAAATCCTTCCAAAAACCTACATAAATCCATCCAATAATTTTAGCAATCGAAAAAGATATAAACGCCTTACGTGGCCCGACCAAATTACTAAAATACCCTAGGGCATACCTAGAAGACCGGGATGAAAACCTGGTCGTTACAAGCGGAAACCACCGTGAGTCCCGGACTTCCTCTTACGCCTCCGAATCATCACTGGCAATGTGAATCGACCGAGTGGCGCAATGAGAATCCGCCTTTCGCGGATACTTTGGGTTATAAATCGTGGCCAACTCTCTTTGCTCGATCATAACTCTCGGGAGCGAGTGCTCGAACATCTGAGCAACCTCCTTCCTCGACCCACCAATGAACTTCTTAGTCTTGAGCTCCTCGGTGGCAATGAGCTCCGGTCTTGAAATAGCTATACTTAGAGAACTTCTTCTCATAGGCGGCAATACTATCTCGATCCTCTGCTTGATTTGAGTAGGCCTCTGCCATCTCCTTGAGCCTCGTCATTAACATACTTAGCTCTGAACTTCGTTCTAAAGAACTCCCAGTGGGTGGAGAAGACCCACCGGTCTAGCTCTATCTGTGGACTCCCACCACCACTCACCGTGTCGAGAGAGAACATGGGCCGCACATCTCGGCCTCTGTGACATCTGGGCATCCCATAACTCTGAAGATGTACTCCATTCTAGCCAACCACCTAACTGCCACAAGTGGGTTCTCTGAAGCATCAAATTCCCTCGGCTTCCACTTGGTGAAGTCTTTCAACCACTTGCCAAACTCAGCAGCTCCCTCTGCACTATCAAGTGAGTCTGACTGGTCCTGATGACCCCCTGCCCCCTCGGTTGAGCTACCGGGACTCTTTGGGCTCGCTGGAGCCACTGGGGTGCTCGTATGAGCTGTGTCAACCGGGCTATCTGTGCCTAGACTCCTCCTCTGCGCCGCTAGCTGCGCTGAGTCTCCGCTCTCTCTGCTCGGCCATTAGGCCCATCATCATGTCTCTCATAGCGAAATATCTCCTCCTGGAGCTGTACCTTGAGGCATAGCGACCTCGCCCCTTCTCTCGGCAAGTTGGCCTCTGGTGCCACGGGCGCCTACGAGCTTTGATATACCTCGGCTGCTGGCTCTGCGGCATCTCTATTTGCGCTTCTAGACGGACTGCTCCACTACGTGTAACCGGCATATCGGGCGATCTACACGGAAACCACAACGGGTTAGTCCACGCTCGGACTTTCTCTGCCAACAAAGATAACACATGTGTACGCATATAGTATCATAAACAAAACCCTTAGCTTATTGAACTTAGACAAACTCGCGGCCTTGGAGTCTTTGGAGATCATGGGAACACAACCTACAAACAGGTTAGTCTCTGACGAAATCTATGACTCGTGCTCGATACCATCCATAACGGCCCAACTCATCGCTAGCCAAGATATTGTCCGCTTTGGCCCATCGGCGGAAACCCATAGGGAATCCCACATCGGTTGGAAAGGGGAACGAAGCACTCCTTATAAAGGGTGTGGACACCTTTCCCTAGCAAGACGCGCTTTTCCCCATGGGGAGAAACAAATCCGTGAGGCCAATGGGCCAAAGCGGACAATATCTTGGCTAGCGATGAGTTGGGCCGTCTACAGATGGTATATCGAGCTGTGCATCGGGCGTGTGTGCCGGAGTCCATCGGGACGCTGGACCTCTAAGGGGAGGTGGAAACCCATAGGGAATCCCACATCGGTTGGAAAGGGGAACGAAGCACTCCTTATAAAGGGTGTGGACACCTTTCCCTAGCAAGACGCGTTTTCCCCATGGGGGGGAGAAACAAATCTGTGAGGCCAGTGGGCCAAAGCGGACAATATCTTGGCTAGCGATGAGTTGGGCCGTTACAGATGGTATCAGAGCCGTGCATCGGGCGGTGTCTGCGGAGTCCATCGGGACGCTGGACCTCTAAGGGGAGGTGGAAACCCATAGGGAATCCCACATCGGTTGGAAAGGGGCAAGCACTCCTTATAAAGGGTGTGGACACCTTTCCCTAGCAAGACGCGTTTTCCCCATGGGGGGGAGAAATAAATCCGTGAGGCCAGTGGGCCAAAGCGGACAATATCTTGGCTAGCGATGAGTTGGGCCGTTACACCAACACTCGAGCAGTCTAATCTCTGGCATCTCGTCTAACAGGCATGCCACAGCCTACTCCAGCATCCCACTCGATGCTCAACAAATTCTCAGGCGAACCCACAGGTGGCAACAACTAGTTCCACATTTGGAACATGCTAACAAAAAGAGTGCTCCACTCTACTAGCCAACTAGAAGCCACGGACGGGTTAAGTCCCGACAAGAAAACTTCACTCTGAACCCTGACTACGGGGTACTAACCGAGCTGGCTGCAAAATAGTTGCGGGCTTGCAAGAGGTCAAGATGTCTCTACATCTTCCTCAAAAGCTACTAACTCGACAACTTGCCAATCGAACGGGCGACTGGTGGAGACTCGGCTGGTCCACTTCTCTCAAGGGCCCTCCACCACCAAACTGTTGTATCAAACAACACAAGAACGGCACGCCTCGGCCTCTAAACATCAGGTCAACCCAACCCTAGGATGATAAACTCAATCCTGGCCAACCACCTCGCTGTTAGCAGTAGGTCTTTCTAAAACATCAAGCTCTACAGGCTTCCACTTGCCAAACTTGGCGGCTCCATCAACGCAAACTAACTCATCAGCATAAACCTGCTGTTCCTGCTCTCCCGGGAACCTCCGGGGCTACTGGAGCTACTGGGGGTGTCTCCTAAATAAACTCTGTCAGTTGGGCTATCTGAGCCCGGGACTCCTCACTACGCGCTACAATCTACGCCTGGGTCTCTGCTCTTTGATAGCTAAAAGACCTGCCATCAATTCTCTCATGGCTAGAGCACACTCTGCTCAAGGAGTCACACACTGAGGCGTGCTAGCCTCTACCCCCCTTCTCTTGGCAACTCATCTGCCAGGGCCAAAGGTGACCTACGGGTCTAGGCAACCTTGGATGTGGTCTCATCATCAACATGAGCAGTCCAACTCCTCGGTTGGAAATACCAAACGTCCCAGCTTGTAACGACCCAGGTTTTCATCCCGGTCTTCCAGGTATGCCCTAGGGGTATTTTAGTAATTTGGTCGGGCCGTCAGGGCCGTTTATGTCTTTTTCTAGTTGCTAAAATTATTGGATGGATTTATGTAGGTTTTTGGAAGGATTTGTGGTTTGGTTTGAGCAAGGTTTGGTGCAAAAGTAAAAATAAAGGAAATTGTCTTTGCAAATTGGTTTGAACCCGGGTCTCCTGGGAAGCTTGTGGGGATGTGTACCAATTGAGCCATTAGGTGCTCTTGTTGCTCTTCCTGCATCATCTTATGGTTAGCCTTGGATTTTGGAGTTTTGGTGCATTTGGTTAAATGAAATAGAAATTAGGTTTATTCCATCTTCTTCTCCAAATCACCTCTTGGCCGCATGCTTTCCTCTCCTTAGCCTTTGCCGATTCTTCTTTCCCTTGCATCTCCTTGGGTTCGATCATCATCATTCCGGGTAAGTCTTCATCCTCTTCATCTTCTCATTTGGTTATTGATGCTGGCCGAAGGTAAGAAGTAGAGTGTTGTGTGTGTTGTGTGGTTTGCAAACCCGGTAGAGAAGCCAGCCAGCGACCATCGTCGCCCGTCCACCGGTAGCCACCTCGCGCCAGATCTGTTGAAGCGGCCCGCGCCGCCACGCCGGACAAAGACAGCGCCGCGCGAGATCGCTCGCACGCGCTTCGCTCGCCCAGATCGCCCGCGCCGCCATCGCTCGCCAGTCGCGCGAGATCCATCGTCGCGCCCTCCCGCGCGCGCCATCGCTCGTCGTCGTGCGCGGATCATGCGCAGCAGCGAGACGCCAGACGCCAGCGCCCGCGCGCTTTCGCCCGAAGCCGCTCGCCAAGCACGCCCGAGCGCTTCGCCGCGCACGCGCGTCCTCGCCGTGCATCCGTCTGTCCGTGCGTGCCACAAGCAGCCAAGACCCACCAGCCTGCGTGCGGCTTGCAGCCACTCCAAGCTCGTGTCGCCGCGTGCCGCGTGGGTTCCCTTGAGCCGAGCTTGCTGTTCTATTGTTTTTAGACTTTTTAGGTATTGACTATTATTGGTTTGTTAGGTTCCCGCCGCTAGCTCGGGATTGTTCCGCATGACTTAGGATTTGTGTGTAGAAGCCTCCCGACCAAGGTAAAGATTTCTTCCGGAGTTGTGTGGGCCTGCGGTATATTTTGTGATTGTTGTTTTGTATGCTCGTGTATGATTATTAGCATGTTTAGCCCTAGGTGCTCTGTTACAATTCTGATCGGCATGAACTCTTGTATTGTTTCTCATGTTAGCCCATGCTAGGTTGTTCCATTCTCGCATGTTCAATATCTGTTTCTTGCTTCGTAGTATCATGCTAGGTTCCTTGTATCTGTTGAGCACGTATTGGATTGCATTGATTGAATTGTTATTATTGCTATGGTTTTAGAGTTCGGTAGGTAGCATCATCCGGGCCGATGCATAACGTAACTTGCATCCCCGAAGCGGGGACGTGCGAGATGGTACTCCGTCCTCGATCCCGTTAGGGTTTGGCTAACCCTAACGGTGGCCTCCTACAATCTTGGGTGAGGGTGGCGGTATTAAATGCCCCAACGGTCGGGATGATGACTTGGCATTGCCTCATCCCCGGCTGTAAGGACCCGACCCAAGAAACGGTCTCTAACCTAAAGTCCATACTTAGCATGCATGATTAAGAATATAAACATCATTCAGAGTCGGAAGTTTAAAGCTTTGCAATAAACACTTTAAAAACAAAACCATGATTTCAATTAAATAAAACAGGTAAATGACTGATCAGTACTTTCTTAAAACAATTCAAAGGAAAACGGTACGAGAACATAAAATAGTTTGAGTGCTTTTCTCCTAGGGACCCAAGTCTCACTACATGCTAAATCATTAAGGAAAACATTTAAAGAAACGTGCGACCCAGAGTCAGCTATCCATGATCATCGAGCCGCTTCCTCGTAGCCATCCAGCCTCTGTCCCAAGTTACCTGGTGGAAAGCCACAGAAAATAAGGGTGAGCAACAAGTTACTCAGTAAGAATCCCCAATCGGGGTACAATACGAAATCATCTCATTTAGCACACGGACATGCAACCATACAATGACTTAGAGCACGAACGGCTGGCTTAGGCTATGAGCTACTTCTAGGGCGAGCCTATCCAAGGGCTTCCGTCTATAGCCTCTCCTAGGTCCTACATTTGGATGCCCTTCGGGCCTTACACAACCTAGGACACGGTGATGCCCGGTGGGGCCTTACACACTTAGGATGCCCATCGGGCCTACACCTTCGTAATCGGTGATGCTCGGTGGGCCTTACACACCTAGGATGCCCGTAGGGCCTTACACCTCCAGACTCAGTGATGCCCAGTGGGCCTTACACACCTAGGATGCCCGTAGGGTCTTACACCTCCAGACTCTGTGATGCCCAGTGGGCCTTACACAGCTAGGATGAACGTAGGGCCTTACACCTCCGGACTTCGGTGATGCCCGGTGGGCCTTACACATCTAGGATGCCCGTAGGGCCTTACACCTCCGCACTCGGTGATGCCCAAAGGGCCTTACACACCTAGGATGCCCGTAGGGCCTTACACCTCGGACTCGGTGATGCCCAAAGGGGCCTTACACACCTAGGATGCCCGTAGGGCCTTACACCTCCGCACTCGGTGATGCCTAGTGGGCCTTACACACCTAGGATGCCCGTAGGGCCTTACACCTCCGGATGTCCATCGGGTCTTGCCTTGAGCGGGACCCCAAACTAGTTACCTCTACGGCCCTCTATACTATACATCACACATCTAACTGTAACTTGGATCTAGCGACTTATAATAGGCGGCATGGTTCTATCAAGATAGGAAAGCCTAACATGGAACTAACGGGATGTAAACATGTCACGAACATGAATCAAAAGAAAACATGAAAACTATCACTAGAAACTCATATAATTACAATGTCAGTGCGTATATCAACTATTCGCGAGGTCCACACAACCCCGTAAGAATCCTTACACGGAAATAAGTGGAGGTTAATTATCCCGAATCAAATAACGACCCTCGAGCTTTTAAGCGAACTCGAGCAACCTAAACAAGTAATAAAACATCCTAATTAATAAACAAACATCTAAAAGCGGGAAGTCCAAAGGGTGGAGGCTCGAGAATTTACCCACCGAGAAGGCACTTGTCTCTCGGCAAAGCAGCAAGAAGGCCAGTATTGCGCGCTAGCGGCGCAGCGGGCGCTGGCGCGGCACTAGGCGCTACTGGCGCGCTGGGCGCGCGTGAGGGACGATCTGCTGGCGCTGGCCGCTGCCTGCAGGGAGGACGAGTCTTGTGCGCTGGCCGCGCTGCGCGGCTGGAGCGCCTTGCAGCGCTTGCGTAGGCGGCGACGCGCGACGAGCGGCACGCACGCAGACGCGGGCGATGCAGTCTGCGTGTGCGGCGCGACGGCGCGGCTGGGTGGTGTCGTCGGGCGCGAGGCGGCTTACGGCGGCGGTCTGCTGGCGACTGGTGCGGAGTGGAGGCTGGGCTGTTGCGGCGGTGGGCGAGCTGGCTGCTCGACGCGATCTGGGCTGGCGGTGGCTCGTAGCGGTGCGGCAGTGGTCAGCAGGGCGTGCGATGTCGTGGGGCGGCAAAGAGGGCGTTGGGCGTGGCGTGGGGCGAGGCACGCGCGGTGGGGCGCTTGGCGGGGTGAAGGAGAAGTCTAGGGTTTTGGGTTCTTTCTTTTTGTCCTTATTTTCTCTTTTCTTTCTCTTTAAATATAATTCCCTTCCTTAACTTAAATAGACTTGGGAATCTCATGTGGCCTTCCCAAGACTCCCCTTCGAGCCCCGGCTGATGCGTTTATTTTCCTTATTTAAACCCAAGCTTCCAAACCCCTTTTTAGGCCAAGGGTTCGAGTCCTTCCAATAGCTCCTCCCAAACTAAAAAAAATAAAATAAAATAAAAGGAAACCTTATTTTACATTTAGCTGAAAACCGGTCACATTACCGGCGATGACACGTCCTCGGCGTGTTCGGCGTAGCCCTTGATTGCCACTGATAGGGCAAGGACGGCTTCTGGTGTAAGCCTACCACGACCGATTCCTTAGCCTCAAAGTGCGGTGGTTCAGCCGACATAGTTCACGTGTCCAGTCTCACACCCCTATGTCGGTGACACCGATCCGGAGATTTAGTTAGGCGTGGTGGCCCGGACATGGGCGACTTGCCACTAGACCCGGCACCCCATAGTCTCGCGTAGCACGCAGCGGTGCGCGCTTACGCTCATTACAAATACGCCGACCGGAGAGCTCTTCGGGATCTTGAGCTAGTGCACCTTTCGTGATCGACGAGACAAAGCCGAGGCCGGACTCGTTTCTCGTATAGGGCGTATTGTGTGGTGGATTTATTTCCGGACTAAGACCACGAGTTGGCATCCGAGGTCCAAGTGTGGACTTAAGCTATGTGCTCTATTCTGTGTTTATACTCATAGCTTGCATACATTCTTCTAGATGATCATGTATATCGTATTGTACCCCGGTTGGGGATTCTTCTTGAGTAATTCGTTACTCACCCTTATTCTCGTGGTTTTCCACGGTAACCAAGGCTCGAGACAGGGATGGTTTGAAGGAGGAGCTGTGATCATGGAATCCTGCTTTGTCATCTCGACCATTTTATTATATCATGACTCTTGACTTTTGTTATTTCCCACAGAATGCATGTAGAGACGGGCACAGAGCCCTAGTATGTTTTCTTACGTTTTATGGATTCCAACATATTTGTACTTGTGGAATGTTTAAATGGTTTAAATAAATCTCTGATCGAGTATGCTTTTTGAAATGTATGTTTTGATTGTTGAATGTTTCTGTTTTTACTTGGGATCGAAACTTATTTTTCATAATGTCTTTTATTTTGAATACATGCATTGGGGTAAAGGCCCATTTAGAGCCCCTTTTGGGTCGGGTCTTTCTGATTGGTATCGAGCCCGAGTCATAGATTCTGTGAGACCGACCTTTTGTTGTAGGTCATCCTTCCATGATCACCAAAGACTGGACGGTCATCAGTACGCCTAGGTTTATTGTTTTAGAAAGAAAAAGGGTTAAGAATTTACAATACCTATCATCTAGTGTATGCCTTGTTTGGTGTTGTGGAGCGGGGACGAGCAGGTTCTGACTCGTTGTTGGCTTGGGCTTAGTGAGCCACCATGCCAACTTTCGCAGATCTTGGCGCAGTTTGTTTAGCGACTTGTTGAGGTATCCGGATAGATTCGGATGCCCCCAGGACATCGTTCCGAGGGAGGCGAGCTTAGACTCCCGTTGGCCATTTGTGGCCCAGTTGCTGCTTTTCTCCTAGTGAGAGGGTGGAGGTGCTTCGTGCAGATCGCCAGTATGTTGATCGCACCCGAGAAGCGGGCGCTTGGCATGTCCGACCGAGGAGTTGGACCGATTGTGTTGATGTTGAGGCGCGTCCGGGGTTGTTAGGCCCGCATGCGGATTTGGCCCCGCAGCTGAGTTGCCTAGAGGAGGGGGTAGAGGCTAGCGGCGCCTCGAGTGAAACTCCTTGAGCAGAGTGTGCTCCACCATGAGAGATTTGATGGCGAGTCTTTAGCTATCGTGAGAGCGGAGACCCAGTGCGCAGATTTGTAGCGCGTAGTGAGGAGTCCCGGCACACGATAGCCCAAATGTGAGTTTGTTTCAAACATTTTCCCCAGTAGCTCTTGTAGCCGGAGGTTCCCGGGAGGGCATGATCGCAGTTTATTCGGATGAGTTTGTTGGCGTTGATGGAGATGCCCAGGTTGGCAAATGGATGCCTGTAGAGCTCGATGTTTTAGTAAGTCCTCTGCTAGTAGTAAAGTAGTTGGCCAGGTTTGAGTTTAGCATCCGTGTGTGGGATGCCCCGCTGCTCGTTCGCCGAGGTGTGCCGTTCTGTCTTTGTTTGGTTCATCGGATGGTGGTGGAAGTCCCTTGTGAGAGGTGGACTAGCGAGTCTCCACCAATGGCCCGATTGTTTGGCAAGTTGCCGTGTTAGTGGCTTGAGGCGGATGAAGGGTCATCTTTGCCCCCTGCGAGCCTCTTTGTTGTTTAACAACCCGACTTCCTCGAGATGTGGATTTGGTAGTAGTAGCACTTGAGGTGCATTGGTTGGTGTGCCACTTTGGCACTAAGTCCAGTTCGAGCTTGAGTTTGGCTTGGGCATAGCGGATGGTTCTATGCCGTTCGGAGTTCAGCGTACTCCTTTAGCCTTGGATCTGTTTATGGCGATTGCACCCGTTTAGGTCGTGCGGAGGGCTAGTTCATGGTAGTCGATGGACTACAAGCGAAAGGATGCTCGAGAGGAGCGGAGCCTCTTCCCGTGTTTCGGAGGTTGAGTAAGTCAAAGCACGTTGCTTTGGTTGGTAAATGTTGGTGCGCGTGAGTCTCGCGCTAGTGTTAAGGCCAAGAGATTTTCCTTGTGGTTGGTAGTGCGGTCAACTACCTTCGAGTGCCTAAATCGAGGAGAGTTGAGCATTGTAGATGCGAGTTTGGTCCAAATTGAGGGACCATGAGTTGGATGCTTATCGGATGAGCCGGATGCCTATGAGGCGAGTTGGATGCTTTTGATGCGAGATGAGCCGATGCCTTGCGAGAGGTTTTGGATGCCTTAGGGGTAAGCACCCTTGGTAGAGGCTTGGTACAAAGTAAGTTTGATTTGGCATGATTATACTTTGGTAGAGCAAGGTTGCCTCACTTTCGAGTATCGTGTGGAGATGGAACTTTTGGTGTTCCTTGGATTGTTTGTATCATTTGCCAAGAGTTATCGTTGCTTTGTGGAAAAGCGCTTGTTAGTCTTGGATCTCTAAAGGAAGGTTGGGAGTTGTGCACACAAGTGTGTTTTGTGTGGTTCGTTCCGTGGCGAGAGTTTCGAGATCCATGTAGGGTTTGCTTTGGAGATCTCGTGCTCGGTTCCTTGAGAAGTTGGACTCGGTGGTTGTTGTAAGGCTTTGGTTGAGGTGGTAAGGATACCGTGCTCGTGGTATCAAGTTGTTGCTTAGGCAAGATTTGTTAAGTTGGGCCTAAGCTTGGTTGGCGGATCTTCTTGTTGATCGTTGGTTGGAGTTCGATTGGAAACCCAACAAGAGCTGTGGTAGCTAAGCGCGTGGTTTCGATCGTCATGGCTAAGAGAGTTGTTCGGATCCTTCCTTGGGTAGAAGTTATGTTGTGGCCGATGCTTTGAGTAGGGGATGAGGCATTCGTGTAGCGTTTTGGGTCCTCTAGGTTCCCAAGGAGTTGGAGTTGGCCAAAGATGGTTGGGATCTTTGGAAATTGGAGTTGTTTGTTCGAGCGGTTGTCCTGTTAGATCGTATGCCTGGCGGTGTGTGTGTGTCGAGGGTTGCCGAAGAACCCTAGGTTGTGGAGAGCCTCTCGAGCTCAGTCGAGCCCAGCTAGTGAGTTTCAGATTGGCTAGGCTGGAGGCGTGTAGTTTGTAGCCTCGGTGGAGTTGCTAGCGATCTTGGTAGACTAGCAAGCTAGTGTTTGTTTGGAGTAAAGTCCGGAGTGGTTTCGGTGTGGTGGCAAGTTGATGCTTGGTGTTGACCAAGGTGTGGATTGGAGTTGCTAGAGTTTAGTTTTGCTCGTGGGGCGAGTGGTTTGTGCCATGTTGGTTGTTTTTCCTGTTTCCGGGATGTTGAGTTGCCCCGTTTGGCATTTGGAGGTTCATGCGAGATGGACCCTTGTTGTGCCCCGTGAGATTAGATGTTGTTGCTCTGTGGAGCAAGACAGGTGAGCGTATGTGGAGTTCTCTGTCCGTTGGTTGTCCGCTTGTAAGAGCCGTTTCCTTCGGGAGTTGTCGAGGTTACTCCCTTGGTCTTGGAGTTAATGGTGGAAGCGCTAGCTTGAAGGAAAAGTTTGTTGGCCGCTTGGAAGTAGTCGTTTGTCCGATTAAGCGGATTCTTGGATGGTGTTCTAGAGGCCGCAGATAAAGGTTGTTCTCGCCTCTTGTGAGTGTTTGGCCAAGATTTGGTTCGTTTGTTGTTTCGAGAGCTAGTTCGGTTCTAGCCGGAGGGCGTTGCCCTGAGGTCTTGTTCCTAGTCGAGAAGTTTTGGGAGTTGACCCCTCCCTCGGCGATTGAGCAAGTCTTTGTTTGTTTCGGTTTTGGTGGTCCGATTGGTTGAGTTTTCTCTTGGGTGTTGCTTCCAAGAGAGTTGGTTCTTGTTGCCTTGGGTTTGAGCAAGTCGGCGCGCGTGTGGGAGTTCACGCCCATGCTCCGAGTTTGCTTGCTTTGGGAAGTCGTTTCCCGTTTGGCGAGAGTCGGCTTAGCTCCTGAGTTGTGTAGTCGATCGAGTAGCGCGCGATCAGCCACCCCAGAGAGGGTCCTCGCTTTGTGTTGCTAGCAAGCAAGAGTTGTTTGTTCCTTAAGGCGGAGGCCACCCGGTAAGAGTTGAGTTGTTCTCGGCAAGTTGTTGGTTCTTTGGGGATTGAAGATTTCCTTTCCTCTAGCCTCTGTGGTGGTTGAGTTGCTCCTTGGATGCCACCTCGAGTGATAGCTTGCGAGGTAGTCTTGCGGATTCGTGTGGCTCGGGATCCGTAAGCTTTGAGGTTGTCGTTATCCGTTTTCCTTGTGAGGTTTCGGGAGTGGAGCTTACGGTTGGAAGATGAGTTAGGCTTAGGCTTAAAGGGAAGTCCTTTGAGTAGCCAGCTTGGATTTTAAGAGTTGAGTAGTAGCTTGGAGGCGGCGTTGCTGCGTTATAAGTTTGGGTTGAGTTCTGCTGAGCAAGCCCTTCTCGGGCTTTGTTCCTAGTTGTTGTGAGTTCCCGGTTGGCGTTAGCGAGCCGCGTTGAGTGAGTTGTACACAGAGGTGCCGTGGCATTGGTTGGTAAGTTTGTTGAGCCGCTTTTTTTCCTCAAGGTGTTGTGTCGCAGATAGGCTGCGTGATGGTTTAGTCCTTGCTTCCCGAGTTTTCCTTGAGAGGAATGTTGGATGTTCCTTGCTGGCGATGTTCTCCTTGGTCGGTTCTTTGGTAGGTGTTCGTTGGAAAGTTTGCGTTCGGCCGATGAGGAGTTCTAGTTTGTTGGCTTGGCCGAGTGGAGTCTGTGTTTGGCCCTTGTTTTTTTTTTTTAAGTGGCCGTAGTCGAAGTTTCACCGTGGTGTGAGTGTTGTTAGCCGTCCGTGTACCAGGATGGTGCCCCTTGCCTTTGGTTCGACGATTTCTCCTTAAGATGGTTGCTTAAGTGTTGTGGTCGTGTTCTAGTTGGAGAAGTTTGTCTTTTGGATCGATCGCCGATTGGTGGTTCGTTTGTATCTCGTTAAGGTGTAGTCAAGGTTTGAGATTTGTTGGTCTCTTGTGAAGTAAGAGTAGGCCGTTTAGTTTTGGAATCTGGAAGGTTCAGTTGTTTGGCCAGTTTGTTGTAGGGTTGAGTTTGTTGGTTGACACAATGTACGCGTGTTTTTATGTATCGATGTTGGGGCGGCATGTGCCTGGACCCATTGCTCATTGTGGACTTTGAGCCCTTGCGGTGATTGAGGGTTTGGGCTTCGAGGAGAAGCCTATGAGTATTCGGTCTTGAGTCGAAGACGTTGCGTAGAAGTGAGATCCGTTGGTAAAAGTTTATTGAAGGAGTCCGAGTTCGGAGGAGGCGCTCGTGAGCGGGAAGGACGGGATGAGAATGCGATATCTGTGTTGTTTCAGTCTTAAGGACTTTCGAGGACGAAAGTCATAAAAAGGAGGAATATTGTAACGACCAGTTTTCATCCCGGTCTTCCGTATGCCCTAGGGGTATTTTAGTAATTTAGTCGGGCCGTCAGGGTCGTTTATGTCTTTTTCCAGTTGCTAAAATTATTGGATGGATTTATGTAGGTTTTTGGAAGGACTTGTGGTTTGGTTTGAGCAAGGTTTGGTGCAAAAGTAAAAATAAAGGAAATTGTCTTTGCACACTGGGTTTGAACCCGGGTCTCTGGGAAACTTGTGGGGATGTGTACCAATTGAGCCATTAGGTGCTCTTGTTGCTCTTCTGCATCATCTTATGGTTAGCCTTGGATTTTGGAGTTTTGGTGCATTTGGTTAAATGAAATAGAAATTAGGTTTATTCCATCTTCTTCTCCAAATCACCTCATGGCCGCACAAGCTTTCCTCTCCTTAGCCTTTGCCGATTCTTCTTTCCCTTGCATCTCCTTGGGTTCGATCATCATCATTCCGGTAAGTCTTCATCCTCTTCATCTCCTCATTTGGTTATTGATCTTTGGCCAAGGTAAGAAGTAGAGTGTTGTGTGTGTTGTGTGGTTTGCGGCCCGGTAGAGAAGCCAGCCAGCCAGAACCATCGTCGCCCCGTCCAGGTAGGCCAGACCCTCGCCCAGATCTGTTGAAGCAGCCCTGCCGCCGCGCGGAGCCGGACGGCTTCGCGCTTCGCGCCCGCCTCGCCTCCACGCCATCGCCGCTGAATCGCCAGCCGCCATCGCCATCGGCAAGTCGCGCCAGATCCACCGTCGCGGCCCTCCCGCCGCGCCATCGCTCGTCGTCGTGCGGATCGCGCGCCGCGATAGACGCCAGACGCCAGCGCCACGCGCGCCGCCGCGCTCGCCAGCCAACGCGCGAGCCTTCGCCTGCGCGCGCGCGTCCTGCCCTCGCATCCGTCCGCGTCGTGCCGTGCAGTGCCGCACAGCGGCCAGCGCCCAGCCCTGCCGTGCGCGTGAGTTCCCTTTGCGCCGAGCTTGCTTTGTTCTATTGTTTTTAGACTTTTTAGGTATTGACTATTATTGGTTTGTTAGGTTCCCGCTCGCTAGCTCGGGATTGTTCCGCACTTAGGATTTGTGTGTAGAAGCCTCCCACCAAGGTAAGGATTTCTTCCGGAGTTGTGTGGGCCTGCGCGTATATTTTGTGATTGTTGTTTTGTATGCACATGTATGATTATTTGCATGTTTAGCCCTAGGTGCTCTGTTTCAATTCTCGATCGCATGAACTCTTGTATTGTTTCTCATGTTAGCCCATGCTAGGTTGTTCCATTCTCGCATGTTCGATATCTGTTCTTGCTTCGTAGTATCATGCTAGGTTCCATGTATCTGTTGAGCACGTATTGGACCGCATTGATTGAATTGTTATTATTGCTATGGTTTAGAGTTCGTAGGTAGCATCATCCGGCCGGATGCATAACGTAACTTGCATCCCCGACGGGGGCGTGCGAGATGGTACTCAGTCCACTGAACCGCTAGGTTTGGCTAACCCTAACGGCCGCCCTCGCAATCTTGGGTGAGGGTGGCGGTCGTTAAATGCCCCAACGGTTGGGATGATGACTTGGCATTGCCTCATCCCCGGCGATCGACACGTCCTCGCCGTGTTCGGCCGTAGCCCTTGATTGCCACCGATAGGGCAAGGGCGGCTTCTCGGTGTAAGCCTACCACGACCGATTCCTTAGCCTCAGTGCGGTGGTTCAGTGACATAGTTCACGTGTCCAGTCTCACACCCCTATGTCGGTGACACCGATCCGGAGATTTAGTTAGGCGTGGTGATCGGACATGGGCAACTTGCCACTAGACCCGGCACCCCATAGTTCGCAGTGAGCACGCAGTGGCGCGCTTACGCTCATTACAACGCCCGACCGGAGAGCTCCTCGGGATCTTGAGCTAGTGCACCTTTCGTATCGACGATGAGAGCGGTGAGGCCGGGACTCGTTTCTCGTATAGGGCGTATTGTGTGGTGGATTTATTTCGGGACTAAGACCACGAGTTGGCATCCGAGGTCCAAGTGTGGACTTAAGCTATGTGCTCTATTCTGTGTTTATACTCATAGCTTGCATACATTCTTCTAGATGATCATGTATATCGTATTGTACCCCGGTTGGGGATTCTTACTGAGTAATTCGTTACTCACCCTTATTCTGTGGTTTTCCACAGGTAACGAAGGCGCGAGATAGGATGGCTGAAGGAGGAGCTGTGATCATGGAATCCTGCTGTCATCTCTGACCATTTTATTATATCATGACTCTTGACTTTTGTTATTTCCCCTGAATGCATGTAGACGGGCACGAGCCCTAGGATGTTTTCTTACGTTTTATGGATTCCAGCATATTTGTACTTGTGGAATGTTTAAATGGTTTAAATAAATCTCTGATCAGTGTATGCTTTTAGAAATGTATGTTTTGATTGTTGAATGTTTCTGTTTTTACTTGGGATCCGAAACTTATTTTTCATAATGTCTTTTATTTTTGAATACATGCATTGGGGTAAAGGCCCATTTAGAGCCCCTTTTGGGTCGGGTCTTTACACAGCTCCTCTATGTGTAATTAACATACTGGCGATCTACACAAAGCATAAAAGCTAGCCCACGCTGGGGCCCTCACTTCCCAACAAGGGTAAAACATGTATACTAGATGCAATATTGTAAAATGAAACCCTTAGCTTAATGAACTCAGACAAACCTGACGGCCGTGGAGTGCTGATGATCATGGGAACACAACCTGCCAACAGGTTAGTCTACAGAATCTATGACTCTGTGCTTTGATACCAACTGTAAAGAATCGACCCAAAATACGGTCCTAAACCTAGGTTCTCACTCAGCATGCAAGTTAAATATGTCAACAAGCGGTTTAGTGCTCATATTTTAAAACTTTTCAAAACATTTGTGAACGGGGAACACTTAAAGCATAACTAACAATTTTCATTAAACAAAACCAACAAAGTAAAAACAAGCCTGGCCAGTATTTATAAAAACTATCAAAACAGTTTAAATCACTTTCAATAACGTTCCCCAAGGACTCCTGTCCATCTACATGTTGAACAAATAATGCAAATAACTAATAACAGAGTGCCGGCAGCTCCCATGATCAAAGAGCTTCCTCCAGTAACCGTCCTGGTGCTGTCCCAAGTTACCTGGTGGAAAAACCACAGAAATAAGGGTGAGTATAAACATACTCAGTAAGAATCCCCGACTGGGGTACAATACGATACATTAGTCATCTAGCACCCTAGTATACATGCAAACAGTTACCAACATAGATCATAGCTCAACGAGCTTACAAGGCAAAATCTGGAATACTCAGAAGTCTCCTACTTTCGGCCTAATGATTGGTTCTCATAACCAATCCCGGGACATCTCCGAGGGTCTTTCTCCCCCGACCAATTGATTAGTTCGAAAACTGATCCCAAAGATGTCCGACAACCTCGAGGGTCTTTGTCCCTCGACCATATGATCAGCTCAAAAACCAATCCCAATGGGTGTCCTCAAGGGCCTCTTACCCTCGCTAATAAATCTGGACTAACGGGAGAGTACCCGAAGTCTGGCTCTAAACTTGAAGGAACTGGTGTACTCACGAACATTAACCCGGGGGAGCTCTCTGAACCGGCGACTAACGCGTTTGCGCGCACACCGCATGCTGCTGCAACCGGCGTAAATGTGGGGGCCTAGATACAAACTACGCGGGCCAGGTATGCATGCCTAAAGACTCGGAAGCGGTGTCACTGAACACAGTAGTGTGAGGACCTCGACAGTCATCTGTGCAGCCTATACCACCGACCTGAAGCTAAGAACCGGCCAAGGCAGGCTTGCACCGTTGGCAGGGTTCCGCTCTTGCAGGCTACAAACTAGGCTTATGCCGATGTGGTAGCTAAATCCACATCGGCTGTTGGGGGGAAGCAAGGTACGTTATGCTTTGCTCTACTCCCGACCGGTGGGGACAAAGTACGTTATGTCCGCTCTCAGCCCCTGGATGATGACAAACCCTACTACACTAGCTAAGAGTACAGAGTAAATGATTCCTGGCTAACATACAATAATCAACATCAATCACACTTAACCTAGCATGATACTATGAACTTAAAACAGGAATCATAAACATGCTGGAAGAACAAACCTAGCATGACACTAACATGTACAATCAGGCAAACATGCTAGCAAGAGATCAATCATAGCTGCCCTATCACTATCATGCTCATAACAGTCAACAAGCATACAAGGCACATCATGATAATATCGCAGGGTCCACACAACCACGGTAAGAAATCCTTACCTGGAAACAAGCAGAAATAACTATCACAAATCAACCAAGCGACCCTCGAGCTTCTAAGTGAACCCAAGCAACCTAAGCATTTAATAAAAACAACCTAATTAAGTAAACAGCAGCCAACAACTTATGGCCCAAAGGAGAAAAGACTAGGGAATTACCAACCGAGAAGGCACGTTGTCTGGGAAGCAAGGGGGCAGGAAGGGCGCTTTTCTTTGTGCGCAGGGCGCTGGCGAGGCGAGCAGACATCTTTGGGCGGCGCGGAAGACGATCTCCCAGGCTCTGAACGCGCAGCGCGAAGGTTAAGGGCGGCAGCGAGCGGCGCGTCGGCGATGCAGGCGTCAGCGATCGGTGTGGCGTCTGGCCGCGAGCGTCGGCGATTTACCGGGCGAGGCGAGGCCGGGCGACGACTGCGCGGGCGGCGCTGGGTTGGGCGACTGGTGCGCGCAGCAGAGGTCAAATGTGCGGCGGCTAGGGCTTGGTGCGGCTAGGGTGTTGTGGGCTCGGCAAGGAGAGAGAGAGAGAGAGAGAGAGAGAGAGGTGGTAAAACAAGGGGAATGGGATTTTCTCTATTTTCCTTCCTTTTTCTATTTTAAATAGGTCTTGGTGACCTAAAATCCCTTCCCAAGGCTTCCTCTTTCGAGTCCCGGCTAAAGCGAACTTTCCTTTTAATTAAAACTCATTTTCTACAAACTCACAAATCACCATTTAGGGCAAGGGTTCAAATCCCAATGGATACACTTAAATTATAATAAATTTTGCCATTATCCAAAATACTTCCAAACTTCTAAACAACTAGCCCAAACTTCTTTGGTCTTGCAACCAACAAGAATCAAACCTTGACGAAGGCAGGAATGACCCTAAAGTCCTGAGAATCCACAAACTCTGATCGGGAAGAAAAAAGACCAAAATACCTCTAAGGGTTAAAAAGCTCTAACGGCCCAACCGGACAACCGAATATTGAGCCAGAAACACCTGGGAAACCGGAATAGAAAACTGGGCCGTTACGGTGCGGGGTGGCTCTGGGTTGGGCGACCTGGTGCAGAGCGGTGTGGCGCTGGGGCTGAGAGGCCCGGTGCGGTGCGGTGCGGCCAGGGGCAGAAGCTGGGGCTGTGTGGCCTGTTGTGGCTAGGGCTTCATGCGGCTAGGGTTTGGTGGGCTCGGCAAGGAGAGAGAGAGAGAGAGAGAGAGAAAGAGAGAGAGAGATGTGTGAGGCAAAACAAGGGGGAATGGGATTTTCTTTATTTTTCCTTCCTTTTCCTATTTTAAATAGATCTTGGTGACCTAAAATCCCTTCCCAAGGCTTCCTCCTTCGAGTCTTGGTTGAAGCAATCTTTTCTATTAATTAAAACTCATTTTCTACAAACTCCCAACTCACCATTTAGGGCAAGGGTTCAAATCCCAATGGAAACACTTAAATTAATATTAATTTTGCCAATATCCAAAACACTTCCAAACTTCTAAACAAATAGCCTATACTTCTCGGGTCTCGCAACCAACAACAATTAAGTCTCATCAAAGGCAAGAATGGTCCTGGAATCCTGAAAATCCACAAATCCTGACCGGGGAGCAAAAAGACTAAAATACCCCTAAGGGTTAAAAAGCTCTAACGGCCCAACCTATTGCCCCAATACTGAACCGAACGTACGAGGAAACTGGAACATAAAACTGGGCCGTTACAACCGCACCTCAGGCTAAGGAACCAGTCGTGGTAGGCTTACACCAGGAAGTCGTCCTTGTCCTATCAAGTGGCAATCAAGGGCTACTGTCGAACACGCTGAGGACGTGCCGACTGCCGGGGACAAGGCAATGCCATGTCATCATCCTGACCGTTGGGGCATTTAACAGTCTGCCACCCTCACCCAAGATTGCAGGGCCTGCCGTTAGGGTTAGCTAAACCATAACGGTGGATCAGGGACGGAGTACTGCCTCGTACGTCCCTGCCGTGGATGCAAGTTACCTTATGCATCTTGGCCTGGATGATGCTACCTATCTGAACTCTAAACTATAACATCAACAGCAAACAATCCAATACGTGCTCATCAGATACAACGAACCTAGCATGATACTACAAAGCAAGAACAGATAACGAACATGCCAGAACGGAACAACCTAGCATGGACTAACATGAGAAACAACATAAGATGTAACGGCCCAGTTTTCTATTTCGGTTACCCAGGTGATTTCGGGTCATTATGCGGATGTTCGGATGGGCCGTTAGAGCTGTTTTAACCCTTAGGGGTATTTTGGTCTTTTTGCCCCCGGTCAGGGTTTTGAGGATTTTCAAGATTTCAGGGCCTTTTCTGCCTTCGTCGAATTTTGGTGGTTGTTGGTTGCAAGACCCAAGAGGTTTGGGCAAGTTGTTTGGGAGTTTGGAGGTATTTTAGTTATTGGCAAAATTAATGGGTTTTTTAGTGCTTCCTTTGGGATTTGAACCCTTGCCCTAAATGGTTTTGGGAGTTTGTAGGAAAAAGAGTTTTTCTAGAAAGAAAGGTTTGTTTGGGCCGGGTTTTGAAAGAGGAAGCTTTGGGAAGGGATTTTAGACCCATTTAGATTAGGAAAAGGGAAGAAAAATCAAGAAAGTCCCTTTCCCCTTGTTTTGCAATCTCTCTCTCTCTCTCTCTCTCTCTCAAAACCCTAGCCGCACCATGCCCAGCCCTTGCCGCACCAACCCCAGCCGAGCCACCACACCCTAGCTGCTCAGCCCGAGCCACAGCCGTGCCCAGCCGCTCTGCACCAGGCCGCGCCGCACAGCCCAGCCATTCCGCCCAGACGTGCCGCGTCGCCCCGCACCAAGCCGCCCTACACCATGCCGCTCGTTACCGTCCGCACGCGTCGCCCAGCACCGCCCCGTGCCGCTCAGCCCAGGTGCGCCCAGACGCGTCGCCCAGCCCCGCTCGCTGCCGCCTAGACGCGTCGCCTGCGCTCTGTCCTCACAGACCCGATGTCTCGCCCGCGCGCCCGACCCAGCGTGATCGCTCGCCTGCGACAGCCCGCGTCTGCACGTCCCTTGCCTCGCTTGCGCCCGGTGCAGCGCGCCAGAGCCAGCGCCCGCCACGCACTACCGCTTGCTGGCGACGGACGGCCTTTGCCTGCCGTGCGAGTTGGGGCATGACCTTGTGTCTTCTCGGTCGGTAATTCCCGAGTCTTTTCTCTTTTGGGCACTAGGCTGTGGCTGCTGTTTAATTAATTAGGTTGTTTTTACTAAAATGCTTAGGTTGCTCGGGTTCACTTTAAAGCTCGAGGGTCGTTTTTTATTGTGAAAGTTATTTCTGCTTGCTTCCAAGTAAGGATTTCTTACCTTGGTTGTGTGGACCCTGCGATGCTTTCTTGATTGTGCCTTATATGCATGTTTACTTGTATGAACATGATTAGTGGATAGGACAGCTTGTGATTGCACTCTTGCTAGCATGTTTGCTTGTTTGTACATGTTAGTGCCATGCTAGGATTGTTCTTCCAGCATGCTTGAGATTCCTGCTTTAAGTTCGTAGTATCATGCTAGGTTATGTGTGATTGATGTTGATATGTATGTCTAGCCAGGAATCAGTTATTTTGAACTCTTAGCTAGTATAGTAGAGTTTGTCATCATCCAGAGGCTGAGAGCAGACATAACGTACTTTGTCCCCACCGGTCGGGAGTAGAGCGAAGCATAACGTACATTGCTTCCCCCCGGCAGCCGATGTGGATTTAGCTACCACATCGGCATAAGCCTAGTTTGTAGCCTGCTAGAGCGGAACCCTGCCAACGGTGCAAGCCTCGCTTGGCGGTTCTTAGCTTCGTGTCGGTCGTACATGCTGCACAAATGAGTGCCGAGGGCCTCGCACTCATCGTGTTCGGTGACAACGCTCCGAGTCTTTAGGCATGCGTGCACGGCCCGCGTAGTTTGTACCTAGGCCCCCACATTTACACCGGTTGCAGCGGCATGCGGTGTGCGCGCCACAGCGTTAGTCGCCGGTTCGAGAGCTCCCCTGCTAATGTTCGTGAGTACACCAGCCTTCCCAGCTTTAGAGCCGGACTTCGGGTACTCTCCGTTAGTCCAGATTTATTAGCGAGGGTAAGAGGCCCTTGAGGACACCCATTGGGATTGGCTTTTGAGTGATCATTTGGTCGAGGAGAAAGACCCTCGAGGGTGTCGGACATCTTTGGGATCGGTTTTTGAGCTGATCAATTGGCCGAGGGAGAAAGACCCTCGGAGATGTCCCGGGATTGGTTATGAGAGCCAATCATTAGGCCGGAGGTAGGAGACTTCCGAGGATTCCAGATTCTGCCTTGTAAGCTCGTTGAGCTATGATCTGTGTTGGTAATCGCTTGCATGTATACTAGGGTGCTAGATGATTGATGTATCGTATTGTACCCGGTTGGGGATTCTTACTCGAGTATGTTTATATCGACCCTTATTTCGTGGTTTTCCACTGTGTAACTTGGGACAAAGACCGGACGGCTAGCGGAGGGAGCTGATTGATCATGGGAGCCGCCGACACTCTGTCTTTTATTGTTTGCATAATTTGTTCAGCATGTAGGCGGACAGGAGTCCTAAGGGGACGTTTTTAAAAGTTGTTTAAACTGTATTGTATGATTTTATAAACACTGGCCAGGCTTGTTTTACTTTGTTGGTTTGCTTAAATGAAGGTTGTTGTTTATGTTTTAAGTGTCCACGCTTTTAAATGTTTTGAAAGGTTTTAAATATGAGCACTAAACCGCTTGATGAAGTATTTAACTTGCATGCTGAGTGAGAACCTAGGTTTAGGACCGCATTTTGGGTCGGGTTCTTACATAAGAAATCATGCCAGTCGGGAATTCAGAACAGAGCACCTATCACTAAACATGCTGATAAACACAAACAAGCATACAAACAGTAATCACATATAATATCGCAGGGCCCACACAACTCCGGTAAGAAATCCTTACCTGGTCGGAAGGCAACTACACACAAGAATCCTAAGCTGCGATCGATCTCGAGGTAGCTAACGAGAACCTAACAAGCACAATAATTATCACAATACATAGGCCTAAATATAATAAAATAAATAGGGCTCAGCTCGGAAGCAACTCACACGGCACGGCTGACACGCGGATGGACAGGCTGCACGGTCGTGGCTGCTGCTGGGCGCTGATGGGCTGCGCGCGCGCGGACGGGCTAGCTGGGCGCAGGTGCGGACAAGCAGACGCTACGAGCGACGCGAAGTGGCATGGGCGCTCTGGCGCTAGGACGGCGCCCGGACGGGGCGCGCAGATGGGCGACGCGACGCGGCACGGGCGCAGTGGCGCGGAAAGGCACCTGGGCACGCCAGGCTGGTGCGACGGGCGTCTGGGCACGCCTGGCTGGTGCAAAGGGCGTCTGGGCACTGCTGCTGGCTGCGTACGACGACTTCGACAGGGCTGCTGGGCGATGGGCACTGGAGGGCGCTGGGCAGGGGCTGCTGCTGCTTGGCTGGGCTGCTGCTCGGCTGTGCTGCACAACACCAACAAATCTCACCTCTTCTTCACTCGGCCAGTAAGAACACACCAAATGGAAGAAGAAGAAGAAGAGATCGAGACACTTACCCGGGATGACGAATGGACGAAGGACCTGCTAGGGAGATGAAAGGGCTTGGGCGGCTATGGGTGATTTGGAGAAGAAAACACTACAACCCTAATTTCCCTTCATTTAGTCAAATGCACCAAAACCCCAAGGACTCAAGGCTAACCAAGTTATGCCGCGGAAAGAATAACAAGAGCTCCCAATAGCTCAACTTGCACACTACCCAACTGTAAGGACCCGTCCCGAAATACGGTCCTAAACCTAGGTCCTCACTCAGCATGCAAGTTAAATATTTCAACAAGCGGTTTAGTGCTCATATTTAAAACTTTTCAAAACATTTGGAAATGGGGAACGCTTAAAACATAACGAACAATTTTCATAAAGCAAGTCCAACAAGGTAAAACAAGCCTGGCCAGTATTTATAAATGAACATTCAAAACAGTTTAAACAACTTTAACATCATTCTCCTAGGACTCATGTCCATCTACATGCTGAATAAATAAATGCAAACAATAAACGACAGAGTGCCGGTAGTTCCCATGATCAATCAGCTCCCTCCGCTAGCCATCCCGGTGCTGTCCCAAGTTACCTGGTGGAAAAAACACATAAATAAGGGTGAGTATAAACATACTCAGTAAGAATCCCCAAACGGGGTACAATACTATACATCAGTCATCTAGCACCCTAACATGCAACCATACAATGAGTTAGAGCAAAACGGTTGGTTTAGGCTATGAGCTACTCCTAGAGCGAGCCTAATCAAGGGCTTACATCTACAGCCTATCCTAGGTTCTACACCTGGATGCCCTTCGGGGTCTTACACAACCTAGGACTCAGTGATGCCCATCGGGGACTTATATACAAGGATGCCCATCGGGGTCTTACACCTCCAATCAATGATGCCCATCGGGGTCTTACACATCTAGGATGCCCATCGGGGTCTTACACCTCCAATCAATGATGCCCATCGGGGTCTTACACATCTAGGATGCCCATCGGGGTCTTACACCTCCAATCAATGATGCTCATCGGGGTCTTACACAAACGGGACCTAAACTAGTTACCCCTACAGTCTTCTACACTATACATCACCTACTTATCCCTAGCATGGAACTAACAGGGTAAAACAGGACAAGGTTATGCCAAGATAAGGAAAGTCCCTAGCATGATACTACGAACTCAAGCAGGAATCAAAAGCATGCTGGAAGAACAAACCTAGCATGGCACTAACATGAACAACAAGAAAACATGCTAGCAAGATTTCAAACACAAGCTGTCCTATAGCTAACATGCTCATAACAGTAACCAAGTGTAAGAACCCGACCCAAAATACGGTCCTAAACCTAGGTTCTCACTCAGCATGCAAGTTAAAATACTTCATCAAGCGGTTTAGTGCTCATATTTAAAACCTTTCAAAACATTTAGAAACGGGGAATGCTTAAAACATAATCAACAATTTTGTTTAAGAAAGACCAACGAAGTAAAACAAGCCTGGCCAGTATATAAAAACATTCAAAACAGTTCAAACAACTTTTTATAATGTTTCCCCTAGGACTCCTGTCCATCTACATGCTGAACAAATATGCAAACAATAAAGACAGAGTGCCGGCAGCTCCCATGATCATTCAACTCCCTCCGCTAGCCGTCCCTGTCTTTGTCCCAAGTTACCCGTGGAAAACCACGAAATAAGGGTGAGTATAAACATACTCGGTAAGAATCTCCAACCGGGGTACAATACGATACTTCAATCATCTAGCACCCTATTATACATGCAAACAATTACCAACACGGATCATAGCTCAACGAGCTTACAAGGCGAGAATGGAATCCTCGGAAGTCTCCTTCTTCCGACCTAATGATTGGCTCTCATAACCAATCCCGGGACATCTCCGAGGGTCTTTCTCCCTCGGCCAATTGATCAGCTCAAAAACCGATCCCAAAGATGTCCGACACCCTCGAGGGTCTTTCTCCCTCGACCATATGATCAGCTCAAAAGCCAATCCCAATGGGTGTCCTCAAGGGCCTCTTACCCTCGCTATAAATCTGGACTATCGGGAGAGTACCCGAAGTCTGGCTCTAAACAGAAGGAACTGTGTACTCACGAACATTAGCCCGGGAGCTCTCCGAACCGGCGACTAACGCGTGTCGCGCGCACACACCGCATGCTTTGCAACCGGGGCGTAAATGTGGGGCCTAAGTACAAACTACGCGGGCCGTGCACGCATGCCTAAGACTCGGAAACGGTGTCACCGAACACGAGAGTGCGAGGCCCTCGGCACTCATCATGCAGCTTTGTACCACCGACTGAAGCTAAGAACCGGCCAAGGTAGGCTTGCACCGCTGGCGGGGGTTCCGCTCTAGCGGGCTACAAACTAGGCTTATGCCAATGAGGTAGCTAATCCTCATTGGTCAGCCGGGGAAGCAATGTACGTTATGCTTCGCTCTTCTCCCGACCGGTGGGGACAAGGTACGTTATGTCCGCTCACCTCTAGATGATGACAAATTTAACACACTAGCTAGAGTATAGAGTAAACGATTCTGGCTAAACATACACAATCATCATCAATCATACATAACCTAGCATGATACTACGAACTTAAAGCGAGGAATCTCAAGCATGCCGGAAGAACAATCCTAGCATGGCACTAACATGTACAAACAAGCAAACATGCTAGCGAAATGCAATCACAAGTCATCCCTATCCACTAATCATGTTCATAAAAGTAAACATGCATATAAGGCACGATCAAGAAAGCATCGCAGGTCCACACAACCACGATAAGGAATCCTTACCGAAACGAAGCGAAATAACCTTCACAATCAAATAATGACCCTCGAGCTTTAAAGCAAAACCGAGCAACCTAAGCATTTTAAAAGCATCCTAAATAAATATACAAAGAGCCAAAGCTTAAAAATCTAAAAGGGATAGGTTCGGGAATTACCAACCGAGAAGGCACGGGTCTCGCGGCAAGAAGGGGGCGCTTTTAGGCGCTGTTGAGTGCGGGCTGGGCGCTGCTCAGCGCTTAACGGCGCTGGCTTTGCGCGCTGGGCGCGCAGCGGGGGGGCGCTGGCGCTGGCGCTGGCTGCGCGACGATCGCGACAGGGGCGCAGCGCTGCCGGAGGGCGACGCGACGAAGCGCACGGGCACGCAGACGCGACGCGCGGGGCACGGCACGGGCGCGCGGCGGGCGACGCGTGCGCGCGCGCGGTGGCGGCGGCCTTGTGCAAGACGGCGCGGCGCGTCGGGCGACCTGATGCAGTCTCGCAGCGCGCTGCGCCTGGCTGCTCGCGCGGAGCGGCTGGCTGTCTGCCTGCTTAAATTGGGCCAATTTGGCCGCTGCTGTGCGCTGGGTGCTGGTGTGGCCGCCTGCTGGTCTGCTGGCTGTGTGCAGGCAGGTGAGCGGGGTGCGGCTAGGGTTTCTTGGTGAGGTCGGCTAGGAGAGAGAGAGAGAGAGAGAGAGAGAGAGAGAGAGAGAGAGAGAGATTGCAAAACAAGGTGAAAATGGATTTTCTTGATTTTCTTTCCTTTTCTCTAATTAAATAGGTCTAAAAATCCCTTCCCAAAGCTTCCTCTTTCCAAACCCTACCGAAGCAAACGTATTTTAAAAAATAAAACTCTCTTTTCCTACTTAACTCCCAAGACCATTTAGGCAAGGGCTCAAACCCAATGGGAGCACCAAAATTACAATTAATTTTGCCATTTTCTAAAACACCTCCAAACTTCCAAACAACTTGCCCAAACCTCTCGGGTCTTGCAACCAACAACCATTACGCTTTGACAAAGGCAGAATGGCCCCAAATCTTGAAAATCCTGAAAATCCTCAACCTCCGCCGGGAGCAGAAAAGACCAAAATACCCTTAAAGGTTATAAAGCTCTAATGGCCCAACCGATTGCCCCAATACTTAACCGAGAGTACTGGAAATCGGAATGGAAAATCGGGCCGTTACAATACTCCCTCCTTTTAAGACTTTCGTCCTCGAAAGTCCTAAAACAAAACAAACTCTATGAATACTCCCGATTCTTAGCCAACCGAACTTCTCGGCTAAAACAACACTAGCCCTTCTCTGATAACCAAACCCTCTTGGGTTCTCAAAGGCTCAAAGCCACAATGCTCTCCAGTCTGCCACATACTATCTCAACAAAGAGACGAGGAACACAAAACTTGCACTGCTGTCAAAGACGGGGCAAAGCTAACCACTGCTCCAATCCGCTCAAGGATCTCAAAAGCCCTACAAACTTGGGGCTCAGCCAAAACCCCACTAAACCAACACGGAACACCTCTCAACGGTGTTACTCTCAGCAAACTGGCAGACTGGGCACAAGCTCCAAAACTCAACGCCACGCACTGGCGTAACTTCTCTGAATGCCCACAATCGATAACAAATCGCCTCAACACAACGCCAAGTCGGCCAAACAATCGAACCTCTCGGGTTCCGAAACCAAACGGCCTACTCTTTCTTCACAAGAGACCAGCCCAACCACAAGGCTTGCCTAAAGCCTTAACGAAAAACAATCGAACCACCAATCGCGATTGATCCAAAAGGCAAACTTTTCCCACTAGCACAAGCGAAACTTCACTACGGCCAACCCTAAATGGCCAAAAACCAGCACAGCTCCACTCGGCCAAGCCAACAACTGAGCCTCACAACGGCCGAACACAAACTTTTCCATGCAAACCTACTAGCAACTCGGCCAAAGAGAACATTGCCGTGCAAGGAAACACCCAACATTCCTCTCATGGAAAATCTCGGCAAAGAAGGACCAAACCCTCACAGGGCTATCAAAGAACTCACAACAGCTTGAGGAAAACAAAATTTCAAAGGCTAACCAACTAATGCCACGGCACCTCTGTGCCAACACACTCAATCGAGGCTCAACTATTCGCCAATCGCGAAAGCTCAACAACTAGAAACAAAGCCCGAGAAGGGCTTGCTCAGTGAAAATCAACTCAAGCTCATAACGAGCAAAGCTTGCCTCCAAGCTACCACTCAACACCTAAGTCCCACCGGCTACTCAAGGGACTTCCTCCTTTTAGCTCAGCCTAACTCATCTTGCGACTAGAAGCTCCACACTCGAAACATTGCAAGGAGAACGAACTGATGAGGCTATCTCCAAAGATAATACTCGAGGCTGGCATCCATGGTGCAACTCAACCACCAAGGAAAACTGGGGGAAAAACTTCAAACCCCAAGAACCAACAACTTACCAAAGAAAAGCTCAACTCTTAAATCACGCCACCGCTCTTGCGGGGACAAAAACTTTTCGCTTGCTAACAACACAATGCAGGGACCCTCTCATGGGCTAACCATCGCGCTACTCGATCAACTACACAACTCAGAGCTACGCTGACTCCTCAACGGAACGATTTCCCAAAGAAGCAAAACTCTAAAGGGCGCGAACATCACACACGCCACGACTTGCTCAAACCCAAGGGCAACACTAACCAACTCTCTTGGAAGCAACACCCAAGGGAAACTCAACTGATTGGACCAGCAATCCAGAACTAGCCGAACTTACTTAACCACCGAGGGAGGAATCAACTCCCAAAACAACCAGACTAGGAACAAATCCTCAGGGCAACGCCCTCTGGCTCGAACCGAGCAAGCTCTTGAAACATCAAGAGAACCAAATCTTGGTCGACACCAAGCTCCACCCCGCTAAGAATTCCGAAAATCAACGTGGAGGTTACCAAGAACAACTCTAGCTTGTTAACCGACAACAAGCATCCAGCAACTCAACCGAGGAACACTGCCTGGGTCTGACTGAGCTCTGGTGAGGCTCTCCACAACTTAGGGATCCTCTGATCACCCTCCGACGCACACGGTCAACAACGATCTAACAAACAACCGGCTACGCGGGCACAACCCTCTCCAGCATCTCAACTACGTTGGCCAACTCTAACTTGGAAACCAAGGGAACCAGAAACGCTACAGGAGGCGTCATCCTCCTACTCAAAGCAACAACCTCAACATACCTTCTGCCCAAGGTAAGGATCCGAACAGCTTTCTTAGCCAAAACGATCGTAAATCGCGCGGCTTGCCACTATCGCTCTTGTTCGGTTCCAATCAAGTCTAACTGTGGCAAGGACCAACTAGCAAAACTTGCTTAACCAACAAATTCGCAAGAACGCGAGCACGACATCCTTACAAACCAAAGCTAGGGCACTTGCCAAGAACTAAAGCCTTGACACGTCAAAGATCGAGCACTGCTCCTCAACACGAACCTCTCGTGGTTTTCCAAACATAAACCACGGAACGAGCTACGCAAAAGTGCACCGGGGTGTACAGCTCCAACTTGATCCCTTAAGATCCAAAGCCAACAAAGGCTCTCACACTGGGCAACTTTTGCCTCCAAACAGAGCCACAACAAACAAGGGAGCAACAAGAGTTCAAACCCACTCGGGGCCAACTCACCACGAAAAAGCCACATTGGCCAACTTACTCTTACAAGCGCAAAACCACACCAAGCTAACATTCCTCAAAACAATGTGCTCACTAAACGCGCTCCGATCAGCCATCCAACTCATGGCTCTAACATCGATCAACCACGCATCCACGATGCCAACACTAACCATACTAGGGTAACTCAAAGGGTAGCCGAATCATGCTACCATCAAGCCGCTCACGTGCTCACAACACAGCGCGAGAACTCGAACGCTTAGCTCTTAACAGCCTATAGCATCCTTTACACCCAACTCTCGTGAGATCCCGAACAGCTCCTACTTTCCTCGAAAACCTCAAACTTGTAGTCCTCTCGACTACCACCGAGCTAGATCTCTTAAGCAACCCAAACAGTGCAACCTCGGAAAAGGGTACAAGACAAGCGGGGATGCTATACTGGGCAGCCATGGAACCACCTCGCACTAAAAGTGCCAATCGGCCCGAATCTAGGCCTCCTCTCAAAGCTTGGTGCCAACAGCACTACATCTATTACAACACGAATCACCTCAAACGAGCTTTATGCCCTCTCTGAGAATAGGGAAAGTCACTCTCAAGTGACGGGGCAATGGCACTCAAAGACAGAGAGTCCAAACACTCGAGCAGCCTAATCTCTGGCATCTCGACCAACAGACTTACCACGGCCTACTCCTGCATCCCACTCGATGCTCAACAAAAGCTCAGGCCAACTCCTCGGGTGGCAACAACTAGTTCCACAATGGGAACATCCAAATAAAAGAGTGTTCCACTCTACTAGCCCGCCGAAATCCACAGATGGATAAAACCCTGGCAAGCAAACTCCACACTACACCCTGGCTACGAGGGTACAAAGAGAACTGGCTGCAAAACAACAGCAGGCTTGCAAGGGGGACAAGATGTCTCTACATCTTCCTCAAAAGCTACTAACTTGGCAGCTTGCCAATCGACCGGGTGGCTGGTGGAGACTCTGCTGGTCCGCCTCTCATAGGGGACTTCCACCACCACACTACTGCATCAAACAACACAAGAACGGCACGCCACAACCTCAGAACATCAGGTCATCGGCCTCAACACCACGTGTCATCCCAACACTTGGATGATAAACTCGATCCTGGCCAACCACCTTGCTACTAGCGATGAGGTCTCAAAACATCCAAATCTACAGCTTCCACTTGCCAAACTCGGCGGCTCGATCAACGCCAACTATCTTATCGGCATAAACCTGCTTGATCAAGCCCTCCCGGAACCTCCGGGTTACTGGAACTACAAGGAGGGGTGTCTCCTAAATAAACTCTACCAGCTGGGCTATCTATGCCCAAGACTCCTCACTACGCGCTACAAACTGCGCCTGGGTCTCCGCTCTCTGTTAGCTAAAAGACGTGCCATCAACTCCCTCATGGCTGGAGCACACTCTGCTCAAGGAGTCTCACTCTGAGGCGTGCTAGCCTCAACCCCCCCTACTCTTGGCAACTCATCTGCCAGGGCCAAAGGTGGCCTATGGGTCTAGACAACCCTAGACGTGGTCTCATGATCAACATGAACAGTTCCAACTCCTCGGTTGGAAATACCAAACGTCCTGCTCCTCTGAGTGCAATCAACATACTGGCGATCTGCACAAGGCACCTCCACCCTCTCACTAGGGGAGAAACCAACAACTGGGCCACAAATGGCCTATGGGAGTCAAATCTCTGCCTCCTCCTCAGTGCGATCAACATATCGCGATCCGCACAAAGCATCAAAACCGGCCCACTGGGGCTCTCACTGCTCATCAAACTACTCGCACTGCGGAAAAGTTGGCATGATGGCGTTCTAAGCCCAAACCAACAACGAGTCAGAACCTGCTCGTCTCCGCTCCACAACTCTACACAGGGCATAAAAGCTAGAAGAAAAGTATTGTAAGTTCTTACCCCTTAACTTAATTGAACTCAGACAAACCAAGCGGTCGTGGAGTGTTGATGATCATGGGAACAACAACCTACAAAGCAGGTTAGTCTACAGAATCTATGACTCTGTGCTCTGATACCAACTGTAAGAACCCGACCCAAAATACGGTCCTAAACCTAGGTTCTCACTCAGCATGCAAGTTAAAATACTTCATCAAGCGGTTTAGTGCTCATATTTAAAACCTTTCAAAACATTTAGAAACGGGGAATGCTTAAAACATAATCAACAATTTTGTTTAAGAAAGACCAACGAAGTAAAACAAGCCTGACCAGTATATAAAAACATTCAAAACAGTTCAAACAACTTTTTATAATGTTTCCCCTAGGACTCCTGTCCATCTACATGCCGAACAAATATGCAAACAATAAAGACAGAGTCTTGGCAGCTCCCATGATCATTCAACTCCCTCCGCTAGCCGTCCCGGTCTTGCCGTCCCAAGTTACCCGTGGAAAACCACAGAATAAGGGTGAGTATAAACATACTCGGTAGAATCCCCAACCGGGTACAATACGATACTTCAATCATCTAGCACCCTATTATACATGCAAACAGATTACCAACACGGATCATAGCTCAACGAGCTTACAAGGCGAGAATCTGGAATCCTCGGAAGTCTCCTTCTTCCGACCTAATGATTGGCTCTCATAACCAATCTCGGGACATCTCCGAGGGTCTTTCTCCCTCGGCCAATTGATCACCTCAAAACCGATCCCAAAGATGTCCGACACCCTCGAGGGTCTTTCTCCTCGACCATATGATCGACTCAAAAGCCAATCCCAATGGGTGTCCTCAAGGGCCTCTTACCCTCGCTATAATCTGGACTATCGGAGAGTACCCAAGTCCGGCTCTAAACAGAAGGAAGGCTGTGTAATCAGAATGTGACCCGGTTTTTACTAAATGTAAAATAAGGTTTCCTTTTATATTTTTAAGTTTGGGAGGAACTGTTGGAAGGACTCGAACCCTCGGCCTAAAAAGGGGTTGGGAAGCTTGGGTTTAAATAAGGAAAAATAAACGCGTCAGTCGGGGCTCGAAGGGGAATCTTGGGGAGGTCATAAGCGATTCCCAAGTCTATTTAAGTTAAGGAAGGGAATTATATTTAAAGAGATAGAAAAGAGAAAAAAAGGAAAAAAGAAAGAACCCCAAAACCCTAGACCTCTCCTTCACTCTCGCCCAAGCCGCCCCACACCGCCGCCGTGTCTCGCCCAACGCCCTGCTGCTTCGCCCCACGACATCGCACGCCTGCTGACCACTGCCGCACCGCACCGAGCCACCGCCAGCCCAGATCGCGTCGAGCAGCCAGCTCGCCCACCGCCGCAACAGCCCATCCTCCACTCCGCACCAGGTCGCCCAGCGCACCGGCCGTGTAGCCGCCTCCTCGCCCGCACTCCATCCCAGCGTGTCGCTCGTTCGCGCGCCAGCCTCGCAGCCCAGGTCGTCCGCACGCTGCCGCCGTCCAGACGCCTTGACAGCGCGCCCGCCCAGAGTGTCAGCTCGCCCTGCCGCGCGCTCGAGCCAGCGCCCAGCCTCGCCCCAAAGAATCCCATGTCCCGCCCTGTCGCTTGCTGCCGAGACGTGTGCCTTCTCGGTTGGTAAATTCCTGAACCTCCACCCTTTGGACGTCCTGATTTTCGATGCTGTTTATTAATTAGGATAATTTATTGCTTGCTTAGGTTGCTAGAGTTCACTTAAAAGCTCGAGGGTCGTTATTCGATTCGGGATAATCAACCTCCACTTATTTCCAGGTAAGGATTCTTACCCGGGGTTGTGTGGACCCTGCGAATAGTTGATAGCACACGATTCATCAGAAATATATGAATTTCTAGTGATAGGTTTCATGTTTTCTTTTGATTCATGTTCGTGACATGTTTACATCCCGTTAGTTCCATGCTAGGCATTCCTATCTTGATAGACACATGCTGCCTATTGTATGCTGCTAGATCCAAGTTACGGTTAGACGTGAGATGTAAAGTTTAGAGGGCCATAGAGGTAACTAGTTTGGGGTCCCGCTCGGGCAAGACCCGATGGACATCTGGAGGTGTAAGGCCCTATGGGCATCCTAGGTGTGTAAGGCCCACCGGGCATCACTGAATCTGGAGGTGTAAGGCCCTATGGGCATCCTAGGTGTGTAAGGCCCACTGGGCATCACTGATTCTGGAGGTGTAAGGCCCTATGGGCATCCTAGGTGTGTAAGGCCCACCGGGCATCACCGATATCGAAGGTGTGTGGCCCGATGGGCATCCTAAGTGTGTAAGGCCCCACCGGGCATCACTTTGTATCCTAAGTGTGTAAGGCCCCACCGGGCATCACCGTGTCCTAAGTGTGTAAGGCCCCACTGGGCATCACCGAGTCCTAGATTGTGTAAGGCCGAAGGGCATCCAAGCGTAGGGACCTAGGAGTGATCATTGATGGGAGCCCTTGAATAGGCTCGCCCTAGAAATAGCCCATAGCCTAACCAACCGTTTCTGCTCTAAGTCTTTGTATGGTTGCTTGTCCATGTGCTAAATGAGATGATTTCGTATTGTACCCCGATTGGGGATTCTTACTCGAAGAACTTGTTGCTCACCCTTATTTTCTCGTGGCTTTCCACCGTAAGTTGGGACAGAGGCTGGATGGCTAGGAGGAAGCTGCTCGATGATCATGGATAGCTGACTCTGGGTCGCACGTTTCTTTAAGTGTTTTCCTTAATGATTTAGCATGTAGTGGGACTTGGGTCCCTAGGAAAAAGTACTCAAACTATTTTATGTTCTCGTACCGCTTTCCTTTGAATTGTTTTAAGAAAGTACTGATCAGTCATTTACCTGTTTTATTTAATTGAAATCATGGTTTTGTTTTAAAAATGTTTATTGCAAAGTTTTAAACTTCCGACTCTGAATGATGTTTATATTCTTATTCATGCATGCTAAGTATGGACCTTAGGTTAGAGACCGTTTCTTGGGTCGGGTCCTTACAGTTGGTATCAGAGCCCAGAGTTATAGGTTCTGTAGACTGACCTGCAGTTGTAGGTTGTTTTCCATGATCATCAGCGCTCCGCCAGCCATCAGGTATGTCCGTAAGTTTAAAGTTAAGGGTTAAGAAATTACAATACCGGTTGCACCTTGCATGTACATGACTTGTTGTTGTAGAGCAGGAAAGACAGGTTCTGACCCATTGTTGGTTTGGCTGTAGATTTTCGGTATGCCAGTCACTCGTAGAGGGCAGGGAGGCTCGAGGCCGACCACCCAGGGCATTCGTATCGATTCTGACACCGGGGGGACCTCGTCCCAAGCTGATGCTGAGGTTAGGCCACCATCAGGCCCTTCAACTGTGTTGCCCGGAGAGGGTGTAGGGGCAAGCGAGTCTCGAGAGGCTGCACCGGGAGCTGCTTTTGTGGAGTCTATGAGGGCTCTTGTGGTTGGGTTGCTAGCCGACCAGAGGGCCGAGCAGAGAGCTGAAACACAAGCTT